>OY744547.1:68547715-68585215 GCA_963556195.1 Sepiola atlantica
GTTGATTATGTTTTTTTGTCAATTCTTTTATGTGTTTTTCGTCATTTAAAACAGGACGCTGAATCGAAATACTGAACGAGAACAATCTATATCTGTGGATTTAATAAAAGTCTCAGTTCGAAATTCGCTCGGAATTCCAGAGTTCGATATCAAGATTTCCGCGCTCGACAAGACGCAGATGATGCCGTTCTGGTGTTACAGCGGTCGAAACGTTGTGAGAATGCCAGTCCATATGCGAGCAGTACTCCCAATAATAAATCTGATACTAATTTGCAAAAGCCATCAAAACTAAATCCGGTGCTTTTACTAAAGTCGAACCAATTTGTTTACCCCCAGGATGTTGGACACAAAGTAAAATTACCTTTATTTACCTTCTCTCCAGGAAGCTAGACAAAAAGTCAGGTGTTCTTAGCCAACGAACTACGATTAGCGCACTCTGACCTAGAAAAATGCTTGAGCAGCCCCGTCGACATTCCCCTAAAGGGGTGCATCAGTCGAAGGCACGGAGGGTGGACCTCTTAGAAAAGCACAGGACAAACGCTAAGATAGGCGGAATCAGGGCCCGAAACCCAAGTCGGTACTGGTCTACCGGGTATTGATTTACTTCTCTCCAGGAATTAGGCACAAGGCCAGTTTTTATCTTACTCCAACAATATGTGAGCCAAGGTCGGGTCGGGAAAGTGGGGTTTAAAAATTGCCTGGGCAGCCCCGTCAGCATTCCCCGGTAGGGGCGCCTCAGGCAGTAAGCAATAAACTTACTCCTCCCCGAAGAGGCGAGGCGAAGCCTGGGAGGGTGGACCTCCTAGAACTGCACAGGACAGACCCATAGATTGGCGTAAGTCAAGCCCCGAAGGACAAGACAATACCAGTCTATGGGGTGCAGTATCCATCGGAACAGATACTACACTTTGATCTTAGCCAAAAGACACCGGGTAGCATCCATCGGAACAGATACTACACTCTGATCTTAAGCAAAATTACCTAACTAAACGGATTTTGCCGAATTAGATTTACGTAAACAGCCGGAGCGATTAATAAAGAGTAAAAATTAAACAAAAAAAAACACTCACCAGAATGTATTTTTTTTTATGAAGAAAGATTTATTTTGGACGAAAGTAAAAAAAATAAAAATACATTTTCAATATGTTTCCTGTTATTATCGTTGCTGCTGCTGCTTCTGCTGCTGTTGCTGCTGCTGCTTTTTAAAAGGTTCTCGGTCGTCGGCAACCAGTCAATTAATACATAGATTAGGGTTAGGTTAGGGTTAGGTGAAGGTTAGTTAAGATTAGATTAGTGTTAATTTCGGGTTAGTTTAGAGTTAGAGTTTAAAAAAAAAAACAATCGTCTTCTGTACATTTTTTTCTTTACTATGTTAACATTTCTTTCAAATTTTTTTTTCCATAGAATTTATACCTTGCCAGAATACAATTACTCTTTCGGGGGACTGAATTGCATCTGTAAACGAAGTTGAATTCATCTGAAGTTTGCCGTTATCTTTAATTGTCGTCTGCCTGAAATTTTATTTCGCGGCTTCCCATTCGTAAAATTCTTCCTTTTTTTTTTTTCGACCAGTACCGGAAATTAGTGTAGGTTCGTATAGTGTGGAAGTACCAAAATTGCGTACTAAAATATAAATTATTTGAGTGGAAATTATGACTGAATGCGGAACATAATTCCCAATAAATTATGGGCTATGACGCAGTTCTTGTCACAGATGGACACGTTTTCTTGCATAAAGCTACGATTTTAAAAATAAAACTTTTTTTGCCTATACCCGGTTGCAAATATGCAGATTTGTTTATTTTGTCCAAATCATGAAGATATTAGAAAAAAAAATAGATATTTTCTTTCAATTTAATTTTCCCGATTATTTTTAACAGATCAGTAAATTCTCAAGGCAGGAGAAAAATCTTATCGTTGGGGTCGGCCATCTTATTAATTTAAGTCAACTGCTTGGTATCAGCGTCACGTAAAACATGCCATTTCGTGGCATTTGCGCATGCTTCAAAATGAATTAATTTATTAGTTATTTGTTATTTATTATTGATTATTTATTATTTGTTATTTATTATTTATTATTTGTTATTTATTATTGATATTTAGTTTTATAAGCTGTGTTTATTATACATGATTTGTATTTATTTAAAATGTTAATCTCCAGTTTTGGGCCTGTTTTTAATATCTTTTTATTTATTTGAACAACGATTTGTTAAGTCGACTTTAATAATATTGTCAGTTATGTGAGAACAACTTGCGTATATATTCTAGAATATAAGGACCTTTCTCTCTTCTTCCTTCACTCTCTCTCTCTCTCTCTCTCTCTCTCTCTATATATATATATATATATATATATATATATATATATATATATATGTGTGTGTGTGTGTGTACATGTATGTATGTACAGGGTGGGCCAAAATAAGGGTCCTATCTTTAAATTTGAATAACTTGAATTTGAATAACTTCCACCAAATAAAAGTTAAACTCACCAAACTTTATGTGTGTGTAGACTGACCCTTCCGAGATTTTTTGAAATAAACAAAACAAATTTTAGCCGAAAAACACTTCTTAAAACTTACAAAAAATAAGTATTGTTTTTTACACTGTTTTGATTTTTTTAAGCAAAAATAATGTTTTCTAAATGAGGGTACGTTCCTTAGGGCTAATACGGCTCATGCTTGCTTCGGAAGGGGTCCTTTACTTATTCTAAAAAAAAAAAAAAAAAAATCAATAAATAAAAAAGTTATGAATTTTTAAAAATAGGACCCTTATTTTTGCCCATCCTGTATATATGTATATATATGTTTGTATATATATGCGCATATATAATAATATTAAATAATGTTAGATTTAATAAAAAATATTTGTACCGACGTACGACTTCGTATCATGCTTATGGTTCTCATCAACGCAGGGAAACAACAATCTCAGACGGTCATAGGCGCGAACCTCGCTCAGAGATGTATCTCAAATCTATAGGCGTTAACGTAATCCCATAGGGGTATGACTTATTGTCTCATGATATCGTAAATATATATATATATATATATATATATATATATATATATATATATATATATACAAATATAGAAATGAATATAATCATGTACTATATATATATGTTTCTTCAACATTTATTTTCATTCCTCGCAACTAACTTCACCAGGTCTGGACGTCGGTCCCTACTGTTTTCCAATAGTGGCTACTATTTCCTCCCTTCAACCCACCATGTCAACCCTATATGTCCACGTACTTGCATGACATTTTTCTTTATATTGTCATCCTGAAGAAGTCTTACAAATAAAGACGAAACGTTGATGAACACATAAAAACCTCCTTTTTTTTTATTTTTCATTTCCCGATATATATATATGTGTGTGTATGTGTGTGTGTGTGTTTGTGTGTGTGTTCGAAATAGAGTTACCACGTGTTTTCGAGCTGACGACGAGGAATATGGACATCGCCATCCGCGTTCGTGACTCGTTATTAATCGCAGTATTATTTTCATATCTTAGTATTTTAAACTGATCATTGTGAGGTCTTCTGCAGACAATAGGACCGCCATCTTCTGCTGCAGGAAGAATTCGACGTCTAGACGTTTAATTACAACAGTTTGTTTGGCCTCTTTCTTCTTCTTCTTTTAACCATCATTCATAAGGGTCTCTTAGATGTGTTATCTTGTTTTCATGTAATGTTCTTCCTTCTACTTTTTTATGTACGCTCTATAACTCTTCCTCTTCCATTTGTATTTCTTCTTCATCTTTCGTGTCTTTTCCTGGTTTCTATAGATGATTCGTTACCTTTCTCTTTCTTCTTCTGGGGTCCTAAGTATGACCGTAAAAGACATCCAGTGGTGAGTCCACCATTTGGTGGCTGTGGGGAATCTGAAGTTGCCCTTTAGCTACCAGTGCTCCCAGACATGATAGTGCTTGTAAAAAAAACCCATCGATTGGTCAAATAGAACCTACTGGCGCTACCAGATCAGGTTGTCTGAAGTTATTTACTTTCGGACCTAAAAATGCACCAAACATTGATGTTTTAGTTTTAGTTTTTTTTTTAGTTTTTATTTGCAAAACTCAATCATGTTCTGCCAAATCCAAAACAAAAAAAAAGCAAAACAATTTCCTTTCTTTCTCCACTTCTTCCATTCTCCTCTTCGCATCTTTTCCAACCCTTTCACTCAACCAAACACCATGAACAAATATTTAAACATATAAATAACTTGAAGCATAAATACTTGCACCAAACAGTAAATAACCTGAAAAGCAGTAAATAACCTGAAAAGGGTTGATATACCGTTAAACAAAACAACCCAACCAAACCATATTTCTTCTTCTTCTTTTTTCCTCTCCTGTTTCTCCTCCTCCTCCTCCTTCTCCTCCTCCTCCTCCTCCTCCTATTTCTTCATTTTGTTTTCTTCTTTATTTTTATTGTTTTTTATTTCTTTTTTTGTTCTTTTCCTTATTTTTATTGTTTTTTTTTCTATTTCCTCGTTTTCTTTCTTTGCCATTTACCTCGCTTTCTTACTTCTAATTATATTTGTCCTTTTTTTCGTCTTTTTCTACTTCACTTCCTTTTTTCTTTACTTTCGTCCTCACTTCCACGTCCGTTCTCCTTTTACTCTCCAACGAACTTTCATCGCATACTTCTTTTTTATATCTTTCTTTTCATTTCTACTTTCGTGCTTTATATGTTCTCCTTTTTTTTTACTTTTCTTTTTCTATATTCTTCATTTTCTTCTCCTCATTACTATTTCTTCAACGAACCTTCCACCTGCTTTGTTACTAATTAATCTTTTTTCTTCTCCTCCTGTTTCTCCCCCTCCTCTTCCTATGTCTTCCTTTTGTTTTCCTACTTTATATTTCTCTTTCTCTGGCTCTGTCTTTATCTTTCTCTCTATCATTCTCTTTATATATGTTTCTGGCTTTCTCTCTTTCTCCCTCTTTCACTCTCTATCTGAATCTATCTTTATCTCTTTCTGACTCTCTCTCTTTCTTGCTTGGTCTTTATCTATCTCTCCCTGTGTCTGTCTGTCTTTATCTCTCTCTCTCTTTATCTCTTAATTATTATTTTCGCATGCATCTTTTTTGTACTCTTCTTCATCTGTAAATTCTAATTCTTTTATCCATTTGATGATGTTTCCCTTCAGTCTTTTATCCTTCTACATCTCTTATTCTTCTTTCTTTTCTTTTTTTTCGTCCTTTTCTTTTTATTATTTGGCGTCGCTGTCAACTTCCAGTTGTTAGAAGTTTTCTTGTCTTTCATCTAATTCTCTTTCATATTCGTTGTCTTCTTCTTCATATTCTTCTTCATGTAGTACTACTACTCATATTCTACCTTTTCTATTTCCTAAATGACTCCTTTTCCTTTCTTCTTATTTTCCCAAAGTAAATACAGCAAATTATCCCAAAATACGACATTTCATTCGATACAAAACAAAGACAATGCCTTACAACACTGAATTGACATATTTTCATCATCGGAATTATGTGCCAGTTTTTTTCTAAAAATATCACTAAAACAATTATGAATATGAATTCAATATGGCGATTGTTGATTAAAAACTAACACCGGAAGATAAAACAAAACAGTCTATACCAAAACTGTAGATATAAAAACCTTCACGCGATTTCTTATATTCCGTCACGTAGCAATTAAAAATAAACCTCATTAGCACGTCTCATTCTAGTTCCGAAGAGATATTGCAGGTACACAAGCAATCAACATGAAACACATTTAAATATCAGAAAAATATATCACTCTCTAATAAGGAAATTAACAACATCGTTGAAGCACCCATGAAATATGTTGTCAATTTCCTAAGTCAAAAAGCGCTAATCCGCGCCAAACATCGACCGGAATGTACTTATTATAACATCGTTTACAACTTGACGTGTTTTTCTGCCTCTACCGTGATTCGACCCCCCGGGGTTAATACCATCATAATTAGGAACAAGAAGAAAAGAAAGAAAACAACTATAAGACAGTCTCGCCTGACAAATTGTCTTACAACGAAAGCTTGCATATATATATATATATATATATATATATATATATATATATATATATATATATATATATATATATATATATATATATATATGTGTGTGTGTGTGTGTGTTTGTGTGTGTGTGTATATGTATGTATATAGAGGAGAATTAGAAGGTTATCACAATGCAAGAAATAGAAATATGTCGGCGTTGAGAAGTAAGACAAACACAAGTAGTTTTCTTTGTATATATATTTTTAAAATATTTTTAATTATTTGTTTATTAATAGAAAATCTTATTTGATTAGGTGATACTTCAACACTGTGATGAAATGTGTGTGACCGTGTTCCATAATATATTTCGAGGAATACCTCTTTGTCAAATGGTTAGGTGTTTCAAATCTCAAAAACACGTGCGGAATGGCAATATTGCTAATAACGCAGGAAAAATTAATATCCGCAGCATATATATATATATATATATATATATATATATATATATATATATATATATATATATATATATATATATAATATATATATATATATATATATATAATATATATATATATATATATATATATATATATATATATATGAGAAAAAAGAAACAATGTTTCAGACAATATGTAAAAATAAAAATGGAATAAAGAATAAGCAATTCAACAACTAACAAAAATAAACTCAAAAACTCATGTTGTAAAGTTCTACCGAGATATTTCGGCCGTCAAGATACGACCATTTTCGTTCGGTTAGTAAACTTTATTTCAAAACGGAAAAGTTTTCAAATTTATACAAAGAATGCGATTGGAAGAAAATGTCACGTGCAAAGAACAACAAAAAGGGGGAATAGGAACGCGAGGAATGTTATGAAAAGAGAAAGAAAAAGAAGATGAAGAAGAGGAAGAAGAACAAAGAGAGACCAATCAACCAGTGTCTTTAGAACGTCAGTTGAAGAAGAAGAAAAAGAAGAAGAAGAAAAAGCAAGAGCAAACGTAAGAAAGGGTAAAATCGACATTTGACTGTCGAAAGCTACTAAAAAAGAAAAAGAGAGAGAGAAAAAATCAGTGCTTGGATATCGCCTGCTGATTGAAATCCAATTCGCATTGAGAACGTCAAATGTCTACTAGGATTAGTAGTAATTTGAAGCAGTTAACGTCGGGGTTCGAAACAAGGGAGGAGGAGGAAGCAGGGGAGGAGGAAGAGGGGGAAGAAGAGAAACAAGGGTTAAAAGTTAGCCAGAGTCATACTCATTTAAATTCATCTCGTATAGAATCGATCTAGCAGAAGGAAATGATATCAAATTATACCAAACTTCGACGTCTCACAGAATCCTGTCTGCTCCTATGTCATAAGAACATCATTGCCCAAAGACAAGGTTTCTATAACATTTCCTTTCGCCATCAACAGTGAACTTTTACATATATCTTCAATCTCTTCTACTTGCATTGGACATTTTTATTTTTGCATTTGTCTTATATTATCTCATATCTTTTCAAAGTATGACTTTTGGTAATTTCTTTTGCCGATTTATGTGTTTGTATTTCTTCTGACGATAAGAAATGTATTCTTTGAGAATCCATGGTTTGAGGAAAGAAAAACAAAATTCATTTTATTTAAAACATCTTATCTTCAGCAACTGATGACGTTATAGATATTGCACGTTTACACTCTTTTTTGCCATTTTTTACTTATCTCTCTCTCCCTATATATATATATATATATATATATATATATATATATATATATTGTACACGTATTGTATTAGTTTCTGTGATGTAAATTCGTTTAAACTCCAGTGTTTATAAAAAGTCCTCAATAACAAGTAAAGCTGTCCTTTAGTATACATTTTTATTCATACACACTTCCTTGTCTTCTTTGGTCTGAAGAGAATGACTCTCTGTGAAGAGTACAACCGAAACATGTATACACATATGTAACCAATAATGTTTGTATAACTACAAATGTATAATATGTATATATATATATATATATATATATATATATATACATATACATATATATATATATATATATATATATATATATATATAAATTTTGGTAAGTTCCTAATTTTTAAGCATCTTTAAAATTTAAAACTTGAAGAAAGAGGCAAAATGTCTTCAAAAATGCAGAATTTTTTTTATTTAAATCAAAATAATATTTTCTTTTTAATCTTGACTTGTTTCTAATAATTTCGCTTGGTACAACAAGCCTCATCAGGGATTTAAACAAATAAAAGGTTTAGATTTTCCGTAAGAATCCTTCCTGGTCTTGTAGAAGTGACATCCGATGTTGTGTGGACTTAACGGTGTAAATGTCTCTTTTTAATATGAACTTAAATCGCGCATGGTCGCTGGTGATTATTAATTGGGAAAGTAAATTTTTTAAGCATCTTTAAAATTTAAAACGTAAAGAAAGAGGCAAAATGCTTTGGGCAAATGTATACCAACATCCGGAATTATCCACCGATCAGTTGTAGAAGAGTTCACAGATCAGGTATATATCAGTAACCGTAATCATTGTAAGACCGCTAAAATTTATCAGGAAAAATCTTGGGTCGCTTATCCTTTACAATGGAGTCGCTCATATTTACCTGAAATACTGTAAAGTTTCTTATAATTACATATAAACTCGCGCTTAACCCTTAACAATACCCCTAACCATATCCCTAACCCTAACCCTAACACTAACCCTAACCTTACCTCTAAGCTTGATTTTAACCCCTAACAATACTCCTAATCATATCCCTAACCCTAACCTTAACCTTGCTTTTAACCCCTAACAATACCCCTAACCATATCCATAAAATTAACTATAACCAAACCGTAACCCTAACCCAATACCATATCCATAACCCTAACGCTAACCCTAACCTTACCTCTAAGCTTGATTTTAACCCCTAACAATACTCCTAATCATATCCCTAACCCTAACCTTAACCTTGCCCTTAACCCCTAACAATACCCCTAACGATATCCATAACATTAACTATAACCAAACCGTAACCCTAACCCCATACCATATCCATAACCCAAAACCTAACCCTAACTCCATACCATATCCTTAACCCTAATCCTAACCATATCCCTAACCATAACCAAATACCATATCCTTAACCCTAACCCTAACCCTAACCCTAACACTAATCCATACCCTAACCCTTACCCTAACCCATACCATATCCCTAACACTTACCTTAACCCTAAACCCTAACCATATTCCTAACCCTAAACCCTAACCATATCCCTAACCCTAACCTTAACCCTAACCCTTACCATGCCCCTAACCCTAACACTCACCCCATGCCATATTCCTTACCCTAACTAGTAACCATATCCCTTACCCTAATCTTAACCCTAACAATATCCCTAACCCTAACCCTTACCATATCCATAACCCTAAACCATATCCTTAAACCTTACCCTAACCATAACCATATCCCTCACCCTAACCCTAACCATTACCCTCACCCTTAATCATATCCCTAACCTTAACACTAATCCATACCCTAACCTTTACCCTAACCTCATACCATATCCCTAACCCTAACCCTAACCCTAAACCCAAACCATATCCCTAACCCTAACCCAAACCATACCCATACCCTAACCCTAACCATATCCCTTACTCTAACCCTAACCCTATGCCATATCCATAACCCTAACCACTAACCATATCCCTTACCCTAACCTTAACCTTAACCATAACCATATCCCTAACCCTAACCTTAACCCCGTACCATATCCCTAACCCTACCCACACACTTAACCCCTAACCATGTTCCTAACCGACATATGTTTATCGTTGTCGTAAGAGGTTGGTGTAAGTTTTAAGGTAACCTGTAATAATTGTTCATTATTGTACAAACTGACATAATCAATGATAGCTTATCTATATTTGGGAATATCTGAGGTTGCTTACCTTTACCTGGAAATGTATCGGCCACTCACATTCACCTGAATACCATAGGGTCGCTTTCCATTACGTGATCCGGGTCTATAAGTGAGCGGACAGTTCGAATATGATTTCAGAACAGCCGTTGTGGAAATAAGAGCCTTAAAGTCAAAGTATATAGGAAACAACCATGCTCCCTTGATAATGAACGTTTGAAAGAATTTGTTGACAATGTCAAAGTGTTAAGCAAATGTCTAATACAGCTGGTGTCCGTATTGCAACGTTGTTTGACCATGTGAAGCAAACCAATGAGGCTTGATCCGATATCGACCATTTGTTTCTTAGATTGGCCATTACTGGACTTTGCAAAGGTCATGCAATACTCTTTTATTTTGTTTTCAACGTCCGAAACAACGTTGTTTAGACAAACATTATAATACAATACGTTAATTAGGTGATTACATAATGGAAAATAAAGTTCTCGAAGTAGACGTCCGTTCGGTTTGACGAACCAAGAGATTGAATCGATACATCTTTTCCGCTACGTACTTCATTCAATAACGTGACTTCCTATACACGACTAGTTTATTAGGTGATTGCACAATGGAAAATAAATGTCTCGAAATAGACGTCCGTTCGATATGCAGTCGATCAGCCAAGAGTTGATCCCGCTTTTCCGCCACGCACTTCATGCAATAGTATGACATATAGTTCACGACTAGTTTATCAGGTGATTACATAATGGATGGTAAAGGCCGCGAAAAAACGTCCGATAGAATCGAACACGCTTTTAGCTACGTACTTTATACAATAGCAATACCTTTTGTTCACAACTAGTTTTTTTACTTGATTACATAATAGAAAGTGAAGGTCTCTAAATAGACGTCCGTTCGCTTTTACGTCGACTAGCCGAGAGACATAATCGATCATGCTTTACTGCCACGTACTTTATTCTATAGCGTGTCTTCCTGTACATGTATCTCTAATTCTACTATATAAATTTCTAATATACATTTTCTAGTCATGATTACTATGGCTGTATTTAAAATGTTCCGTTATTACGTTATATTTTCACATCCATATCTAATCTTGCTCCAGGTCTATTAGTTGCTTGGAAATCATTGCTGCATCTGTTCGCAAATCAGCTGCAATGCATGGTTTCTCTTTGTTAGACATTTACATCAAGAACTCGTTTTTTTTTTCACATCGAAAAACAACTTTCCACTCATCTTCCATGTGCTTAGCGTCAGGTGGACTTTGCGCAGAACATAGCTTTTTCGCAAAGGCGTCCAGTCTTTAGACCACATTACCATGTGATTTCTTAGCTGCACGTTACAACATAGTCGTCTTACAAATGCAATTGTCAATAGTCCCCACAAGTATCCGAACTTAATTTATTACATTAATAATTACACCAATCTTCTTATTATGGTTTTTCAACTCTCAAATTACAATCATTTACATTAACTGACCCTTTTATCCTCGAGTGGCTTTGAGCATTTATATATCGTGATCTATTACAATAGAAACAGTTATAGTACTTGTTCTTTTTTGTTTTTCTCATATTTCAGCATATTTTAAAAAAAGAATTAAGAAGACGATGAATGAAAAAAAGAGGACCAAACAGCAAAACAATGTGAAGATGAAGAAGAAAGAAAAGAAAAAGAAGAAAAAGAAGAAAAGGAAAAAGAAGAAGAAAAAGAAGAAATAAATAAGAAGAAACTAAGAATAATAATAAGAAGATGAAGAAAAAGAAGAAAAAGAAAAGAAGGAGAAAAAGAAAAAGAAGAAAAAAAGATGAAAAAGAAGAAAAAGAAAAAGAAGAAAAAAATGCAGAAGAAAGAAAGAAGAAGAAGAAGAAGAAGAAAAAGAAGGAAAAGACGAAGAAGAAGAAGAAGAAAAGAAGAAGAAGAAAAAGAAGAAGAAGAAAAAGAAAAAGAAAAAGAAGAAGAAGAAAAAGAAAAAGAAGAAGAAAAAGAAGAAAAAGAAAAAAAAAGAAGAAAAAGAAGAAAAAGAAGAATAACGAAGAAGAAGAAGAAGAAGAAGAAGAAGAAGAAAAAGAAGAATAAACAGAAGAAAAAGAAAAAGAAGAAGGACGAAGAAAAAAAAGAAGAACGACGAAGAAGAAGAAGAAGAAGAAGAAGAAAAAGAAGAAAAAAAGAAGAAGAAGAAGAAGAAGAAGAAGAAAAAAAAAGAAGAAGAAAAAGAAGAAAAAAAGAAAAAGAAGTAGCCGAAGAAGAATAAGAAAAAAGAAGAAGAAGAAAAAGAAGAAGAAAAAGAAGAAGAAAAAGAAGCAAAATTAAAAGAAGAAGAAGAAGAAGAAGAAGAAAAAGAGGAACTTGTTGAATAAAATGAATGAAAAAAAGAAGTAAGAAAATAAAAGAAAGAAAAATAATCAAAATGTTTTTATTTCATTCATCGTTTTAAATAGTTCCAGAATATTCTTACAACTTTCAACAAACAATTACACCATCTCATTAGCCGCTATCCTCGAGTGGCTTTTTCCTTGATAATGCTGATTTATTAATATGACAAAACACTCGAACACCGGTTATAATACATATTTCTGATTTGTTATACTTATAATTGAACCCCTTTAAGAAATGGCTGAGCAAATCTCCTGTCATACAAAAGAAAACAAAAAATCGTTTTCCGCTTCAATCGCATCATGTTTTCCTGTTCTTTAAAACTACACTCATTTCCCTGTTCATATTATTTCGATTTATTAGACGACGTTCGTGCGTTCTAATCTCTTGGGCCCGCCGTTTTTCTGATCTTTCTTCAGAACACAAACCGCGGCGCAAATCGGGACTGTTGTTGTTGTTGTTGAAACAAATAAGTCGCAACTGCACGAACGTCTTCATCTCTTTTTGTCCCCGGGCTTAACTGGCCTAAGAAAGCGATAAACTGTGCGCCAATCAGGAGAGACAGGTTTAAACGGAGACACGCAAGGGGGGGAAATTAAAAGAGTGACGAGTGTTCGGACACGGCATTGTCTTCGGACCGCGTCGGGACGCCGTAATTATGCCTTCTGAGGTTTCTTTGGCTCGCAGAAGAGAAGCGCCGGGAATTAGTCTGTCTGTTAAGTCTGAATACATTCTTTACGACTCCGATGCCGTCTGCAGGTGATCAAGCATCCCAAGCGACAAATTAGCCCGATTTCCCAACAAGAAACGAAATTGTCACCAACATTTTCCGAGTGACAATAGATTAACCCTTGCTTATATCGACTGGACATGAAGAAAATTGTTTATTGGTCCCCCGATTTATAAAATCGGGGGAATTATGTTTTGAGGCATGTCCGTCCGTCCGTCCGTCCGGATTTTTCTCCGCAACCATCCATTGAATTTCTCTGAAATTTTGCATGAAGTTGTAAGTTTGGTCAGGTTAGAAAGTAACATTCTCCGATTTTTGAAAATAAATCTGCTTAGCCCCCCCCCAGGGGATCAAAAGACCCCGAAATGGCAAAACAATGACATTTTTTGCCCCATAACTTTTCATCCATCCATTCAATTTCTCTGAAACTTGGCCAAAATGTGGAGGCAATTGTTTCTAATAGAAAATAAGTATCGCTGACCTTGGAAAAAATCTAGTTCGCGCCCCCAGAGGTCAAAATCCCCCAAAATTGCAAAAAATGACCCTTTTCCCCCATAACGTTTGATCAATCCATTCAATTTTTCTGAAAATTGGCCAAAATGTAGAGGCAATTGTTCTGGATATGAAATGGGCATTCTTCACCTCAGAAAAATTCTGGTTCGCGCCCCCAAGGGGCTAAAGGGGAGTCAAAAATGCCCCAAATTGCCCAGATTTATTGCATTTTACACTCACCACATCGAGTCACATACAGCGGGGGACCACGCACGCGCGGCTTGTATATAATTACATTGAAAATGAAGTTACTAAATGCATAAGCGAGCTGAGTCAAGACAACTAGACTTGCATACACAATAATAATACACCCTTTAAGATAGAGCTTTATAAGAAATTCGTGATATAGCTGAAGATGCTAAGCGTCACGTCACGTAATGACAAAGATTTGAATCACCATTATCATATCGAATAATCGAAGCAGCATTTGTAACATAAATTATATTTAGAGCTGTAACTATTTAAACAAGATAAAGGTCTTTTACAGACAACTTATTGATGCCGTAACAAAGGGATATGTCAACGTACACGTCCTCCCCAATAAAACATCTTACAAAAAATATTTTATAAAAAATATCCTAAAGTAAAGTTATAGTTGTACCGATAGTATTTTTATCATGTATAAAACATAATAAACAATAAAAAAAATAATAGCAACCAGATAAACTAAGAAGAGCAGAAAGTGACTAACTTAGGTTTACTTTCGGCAGCTTCGTCACTCTACCTTCCTTAATTTTGTCATTTAGTCCTCACATTCCATGAGCGATGTTTCTGACAAAGGGGAAAGAATTGCTGGTTTCTGGGTCGAAATCTATCCATCTACCAATTATCGTTTGCTAGTTTTTTTTTACCTTGAAGTAGTATTTTTAGCTCCTTACATCAAGTGGCTTCATGCCTTGTCTAGAGCGATTTCCATAAAAAATAGCTACTATCAGCACATTATCAAATTCGGCATGATAATAGGTCTATTCTTCATGGATTACTATATGCAGTCCATACCAGCTCACTAATGATTGTAATACAATTGAATAACCGCCTAAAACTTTAAAGTACTCTAAAAATGTATTATAAGTTTTCCTTTGAATGTATATATGATATCTTTATTCTCACATTCCTTATATATATATATATATATATATATATATATATATATATATATATATATATATATATATATATATATATATAGGATCAAATATAAACCAAAAGTAAAACTTTTAGTAGATGGAGCCTATAGTGAAGAGGTTAAGCTCAATATACGAGATAGAGCAATTGTAGAGATAGAAGAAAAAAGAGTGATAAATATGCGGCGATTATCCAAATTTATTTTTTATCCCCTCCCTTCTCTCTTTAGATTAATCTTACCCTCAATAACCTATCTCTTAACCTTGTCTATATATCGCCCGCTCCTACCCTCAATCCCCCTTTCACTTTAACGTCCTCTCCCCAATGCAATCCCTATTTGTTTTCTTTTTCCTCCCACCTGCAACGGCGGCTATCTCAACCAATCCGAACACTACTACCCCCTCGCTCTTTAACTCCCCCTCCCCCTAACCCCTTATTTAGCTTTTTTGTTTCATTAAAGTTTTCTTTGGACTAGATGTCATTTGCCTTTTTCTATGGTCCAGGAAGTTATCAATAATGGCCAGCTTTTCTGTTTTCAATTCCATTTAAGTGCGTTTGGATTTACTTATATTTGAACTTTCTCTCCATACTGCCCCTACGCAAAATTTTTTTTCGTTTTTCTTTCTTTTTCGCTTTCTCCAATTCATTGGACATCTTTTCAACGGAAAATTACCACCCGGACAAACCACATATCTTTTTTACGGAACTTCTCTTTCACTGCATTTTTTAAATAATATTTTTCATATATTTTTCAAATATTTGAACTTTGGTTTTTTCGAAAGCCAACTTATCTATCTGTATTTCTCCTCTGATGATAAGATCTCGATCTTTGAAAAGCCATGACTTAAGAAAAGAATAATACACACTAGTTTATTACTGAATACACCTTGCATTGAACAATTGAAATTTGAAATAAATTTGGACAATCGTCGCATATTTATCACTCTTTTTTCTTCTCTCTCTCTCTCTCTCTCTCTCTCTCTCTCTCTCTATATATATATATATATATATATATATATATATATATATATATATATATATATATATATATTGCGTGTTTTGGCAGCATTTTCTCATTTATGCAAACATTGTTAAAAGTAACAGAGTTCGTCTGTTTAATGAAAGTACTGTCAGTGAATAATTAATATGTTATAGAATTTTTTTTACTTAACCGGTTTTCCCCGGAATGGGCTAAATGAGCATCGAAGGGGTACAGTACATCTCTGGGAGGTGACAGTGGTTAATTGGATAACGATACGACATGAAGACCCAGGTGTTCCAAGTTTGAATCCAGTCGGTGCCACAGTTCCACTTTCACTTACGGATGTTGGCAACCTTCTTGTGGTCCTCCCCGTAAGTACCCGATGTATTTCCAGAAAAGATTTTAACTAGAAAAACATCGGGGAAACCTATGCCAACACCAGAATCATCTGATTCACACGAAAGAAAGAAGAAGAAGAAGAAGAAGAAGAAGAAGAAGAAGAAGAAGATGAAGAAGAAGAAGAAGAAGAAGTACACCTCTGATTGTTGTATTCCATTTTGTCGGTCTGCTGAAGCATAGGTGATAATTTAAAGCAGGTCGTCTATCAAACACCGGGATCGTGGACGTAACGGTCAGATATAGTTGATGTGTGCGCTTTGTACCGTCGTCATCAGTGTTTTGTGGCCATCAAGGCATAGGTTAGGGAGCCACAACTCAGCGTGTTTGTTCATCTGTTTACCGTCTTCTCAGCGGAGAGCGTGCTCTTGCATACAAAGAAACTTGGAGACAGGATGTGTGTGGCAACGACTTAGCACTTCGTCATTTGAAACTCTGTCCAGTGATCTTATGCGGTCAAGTCGACAGTCGACTGTGGTGCAGATGTTCTTGTCGTAGTGGCCAAGTTTCAATCCTGTACGAAGGACTTGTGTGTTAACTTGAATTCCATTATGTTACAAAAGGTGATCTTGCAGACAACAAATAGTGGATCTGACACAATTGGTACGCTATTGAATACCATCGTTGTCTTATAGAATTGATCGGGATCGAACCCCGGTAAATAATTCGATAAACGATTAACGTAACCCTAACGTAACTTGAATCAACCGACAACTTTTGCTAGAGGTATGCCCAATTATTGACGTTGTCTAACTAAGACGAAAAAAGGTGGATCTGCCACAATTGATTCGATATTGAATACCAACGTTGTGTTACAGAATCGATCGGGATTGAACCCCGGTAAAAAAAAATTGATTAACAGTTAACATAAGCCTAACGTAACTTTAATCCACATACAACTTTCGCTTAAAGTATGGTCCATTTATTAACGTTATATTTGATAGTGTCTATAATACATCGTTATAGACAGAATCCTTCCTTAAAACGTTGATTGAAGTAGATATTTCAGGCTGGTCAATTTGAAATTTTTATTTTCATTAGAATAACACTATGCATACAAGATGAATAGAGACATTTCGGGACATTGAAGTGGGTATCGATCCGTCTACTTATGTCGAAAGAAATATCGACGAAAATTAACAAGGAGGAGATGAATGAAATATTGATTTGATTGCCAATACGGATTTAAAAATATGAAAATCGACATTTAAGGATAAACGCGAGGATAGCAGAGAGGTGCATTAACTCCCTATCGAACATGGTTTATTTATATCTTATTTTTAAGCAGACGATATCTACAGGGATATGGATGTCAACCGCAATGATCTTACGTTTATTAAATATCGGTGGGTAGGTTTACAAGGAACGAGGTTAGCCAGTATATAGTGTTGATATACACGATGTTGAAGCAAAATCCGACACTTAATTGTTTTTTTTTAACATAGTTCACCCCGAACAAGGCAGGCCGCCACTATAGATGTAATGGACTACTGAGAAAAAAGAAAAGGGGAGAAGGTTGGGGGGGGGTCAACCTAAATTGGGATCTGCGCAGCGAGATATCTGTTTACATTAGTTTTAAATTTCTGAATGTCGGGGAAACAGGGGGCAGGGAGGGAGTTCCATAGGCCAGCAGCACGAGGAAAGAAGCTATTTTAGTAGAAGGCTCTCCGGCATCTGGGGACCTCCACAGTGTGATGAATGGGATTTAGTTGATCGTCGAGTTGGTCTAGTAAATTCACCTCGAGGGTGCACCAGAGTAGCCAATTCATCGGAGCATAATCCATTGAAGTTTTTGTAAGACAAGCACAAAGATGCTACATTGCGGCGATGGGACAGGGACTGGTGATTAATTTACAGTGAGGGACCTATTAGGTTGACGACTCTTTTTTTGGGACCTTCTCAAGGAGGGAGAGACTAGTGGATGATCCAGCAGCCAAGATGTGGCAACACTACTCCGTGCGTGAGCGGATGGTGGGTTTGTAGAGATACAGGATAATGTCAGGTGTGAGGAGTTTACTAGCACGGTAGAGGGAGCCAACCGTCTTTGCGGCAGCGTTGGCAATGTGTTCAATGTATGTGTTCCAATTCATGTTACCTGTGAAGTTTAGGCCGAGGAGTTTGAATGATGAACTCTCAGGTAGGGTGTTATTTGTTATGACAATCGGTGAAACGAAATACCAGGTGCTGAGGAGAGTGTTATAGCCCTCGATGGACGAGACGCCGCCGGACCCAGTTACATTTTTTCAGCAAGATTCCGCTCCTGCACTCAAAGCAAATATAACTCAGACGTGGCTGCACAACAATGCTCCTGGTTGCCGGATTTGTTGCCGCCTTCCTTAACCGACTGCAACCCTTTGACTATTTCTTCCGACAAGCACGTCAACAACACTATAGACTCTCTGAATGCTGTCATTGTGGAGGCGTTCGCCGCTTTAGGCAAGGATATGATCGCCAAAGCGCGTGACTCATTTCCCACCGGCCTTTAGATGGTCGTCTCCGCCAATGACGTGTACAATGAAGAAATAATGTAGAATGTAGCCGTAACTGTTGCTAAATAAACTGTTGGTTCTCTGCATATAACACTTTTTTTCTATTGCCCATATTTAATTTTATTTTTATCAAGATTCACCCTGTATATGAATTAGATTTATTTTGGAAGCATTCTTTAATTCAAGCAAACATTTTTAAGCATAGCAAACTTCAATGTTTGGTTATATATTTTTTTTCATTTTTTTTCCAATTTTTCTAAAAATCTGTTTAGTGTCAAAATAAAATAATATGATGCTTGTTCCGTAAGTATCACTAGTACTTTCGATTCTTCGTCGAATCATCTTTAGGTGACAAAAACAAATGAAATTGTAAACGTTATGCTAGAACTTCATCGGCTGATTTCTAAAATTGTCTTTTTATTCCATCTATTTGTTCATTTGTTTTTGTCCCCGGTAGAATCTTTTGTGAACGACGAATCGAAAGTGCTTGTTATACCGATGGAACATCATTATTTTTTGTTTGATTTTGACACAAAAAGTTTCAGAAATCTCGAAAAAATAAAATGATGTTATATTTTACAATATATATATATATATATATATATATATATATATATATATATGAGAAAGGAAGGATGAGAATAATCCGAGGTAATGGGAAATGAAAAAGGAAAAACCAAGAGATATTTTTTTATATATTCATCAGCGTTTCGTCTTTATTTGTAAGACTTCTTCAGGATGATAATTTAAAGAGAAATGTCAGGCAAGTACATCGAAATATTGGGTTGACATGATGGGTTGATGAGAAAAAGTAGTAACCGTGGCTTCTGAGAGCGCTGGACCAACGTCCGGGCTGAGAGAAGTCAGTGGCAGAGAGTGAAATGAATGTGAATGGCTGTGAATGAAAAAGGGGAGGGTGGGAGTGTCAGTGAATTTGTCTCAGGGTGGGAGAGGGGGGTCTGAGGTTTTTGTCGTGGTGAGGTGTAGCATGGATTTTCTCTCATCAACCCATCTTCTCAACCCAATATTTCGATATACGTGCATGACATTTTTCTTAAAATTATCATGAATAGATTTCAAAAGATGGCATTTCAAATAACTAGATTTCAAAAAGGTACATTTTAAATAGATTTTAAAAAGTGGCATTTTAAATAAATAGATTTCAAAAAGTGGCATTTTAAATAAATACATTAAAAAAAATGGCATTTTAAATAAGTAGATTTCAAAAAGTGGCATTTATAAATAAATGGATTTCAAAAAGGGGCCTTTTTAATAAATACATTTCAAAAAGTGGCATTTTAAATAAATACATTTAAAAAAGTGGCATTTTAAATAAATAGATTTCAAAAAGTGGCATTTTAAATAAATACATTAAAAAAAATGGCATTTTAAATAAGTAGATTTCAAAAAGTGGCATTTATAAATAAATGGATTTCAAAAAGGGGCCTTTTTAATAAATACATTTCAAAAAGTGGCATTTTAAATAAATACATTTAAAAAAGTGGCATTTTAAATAAATAGATTTCAAAAAGTGGCATTTATAAATAAATAGATTTCAAAAAGGGGCCTTTTTAATAAATACATTTCAAAAAGTGGCATTTTAAATAAATAGATTTCAAAAAGTGACATTTTAAATAAATACATTTCAAAAAGTGGCATTTTAAATAAATACATTTAAAAAAATGGCATTTTAAATAAATAGATTTCAAAAAGTGGCATTTTAAATAAATAGATTTCAAAAATGGCATTTTAAATAAATAGATTTTAAAAAGTGGCATTTTAAATAAATACATTTCAAAAAGTGATTTGAAGAATATTCAGCTGACAATTACGTTTATGCTAATAATAAGACAATACATATTTATTGTTTTTAATTGAATAAGATTACTACATATTTCAATAAATAATTAAGAGACGAATCTGTTTTACTCTTTTTAAGAATATTTAGCTAAGAATGACAATTATTTTTGTGGAACGTGAAAGTATGGCACTTCTTTCGTTTCGCAACGACATGAAACTAGTTAAAGAAATGTATAAACTCTGTAATGCACTTACGTGTTAGATAAAAATAAGATGGTACAGGAGAAAAATCAAACAAATTCATACAGTATTTATTAAATGAAAATAAAAATAACTATCTTACTCACCGTTAGACCTTTTGTGACTAGTTCAGCTTACTGATTATGCAAGATAGATAACTAGTTTTTTATCTTGAAATTGATAGATACAATATGGCGGCCGACCGATAAAATTATGTTTTTTTGTTTTTTTAATAAATACTGCATGAATTTGTGTAATTGTTGGTGTGCGTACAGTTTTCTTTTTAGCCACTACGTAATTGAATCATCATCATCATCATCATCATCATCATCATCATCATCATCATCATCATCATCATCATTAGCAGAAGCAGCATCAGCATCAGCATCAGCGGCAGCAGCAGCTTCAGCAGCAGCATCATCGTCATCATCAAAATAATGATCATCATCATGATCATGATGATCATCATAATCATGATCATGATCATGATCATGATGATCACTATAATCATGATCATGATCATCGTCGTCGTCATCATCATCATTATCACCATCATCTACATCAGCAGCAGCATTATCATCATAATCATCATCATCATCATAATCATCATCATCATCATCATCATCATCACTCTCATCATCATCATCAGCAGCATCAGCATCAGCATCAGCATCAGCAGTAGCATCATCGTCATCATCAGCAGCAGCATCAGTAGCATTATCATCATCATCAGCATCATCATCAGTATCATCAGCATCATCATCATCATTCCCATCATCATAAGCAGCAGAAACATCATCACCAGCATCATCATCATCATCATCATCAGCATCATCGTTACCATCATCAGCATAACCATCATCATCAGCAGCAGCACCACTATCATCAGCATCAGCACCATCATCATTATGATTATCGTCGTCGTCGTCGTCGACAACATCATCATCATCAGCAGCAGCAGCAGCATCATCATCATCATCATCATCAGGGATTTTAGTTTTTTGTTTTTAATTTCACCCCTGGTGGAAGAACCCCGCCCTGGTTTCTTTCAACCTTGTTTTATCCCTGGCTAGGTGTGGCCAAGTAGCACCTAGTTGACTATCAAGGTCGTCTCTTTACCGGGGGTTTGCCCTTCTTTTAGGTCTTTTCCATTAACTCCGGGTCCATTATGTCGTGCTATATCTCCACCTGTTGTCTGTACATCTCGAAATGTGACCTGCCCATCTATCTTTTGCTATTTGTTTGGTAATAATGATATAATTTGCTGTCTGATCCAAGTGTTTCTTTTTCTATCATGTAAACTGATGCCGCGC
Source organism: Sepiola atlantica (assembly GCA_963556195.1). NCBI lineage: Eukaryota > Metazoa > Mollusca > Cephalopoda > Sepiida > Sepiolidae > Sepiola > Sepiola atlantica. The sequence continues at coordinate 68,569,595 of OY744547.1, forward strand.
ATAATGCGTTCCATTTTGTACTGTTCCACTCTTAGCTTTTTCAATCGCTGCATTATTAAGTGCCCATGTTTCACAACCGTATGTCATAACAGTCATGATGTATTCATTGAACACTGTTTCGTAAATGTTCATAACATCATAACAAAGTGTATACATTTATTTAGCTATTTTTTTTAAAGAGAGGCCTAACATGTCATTGTGAAACGAAAGAAGAACCGAAAGTATTTTTAAATAGTATTGTCACTGGGGGATATTTATTATTTCAAAATGAATATATTATAACTAACACTAAATTTGACTGATTGATATTGAAAGCACAATGGAATTTTCACGGGGTCCCGCTAATAACATTTAATTACTTTAACTCATTAATGGATTTATATTGAGGAAAATCGTCTTTGAAATACGTACAGTGGACGTCAATGCGAATTTCTGTACGTTGAATAGGTTGGCTTTTCAGGTATGACAATCACAAATATTATTATTTTTATTTTTAGTGGCAGGAAGAGTATTAGTAGTTTTGCTTGTTGTAATAGTAGTAGTATTAATTGCTTTCCCGTGTTATTTTCATCGATTTTACAATTCCTCTGACGCCGCCCCCTTTATTGTTGTGGCGAAAGTCAAAACTTAAAAAATTGAAGAGTTTTCGATTCCAGGTTCTGAATTTGTTTATTGTTTGAAAACAATGCACTCATCCGTTTTTTATTTATTTTATCTTATTTAAAAAAAAAAAATTCTCTTTTCAGTGTCGTTGTTGTTGTTTCCGCTATTTTTTAAAAACTTTTCTTTTTTCTTTCTTAACAATACGGAATAATTAGCGCGCCATTGTTAAGCGGGCGGACATTTTTCGATATTTCAAAGTACACAAAGCCACACACAAGCGCACAGACATATATACGTATTCAAAATGGCGGAAACCGTTTCTTTCTATTTTCTTTTTACTTTACCCTGTAGAACTATTATTATTATTATTATTATTATTATTATTATTATTATTATTATTATTATTATTATTATTATTATTATTATTATTATTATTATTATTATCGTCTTTTGAAAAATAATTATTTAAAAATAAAAATAAAATGCCCATTTCTGAAATTTTGGTGAGGGTATTTTCGAAATTATTGACCCAAAGCTGACAAATGAATAGTCTTATACATAATATCACTCATTCGATTGTATGCAATCGATTTCCGATACTGTAATAAAGTGCTTTGGAAATAAACGCATTTGAAACAATGAGGAAATAAAATAAAAACATTGTGAGAATTTAATAACGTTGATTGTGAGGCTATCGATAAAAAGACACCAAAAGTCGAAGCAAATGTTAATTACAGGAGAAATAATAATAAAAATCTATAGTTTAAAACAATTTTTGATAAGTTAATTGTAATCGTATTTACAAAGTTACGGTAAGAATACCCGTCCCAGGAAGGGTAAATTTAACTCTCTGAAGAGAACAGTTTTGCAGCTATTTTATGTTCGCTTATACGATAATATTAATCTTATGTATAGAATCCTTCTTCAAATTTTGTTCAAAATACATTACATGAGTTTAATTCTGGAAAATGTCTAAATTTTAATGCTTAAGCGAAGGAGGTCTTAGGAAGAATTTTAGATTCAACCAATCTTGCTTAATTGGTGTCTTTTCGTTTAACTTTTATTCACTCAAACCAATCAGATTCCCATTGACGCTACTGTGAATTAGAGGTAAGATTCGTAGAGAAATCCTTACTGATGTATTCTTACGCAGATGTTTGTTAACATTACATTTAAATTTCTGCATGTTGGTGCAGTCGGAGAAACGGAACAGGAAGGTAATTCCAAAAGCAAGCTGTTTCGGGGAAAAAAGAGGAAAAATATTAGAGTAGAAAGTATTCCAGCATCCGAGTATAGTGAAGGGGTATGATTTTGCTGCTTGTGGGGTGGTTCAGGTGTATTAACGTTGAAAGGCTCACAAGTTAGGCAACTTCGTCGGAGCACATTTGGTTGTAGTACTTGTAATCTATTGCAGTTATGGGAGCTTTGGCTTGGCAAACAGTGTGGGACCCATTAGCTTAGAGTATCTTTTGTTGACCCTGTCTAAGTAGAAGAGTCTAGTGGTTAAGGCACCAGCCCAGATATGGCAACCATAACAAATTGTAACAAATTGTAGCTTTGTGGAGATACAGGATGCTGGCAAGTGTGAGAATGTTTCTAGCCCGGAAAAGGGAGCCTACTTTCTTTGCAGCAGAATCGGCATAAATACTATTAAGTTATTTAATGTACATCTAGAATATTTGAATTTTAACATGGGAGGTAGTGCCAATGTTTCGAACATTATTGCCCATAGGAGTCGATAAGTTTGATATTTTACCACATAACTGTCATGGATTTTTGATGGACACCTAGATTAGATATGAAAAAACCGTCTCCATCATCATAAAGAATATGACAGCTACTCGTAACTTGTGGGGACCTGATGAAAAAGTGAAAAATATGGCCGATATATTTTACTCGGGTGTGGATGACTAAATTACGGAACGCCGAAATTTATCAGACAATACATGTTCGTATTTACATCACCTTTCCCCTCTCTATATCTCTCTGTCTGTCTGTCTGTCTGTCTGTCTGTCTGTCTGTATCCATCTCTCACTCTTTCTGTGTGTCTGTCTGTATCCAACTCTCACTCTTTCTGTCTCTCTCTTTCTGTATCCATCTCTCACTCTTTCTGTCTCTGTCTCTCTCTCTTTGTCTGTCTGTCTGTCTGTTTCCATTTCTTATTTTTTCTGTCTCTATCTGTCAGTCTGCAGGTCTGCCTGTCTGTCTGTCTGTCTGTCTGTCTGTCTGTCTGTCTGTCTGTCTCTGTCTGTCTGTCTGTCTCTCTCTCTCTTTCTTTCTCTCCCTGCAATGGTTATTGTAACACTAGCCGTATAGCCGGGGACACATATATTTTTTTACACTTTTAACGAGATAATACTGATTGGCAAAGTAAAAATCGTGACAGGCAAAGAGAATGGAAACCTAAATGTCTACAGGTGTTCATAAAGGTAAACCTAATTAACATATTTTAAGAAAAGCCCAGTTTATTTTTATCGTTAAAAACTGAAGATTCGACACACACACACATCAACACATCAACACGTTTTTCTTCTATTAAAATATCATGGCCTTCGTTCAGTCTTGCGAGACTAGAGATATCCCCTGTAAGTGCGCGTTTAATTGTAAAGCAAAGGTTGCGTAATCCCGATCACGCCTCTCATGAATCAGCACTGATTGATTCCAGTTTAATTGTATCTATCAGTGTCGCTTTCTCTGTCTCTTTCCCTCTCCCTCTCTCTCTCTCTCTCTCTCTCTGTCTCTCCCATTTTCTGTATGTATGTCTCTCTCTCTCTCTCTCTCCCTCTCTCTCTCTCTCTCTATATATATATATATATATATAGATATATAAATATATATATATATATATATGTGTGTGTGTGTGTGTGTGCGTGTGTGTGTGTGTGTGTGTGTGTGTGTGAATCAGACAAATGGAAAACAGATTAAAATGCAGGAGAAAAACACAAACAAGAGATTTGACCGGTTTCGTTCGTATTAACGAACGTCTTCAGAAAAATGAAGATTCACTGTTTTCTGTTGTCTACCACGGCTTTTCATTTTCATGACTTATCGTGCACATTACCCCATATATATATATATATATATATATATATATATATATATATATATATATATATATATTATTTTTATCCTTTTATTTTATTTTTCTATTATATATTTTATTATTTTTTTTTAATAGTTTATATTTTATATTATATCTTATTTTATTTTCTATTTTTTGTTCTTATTTTTATTTTCATTTTTATTTTCATTTCAATTTTATTTTCATAATTTTTATAATGTTTATAATGTTTTATTATAATTATTATTATCATTTTATCTTTCTATTTTTATTTTATATTTGTAACTTATTCCTTTTTCTACTATTTGTCTCTGTGACTCCTCCTGTTAATAGATGTTTCTCTACAGCGAGCTTGTTATTTTTTCCTTGAATTTCTGTAAGACGTGGTGCTTAAGGCGCTGATGAAGTGACTTTTTGGAGTAGCTTTGTTAATTTTTAAAAATTAAAAAATTAAAAAATAAAATAAAATATTTCCAGAATGTTTTGGAAACGACCGTACGCCATACTAGACTTGATGTTCTAATTCTTGGAACAATTGTAATGTTCTAATTCATTAAATCCTCTTATATATATATATATATATATATATATATATATATATATATATATATATATATATATATATATATATATGTATATATATATATATATATATATATATATATATATATATAATTTATTTAGATACTGTATATTACATATTTCAGCAATGTACCGCGGTTTCATCCAAAAGGGCAGATTTAGACATCTTTAGTAAATCTCCGTGCCCAGTGGAATCATCGGCAAGCTTAAACGATTGTAGTCACGCCCGACAGAGAATGGCGTCAACTGTCGGGCGTGACTACAATCGTTTCAGCTTGCCGATGATTCCACTGGGCACGGAGATTTACTAAAGATGTCTAAATCTGCGCTTTTGGATGAAACCGCAGTACATTGCTGAAATATGTAATATACAGTATCTAAATAAATTATATTAGCTCTCTTATATGATCGAGCACTTTATTTGATTTCTTTTCATATACAACCTGACACTATACATATATATATATGTATATATATATGTATATACAGGGTGGGCCAAAATAAGGGTCCTATCTTTAAATTTGAATAACTTGAATTTGAATAACTTCCACAAAATGAAAGTTAAACTCACCAAACTTTATGTGTGTGTAGACTGACCCTTCCGAGATTTTTTGAAATAAACAAAACAAATTTTAGCCGAAAAACACTTCTTAAAACTTACAAAAACTAAAGTATTGTTTTTTACACTGTTTTGAGTTTTTTAAGCAAAAATAATGTTTTCTAAATGAGGGTACGTTCCTTAGGGCTAATACGGCTCATGCTTGCTTCGGAAGGGGTCCTTTACTTATTCTAAAAAAAATAAAAAAATCAATAAATAAAAAAGTTATGAATTTTTAAAAATAGGACCCTTATTTTTATTATATATATATATATATATATATATATATATATATATATATATACTAAGAATACGAACACTAAACAGATTAGAATAGTCTCTAAAACAAAAATGGAATAATACCACAAATAGAAATGAGTCAGAAACAAAAGAATATATGGTGAGCAGGAATAGACTTTTATTTTCGATTTTCAATTAGATTCACAAATCTACTTTTTCCTAATTCAAAAATGTTACCTCGAGCTCCATAACTGACACAACGGCTCGGATTTTATTTCTACTCGTCATATATAAGAAAAATATATTCTTGCATCCAAATGCATCACTTATTCTAACTAGCGTTTCCGGTGTCACTTGGGAGTTGATGTGTGTGTTTGTGTAAATTCGAGTTTCTAGTCCTGCAAAACGTATTACGATTGTTTTTCTTATTTTGGCATTTTTTTTTTAAAATAAGAGACACATCTTTCTTGCTCATTATTTATGGTGAACTAACAATCCTCTCTCGGGTCGAATATTTTTACTTGGCCAGAAGGTTTATATCATTGCGAAAGGGCTATATTACATACAATACATAGTTGAAGAAAAAAAAATGTTTTAGACTAAAAAAATACTTCCAGCGATATTGAGAATGTTTCTCTGTTCAAGTATTTATTTTTATCATCGCTTTTCGAAACATGACGTAAATCATAATTGTATGACGTCACGCCAAATATATTGGTGCTCTTCCTGAAGAGTGCTGACTTATCGAATCCCACTTTCCGACCTTGTGTCACATTTTAATTTTTGGGAGGTAGATAAATACCAAATATATAATTATTTTGTTAAGAAAATGTTTTAATCTATATTTATAAGTAAATTCAGATAGGTCAGTTGCTAAAACATAAGGCTGAAGATCTCAAGATTTTTCCTATAATTTGGATGATTCTGACAACTTTTCTCATCTCGTGTGTTATTTTTACAACGTTTCGGTCGATGTAACCTCCGACCTTCTTCAGGTGTATCTTGTCGAATTCGTGAGTTTTTCTGCCAGCTGGGGAATCTACGCGGTATTTCGTACGGAATCCTATATTAAATTAACGGAGGTAGCATGCTCTCGTTTCGTCAGACATTAGTTCGACAAGATACACCTGAAGAACGTCAGAGGTTACACTGTTCGAAACGTTGTGTAAATAACACTCAAGATGAGAACAGTAGTCCGAATAATTAATATTATACAAATTATCAATCCTCATCTAAAGAATTCAGAAACTCAAGATTATTGTTTAGGTTTCCGGTCATGGCATTCTCTTTATTTGTTGGGAAATCATTTACGATAAACGCAATATTCTCCATTTGTAAAAGTTGTAAAGGTTTTTGATATTTCGAAATGAGATTGATTCCGCAATGTATTTTTTATTGTTAAAAGAAATTGTGACGGACGGACGGATGGAGAGAGACTCTCGCTTTATATAAGATGACTGATACAAGTTGGTTCCTTGTAGCGTAATACATTCACCTCTCATCGTTGTCGTCTTCCTGATGGTCGCTTGCTCATCTAGAGGGTATGGTATAGTTTTGCGGAGTTTACAACGCTCAAGTTCGACGGCATTATGATAAGCGCTTCATCAAAAGATTTGAGGATGTCTTTCTGTTATATATCGTCAACCGTCGTTATTTCGTTTCAATAATACGAATTACGCGATAATTTTAAAGTTGACAGCTTATTCATAAATCTGGGTTGTCATGACATAAGTAGCAACAATTCTGGGGTTCAAAAACTTGTGCGTTATTTGTTTAACTGCGTCCATTATAACACGTTCGCTTAGACTCGCTTACTAGCCGGTTCTCACTTAATAAAACCTTTCTATACGTTTTGATTACGTCATTTTATTACTTCCGTTCACACGTTTCTGACACACCTAAACTTTTCAGCTATCAGCACAACCTTTTTACACGACTTATCCGTGAACTTTTCAGTTACTAGTACAATCTTTTTTATCCGACTTATTCGTGAATGATTCAGATCCGAAATACATACCATTCAATAAAAAACGGTAACATTTTACGCGGGAACTATCATGTTTTACTCTGAGAAAGAGGAGGACTTTGTTTTGAATTAAACCCCAGATGAGAAAATAAACATAAAGAGAGAGAGACACAGAGAGAGAGAGAGAGAGAGAGAGAGAACGAGAGAAAGAGAGAAAGAGAGAGAGAAAAGGCGAGAGAGAAAAATATAGAGATAGAGAGAGAGAGAGAGAGCGAAAGAGAGAGAAAGAGAGAAAAAAAGAAAGAGAGAGAAAAAGCGAGAGAGAGAGAGAACGGTATGTGTGCGGAGAGAGAGAGACAGAGAGAGAGAGAGAGAGAAAGAGAAAGAGCGAGAGAGAGAAAGCGAGAGAGAGAGAGAACGGTATGTGTTCTGAAAGAGAGAGAGACAGAGAGAGAGAAAGAGAAAGAGCGAGAGAGAGAAAGAGAGATAGAGTGAAAGAGAGAGAGAGAGAGAAAGAGAGAGAAAAAGAAAGAGAGAGAATGAGAGAGAAAAAGAAAGAGAGAGAGAAAGCGAGAGGGAGAGAAAACGAGAGAGAGAAAGGTGTGCGTGCCGACAAGAGAGAGACAGAGAGAGAGAGAGAGAAAGAGAGCGAGAGAAAGAGAGAGTAAGAGGAAGAGCGAGAGAGAGAAAGTGAGAGAGATAGAAAGAGAGATAGAGCGAAAGAGAGAGAGAGAGAGAGAGAAAGAGAAAGAAAAGAAGGAGAGGGAGAAAGCGAGAGAGAGAAAGGTGTGCCTGCTGAGAGAGAGAGAGAGAGAGAGAGACAGACAGACAGACAGACAGACAGAGAAAAAGAAAGGCGCCATATTTTCATAATAGATAGGCCAATGACCTTATCTAATTTTGAAATGAAATACAAACAAATTCAGCGTCTGCTTCATTTTTTTTCGAATTAAAGTTGCTTATCTCTTAATGGCGCACAGTTCGCGCCAGTATTCATTATGTTAATCACAGTCATCCCCAAAAAGATAGCGAGGTAGATATATATATATTGATGAAAAGAGTTTATATAAACGAAAGCAGATAAGGTTTGATTGACGAAAGACAACATTGTAGAATTGATTTCATAGACGCAAAGTACAATACACGGTTGTCATATCGATAAAAGAACGGATACAAAAAAGCAATAATAAACTCCGAGCAATAGTCTGACAGATACGAACAATTCAGAAATAAGTTGAAACAAAGAAAAAATATTCATGCATATTTATATATACATATATTAATAACGATAAAGTACCGACTTCTCCTGTGTTGGCCTGGATATATATATATATATATATATATACATATATATATATATATATATATATATATATATATATATATATATATATATATATATATATATATATATGTTGTGAAGTTGTCCAACAGTAAATAATAAATAAAGGAAGTCAAGTCGGGGGTTGGTTTAACAAGTGTATTAACGAAGTAAGAAATTGACTAGTACTTGGCTAGACAGTTACAAGACTGTGCTTTGTCTTCTCTGTGTCTCTGGTGACTCGCACTATTTATAGTGAGAACCGGTGTAGTTTCTCCTGTGTAAGAACGGCCGGTGTAACAATATATATATATATATATATATATATATATATATATATGTGTGTGTGTGTTTGTGGGGTGTGTGTGTGTGAAATAGGTTTAGGTAATGAGGAAAAAGCGGAGTAACAAAAATAAGAACACAAAATCTTCCTTACACATACTACTACCTCCTCCAATCCCTCGTTTTTCTTCCTTTTTCTTTTTTTATTTTTTTATTCTTTTTCTTTTACTTTCTCTTTCCTTTTCTGTTTATCTCCTATTTTTGCTAATTAATTTATTTTCCAACTGAATATGATCGGTAACTGATCGAAATATTTTGGCCTTACCTGAATGATGTGTTGGTGCCCTTATTTTTGTTAGTATGCTACTCCGCTTTTCCACATTTCCAAAACCCATTTCACATTTTGTCTGAAATTCTCGTTTCATGCTAACTTCCCTCATATATATATATCGTTTGATCAGTAACATTGGAATGTCATGGCTATTATAACTGTTCTGTTTTTAAATCTCTGAAACAGTTACATGGCAAACAGCTGATGATCCCCGTTTTAATATTTCACGCTCAAGTTTAGATCCCCTGTTTTTGGTTCACTTGAATCCCTTTCATTTGTGAATTTTCCAAAGATGGGTCGGCTTATGCTAAGTGCTAAGTCTGCGATATCTTGGATTTGGTTAGTTTCTCAGGAAAGTCAAACTGCATCTCTTTCTTTATTTAAAATGACTCAAAATTATATATATATATATATATATATATATATATATATATATATATATATATATATATATATATATATATGGAAATTGAAAAAGGAAAACCAAAAGGTATTGTTCATGTATTCATCAACGTTTCGTCTTCGTTTTCGCCTTCCTCAGGATGATTTGTCTGAAGAAGAAAACAAATACAATTACCAACTGTTTGAGAGACGAGGTAGTAGATGGTGTGAGATTTGGTACTCGTATTTGTTTGTTTTACTTAAGACAATCATCCTGAGGAAGTCTTATAATAAAGACGAAACGTTGACGAATACATATATATACGAATATATATATATATATATGATAATTTTATTTACACAAATATGTACTAAATCTGCGACACTGGCATGTCAATGTTATCGATCAACAGTTACTATCCGATCTTAACCTCAGATCATATATAGATCTCCAAATATGATCTGAGGTTAAGAGTGGATTCTAACTCTGCCTGGTGAGATCTCAGTTCATAGTAACTGTTGATCGATAACATCGACATGCCAGTGTCGCAGATTTTGTACATGTCTGTGTAAATAAAATTATCATATATAAAACTCTATTTTGATATTGAGCACTTTTTATAAACCCGGTTAAAATTCTCTAGATTACCACCCTGTGGATAATTTTTACCTGGAGTATTACCATTATTATTATTATTATATATATATATATATATATATATATATATATATATATATATATATATATATATCAAGAGAGGCGCGAGAGCTCTCTATTCCATTAATAGACTTCAAGAATAGCCTATGCTGGAAATCTCATTTCTTTGATCAATCATAACTCAAAAACCAATAAACCAAATTAGTTAAAACTTTTGAAAAAAAAAAATATTTGATAGGTCTTATAAGTGTGTAGAATTTTTGCATCATTAGTCAAGGCAACCCAGAGATCCAGAAAGTTCAATCATGAAATCATGTTATCCGTGTGTACGTACGTACGTATGTGCCACCCTGTATCTTATCAACTATTTAATGGATTAAGCTGATTTTTTGGAAGAGATAGAGGTTCTAGGGTCTAGGTGATGGAATTTCAATTTCAGTTTACGATACAACTTAGTTTTCCAGAAAATTCCAAAAAACCTTTAAAATGACCATTGTATTGAAGTATAGCCTTTACAAAAGTAGTGACATTCCATGAAAAATGCCAGTATACTGAAAACATATGCCCTTAACTAAATGTACAAATGCAAGGAAATTCTCAAATTTTTACACTTTTATTGTCATTAAGGGTATGCGAGCGCAACAGGGCTATGTATTTTACTGGTAGGAATTTTTCTTCCACGCACCTCACACACTTCATCCACTCATGCATAGAGCGTTATACTGTAGTGATGTGATAAGGAAATGGTTTGGTTGATATGTAGTCATACCCTTAATGACAATAAAAGTGTACACATTTGGGAATGTCATTGCTTCTGTACATTTAGTGTATATGAATTTTCATCTTAACCCTATTAAGGGCGTATGATTTCAGTATACTGGCATTTATCATGGAATATATATATATATAATATAATATAAAATGAAGTAATAAAATAAGGTGTCAATCAAATTTTATTAGTATTCAAAGTTCAAGCAAAGTATCCTTAAGTCCTTAGCTCATGTGTTTTCAAAGATAATTTTCGCGACTGGATAACTTTGTCAGCCCCTTCAATTTCACGTATATGGACTGCTGTTTGTAACTTGGAGTAATGTCTTTCCTGATTATGTTTCTCAATTTGTATGACCTAGATGGACTGTATGGATTCAACAAAAAGTATGTTTTTGGGTTGATATGTTTGATGTTATGTATTTTTTGTGTATTTGTGTATATAATTTTATATATTTTCAAAGCGTAATTTTATTACCTGTAGTAGTATAACTGCGGTAATGGTCCTCTGAAGAGAAGAATTATCTTTGAAAACTCATGAGCTAAGGACTTAAGGATACTTTGCTTGAACTTTGAATTCTAATAAAATTTGATTGACACCTTATTTTATTACTTCATTTTATATTATAATATTAATGCTCTATCCAGTATATTGAGCTTTAGTTTTTATCCGGATGTTTCACTAATTATAAGATATTAGTTGACGCTTATATTTTTTGTTGGATTGCTTCATATATATATATATATATATATATATATATATATATATATATATATATATATATATATGTATATGCACACACGCATGTATACCGATCCTTAATAAACAAGAAAAACTAGTAGAACTAAAACTAATAGTTGCATATCGTGTTCCTTTGTGTCTGCTCTGAAGTAAATAAAAAAATCTGAAAAAAGAAAAAAGCATAGCTGTTTAACATCCGGTGGGAATATTCGAGGAACTACAACATCAACAATAGAACGTGGCGCAAAGTAAAAACAATAAAACTTATCAAATTTACAACTCGTCTCCAAGACTCGTTGCCCTTTTACGGTCGAACTGGAGATACCATCAAGTCTACAACGAGGCTTAACATTCATCTTGATATATTTATCAGATAAAACGGATACTTCTTCTTTTGTTTGTATCTATGTCTGTCTGTCTGTCTCTCTTTCTCTCTTTCTCTTTTTCTCTTTCTGTCTCTCTTTCTGTCTCTCTCTTTCTCTCTCTCTCTCTCTCTCTCTCCTTTTCTTTATCTTTCACTCTCTCTCTCTGTCACTCTTTCTCTCTTTCTCTTTCTCTTTTTCTCTTTCTCTCTTTCTCTTTCTTTCTCTCCCTCTCTCTCTCTCTGTCTCCTTTTCATTTTCTTTCGCTCTCTCTCTCTTTCTCTTTCTCTCTCTCTCTGTCTCATTTTATTTTTCTTTCTCTCTCTCTCTCTCTCTCTCTCTGTCTCCTTTTATTTTTCTTTCGCTCTCTCTCTCTCTCTCTCTTTTTCTCTCTTTCTTTCTCTCTCTCTGTCTCCTTTTCTTTTTCTTTCGCTCTCTCTCTTTCTCTTTCTCTCTTACTCTTTCTCTCTCTCTCTTTCTCTCTCTCTTTCTCTTTCTCTCTTTCTCTCTCTCTTTCTCTCTCTCTCTGTCTCCTTTTATTTCTCTCTTTCTCTCTCTCTCTCTCTCCTTTTCTTTATCTTTCGCTCTCTCTCTCTTTCTCTCTCTCTCTTTCTCTCTTTCTCTTTCTCTCTTTCTCTTTCTCTCTCTCTCTTTCTCTCTCTCTTTCTCTCTCTCTCTCTCTGTCTCCTTTTGTTTTTATTTCGCTCTCTCTCCCTCTCTCTCTCTCTTTCTCTCTTTCTCTCTTTCTCTTTCTCTCTCTCTGTCTCCTTTTATTTTTTTTGCTCTCTCTCTCTCTCTCTCTCGTTCTCTCTTTCTCTCATTCTAGATATACACGTTAGATAACAGTATGTTTCTCGGGTCGGTACTCTCTATCTCTTTCACTCTTTCTCTCTCGACAGAAAAAGGTTGGTAATTTCGGAATAGATCGCAGCAAATATGTATCGTAAATAGCGATAAAAGTAATTCTCACTCCTTTGAAGCCGCCGACAACGCTTTACATTGGCTGATTATCTGAACACTAAACTGGTAAAACCAAAAATTACGCAATCTACACGATTGGAAACCCTACAGATGCCAAGATGAATTTGCGTTTAGATTGAAAATGAAAACCCGAGATTTATTGGAGAATAGATGCCCGTTTTACATAATACCATTATCAGAATATTACATATTAGCTGGAGGTGTGTAATTTACACGGTTTTATTATTCCCATCTGTCTTATTTGAAATTGCTGTTCTAATCGTAAACTGATCCGTGTATAAAATTGTTTTGTCCGTTTGTTTGGTAGTATTGTATATTAAAACCTTCCACTATATCAACCACTTAAAAATGAGATTCTACTATTTTAAGCGATTACGTGTGAATACTCTGTAACACTTTGAGTTGAGGATCAGTTTCGCATATAAATTCAGCGTAAAATAGTCCGCTATTTCATGGAAATTCTAGTAATTTTAGAAAAATAATCAATTTATTTTTTCTATGGGGGTTAAATTCTCTGCGTTTATCGGGGAAGAGTGGAGGATAATTTTTTATGTGTTTACGTGTGTTTTTTTTTATTTTGTAAAAATTATTTAGAGTTAGTCGTAAAAAACATTTAGTTTACCGACTTAAAAGGTTAGAATGTTCCAGAAATGGGTGGTTTATTTTACGTTAAATTTATATATGAATCTGTCCCCCCCCCCACAATAATTTTTAATGTAATATTTTTTCTTTCTGTCAAGTTTTTTTTTTGTTTTCGCGCGTCATCGGCAAAAAAATCGTAGAAACACATTTTTGGGAGAATATGATTTAGGCGATGGGGTTAATCTGCACAATCACCGTTTTGTTTCCTTTTCTGAATTATTTGGTTTTTTTGGTGGGGGGGGGGGCTCACAAGTCTTTAACTGACACTGTCCTTTGCCCGCACGGTATCTCAATCCAAAACTGTAAATATACAACAGTGCAGCGCGAACCCCGCTGAGATGAAAAGCCAGTCTCGATTCCATTGAAATCACCATTTTATTTTAACTATCATTTATTTATTACGACAATACCCGTCCCACGACTGGCAAACTAAATTCCATAAAAAGAATATTTTTGCATACATTTTATTTCTCTTCATAAAAATAAAAAAATCAAGATATAATAATAATACTAATCCTTAAGTATTGAATCCTTATTCAAATGTTGATCAAAGTCCGTTGCATGATTTTGGTTCTAGAAAATGTCTCAAATTCAGGGCTTAAGTTTAAGGGGGTCTGAAGAAGAAATGAAAGTTCATGAAATCTTGCTAAATTGGTGTCTAACTACTATGGATAAATTCAATACCAATCTGATATATTTCTTTTTTAAACATAGTTCACCCCAAACAAGGCAGACCGCCACTGTAGACGTAAGGGGCTACTGAGAAAAAAAGGTGAGAGTTTTTTTAATTCTTTTTTATTTTAGGGAGATGGCAACCTAATGTTCCGAATATAAACTTTAAAAATGCTGTGGTTAAAAAAGTTCATAATTACCTTTTATATTTAACTTATATTTGTCAAAAGTTGAATTATATATTTATTAATATTTTATGTATGTAGAATTTGGTATATTCGGACTACTGTTCTCATTTTGGGTGTTTTATCACAACGTTTCGGCCGATATAACCTCCGAACTCAGGAATCTTTCTGTCGAACTCGGGAATCTGGACGGAATTTCGAACGGAACCTTTTATTAAATCCACCGATGTAGCATGCTCTTGTTCCATCTGCCATGACTGGGAAGAAGTCTTCAGTAATTCGCAATTCTTCGTATCGCCCGCACTGAGGATTGAACCATCACCCTTCAGATGACAGTCACTGAGAACTGAATTTTACCGAGTACTATATCCACTGCGCCACGCGGCCTTGAGAACAGTAGTACGAATATATAAAATTCCCAAACATTTTATTCATTATTTTACATATTCTTCTAACCATTTAATGACAATAAAAATAAAATTCATTAAATTTTCTATAATTGTATACTCTAGAGATAGCGAATCGTCTCTAAAATCAAGCTTGCGTAAAAAAAAGATTTTATAGTTATGCACGGGTTTCGCAATGCAATTATATCGAGTTGACTACTTTATAGAACGGTAAAACTTCGTCCGAATTGGACGTTTTTTTTCTAAATATGGTTGTCGGATAGGATTATGTGTTTTTGTCAGTTTCCATTCCTCCACGAAACGTCAAAAAATCAAGGTAATTTGCGAACACTCACAGAAAATATTTATTGCAAATAGTTAAAAGGTAATTTTCGGTTGTTCTAACAGTGAGAATGGTTCGAAATTGTCAGATTACCCGGGTACTTAACGGTGAATGTTATATTTCGCAATCTGCACAATGTGAAATCGTGTACAGCCGTCAAAGCGAATTTGGCTTCGATCTGTAAATGAAAGCGACATAATTATTTTGCTTACTTGCAAATAAAAGATGAGCTTTAGAAAAACGAGATCGTCATAATTATTAGAAGAATGAATGCTTGCTAAACATATGCAAATCACACTGTATAATCTTACCTTATATATATATTTTTTAACATAGTTCACCCCACTGTAGACGTAAGGGGCTACTGAGGAAAGGGTGAGAGTTTTTTTTAAGGGGGATCAATCTAAATTGGGAGCTGTGCAGTGAGATGTCTGTTTACATTAGTTTTAAATTTCTGCATGTCAGAACCGTCAGGAAAACAGAGAGCAGGGAGGGAGTTTCAGAGTCCAGCAGCACG
>OY744547.1:68590215-68632715 GCA_963556195.1 Sepiola atlantica
TTTTATAAACACTTGAGTTTCTACGGATTTACATTTACAGAAACTAATACAATACATGTACTATATTTATATATATATATATATATATATATGTATATATATATATATATATATATATATATATATATATATATATATATATATATATATATATATATATATATATATATATATATATAAGATTCCATGGTTCGCCTAAAAGATAGTTTCGGCAAAATTATTTACATGCCTAACGTTATCTTGATCGCGTTTTCGCCTAAATATATGTATACTTGAATCTGCAGCCGGTTGCCTTGCCAACAAAGACAACTAGGATGTGGTTTTGCTCTTAAGATGACGGAAGAAACGATGGACGTCGATCTTAGAAAGTAGAACAAAAATACGTTTGACATGGAAATCGAATTTCCGAATTCCCGGTAGAACGCGTACATCGACCAAAAATTGTAACTTTCAACAGAATATTTGTTTCCAAGCAAAAAAACAAAGACAGATGGAAGAACCGAAAATTTCGAAGGAAGAAGAAACTGAGCGAAATATAATGCGATGCTTTTGTTTGTTGCATAATTAACGATGTTCTAATTCTCAGTTTTTCTTTTTAATCTTCAAATAGATTAGAGAAACTCCCGCCAAAAAGACAAACGTTGTACATAAATTTAATCGCATAGACAAAAAGTTCAAAATGTCAAACTTACAAAATACAAATCACATGTCTTAAACAACATGTCATTATTGATATGTGTTATTGACTAGCAAGGTTACCAACGTTGCCTGGGAGAATGGATATAACAATAGACGAGCTTTAAAAATGTGTTATATAGATCTATGAAAACCTCTTTCTCTAGATATCTCCATTCCATGGCAACTGGTTCAATATAATAGAAGCCAAAAAGAAAGAAAGCAACAAATAAAGACGCACTGATCGTTTCACATCGTCTCAGTGTTGCTTTTGTAACAACCACCAATAAAAATGAATATGTATATTTTTTATGGATAGATACACATATTTAATTACGCCTTTCCGTGTTTTAATAGAGTAGCAAGGTTACCTTGGGTTGCCCGGGGAAAACGTGTTATATATTTTCATTGTTTTTTTATCTCTCTCTTTTTCTCCCCCCTCCTCCGTTTTCCCTTCCCTCTTCTCACCCTTTATTTCTTCTCATCTGTGTTTATGTACATCCACACACACATATACAGAAAAAAAAACACTCGAGGAATGAGTCGACGTAAGGGAATTAACTCCGTCACCTTTATTTAGTGACTGAAAAACAGACTACCCCTGACGAAAACTGCGTTAGTTATATCTCAAACAAAACATTTTCTTAAATTTTAGATGTTATTTCTAGGGTGACGCCGATCAATAAAATACCAAGTTTGTAGAGGTTTTTTTGTAGTTTTAGAATTTGAGCTGGACATAGACACAGAACACTACGCTTTATATGATAGATTATATTGGCATTATTTTTTAATAAACAGTGATTGAAAACGGCTTGTGAAATAGCGGAAAGCACCAGGACAAAGACGAGACGTATAATCCGTCTATATGCCTGTCTTTCTCGCTCTCACATCCGTACGAAAGTGACACATTTTTCCTGATGCTTTCTGTGACTCTTCTTTTCTCCTATTATATATTTTATTATCGACATCAGCGTCCGAGTGATTTTCTTTACATACATATACAGTCTGGGTGCCTGCTTGATCGGTAAGGTAAAATTAAAAAAAAACGGTTCCTCATGTATACGGGGTTTAAGATGCCTTGTAAGCAAATGACCGTTAAGAATCTAAATACACAATAAAAATTTTAAAAAATTATGGGCGTTGTATTGTGATCTGCATCGATCTGACATCGGCTGGCGATGGCAGATCGAATTCGGATTTTATTTAATTTTCAAAATAATATATGTAGTAATCTTATATATTTTTCAAAGTTATACTCAAATATAAATTTAGCTGATAAAAGATCTTTCTCTGTTGCCTATCGAATCGTCATGTATTATTGTTATAAATTAACAAAAACAAATATTTTTATTCAAAAACTTATCTATTTATTTTGCAGTAAATCTTTCATGTACTGTTCCAGTTAATTTTTCACTTACTCTAACTAAAAGCAGGGATGGTGGAACATATTTTTATATTTCGGGAGAAACCTTCCCTTTCTCAAAAAACGAATACAAACGTTCTTTCTCTTTACAGAAAAGAAACGTTCCAATATGGCTCTACCTTAAAGAATACTATATTCGCAGAAAATATAGGTTCAGCAGAGTATATAAAATATTTTATTTCTCATTAATTGATATATTTTGTATTTATTTATGTACTTATGCTATTTATTATTGCCTGTAAGATTATAGTTTTTAATTGATATATTATTTTATATTAATTTAGTATTATTTTTTATTATTTATAATTCAAAACAATAGAAATATTTTTGTTTATTTTATTTGATATTTCATTTTTTAAATTAGTTTTTAAAAAAGCTATATATTATTCTTATAATATTATTTGACAATATAATAACAGATTTAACCAGTTTTATTTAAAGAATATGCTAATGATACATTTTTAAATAATCACCTAAAAATAAAAATCAGAAAGAGATATAATTGTAGTGTACTTTTAGTTTAATTGAGTGTAAACAAGTAAAGAAGTAGACATGTTTTTGGCTAAGATCAAAGAGTGGTATCTGTTCCGATGGATACTACACCCTATAAACCGGTGTCGTCTTAGCCTTCGGGTCTTGATTCCGTCGGTTTCTGGGTTTGCCCTGTGCAGTTCTAGGAGGTCCACCCTCACAGGCTTTGTCTCCCCTCTTTGGGGAGGAGTAAGTTTATTGCTTACTGCCTCAGGCGCACCTACCGTAGAATGCCGACGGGGCTGCCCAGGCATTTTGTGTAAGCCAGAATGCTCAAATTCTTGGGCGCTGGCTTTTCAAAACCCACTTTCCGACCTTGTGTCACATCTTACCGCTGTAGGAGGTAGATAAATAAGAAGTAAACATGGAATTCACTGCATACCAAGAAACGCCACGTTGAGACAGTGAATTTTCGTTTAGCCATTTAATTTTTAATATTATTTTTTAATTATTAATGATAGAATTAAAAAATATTGCCATTTCTCATGAAAGTAAATAAGTAGATAGACCCTAGTCAAGGGCGAAATGAAGGCTTTATTTTCATTGGCTAGAAAAAATGTGATGGAGTAGAAATATGTAGTAAGACCCGATAAAAAAACAATGGTTAACAAAAAAAAATTTGGAAAATGAAAAATATGATATTTAATGTTCGGTTTGAATTTAAAACCAGCAGGAGTCAACTTAAACAAAAACTTAAAAGTATTTTAGGCAGGGGAGGTTTGGGGAATGGCAAAATATGAATAGAAAGAAGAGGAGGGTTTAATATATAAGACAGTGTCAAAAAATAAGGGGGCAGGGTTGTAAGGTAGGCTTATTAAAGAAAACTAGAAAGCAAATTTAAAATAATTTGAGAGAAAAGAAAAAAATATAGAGACACGAATACAGTTGAGGGAAACTGGCCGGAAGGATATAGAAGCGGAGTGGGGTGAGACTAATGGCTGACTATGCACCATCAGCTAGACAGGAATATAAAGCAACTACGGGGAAATATATTTAAAATTAAATCAGAGTGAAGTGTCAGGCCCTAGATACACCCATAGATACGTCAGCCTACCTACACACAAAGATATGTGCACACATACTCACATACGAATTAAACAAACGCACACACGCGTACATTCACTCGTACACATGCATACATACAAGCATATATATACACTAATGCAAGCTATGTGTACACACAAGTGTATTTATACACTCACCTACATGCATATATGTACATACATATACACACATACACAGGGAACTACGGCCTCAATAGAGCCGAACGGGAAAAAATAACAAAATATCAAGATCTCAAAAATGATCTAAAAATAACATGGTCCCTCGATGAAATAAAAATCATACCGGTTGTAGTGGGGGCAACTGGTCTGGTGAAAAAAAAATCTAAGTAAATACTTAGAAACAATCCCCGGAAAACCAAATTGTAGGGAAGTACAGATAGCAGCCCTAAAAGGAACAACATCTATCCTTAAGAGAGCCCTCGGATATAGATTTTACTCATAGGGAAATCAAGTGTTAGCCTCAAGAGTAGGCCCCTTGATCTCTTTAGATAAACTAAATTAAAATAATAAAAAAAGGAAAATGGTTAGCAAACATGCAACAAATACCAATATTTGTATCCTCGGTATGGCAAGACCGAAGATCGAACACCGATCTCTCGTCTCATTAGCGAACACTGTTATAATTATATCGAACGTGCGCATTCATTTTTATGACGTAAAACACGCTTAAATTGCCCGACTTGAAAGACGCTGTACGTCTACATATTCTATTCAGGCTGTGTAGTGATTAGAGTTTGTTACGTGTTGAGGTGTATTTATCTTCATGTTTTTATTAAAGGAAGCCAGCCATCGTCGCTAATTTAAAAAAAATATTCGATATCTTCCCAGAATTGAAAAAAAAACCCCGGCAAAAGCAAAACAAAAGATATATTTTAATTAAATTGATATGTTTTCATTTCATCCTATTTGAAATCACACAACAACATGCATTTGCATATATCCATCTACGATATCTTCTTTTACATGCGACGTCGTATCTTTATAAGAGGCGCTGTTTCTCAGTCGTGTAGAAAGCCTGAAGTTTAACATAAAATGTTCCTGGTGTGTAACCCTTCTGTCAGAAACATGAATATACGTGAAATGTCCTTCTGGCCGTCACCGTCTTAATTATAAATAAATAATAAATAATAAAATTTAAAAAATAAAAATAAAAAAAATAAAAATTAAATAAAAAAAAAATAAAAAATAATAATAATAATAATAATAATAATAATAATAATAATAATGATGATGATGATGATGATGATGATGATGATGATGATGATGTATCTGCTTAGTCTAAACACTAACGGACAGTCCTGGTCCGTGTGTTGTGAGTTGCACTGATCAGATATTGACTTACGACTGCAGATTGAATTTATAATTATGAAAAAAAATATTCAATCTAACACATAAAGTAATCTTGTATTTTCTAAGTCAGACACGGATAGCAGTTCAGCTGACAGCGAAAACCTTGTATTCTCACAAGCTGATTATTATATGTTATTGTTTTACCATGTTATTAGCAATAAAATAAGGTACTTAACTACAATGTATGTTTTAAATAAATTAGTTTGTCTAAATAATGCTTTGGTGTAGTATCGAGAGACCATGAATACACCCTGTATCGATGTCTGCGTGGCAAATATTTGTGCAACCGCTAATAACGGCGATTAGTAACTGACCTTGTTTCAATCCAGTTGCAAAGAAGAAATGCAAGACAATCGTAAAACAATGCTGGAATAGGCAGAGATTACTCCGACGTACAACACCTGATATTCTGAAATGGTCACGTGTGTTAGTACTAAGCAGACGTAAAATGAACTGCCCGACCGTCAAACTATCACACTCAAATTTGAAATAGCATTTTCGAAACTATTTTTCAACCTGCAAAATATCAGACTTTGTAAAAATACTAATCCTTCAACTTAGAATCGAAAAATTCTGGACAGGCTTCTTTAATTTTATTAAAAGACTCGGTCTTCTTCTTCTTTCGTGTGAATCAGATAGCATTAGTTTCCCCGATGTTTTTCTAGTTAAAAAATATTTCTGGAAATGCATCGGGTACGTACGGGAGGGACGACGAGAAGGTTGCCAACATCCCTAAGTGAAAGTGGTACTGTGGAACCGACTGGATTCGAACTTGGAACACCCAGGACTTCAGTCCGTGTCGTTATCCACTTAACCACCGTCACCTCTCAAAAGACTCGGTGCTTCTGTATCATTGGGGCACAAACTATTTTCATCTCGAATTTAGAAAAAGTCTATTGAAACGGGAAATTATTCAAAGTGTTTGTTTATTGTTATAACTATAATTCACGAGGAAAATCCAGAAAATTAGTAGGAAAATATTTTTTTTTTAAAAGCCTACTAATGCAGTTTACGAACCGGACTGAAATGATAGCGATCTGAGTCAGAAAGCCATTCTTTATAGAGGTGAGGAGTTGATTAAATTAATTTAGAAAGCCATTCTTTATATAGGGAGGTGAGGAGTTAATTAAATATTCTGTACTTTCACCTAACAATTTAATAAACAGAATAGTTCATCAACCCCCATCTCCATCTCCCCATGTTTAGAATGGCTTTCTAAATTATAACGTTACAATTTCCACCTGGTCAGTAAACTGCATAAGTACGCTTAAAAAAAAATTATTAAATATACAGCCAAACATCTACATACGAATTTATTCGTTCCAGGACGGAAGCGGAAGTGTGAACTGAACTTTTCATCCCGTCGTAAGTGTTCCCCCATAGCGAGCTGACCCATGGCCACCTAGAGTTGACAAGGCCAAGCAACTAACTTCCTGCCCCCTCTGACGTCACTGCATTCCGTGTCAAAACAAGGACCGTAGCAATAACAATAAGAAGGCATTTCGACTTCTCTATTCACTAAATAATCCATCAAAATTCAGGAAATCAACCAATTTTAATGAAATTCTCAGTATTTATTAATTCATGATCACGGAATATAATCAACCTATTATTTCATTAGAAACCTTGGTGCAAGTGTATTATTTCTTGTAAACAAAAAAACACCTTTACTAAAGTTATCCAAAATATCAAAACATGTTGACCATACGATATTGTAAATATTTAAAACAAAGCATTAGAACACTTTTAAAATTGCATGTAAAAAAAGAAAAGAAAAGAACACGATTCGATTCATCTAGAAACTGATCTTTATTCAATATAAATTTAAAGAAAATAATAATTCACGATCAAATACTGCAAAAAACGGAATTATGAATTATCATTATTTAAACTTCTAACCCAATCAACCGTAAGTAATTCAGACTTTGAAATTTGTTTTAAAATTATTACGACCGTCCTTGTTTTGACACGGAATGCAGTGACGTCATTTTCTAGCCAATCGGCCTGTAGTAACTCTCGGTAGCCACGGCTGACCACGAAACTTTGACGTCGTATGTTGGATATTCCAGTCGATAATTTGATCGAATTTCAAGTCGTATGTTGGAAATGTTCGTATGTAGAGGCAATCGTATGTAGAGGTTTGACTGTAATACAAATTATCAATTCTTATCTGAAAACTTCTGAACGGGTTTGTTGTCATGCTATCAAACTTCACTTTGAAATAGTATATTTGTTAATCCGTCAAGCTCAGGGTTGAAATCGTATTTTTAGAAGCGTACACGCATCTTTACACGGGTATCTGTCAATCCGTCGTTTTGTCACGATTTATTTTGAAAAATCATTTCTGTTGCTGAACGCACAGATTAAGTAGTCGCATCTTAAGTTTATCTGATCCTATTTCCTTCTGATTCAAAAGAGACAAGCACTAACATGAAATTAAACTTCGAAGAAAAATCAAATTCAATAAAAAATATGTCGTCATTTTGTTTTTTACGTTGAACCAAAAAAAGACGACCGAAAACATTTCTCCATTTTGTTTATTTAGAATTGAAAAAGGGTGGAAAAAGAAGGGGAAATCATGTAATATAAAAGATTAACTCCCTCGAAGGATTGCCAACGGACGGATTTATTCTAGGATGAAATTATTAATTCCGTATCATGGGGGATGTCGCAGTGCTTTCTTTTTAAGAAGATAACAAAAAAACAAAAACATTCGAATGCATGTTTCCGAGATAAAACTTTACGAATATTTCTTGTAGGCGTACTTGGAGGATTTTTATTATATTTTAAATAAATAAACATTTCTAACTCATCTCGAACTAAAAAAATAATATTGTTTTAAGGGAAATCTTTTTTTTCAAAGCTTTTCTAAAAGTATTTTTGAAGAAGCGAGGCGACCTTTTTAACTAAGAATATTCGTTTATTAAGAAACGAAATGAAGCCTTTATCAAATGTCTTCGCTGACAAAATATATCGGTAGTTACTTTTGATGCTTTATGGGGGTATATCTAATAATAACTAGTCAACCCGTTACATCAATAAAATTATAGTGCACGTCCAATACTTCCCTCTCACGAAAATCGCATTTCCAAATAAAGTCGGTTCCCACTATCGCTCCAAACACTTTCTCACACCTGAGGCTATTCTCTATCCCTACAAATCTACTATCAGACCATGTGTGTTGTAGTGTTGTCATATTTGGGCCTGTAAAACTCTGTCAAATTTTAGGGTTCTTGATAAGGTGCAGAAACGTATCTGTAATTTGATTGGCCTCGCCTTTTTTTCTTCTCTTAATCCTCTCTTTCACATACATGATGTAGCTAGTCTCAGTCTTTTCTATAAGTACTTTCATAGCACGTGTTCTTCAGAATTGTGTGATCTATTCACTGCTTCTTTTGTTTCAGCTCGTTTTACTCGTTGGTCTAGTGGTCTCCATCAATTCGCTCTTTTGAAACCTCATTGTAATACAGCTTCCTATTCAAGTAGCTTTCTTTCCAAGAACTTCAATCTTGTGGAACTCTTTTCCTGCTGACTGTTTTCCTCCTACCTATAACCTTGGTCTTTTCAAGACTAAGGCAAATAGGCATTTCTAGTCTTTGTGATGGTCATCCTTAGTTCTTGTTAGCTCTTTACATCAAGTGGCTTCATGCCTTGTCTCGAGCGATTTCCATTTACAAAAAAATAACTCTTTGATATACTTACGTAATAGGATGAAAAATATGTATCTCCATGAAAAATTAGGAAAAAATAAAAATCAGAATCTTTAATTTAAATTACAAATTTAGAAAGCCATTCTTAACATGGCTTTGTTTACTCCTAAGTACGACGTCTTAGGGGACTAACGAACCTCGTTTTGCGTAACTCTTCACAACTTCTTCTTTCGTGTGAATCAGATGATTCTGGTGTTGGCATTACATTCCCCGGTGTTTTTCTAGTTAGAAATCTTTTTGGAAATACACCACGTACTTACGAGAAGGACCACGAGAAGGTGGCCAACACCCATAAGTGAAAGTGGTACTGTGGAACCGACTAGATTCGAACTATGAACACACAGGTATCCAGTCCGTGTCGCTATCCACGTAACCACCGTCACCCCCCACTATTCACAGATGTCAATGGGGAATGGTGCAAAATACGATAGAATTGATTTGAACTCGAGTTTGAAGTGTTTGTAGTCTACGAAATTACCGAACACTCCTTTATCTGTACGTGCAACAAAATATCGGAAGATTATTTAAAAGGCACTTCCTTACCGCGGTGAGCTCTGACATCTATTACTAACGGAGATTTAGTATATTTCTCTCCGAAGCATAAACTACACTATTACCTCTATTACTAATAGAGATTTGGTATATGTCTCTATGGAGCAGAAACAATACTATTACTTATATTACTAATGAAGATTTGGTATATGTCCGTTTGAAGCAGACACTATACTGCAGAAACTGTACCATTTCTTCTATTACTAATGGAGAGTTGTGCTTGTATAATAAAAAGCCGAAAAAAACTTTTTTTTGTCTTTTAGTGTTAGAGAGGTAAATAAGGGGCAGGTAACTCTTCACAACAGCTCTAGCTTTCGAACAATATTTGTTTAACCCTAACCCTAACCTCTAAACCCTAACCCTAAACCTAACCCCTAAACCATAACCCTATCCTTACCCCTAAACCCTAACCCTAACCTTTTTATGTCTAATCGACGTTCTCTTTGCACAGTAGCCACATGTGCAACGCCAATTAAAGCCATCAGTTTTTATTACTGGAAAATCGTGTTTAAAATTCGTTTTAAGAGTTACCTGCCCCTTATTTACCTCTCCAACACTAAAAGACAAAAAAACACTTTTTTTCGGCTTTTTATTATACACGCACCTGGAGAGTTGTTATCTGTCTGAAGCACGTACTATACTATTACTTCAAGTAATAATGTAGATTTGGTAGTTAATGCCTAATTAAGTTGCGTATATTATTTCAGACGAATGTACTATTTTTCAATTCTCAGTTCAGGGGCTGTAGTGTTGTATATGTATTCTATTGTAATGATATCATCCTTGCGCGCATTACCCAACCGTTTTTTACGAAGGAAAAGGGTAGTTTAGTACTTGAGCTGTTATGCTGATATTATCCCTAAGTTATTATACACCCTTTTTTCGGGGAGGGGTGGAGGGGGGGGGGGGGGTTAGCATATACATCTATATTATGAAACTAATTATACTTTTATAATTGGATCCATTTGTCAGCCCCATAGTCCGCGATTGCATTTATTAGGCAAGCCTATTACTAGTGTTCTTACTGCTACTACTACAACTACTATACTACTACTACTACTACTACTACTACTACTACTACTACTACTACTACTCCTATTACTACTACTGTTACTACTATTACACTACTACTATTCCTACTCCTCCTCCTACTACTACTATTACTGCTACTACTATTACTGCTACTACTACTGCTACTACTATTACTGCTACTACTACTACTATTACTGGGACTATTACTACTGCTAATATTACAATTACTACTACTACTATTAGCGCTACTACGGCTACAACTACTACTACTGATATTACTATTACTGTTACTGCTACTAATACTACTTATACTAATCTATATGCTAGTTGATGTTTTCAAGTGACTCCGATTCAACAGACCCCTACACATCATAACTCAAGTAATGTAGCTGATATCGTTTTCAATCCTCTCATAGTGCACTTCATAATCCAATTAGCTTGTGACGCTGGCAACCTGGTTAACAACGGAGACTGACAACATGGGTTGGTCTAGTAAGAATTCAGGTCGTTCCACAGAAACACTTTCACTCGGGATGTTGGCAACCTTCACGTGGTCCCTCCTGTAAGTGCGCGATGTCTTTCTAGAAACAAACTGTAAGTAGAAAGATATTGGAGAAAGCAATGCCAATAATATAATCATCTGGTTCATACGAAATGATTGAATGAGTGAATGAATGAATGATTGAATGAATGAATGAATGAATGATTGAATGAGTGAATGAATGAATGAATGAATGAATAAATAAATGAATGAATAAATAAAGGAATGAATGAATGATTGAATGAATGAATGAATGAATGAATAAATAAATGAATGAATAAATAAAGGAATGAATGAATGATTGAATGAATAAATAAATGAATGAATGAGTGAATGAATGAATGAATGAATGATTGAATAAATAAATGAATGAATAAATGAATGAATAGATGAATAAATAAATGAATGAGTGAATGAACGAATAAATGAATGAAGTCATGAATGAAGTCATGATTGAATGAATGAATGAATGAATTAATAAAATAATGAATGAATGAATGACTGATTGAATGAATGAATAAATGAATGAATGAAGGCATAAAATAATGAATGAATGAATGAATGCATCAATAAATAAATGAATGATTGATTGAATGAATTAACGAATGAATGAATGATTGAATAAATGAATAAATAAATGAATGAATGAATAAATGATTGAATGAATCAATGAAGGAATGAATAAATGAATAAATGAATAAATGAATGAATAAATGAATGAATGAATACATGAATGAATGAATAATTAAATGAATGAATAAATAAATGAATGAATGATTGAATAAATGAATGAATGAATGTATTAATGAATGAATGAATGAATGAATAAATGATTGAATGAATGAATGAATGAATGTATAAATAAATGAATGAATGAATAAATGAATAAATGAATGAATGAATAAATGAATGAATGAATGAATAAATGAATGAATGAATAAATGATTGAATGAATGAATGAATGAATAAATAAATGAATGAATGAATAAATAAATGAATGAATGAATAAATAAATGAATGAATAAATAAATGAATGCATAAATAAATGAATAAATAATCCAACTGACAATCCAATCAGCCCTTTTCATCCAGTGGCTTTAATCCGTTGTAGGTGGTTATTCATTAATAGAAAATGAAAGAAAAAGTTTAATTCAGAATTGCTGTTACAAATATACGAACACGGAATCTATATTACAGTAGAACATATATTTTCATAATGGAATCAATTGTTGATACAAGAGTCCGCGATGATATTCATCAAGCCACTGTACTACTACTGCCACAATTAATAACTATAATAATAATAATAATAATAATAACAATAATAATAATAATAATTATGTTACTACTACTTCGACAACTAATACTACTTTTACTAATACTACTACTTTATATGCTAGTTAATAATTCTTAGTGAGTCTTCTTCATATGAGCAACTCATATAATAAATCAAATAGCATTTCCCTTCTAGATAATAACTGGTAATATTGCGGAGTATATTTTCATATAAAATATAGCTTTCCCATAATCGTAATGACAGCATAAAACGGATGCGGTTCAGGTTGTGCGTGTTCTGCCGAAGTGATATCTATCATTCGCATGAAAACGAAAAGCTTGCACATTTAATGGACCGTTGGAATTATTTACTTATACGTATTGTGCGAAGAAACAGAAAAACAGAAAAAAATAGAAATGAATAAATAAAGAAATCAGATTTCTGGTAACACATTCGCGAAGATTAGAACAGCATTGAAAGGGGGTAAGTTATTGGGTTGTTTCATTGTGCTTCGGTATATGCAACTTCAAAAATCTACAATAGCAGTCATTAAAAGATATATACATATATATATATATATATATGTATATATATATATATATATATATATATATATATATATATATATGTATATATATATATATGTATATATATATATATATATATATATATATATATATATAGTAATCCAGGTAGGGTAAAAATCCACAAGGTAGAAATCCAAAGGGAATCAAACCGGGCTTATAAAAGAGTGCTCTCTAAAATTATAGAGCTGTATTATGAATGGTTTTTTATTCCATCATGTACAAAGTCTGCTACACTGGCATGTCGATGTTATCGATCTACAGCTATCAAGAGCTGAGGTCTCATCAGGCAGAAAGTTTTGTTTTTTTGAGATCCAAACCGGTTGGTAGAACCGGGTTGCATCACAAAAAAACGGATTGGATTACAAAAAAAAAATTCTGCCGGATTAGACCTCAGCTCTTGATAGCTGTAGATCGATAACATCGACATGCCAGTGTAGCAGACTTTATACATGTTTGAATAAAAAAATCATTCATTATATATATATATATATATATATATATATATATATATATATATATATATATATATATAGCTTGTATGTTTGAGTGAAATAAATTCCAGAAGAAAACCCGAGTATGAGTGCTCAATGTAATAAACAGAGCAAGAAGAAAATGAAGTAACACGGAATCATATAATCACCGGTGCACTAATTTATTTCGACCCTCCGGCCTTTGCTAGCACCTAAACGAGACTATTAGGTTCTTTCATTTTAAAATATGTAATATTCTCGTTTATGTGCTTGAAAAAGCCGGAAGGTCGGAATAAATTACCGCATCGGTGATTATGTGATTCCGTGTGACTTCATTATATATATATATATATATATATATATATATATATATATATATATATATATATATATATATATATATATATATATATATAATTAACATCCTAGAGTACATCCCTGAAGAAGAGCCGAGCAGGTTCTGAAACGATTGTCGGATACTCCAACTATATATATATATATATATATATATATATATATATATATATATATATATATATATATATATATATATTGTACGTGTATTTAGGCAGCATTTTCTCATTTATGCAAACATTGTTAAAAATAACGTCTGTTTAATTATACCTTTTTTATTTTTTTCGATTTGTGTGATGTTTTTTTTGTATTTAAATTAAAAATAAATGTTCCACAGGTTTCACGAACGTTTTCGATTTTTCGTCGAATCATCCCTCACGTTTCAAAACAAATGAACAAAAAAGCTGGAGAAAGAAGAGAATTTTAAAAAGACAGCGGAAAAACGCGCAGAGAACGTTTTTCACATGGTTCCAGGAAGTTGTTGACGATTTAAATTCAGCAACGCTGGATGGCATCACAGAACATAATCGCATTACGTTAAGCATTTGAAAATGTTACAACTGGTTTCATATGAGATATTGTTACTTTTACGTCGTTGTGTTTTTATCTAGATTACTTCGAGTATTTTAAGTTTTTTTTAAATTGGTTTCTGAATGTATAAGTTTAGTGTTATTAAGTAGAATTTGTCTTAAATCAGAAGATGCGTCTTTTTAAAATTCTCTTCTTTCTCCAGCTTTTTTGTTCATTTGCCTTTGACACTTGAGGATGATTCGACAAATAATTGAAAACGATGACAACGCAAAAGAAAAGGGTCACTCTTTCTTTAAGTATTTAAAGAGACATTGAGAAATAGTATCGAGCTGTTAAATTAACACATTTCAAATATATAAATATTTTACAGACAACTGTTTGTTTTTTCATGGAAATTGTCCAGACAGTGCATGAAGCCACTTTAGGTACGGAACTAAAAACGAAACACGGTCAAAATAACTAGCAAAAAATAAGTGTTAAATGGATAGATTCTAACCCAGAAAACAGCAATTCTTCCCGCTTTGTCAGAAACATCGCCCATGGAATGTGAGGAGTAAAGGACTACCTTGAGTATGACTCATCAGTGTGGATTAAACACAGCCTGGTATAAATACAGAGAATCAGAAACGTTACCACGGGTTTTGTAGTTCGACATGTTTCCCCCTTCGCCAAATCCACCGAACGCTTCGTTGTACGATAAATAGTAAAGCCTTTAAGCATTTTCCATTTTATTTACATTCTACGTTAGTGATAAGGTTACGTATATGTTTAGGTTATTGCCGTAGATCAATCAATCTCCTATCCGCTATTGGTACATAGGGTTACGTTGCCTTGGAGTCAAGTCACGTCTATCAAACTAAAAATCCTCGGTATTTATTTTCCTTTCTTATGCAGCCACTTAACCTAGTCTAAAATAAGCTGTTTCCATTAAAACTGCGAAGTAAGCGTTAAAAATTCTTATTCAACCAGCACCGTGACCGACCGACAGAGAAACCCTGAAATAGATATGTATAGACACATTTAAATCGATTGGAGATGTTGACAATAGTGTCCATGCAGAGCTATTCAAAATCTTCGGAAGATGCATCCTTTACTTAAACGAGATTAAAAATTATAATTCTCTCTTTCTCTTTTTCTTTTTAGAATGAAGTTTGAACTAATTTATATTAAGAACGTATTTAAGTTTTTATCAGGATTGCATTTGTTTGTCTTTTATATATTTGATATGTTTTTAAGATGGGAGATTTTAAAACCATTAGTTTTGTTGAATGCACCAAGATACGTCACGAGATGTAGTTTTTTTTTTCAGAATAAAACGATGTAAATGATTTCTTAGTTGTTTGCGAATATCGAGGTTAATTTAAAGCAAACCTCTAGGCACATAGTATGATATGATAGATACGCATTGGTATAGAGGTTGCGTCAGTCTGGTTGATACCGGACCAGATTGCTGAAATGAAGGGGGCTTTTTAATTTCGGTGACTTCTATATAACCGCTTTCATTATATTTATATTTTGTCATGTTTCGGTTTGCTATAAAGTGTTCTTATATATATATATATATATATATATATATATATATATATATATATATATATACATATATTAAAATTAACATAGTTTGAGTATCCGACAATCGTTTCAGAACCTTCTAGATAATTCTTCAGGGTTGTACTGCTGATCTGAGATTATACCGACCAATACACAATCATAAGAAAAAAAGAAAAAGATAAAAAAACACAAGCAGACAAATTACATTTAAAAAATCTTCAGACGAGAAACCCCTTTTCCATAGGATGACATGTTTGACACCTATCTATCACTACTGGGTGGACGTCCGTACTTTCATTCATTCATTTTTATTCTCCAACAAGTACGGACGTCCACCCAGTAGTGGCCATTATTTCATTTTATTTTTCCTC
The DNA here is from genome assembly GCA_963556195.1 of Sepiola atlantica. NCBI lineage: Eukaryota > Metazoa > Mollusca > Cephalopoda > Sepiida > Sepiolidae > Sepiola > Sepiola atlantica. The sequence goes on from OY744547.1 coordinate 68,606,234, forward strand.
CCAATATGTCTACCCTACATGTATCTGTACTTGCATGACATTTTTTCTCTATATATCATCCTGATGAAGTCTTATAAATAAAGACGAAACGTTGATGTACACATAAAAAACATCCATTTTTTGGTTTTCCTTTTTCATTTTCCCATATATATATGTGTATATATACATATATATGTCTAAATATGTCTAAATCTGCCCTTTTGGATGAAACCGCGGTACATTGCTGAAATATGTAATATACAGTATCTAAATAAATTATATATATATATATATATATATATATATATATATATAAGTAAATATGTTAAGAAGGCTGGGGGCAATGCAGAGTGCCGGATTGATGAGAAACTGGAAAGAACAAAAATAATAAATCGAAGGGGGAATTACTATTCATTTTTTGCAATCTTAGATAACAGTAAGGGAGGTGTCGGCTGTATGTGTTGTCCAGATGATGATTAAGTATGATTTACTATTTCGGGGAAATCTTCGGGGAAATCTTCGGGGAAATCTCCCCCGTGTCAAAAATAGACACCAAAGGAGAAATCCGTCTTGGAACAAACCAGTCTCGCAGAAAATAAGATATCAAAAAATTAAAAATTCCCTAAAACACCATATTTATATATAAAACATAATTCAAGGAAATTTAAAATTTATTGATTTATTATTTTAAAAAGGATAAACCTCAACTGTACACCGTTCAAATCTGGATTTTTATTTATAGAACCAAAAAACTCATTTGCCTCAAGTAGATCAAATTAAACACTCTATTATAATCGGCCTGAACGAATCGACGATTTGACTTGAGTATTGCCCGTTTTACATTGTCATCGCATCTTAAAGCATAAACTGGGTTTTATGAAATGTCTGTACACAATATAATTAAAATAAGAATATAGTATATTTTGAATTTTTCTCTAAGCGCAAACATCTTAGTTTAAGTAGTATAGCCTTTTTATTCTGCATAAATAGTAAAAAGTTGAGTGACAATCTTTATACGAGTAGTTTTTGTAAAACCGCTATTAAATCCTTTTAATTCTGTAAACTAAATATGTATATATATATATATATATATATATATATATATATATATATATATATATATATATATATATATATATATATATGCGTTATTTTATTCCAATACTATACATTATAAGAGATGTAATGTGTAATGTTTACATAAAATAATCTATATTAGCTCTCACGATTGTGCACTTTATTGTCATTTACAACTAACTTATATTATATATATATATATATACACGGAAATATAGATAGAATAGGGAATACATCTCTTGCATATATATTATATATATGGTTGTTTAGAACTTATCTTCGTTTTTTTAGGAAAAACAAAAACATCGATATATTTCCTATCTTAGCAAAAAATAACAATAAACACAACTACAATAATAATAATAATTATAATAATAAAAGTATTAGCATTATTACTATTATTATTGTTATTATTAATAATAATAATAATAATAATAACAATAATAATAATAATAACAATAATAATAATACTACTACTAATAATAATAGTTCGAACATTATTCTATCATAAATATATAGAAAATTTAAAGCAAGGATGGCGAAACGTTAAGAAAAAGCATGGACGCCATTTTGTTTTTTCCCCTTTGGGGATTTAAGATCCTCAATTCTGGATGATGTATTTTTTCTCCCTAAGTGAAACATGATAGAAAAACAAAAGGCCGCATTTTATCCGATTAGGATTGTATTTTGATTCTATTTAAGTATGGAGCGATATATATATATATATATATATATATATATATATATATATATATATATATATATATATATATAAAGGGAAATGTATTCGACAATACTATATAAATAATGATAAGGAAAATCCTCTGATGTGAAATGGATGTTTTTTTCAATGTATATGACGTTTCAATACAATGCGTTCCTTCTTTGGATAGATAAGGGTGTTATATAAGTTTTTAGTTCATCGGGAAGTCTAAATACATATTGTAAAATGGTTGAAACAACACGAATCCACAAATATATGGTGTATATTAGCAAATATATGTTGTATATTAGCAAATGTATGGTGTATATTAGCAAATATATGGTGTATATCAGCAAATATATGGTGTATATCAGCAAATGTATGGTGTATATTAGCAAATATATGGTGTATATCAGCAAATATATGGTGTATATCAGCAAATATATGGTGTATATCAGCAAATATATGGTGTATATCAGCAAATATATGGTGTATATCAGCAAATATATGGTGTATATCAGCAAATATATGGTGTATATTAGCAAATGTATGGTGTATATTAGCAAATATATGGTGTATATCAGCAAATATATGGTGTATATTAGCAAATATATGGTGTATATTAGCAAATATATGGTGTATATTAGCAAATGTATGGTGTATATTAGCAAATATATGTTGTATATTAGCAAATATATGGTGTATATTAGCAAATATATGTTGTATATTAGCAAATATATGGTGTATATTAGCAAATGTATGGTGTATATTAGCAAATATATGGTGTATATTAGCAAATATATGGTGTATATTAGCAAATATATGATGCATAAAACAGGTTACTTCTTATTTACTTTTCTTCTATTTTAATTTTCTATTTTCCTACGTCTCTGAAGAAGGCATAACATTTTACCGAAACGCCATGCAAATTAAATTAATTATATTTCCGATTAAAGGTTAATCAGAATTAAGGTGATAACTTTGAGGGTCATCTTAAATTGGGAGCTGTGCAGCGAGATGTCTGTGAACATTTGTTTTTAATGTATGCAGGTCGGTACAGTCGGGGAAACAGGGATCAGGGAACAGGCTCCAGAGGCCGGAAACACGAGAAAAGAAGCTATTGGAATAGGAAGCCCTCCGGTATCTGGGTACTTCTACAGTAAATAGATGGAATTTAGCTGATTGTCGGATTGGTATAGTGTGTTTACGTCAAGGGGCACGAGAACAGCAAGTTCATCAGAGCACAATCCGTTGAAGTACTGGTAAAACAGACACAAGGATACGATATTTCGGCGATGGGACAGGGCATTAGGCTTGGTGGATAGTGAGGAGCATGTTAAATTAGCGACTCTTTTTTAACCTTGTCTAAGAGAGAAAAATATACACTAGTTGATGGTGCACTAGCCTAGATGCTTTCTTTATATATAAAAGCAAAGTAAGTAACCAACTATAGAAGAGTAGAGTAGAGTCTTCAGTCAGGTAGGTGCTTTACATTCAGTTTAGACCGCTCCTTTGTACCTCTTCTTTAGCCGACTGACACTGTGGGTTTCTATGGGGGGTCCAGGACTCTGAAGTTGTATTTTACAAGATGGCTTTCCATTAGACGGTCAAACCTGACTTTAAAAGCGTTCACCGAAGGGCCTTTGACAACCTCTTCTGGCAATCCGTTTCACCAGGGAATCACTGTTACTAAAGAATGACAGTCTTTTGCTTGTCTTAGTAGCATTTCTTGTCAGTCGTAGATTGTGTCCTCTTGTTCTAGAATCCCCCTGAATTTATGATATGCATGTCGTAGTGTCATACAGGCCATGGACATATTTATACGTGTTGATGTGATCTTCTCTCACTCTTCTGTACAACAGAGATGGAAGCTTCAGTGCTTTGAGCTTTTCCTCATATGAGAGGTCACATAGACCGGGCACTCTTTTGGTTGCTCTTCTGTGCACATTGTCGATATGTTCAGCGTGTCTCTAGGTGCATGGTGCCCATATAGGAGCACCATATTTGAGGAGTAGTCTAACCAGTGATTTAGACAACAGGGTAAATACCTCATTGTCAATGTATTGTAAAGTTCTCCATAGCAGCCCGGCCATTTTGTTACGCTTGAATACTGATGTAGAAATATGTTTGTCAAATGTCAAACCATTGTCTGCGATTATTCCTAGGTCCTTTTTCTGTGTGTTGAATTCCAACTGGAGGCTCTTTGCACAATGGTCTGTCATATGGTATATGAACTCTGGATGAATGTTACCAAACCTCCCTTTCTATTGGCTATAGCACAGATATATAGAACATAGATTGATAAGGTTGAAATTTCTTTCCGTGGCGTACTCCACTTTTCTCTTGATCTACTTAGGTATAATTTGAACGAGGATTCAACTCTGGTCTCCCGGCCAGATTAAGACAAATAAACAAGGTCATTTATATCATAGAAACATTAAAAATAAATAACATGCCTTATTTTACCATTTTTCTTGCACTTTAACTGATTTCTTGATTTTTAGAAATGTACTGTAAAAATTTGAAGCCCCCTTTTCACGCCCAACCCAAAACTCAAACTCAGATAGTCGGCGGAATTTACCGATATTTCGTACGCGAAAATACGTGACGTCACATCTATTTCAAAATTTTTCATGACCTGATATTTTGGTCGGAGTGAATCCGGCACATTCAAATATATAAACATATACACATATAATGAAGCGTTCACGTCGACTTATATATATATATATAAATATATATAAAAATATATATATATATACATATATATATATATATATACATATATATAAATATATATATATATATATATATATATATATATATATATATATATACATATATATATACATATATATATATATATATCATGCAATTCCAAAATTGGTATGTTTATGCGTCTGATGAGACCCACATAGGTCAAAATAATTTATAATGCGGACACCTCTAATGTGTGTTAAGTTTATTTACTTTAAATGTATTCTTGTTCTGTTAATAAGTACATTGAGATATTTTACTCGAATTCCAATTGAAACCATTCAACTGTGCACACACTATATATATATATATATATATATATATATATATATATATATATATATATATATATATATATAAAGTGGAAGAGTAAAGGTGGAAAGAGAAAGGAAGGGGAGATATAGAGAAGGAAAGAGCAAAAGAGAGAAATATAGAAAAAAAGGCAACGATAGATGACTACTAATGTTTCTTGATACATTTATTAAAACTGATTGTGCGAACAGATAGTAAGATATCAAAGTGCCATGTTGGCGTTATGTTATATCGCTGAGAAAACCCCTAATCATTAGGAATGACCTTGTGTTTAGAAAGAAAGCGATAAATAATTATAACCCAAAGAGATAAGAACTTAATACATGGCCGTATCATCTGAAGATGCGTCCATTTAGTCTGCGCGTTGATCGATGAACATTTTTAGTTTGAACTTAAGCGTGATAGACGAGGGGACACCTTATTATAAATATAACTGTGAGAGACGGAACGATAAACGCCTTTCATAGACATCCGTTGGCGAATCTGTTTCTCTAAGCACTCTTTCTTGCCTTGACAGATTTTAAAGATGTGGAGGCAGGCGCTGGTGTTTCTTTATTCTTAGGACTGATAACATAACTCTAACTCAATCCCTAACTTTAACCTTAACCCTTACACTAACCTGGCCCTAACCCGTACCTAATCCTAACTCTAACCCTTATACTAACCTTATCCTAACCCTAACCTAACCCTAACCCTAACCCTTACCCTTACACATACCTGGCCCTAACCCGTACCTAATCCTAACCCTAACCCTTACACTTACCTTACCCTAATCATAACCTAACCCTAACCCTAACCCTAACCCTAACAATAACCCTTACCCTTACTCTAACCCTAACCCTAACCCTCGCACTAACCTAACCGTAACCTTAACCTTACCCTAACTCTTACACTAACCTAACCCTAACTCTAACCTAAACGCTTACACTAAACCTAACCCTTACCCTTACCCTTACCCTAACCCTTGCACTAACCGAACCCTAACCTTTACAGTAACCTCAACCTTACCCTTACCCTAACCCTAACTCTAACTCTTACACTAACCCTTACCTCAACCCTTACACTAACCTAACTCTTACAATAACCTAACCTAAACCATAACTATTATCCTTACCTTAAACCCTAACCCATACCCTAACTCTAACCCATACTCTTATCCTAACCCTAACCTTAACCTTACCCTAACTCTTACTCTAACCTAACCCTAACCCTAACTCTTACACTAACCCTAACCCTAACCCTTGCACTAACCGAACCGTAACCTTAACCTTACCCTTACCCTTACACTAACCTTACCCTTACCCTTACACTAACTCTTACACTAACCCTTACCCTTACACTAACCTAACCGTAACCTTAACCGTAACCTTATCCTAACTATTACAATAACCTAACTCTAACCCTAACCCTTACCCTTACCCTAACTCTAACCCATACTCTTACTCTAACCTTAACCTAACCCTAACCCTAACCCTAACTCTTACACTTACCCTTACCCTAACCCTAACCCTAACCCTAACCTTCACTAACCACTGGCATTTGTTGCTTTTATGTATATCGCCATGTCTTTGTGGATTGTCTTTTGGCTTTTCGCTTCAATGTGTTTCGTAGAATTCGCAGATGTTAGTAAGTATTTACTAACAGAAATCGCGATGTGAACTTTGCTACCTTGACCCCTGTCTGCCTTGCCTGACACTCTTCTGCCTAACTTGTGTAGCTTGAAAGATATTGCATATACAACAATAATACAAAAGAACGCGTAAAAAAGTGAACAATTATGGCATGACAACATGTTTCAAAGACACGCAAAGAAGAAGAGTTTAAAACTGACTTCGCAATCTAGGGGAGAATGATCTCTTCGCCATCCTACAAAGCCAACATATTGTCCACGCATGAAGTATTGCTGTCACATCTGGGTTGATGCACAATCAACTAATGTCTCCCTCTTAAACAAGGACCAAGAAAGAGCCTATTATTTAATAGGTGCCTCTCTACCAACCAACCTCCAGTTTCTGTGCCCCCCCTTGGAGTAAGTACACTTGACCAACCCGACAATCAGCTAAATTCCATCCATTCACCGTGGTCATTACCAGATGCCGGAGAGTTTTCTACTCCAATAGCTTCTTTCGTCGTGCTGTCGGCCTTTGGAACTCCCTCCCTGCTCCATATTTCCCCGACTGTACCGACATGCTGATGTGAACAAGCATCTCGCTGCACAGTTTCCAGTTTAGGATGAACCCCAAAAATGTCACCCTATTTCTCAGTAGCCCTTTACGTCTACAGTTGCAACTTGCCTTGTTTAAGTTGAACTAAGTTAAAAATAATGAGACGCCTCTACTCTATAGAGATTTTCATAAAAGGTTCTTGATTGAACACAAATCTCTGGTTAACTGCTGTAAATCGTTCCTAGCAAGAAACCATATTTCTACCACCACAAAAAACTATTTTCTACATTTGTGTACCTAAAACCAATCAGGAATTTCGATGAACAATTTTTTTTCTGATTTGTAAAGCATATAACCACGAGAGTGCTTCCCGTAAAACTAAAACATGATCGTCTTCAATTCACTTGAAAAATACTTGTCGAGCCGTCCCCTAAGAGAACAAACAACGGCGTAATTTATATACATTGTTGATATAACTAAAGGAGAAGCGAAGAAAGAGAAGAAAATTGTAGGATTTTTGCGGACTTAATAATAGTTTGGTCTATTAACTTCTCTCTTGGTCCGTATAGTCTTAGTGGAAAAATAGTATATTCAAATAAACTTTTGGATATGCAGCGTTCTTTTTCACAATTGCGCACCAAAAAGCAAGATATCCATGAACAGCGTTTCTTTCCAGTAACTTATCATCTGTAGAACACATTATCACGGGACTGCTTTACCGCAGACAAACACATGATCGTCTTTAATCCTTAAATCTTAAATAGTTGTCGCGGCATCAAGTTTTGTGTATCACATTGACAATCTCATTAGTTCGTATCCTCAAATTGCTTTTCGTCGCGGTAAATGGTGTCTAATTATTATAAAACAAACATTGAACGAGGGGTAATCTTTTTTCATTAAAATCGCTTCAGACAAGTCATGATGCCACTTGTTGTAAGGAGCTGAAAATACAACTTCAAGGTCAAAAACTAGCAACCGATAAGTGTTATATGGATAGATTCTGACCCAGAAAAAACAGCAATTATTCCCCCTTTATCAGAAACATCGTTCATGGAATGTGAGGAATAAAGGACTAATTAGGGAAGCAATTAAACATGATTTATGCGTCCAACGGCAATTAGGCCAACGGTTAAGTTTCAATCCCGGCTTGAGACATTAGCTTGTCTAGCCGCATTGAAGAGCTGTGATACAGGGAAACAGTGTGTATGTAGATGGCTATATAAAGCTCCCTTTCTGGATAGAGTTTATTTGTAAGGATATCGCCAACTGACATTAGCGTTATAGCATAGCTCATTAGGTAAAACTAATTCGAGTTCCGGCACTTGCCAATGTTTAAGTTGAGATATTACTTACATTCAGTCAGTGTCATATGATAGCGGCTTGAGGCACTAACTGGTCTAGCCGCACTGAAGAGTTGTAGTACAGCAAAACAGTCTGATTTTGGATAACTAAATATATATATATATATATATATATATATATATATATATATATATATATATATATATATGGCATTGAAGAGACAATATTTATTACTCATAATGAATCAAGAATTAAAATGATGAAAGGGCAGCTGACCGGTTTCGTACCTCGCTCAACAAAGCCAAATGTCGAGGGATCGTATAAAAAATATAAAAAATATAAAAAATATAAAAAATATTTTTTATACGATACCTCGATATTTGGCTCTGTTGAACGAGGTACGAAACCGGTCAGCTGCCCTTTGATCTTTTTAATTTTATAATTCTTTATAAGTAATAATATTGTCTCTTCAATGCGATTTTAAAGTTTTGTACGACAAAACAAATATTTAATATATATATATATATATATATATATATATATATATATATATATATATATATATATATATATATATATAACTTAAAAAAAAATACGCGGAAATCTCTCTAAGGCCCTTTCGACTATCATCTCATCAGGAGAAAATCGATAGTTTTAATTAATAATAACTTCGAAAGAAAGAGCAAATGGGGAAATTTGAGTGAGCCAAAATTAACGTTGAAGCGATTAAAATTCAATTTAATTATTTCGTTAAAAGTCGATTAAAAGGCACTACGTTAGGGGAATTACGTCGGATATTACGAATCCGTTTTATTTAGGTCTGTAAAGATGCCCACTACTTATGTTAGATATGTGGATGACACTTTTGCGATGTTTTCTTCACAGAGTGGAGCATTGGCATTCTTTCATAAGTTAAACTCTATTCATGAGGCTCTAAAGTTTACGATGGAAAGTGAAAAGGATAATTGTCTTCCCTTCTTGGATGTTCTTGTTGAACGTTCAAGGGGTGGCTTTCTCACTTCCATCTACAGGAAACCTACTTTTACGGGCCTATATGTAAACTGGTCTTCTTTTGTGCCTAAGTCTAGAAAGATAGGCTTAATTTATACTTTGGTACATAGAGCTCTCGTTATTTGTTCTCCAAATAAATTAGAATGTGAACTTAATAGGATCAGGGATATATTCATTGATAATGGTTATCCCGAGGACCTTATCAATGATTGTATTAATAAAAAGGTTGCTGATTTTAAATCCCCTAAAATATTTGGGCCTGTAAAATGCCCTATTTATTTAAAATTACCTTGGATAGGGGGAAATAGTATTAAACTAGGTAAACAGATTGTTGATAGCATTAGCAACTGCTTCTACTCTGTTTCCTTACGATTAGTTTATGCTACAAGACCTGCTTTTCCTTCCTTTCGCAAGGATAGTGTGCCCTATACAAATTATAGTAATATTGTATATCAATTTAAATGCCAATGTGATGCTGGCTATATAGGGCGCACTTCCTTGCATTTGCAGACTCGCATAAACCAGCACATTCCATCGAAAATACGTCAGGGAAGGGTAGGGTCCTTGTGTTACCCCTCCTCTAATTCTTTGGACTCTGCTATTGGCCAGCATTTGGTTGAAAACCCTAGCTGTGCCAGTGGCTATAAAATAGACCGTTTTGAGGTCTTGCATCGAGCAGATTCCAAGAACCATTTGAAAATATTGGAATCTGTCTCTATTGCTATGCGAAAACCTTCCTTGTGCCGGCAGAAGGAATTTGTAAGATCGCTGAATCTCTTTGGGGAACTTTGAACTCCTTCCCAATTTTTTTTTTTTTTTTTTTTTTTTTTTCCCCTAACGTAGTGCCTTTTAATCGACTTTTAACGAAATAATTAAATTGAATTTTAATCGCTTCAACGTTAATTTTGGCACACTCAAATTTCCCCATTTGCTCTTTCTTTCGAAGTTATTATTAATTAAAACTATCGATTTTCTCCTGATGAGATGATAGTCGAAAGGGCCTTAGAGAGATTTCCGCGTATTTTTTTTAAAGTTATCTATAAATTTTGTACCTCAAAACATTTATATATATATATATATATATATATATATATATATATATATGTATATATATATATATATATATATATATATATATATATATATATATATATTCACTTATAAGGAATTCGACCAAAGTGTCTCTTACTTGTCTTCTAGTTACTTAATGTTTAATGTTTGGCCGACTCGACGCAAGGAAATTATAAGGAACAAATGAAAAAAAATCTAAGAGGAGTCTATCTGAACTAAGAATCACAGGAAGAATAGCGAACCATTCAGTCTAAAATCGAAGATCGACGGACAAATTCATATATTGCGTGGCTTGCATTATCCTCTGGGATTCTTTGATTTCCCAGAACATGATTGGAATTGTGACGGCCTGGAAGTTGCATAATTAGCTTATTTACGCTGAATTATTTTGCACAGTGGTAAGTGTATTGTTCGCTAATCGGCCGAGTCATACGAAAGACTTCAAAATGGTACTTGATAACACTTTGCTGAACACGGAACATTGCGAATTGAGGATCTAGGTGCGTGACTAAATCCGGGAGAAGGAGTGAACCCCCTTTTTCTATATATTGGTGTTGTCGGAGATGAAAATGGAACGTTCACGTCGCCCTAGGCTACAGTCGATCCATTTATTACATTTTTACAAATATCAATTCTTAGTATGTTGAAAAGATTTATTTATTTCGAGACTGTGGGCGTACCGTTATTAAATTCGCGCTTCCTGAACATTTGAATATATTCCTGCGGTCAAGATGTTTCTCTAGAATCTTTTTTTGTGTTATTGTGACACTATGGCTGCCGCAAAGGTCGGGGCCCGGTCAGGAATAGGAAATGACTCATGAACGCACAGAAAAGAAAAGACAGGATAGGATGTGACTAATCGACAGAGACAAAAGAAATTTGTGAGTGGTCAATTTCCATTGTTCAGGACAGGTCACCAAGAAAAGAATACTGGACACTTTTAGGAGTGACAGTGTTTTACGACACCTGACTACAGTAAAGTAGGTTAGTTTTACGACAGTTGACGACAGAAAAGTTTATGGCAAAAGTTTACGAGTTTAGTTTTCGGAGAGAAGCCGAGCAGTTAGAATCGAACATCCCGAGAGTTAGGATCGAACTTCCCGAGAGAGCGGATCGGACCGAGAAAACGATGAGATGAGCTGACGACTTTAGCAACAACAATGGGGGTCTCGACAGACCGCGTCGGTGTCACACACACTCACAGTTCTAACTAAATTATACACAACGTACATGTGTTTGTGGTCTTTCTCGAGAATTGCGTTTCTTTTATGTTTAACTTGTGGACCAGTGCTGTGCCCTCGACGATTCGTCAGTAGATAGACGACTCGGCTGGACGATGAAGACAAAGAAGAAGGCCACGGAAACACAACGTTGGGGTTGACAGTGGTCGTGTGGGGCAGCACGTGGTTCTACATTATTTTGGCGGGAAGAATAGAATAAAAAATTAGTCTTTTGCATGAAAATGTGTTCAACGTGTCAGATTCTTTTTTTTTTTTAAACCCGGCTATTTTAAGAAAATCCACGTGTATATAAAAAGAAATTGCTATTTTCATGAGTTTCAATTCAATAAAAGAGCTTTTGACTTGTCGTATGTTTTATTTGTTTACTTTTTTCCCCGACAACTCGCAGTATTGTCACAGGATATTTGAATTATAACCGCATTTTACTGACTGAATTCCAAACTGAACCTTTGATAAACCAAGCTAAACAAGAACCACAAAACATTATTATTAAAATGTAATACTCTTAACCCCTCCTCCTACTTAATGAACTCGTCTGTCAGACTTTCTTTCATCTCTACTATTAATGCTTCGTCATTTTAACTTTATTTTGTTGTCGCTTCAATTTGTGAATAAAACCTTTACAAACGTGTACGGATCTCTTATTCTTCTGTATACTACACTACATAAAATGAGTACCATTACCAACTTTTACGACCCCAGCGTTTATATTGACTTCAAGCGAAGCAATCTACTTCGAAACAATATCGATTTTTAATGGTACTGAAAATCTACCTTACCCGCCCCCCCCCCAAAAAAAGCACTGCAGATTTTGTAAAAAAAAAATGTTCATCACTTACCGAGGACAGCAGGTATAAAATGTATCGCAATAAAAGATAATACACTTGGTATTAACCTACCTCCCCCGCCCCACAGCGTTAAGGTGTAACATAAGGTCAGGAAAGTTGGATAGAAAAGCTAGCGCCGAGGAAAGAGCACCTTGGCCTACAACAATGCCTTGGCAGCCCCGTCGGCATTCCACGGAAACCGGCACCACAGGCGATTAGCAATAAACTAACCCCTTCTCGAAGGGTGAGAAAGCAAAGCATTGGATGTTGGACCTCCTAGAACTGCACAGGACAGTGCCTCAGACCGGTGGAATCACGGCCCGAACGCAAAGACAGTACCGGTTTACAGAGAGTAGCATCCATCGGAACAGATACTTCACTTTGATCTTAGCCAAAAGGCCAACGCTTCGTCGCAGTGACTGGTTGTTATTTATCTACCTCCCACAAGGTAAGATGTGACACAAGGTCGGGAAAGTGGGATTAGATAAGCCAGCGCTCGAGAGGTGGGCACTCTGGCCCTTTAAAAATTGCCTGAGCAGCCCCGTCGGCATTCCCCGGTAGGGGCGCCTCAGACAGTAAGCAATAAACTTACTCCTCCCCAAAGAGGGGAAGCAAAGCCTGGGAGGGTGCACCTCCTAGAACTGCACAGGACAGACCCATAGACCAGCGTAAATCAAACCCCGAAGGCCAAGACAATACCAGTCTATGGGGTGCAGTATCCATCGGAACAGATACTACACTTCGTCGCAGTGACTGGTTAGTTATTTAAAGGTTTAAGAATTTTTTTGTATTTTTAAACTTAGTTCACCCCAGATTTCAAGTTGACACTGTAGACGTAAGCGTCTACTGAGATTAAGAGTGACAATTTTCGGGGTCATCCTAAATTAGGAGCTGTGCAGCGAGATGTTAGTTCACATTAGTTTTCAATGTTTGCATGTCGTGGAAATAGAAAGCAGAGAGATAGTTTCAAAGGCCGACAGTTCGAGCAAAGAAGCTATTGGAGCAGAAGTCTCTCCGGCATCTGGGGAGCTCCAATGAATGGATGGGATTTAGCTGATTGTTTCGTTGGTCGAGTGTATTTACATCGAGAGGGGAACCAGATCAGCAAGTTCATCGGGGCACATTTTATTGAAGTACTTGTAAAACAGGTCCGAGGATTGGAGGTGGCGGTGGTTAAGTGGATAACGACACGGACTGAAGACCTGGGTATTCCAAGTTCGAATCCAATCGGTTCCACAATACCGCTTTCACTTAGGGATGTTGGCAATCTTCTCGTGGTCCTTCCCGTAAGTACCCGATGTCTTTCCAGAAATATTTCTAACTAGAAAAACATCGGGGAAACTAATGCCAACACCAGAATCATCTGATTCACACGAAAGAAGAAGGTCCGAGGATGCAACATTCGGCGATTGGACAGGGGCTGGAGCTAGGTCGATAGTGATGGTAATATTAGATTAGCGACTCTTTTTAGGGTTATTTCTATGAGGGGGGGACTAGTGGATGGTGCCCCAGCCTAGATGTGACAGCAATATTCCATGCATGGATGAATTGTGGTTAGTAGAGATATAGGATAATGTCAGTTAAGCAAGAATCATTATAAATAGGGAGATAGATAGAAACAAAATCCTACAAAGTCTGTTGTATGCTTTCTGATTCGAAATCAGAGATACGAATTATTCATTACAAAATAATAGAAACGAATATTACAGAGGTTGTTGGAAGATATAATGAATGGGTATCTTACTTATATATCTATGCACGTATACAAGATGAATGGAAAACGCATACAATGGCGTCTCGGTTAAATGAAAAGAATGAAGCGACGGCGCTCCGTGTCGCCCAGAGTCGATAATTGTGTGGATGCAGATCAAAGGGAAAAACGCGCATCGAAAAATGTGAGAGGCTAAAAGGAATCTCTTGTTCGTGACGCAGGAAAACGACTCGAGTTAACACGAGCTGTCAACGGGACCTGCGTAAACATGGGTCATATGCAACTCTCGGGAGCAGCGAAAGTTCTTCGCTATTTATGATTTTCCGACGGCAGATGGGGGCGGATGAGGATGAGTGAGAATGGTAAGATTGTTCACACACGCACATCTAAGTGTCCATCGTAAATGGAAGAAGAAAATGAAGCCGGAAAAGCCAAAGAGAAAGTATAACCGTATTTATTATTATTAACATATATAATTATGTAGGTGGTGTCTTACTAAAACTTATATATATATATATATATATATATATATATATATATATATATATATATATATATATAATAATAATTCTAAGCATATATAGATGCATGTGTATGTATATACAATCATATTTAAATATATATATATATATATATATATATATATATATATATATATATATATATAAATATGTATTATATATACCCATGAACAAAAGTATGTATATATATTTACAAACATATATATATATATATATATATATATATATATATATTATAAAGAAGGAAAGATGAAGATGAAAAATTGCATGAAATTACATAAAATTGATACACATCTCATTACATCGAAAGTTCAGATGCAAGGACTTACACTAATCTTTAAACCATGTGTTTTCAAACAACACTCTTCTCGTCATTTTATGTAATTTTATGAAATTTTTGATCTTCATCTTCCCTTCTTTAAAATTATTGATCTACTCAACGTATTGAGCTTTACTTTATAATGATAGATCATTTTACGATACTTCATTTATCGTTAATTCTTTTATTATATATATATATATATATATATATATATATATATATATATATATATATATATACAAATAATAAGCATATATAGATGCATGTGTATGTATATATAATTATATTTATATATAAATATATATTATACATACCTATGTACAAAAAGTATCTATATATATTTACAATATATATATATATATATATATATATATATATATATATATATATATATAATGGTAATAATCCAGGTGAAAAATATCCACAGGGTGGTAATCCAGAGAATTTTAACCGGGTTTATAAAAAGTGCCCATCAAAATAGAGCTTTATATATGATAATTTTATTTACACAGACATGTACATTCTCTCCAAATATGATCTGAGGTTAAGATCGGATTCTAACTCTGCCTGATGAGATCTCAGTTTATAGTAACTGTTGATCGATAACATCGACATGCCAGTGTCGCAGATTTTGTACATGTCTGTGTAAATAAAATTATCATATATATATATATATATATATATATATATATATATATATATATATGCTCTAATCAGTGCATGGACGATACTCTCTTGCGGTCGCACGGTTCGAAACCCTGCCACAAAGCCACCTTAGACTCCGTAAGCAGACGCTGTAACTATTAGGCCAAGGGGCATTACCACATTCAAGAAGGGAATTAAAGTTCTATTTATGCGAATGGTGGCATATCAACAAAGACTGACTTAGAGATTCTACGAACGTTGTCGAAAGATGCCTTATAGACACGTGTCAGTCTCGAACAGGGCTCAACTTTAATCTGACTAAATGGGCTTGTGATATTGATTTTGCTCTCATCAGTGAAGGGATGATAATCTAGGACGGTCACACGGTTCGAAACCCTGTCACAAGGTAAACCTAGACTCCGTAAGCAAGTAATATATATATATATATATATATATATATATATATATATATATATATATATATATAGATGGATATATATATATATATATATATATATAGATGGATATATATATATATATATATATATATATATATATATAGTCATCCACATACAGACTGTTTCGTTGTATCACAGCTTTTCAGTGCGGCTAGACCAGCTAGGGTCTCAAACCAGGATTCAATCCCAACAGTCGAGCTGACAGTCGGCACATCTACGACACTGAATATAAGACATATTTCAATGTAAACATTGTCAAGTGCCGGGAGCTCGAATGACTTTTACCCAATGAGCTATGCCTTAAAGCTAATCCCAGTTGGCGATATTCTTACAAATAAGCTCTATCCAAGAAAGGGAGCTTCATATAGTCATCCACAAACATACTGTTTCGATGTATCACAGCTCTTCAGTGCGGCTATATTATAGTTTAGTCAGATAGCTCCTACATAATAGGAAATATAAAGATAAATGGTGTATCCTTAAATGGTATTCTATCGTGATAATAGAAAGCTCAATTCATTCAGAAAATGAATTATGAGAACAAAAAGTTTTACAAATAAAATATTTATTAAAACATCAGAAATTCAAAGACAAAGTATATAATTATCTCTAATTAGGTACTATTCTGTTAGTGTTTCTGGCCGATGCAACCTCCGACCTTCTTTAGGTGGAGCTTGTGTAACTCGGGAATCTTTCTCTAGAACTCGGGATCCTGTATGGAATTTCGGACGGTACCTTTTTATTAAATCAACGGGGATCTTAGTACTGCCGCCACTGAGGATTGAACCTACAACCTGTAGAAGAGTGTCACTTTGAATTGAATATTACTTAGTGATCTATTCGAAACACCACGTGTCCGAATAATCCAAATAATACTAACTAGCGGAACTCGTGTAAATTACACGAAATGATGTTTTCAATAATAATTATCTTGTTCCGAACCCTATACATTACTTTTCAAATACTTCAGATTAAAGTAAATTTGGCTCCAATTCATGAGCAGCATACAAAGATTCGGAAGGTCGTTGCTTTTGATGTAGGCGTGACACACAAAATAACACACACGCTATCGTATAGATATGAATCTTCGCAGTCGTCCCCTCCCTACCTCCTTCCCCCCTTTTAGAAAAAAACCTTAGAGGTTGGTTGGGATCGAACTATATACCAGTTGGGCTGACGTCAAAAGCCGACGTCAATATCCTACGTCGCTAACCGCTGCGCCAAAGGGAAATACTTGACATATTGCGAAAATTAGGTGACTTGAACGCTTTTCCAAATCTAGGTGCGGCACGCATGCGCAGGGCTGTTGATGTAAGCGTGACACACAAACACACACGCTATCGTATTAATATATAGATTATCAGTCTTCATCTCCAACATTCAGAAACAAATTAATGTCACGCTTTAATTTGAGATATCAGTGTTCGATACGTCCACACATCTCTATATGAGACTCTGTCAGTCGATCCGTCTATAACACTTAAGGTTGATCTAACATTATAATCGCTAAACGAGCATATTAAATGAAAAAATATATATATATCCATCCTTTTGATTACAATATAAAAGCAGGAAGACCCGACGTTGCTCGGGATAGAATGAGGATCCCTACTATGTACTTTTTATCTGTGTCCATAACACCATATTACTATCTTTTTACTGACTCTCTTCTCCCGTTTTGTCTCCTAATATAGTCGGAAGAAGCTGAAATTTTGGATAACACTTTGAATTAGTGTCTTATACATGTGATTAAAGTTTTATAAAAATCGAATATACGTATTTACAATTTAAAGAAGTTTCTGCCTCCATGAGTCACTTAGAAGTGAAGTCACGTAGGTATTATGCATAGACGGCAAGGTAATTATTTGAGACCACTTCCATTGTCTTCCTAGGCATATTTTATACATATGATTTTATTTTCATAAAATGGGATATATTTTAAGTTTTAAGGGTGCTATGTCCTCATAGCATCCTTAGGGGCACACATCTATTGTTTTTTTTTTTGTAAGTTTTACATAAGAATACACTTTGCTCATAAGACGCTTGCAGGGAAGTTTTTTGAAAGCAACTCTGTTCAACCGAAAGTCTGCCTGACACTGAGCACCTTCAAAAAATGGAAGGTTCTTTTTCGGTTGAGGTAGAAAGCAAAATAGTTTTGTAAATGTTCTCGATCAGTCTACCATAACAATGCCAAGAAAGTAAGGGATGAGTAGCACCGTCTATTCTATAATAAAAGGGGTTGTAGAAATCAGAGTTATAGTGACATTGTTACATTCACCTAAGTAAACGCGTTCATTAATACACATACATGCAAATAGACGAACACATATACCTTTATTATCCTCGACACCTCGGCTCTCTTTATCTCTCACACACACAGACATAATGTTGCTAGTCTCAGTCTTTTCTAAAAACACTATTATGGCATATGCTCTTCAGAATTTTCTAATCTATTCCTTGCTTATTTTTCAATCTCGTTGGTCTAGTGGTCTCCATCAATTTGCTGTTTTTATATCTCGTTATCATACAGCTTCCTATGACTAGGACGGCACTGCACAAATCTGCTGGGCACACTACGTGCTGACCTCAAGCACGCTGGACTAGAACCACTACGTACAACGAAACAACTTCATTGCCTACGACAACTTGCGCATTACAAGGCCAGATGGCCTGGGACTAGCATGGAGGACTGATTGCAGCTACAGGATGTCATTTGACTACCGTTGCCGTAGAACACAATTTTAATAATAATAATAATAATAATGATGATGATGATGATGATGACGACGACGACGACGACGATGATGATGATGATGATGATGATGATGATGATGATGATGATGATGATGATGATGATGATGATGATGATTTCCTCTCCCTGCCTAAGTGATCTCCCAGTGCTGATATACATACTAGACTTAGATCTCCATCTTGTTTCTACGTAGGGTCTAGCATCATCACGAAGATGCATACTAGTGCGCCCCCCAGGTACCGGATCTCCGTCGGTCATAATTGTTCTGTCATATAATAATAATAATAATAATAATAATAATAATAATAATAATAATAATACAGCTTCCTATGAGCGTGCAACATCGATTGTGTACACTGTAAAGGCATGAAATAGTGCTATGAGCAGCATAGCACCCGACGTGACAGCAGGGCTTCAAAATTGGACGCATCTGCCTCTTATACATGTAGGCGATAGCATCAACGGTCTGATACTTTCGAGGTCGATAAAATGATCCAGCAATTTCCCCAGCTAGCATAGCAACAGATTAGATATCTCTCTAACATTTTTGTTCTGGTATGGAAATTAGTCGTTGCAACATGTACAAAACAAAGAGCTTCTTAAATGGGAGATAGCCATTCATTTCGACTTGGGGAAACATTAGGATTCTTAGAGTTGGTGGGGAAAATAGAGACGCTTGTTTTTTTAGGTTTTAAAAGTAAGTAAACATTAACACATTGTATTATGTGCATTCAATCGTAATCAGCTGGAAACTTTGTCATCAATGCTCTTCGAAATGCTGCCATAGAGCGCTGTGTTTCATGTATATATGCGAACGAATGAGCTAGGAATATGATTTCGAAGATCAGTAATGAAGATCCGGAAACGGGTTAGGCTCAAAATAGATTTGTGAGGAACGCCGCCATTTATACTCAGGGCTTTAGACTTCCGCGCATCAACAATTACTTTCGCAGATACACATGCAGTTTATTATAGACACAATCGACGTACTCAGAGACTTACATTTAATTATCTACCAACGCGTTGTAAGTCCTGCTAAATTTGATACCAACACGCACAGTGTTGTGAAGTTGCCCAACAGTAAATAATAAATAAAGGAAGTCAAGTCGAGGGTTGATTTAACAAGTGTATTAACAAATTAAGAAACGGACTAGCTCTTGGCTAGACAGTTACAAGACTGTGCTTTGTCCTATGGTGACTCGCACTATTTATAGTGACAACCGGTGTAGTTTCTCCTGTGTAAGAACGGCCGGTGTAACAAATAGCATAAAACAATGTGAGTGTTTAGTTATTCACTAGGATTTCTAACACGAGTCGTTGGCTTTTTGCCTCGGAGCAAAGTGTAATATCTGTTCGGACACTTCGTCTGGTTAAATTACATGCAATAAAGGAACACATAGAAGATAGGAATAATGTCCATAGTAAAAAGACCAGTAAAGTAAAATCGAATTAACTTCGGAACAACATGAATCGAATAATCAAACTTGTTTTATTTTTAAAACAAATTATTCTTGACTTTATGTAAAAATCAATAATAATAAAAATCGATACGAAAGTAGATTATTTCATTCTATAAATATTTATGAACTTAGTATAATTAATCATTTTTAATTCATCATTATCGATAATTAAAAAGAATTTAAATAGTAACCTGATAACATTTTAAAGATCTGTGAATGGCAATGTCATAAAACAATGAAAACGAATACAATTGTTATTTGTTATTGTTGTGAAGTTGTCCCACAGTAAATATTAAATAAAGGAAGTCAAGTCGAGGGTTGGTTTAATAAGTGCATTAACAAAGTAAGAAACTGACTAGCACTTAGCTAGACAGTTACAAGACTGTGCTTTGTGTCTCTGGTGACTCGCACTATTTATAGTGACCACTGGTGCAGTTTCTCCTGTGTAAGAACGGCCGGTGTAACACATAGTAAGAACGGTGCTTATTGCTCGGACATCAAAGTCGTCAGTGGACGTCGGTATCATTTCAGAAACACCCCCCCCCCAAAAAAAAAAAAAAATTCTATCAAGATAGAGATTATTGGTAATACATAATAGCTGTTTACCTTAGGGTCACTCTTTTTATAGGGGAATTCAAAACGTGATACTAAGTAATTTGTAACATGAACACAGGTTTTATTGCAATGCATATCCAATTTTGAGGTTTGTTGCAAAGTAGTTCTGATAAAAACTTCCATATGGAGTTGAGTGGACAAAAACCAGCGCGCACAAGCTGATCGCTTCCATAATTCTCCACTTGAGATAAACCTTGGAAAAACTGATGGTCATGTCGCATGACGAACAAGACATTGCTAAATATGCGAGAACATGTATGCATGTGAGTATACATATATATATATATATATATATATATATATATATATATATATATATATATATGTATAAATACCTGTATATATATATATATATGTATGTATATGCATATATATATATGTATATATATATGTATATATATATGTGTATATATATACAGGGTGGGCCAAAATAAGGGTCCTATCTTTAAATTTGAATAACTTGAATTTGAATAACTTCCACAAAATAAAAGTTAAACTCACCAAACTTTATGTGTGTGTAGACTGACCCTTCCGAGATTTTTTGAAATAAACAAAACAAATTTTAGCCGATAAACACTTCTTAAAACTTACAAAAACTAAAGTATTGTTTTTTACACTGTTTTGAGTTTTTTAAGCAAAAATAATGTTTTCTAAATGAGGGTACGTTCCTTAGGGCTAATACGGCTCAGGCTTGGTTCGGAAGGGGTCCTTTACTTATTCTAAAAAAAAAAAAAAAAAATCAATAAATGAAAAAGTTATGAATTTTTAAAAATAGGACCCTTATTTTTGCCCACCCTGTATATGCATACATATATATATATACATATATATATATATATATATATATATATATATATATATATATATATATATATATATATATAGGCAAGAACGATGAAGACGATTGCAATAAATATTTTATCTTGTCAATAATCTCTTCGTTTGGTTTAGGGTTAGGGTTAGTGTTAGGGTTAGGGTTAGGGTTTTCACGGTAAAGACCTCCATTCTATTATTTGTTTCTGAATTGTGCCGAAGAAAGACGCACAATTGTTTCTCTACAACACTAGTACATGTCACAAGCTGCTACTGAAAAAAACACCTTTATAAAAACTTTCTACGGACACGTGAGGAAAATTAACCAATCAAAACGGATGGTATCGCTCAGCCTCTCCTATCTGTATTACAGAGTGAATATGGAGTGATAAATCCAGTTTTGACGACCTCTGTCTCAGATAATAAAACGATGTATCAAATACCGCTGCGCCTGTACATTCCGACGAAGGCCTCACTCTGCTAAACGCGCGTAAAATATGCAAATAGAAAACTAACGATATGTAGGCATTAATTTCGCGGACGCAGCAAACACGCTCGATAATAACCCCTGGTGTGTCATCAGCGAGACACGAGCCGGGGGTAAAGTTACATATACTTATGACTAATTGTCCGAATGGATGCGCGGGCTGACTGGAAACCGCGTGTCAAAACGCCATTAATTCACCCACAGCAAATGTCAAATCACGAACAACTCACACGATTCCCGAGAGTTCATTTAATCCATGCATTCTCACGAACAGGTTGTCAGCAATAGTTAATCGTCGATCTCTTATTATTCAAACTTGGAGACGAGCGTTTCCTTTGTAGATATAAGGATTCGATTATATATATATATATATATATATATATATATATATATATATAAGTATAATTTTTTATTTATACAAACATTATTGGTTACATATGTGCATCCATGTTTCGACTCTACTCTTCACAGAGAGTCAACCTTTGGTCTGAAGAGGTTAACTCTCTGTGAAGAGTAGAACCGAAACATGTATGCACATATGTAACCAATAATGTTTGTATAAATACAATTTTGTATTTAAGACCAGCTCTACTTGTTATTGAGCACTTTTTATGAACACTTGAATTTCAACGGATATTCCCATATATATATATATATATATATATATATATATATATATATATATATATATATATATATATATATATAAATATAAATATATATATATATATATATATATATATACTCAATAAAATATGGGTCATTTGAATGAAGACTAATATTGTCTATTGATATATGCTATATTGTTATATATTAGCGATTATCCAACTCATAAATTGAAAAGTTTAGTCTATGAAAAAAATATATATATGAATCATATAGAATTGTGAATTTTCTTACCAATTTTACTGATGGAATTTTTGAAGTTATCCTGCATGTAGACATGTATTAAAAACAATATTTTGGAGGTGAGTTTTTTTTTTAAGGACTATTTTAACGGAAAATTTCAGATACGTTTTCTGGTAACCGAATGCAAACATTGTTCAGGTCTGAGAGGTCAGTGTATTCTATACCCGAGTCGAATGGGGCGTATTTGGACAGGTGGGCATTTGCAGTATACCAAATATTTCTTCAAAAAGATCAGAAAATTGAATGAAGACTTTTGGAAGTTAATGACAAAAAACTTGTTGGGTAAGTCGAGCATCTTACCGATGAGACAGCCACTAAAGTGTCCCTATATTACCAAACAACGCTAACAAAAGTGTAGTAAATAATTGTCTTCAGAGCGGTCAGATTCTTTGATCTTACCGGCCAGAATTTCGTTTGAAGTCCTGCTCCAATTTTGAAACATACAGTTGTTGTAGAAACACAATAAACTCTTCTTCTATGCAACATACCTTGGCTGGGCTTTCAACCTTTTATTTTTTCCTATTTGTAGTTGCTACACATGATGGATGATTATAGTTGGCCTATTTATTGATCTTCCTCCCACAGGGTAAGATGTGACGCAAGGTCGGGAAAGTGGGATTTGAAAAGTCAGCACCCGAGAAGGTGAGCACTCTGGCCTACAAAAAATGCCTGGGCAGCCCCGTCGGCATTTCCCGATAGGGGCGCCTCAGGCAGTAAGCAATACACTTACTCCTCACCAAAGAGGGGAGGCAAAGCCTGGGAGCGTGGACCTCCTAGAACTGCGCAGAACAAACCCACAGACCGGCAGAATCAAGACCCGAAGGCCAAGACGATACCGGTCTATGGGGTGCAGTATCCATCGGAACAGATACTACACTTTTATCTTGGCCAAAAGACTAGGAAAATGGTTGGCCTATTTCATGGCTAGAATGCTTCTTCAAGACGTAGGTAGGTGTACACCATTGTTTACCTCTTCCCCTGGTGTGTTAACAGGTTGAGGAGCATCATTTAATCCTGAGAGCCGGCCTGTAAAGATTTAGTCTTTTTATTAATGTTTTGTATCAGTTCTTCATTGCCAACGAGTTCTTATTTGTTATTCAAAGCTGCCCTCTGTTAATAGTGGGGTACCCCGTCCGCAACCCAGGTACGTGTTGGTTGGCTAGAGGAGACATCACATATATTTTTTAATAGTTGACCAGGGTTTACTTCATCTGTCACCTATATTTATGGCAGGATAGCTTGACAACCCCTTACGCAGAGAGACAGAAGACCCTAGAGCGGGTGTTTCCGGTAGGCATTTAGATGTTCTCTCTATAAATAAGTAAATATGGGTTGATTCCAAACAGCGGTCTGACTTTTATCAAATATTTAATTGCTGGCCTTTTCGCAGGAGTGGATCACCATGTATGAAGATCACTATTAAAAAAAATGCAATTAAAATGAGTTGGTTTTACTAATGCGTGTGTCATGGTTGACTATTCTAAAAAGATCTTTTGTAGACAAAACGTTTTAAACGGCTAATTGTAGATGAGGGGTATGTGACATATATTTCCGAACACCGAATTCATACATTCTCCAGGTTTGAGAGAGGCGGTTAGTGTTAGGGTTAGGGGTAGGGTTAGGTTTAGAGTTAGGGTTAGGGTTAAGTGTTAGGGATAGGGGTATGGGTAGGGGTAGGGGTAGGGCTAGGGTAAGGGTTAGGGTAAGGGTTAAGGTTAGGGTTAGGGTTAGTGTTCGAATAGACCATGTTAGAACCGCCGGACTTCAAACCGCGAAAGAAAAGAGGGGTGATGACAAATGCAGGGTGTGTGAACTGTCCAGCTCTCGCATCCTATGCACGGACACATTCCACATATCAATCTACATTGATATGCTCGCACGGACGATGGACAATACGATACTAATTACTTATTTTTCATGGAAGTAATGCGCATAATTACGAAGCGCATTAATATGAATCGTCCGTGATCTGCACGTCAAATTCGACAACCACTCTCTTTTAATAGACAGTGAATTATTCACACGCATATTTTTATTGCTGACCAGGCGGAAGCGGATATCCTTGTGCACGTCGGGAAATGCTAATAGTTATGATACTTACAGGAAAAGGGTCATCCGTGGATGAGTGTGGATCAAATGTATTATCTGTTGTACGAATATGCGCATATGATCATTTTCTGGCGTTCGGTATAAAAGAGCATTGTTTGTTTTCTTATATAGAACAGTTCGTAATATAGTCAAATTACTTAAAAGATACACCATTCATTAGACACGGGGTATTCCGTGTTACATATAAAAAACATGACTTATTTATCTTCCTCCCACAAGGAAAGATGTGACACAAGGTCGGGAAAGTGAGAATTGAAAATCCAGCGCCCAAGAATTTGAGCGCTCTGGCCATTAAACATTGCCTGGGCAGCCCCGTCGGCATTCCCCGGTAGGGGCGCCTCAGGCGATTAGCAATAAACTAACCCCTTCCCAAAGAGAGAGAAGGCAAAGCCTGGAAGGGTGCACCTCCTAGAACTGCACAGGACAGATCAGACCGATAGACCGGCGTAAATCCAAACCCGAAGGCCCAGACAATACCGGTCGTAGTATCCATCGGAACAGACACCAACCCCGGGTTGAATTGAATTTGTGTCACCTTGTTTATTAAATATCTCGAATAAAAACTTTTTTTATAACATGTTAGGTGTTTCAAATATTTTGAAATCCGTGTAGAACGGTAATGTTGTGTTTTGGTTATACCGCAGTAAATAACCAATGTTGGCCGCAGCAAATAGATGTTTTAAACACTTTTTTATTTATGTGTGTTATTCAATTAATTTCGTTTAATTATCTATTCAATAGTTTTTTTTGTGGGTTACATTAATTATAATTAATTATGAGGTCATAAAGAAAGGAGAAAAGCTAGAATCCAATATGCTCAATTGAAAGACATTCAGAAAACAATGTTAGAAAAATCAGAACTGTTAAAAAGAAAGGAAGTGTTATTTCTTCAAAGAAATGCGCCGACTTAATGTGAGAGCGAGGGAAATGTAAGAAGAGAAATGAAGATGTACGAATGACAAATCTATTTTATCTTCGATTGTTCAATGCAAGGTGTACTCGGTAAAAATATGTTTATTTTTCTTTCCTTAAGCCAAGGCTTTTCAAAGATTAAAATCTTATCATCAGAGAAATTACATATATAGATAAGTTGGCAGTGGAAAAGCCAAAATTACAAATTTGAAAAAATATTAAGTAATGGAGGGTAACAGTATGTGTGTAAAAGAATATGGAGTCTGTCTAGTTGATGAATGTCTGTTGATTAGGTGTCCGGTGAATGGAGATTTACAGATGGA
>OY744547.1:68640215-68652715 GCA_963556195.1 Sepiola atlantica
AACTGTTTCAAAGAAAATGACTTCAGGCTCAAACTTCAACGAGTAAATCAAGGCAAACTAGTTGAGTATTTAAATAAAGCTTGTGTTTACAACATACTCTATCTGAGCTTGGCCTTTTAGCTAAGATCAAAGTGTAGTATCTGTTCCAATGGATACTGCATCCCATAGACTGGTATTGTCTTGGCCTTCAGGGCTTGATTTACGTCGGTCTATGGGTCTGTCCTGTGGAGTCCCAGGTTTCGCCTCCCCTCTTTGGGTAGAGTAAGTTTATTGCTTACTGCCTGAGGCGCCCCTACCGGAGAATGCCGACGGGGCTGCTCAGGCAATTTTTAAACCCCACTTTCCCGACCCGACCTGTGGTCACATCTTACTTGTGGGAGTAAGATAAAAACTGGCCTTGTGCCTAACTCCTGGAGAGGAGTAAATCAATACTCTATCTGAGCTTGGCCTTTTGGCTAAGATCAAAGTGTAGTATCTGTTCCGATGGATACTGCACCCCATACTGGTATTGTCTTGGCCTTCGGGGCTTGACTTACGCCGGTCGATGGGTCTGTCCTGTGCAGTTCTAGGAGGTCTACCCTTCCAGGCTTTACCTCCCCTCTTTGAGGAGGAGTAAGTTTATTGCTTACTGTTTGAGGCACCTCTACCGGAGAATGCCGACGGGGCTGCCCAGGCAATTTTTAAATAGCCAGAGTGCTCACCTCTCGAGCGCTGGCTTATCTAATCCCACTTTTCCGACCTTGTGTCACATCTTACCTTGTGGGAGGTAGATAAATAAAACATACTCTATCTTAGAGTGTAATTTTTACAAACTTTCAATGGTTGATATGCCGTATAATTGTTACACCGGCTGTTCTAACAGAAGAGAAACTACACCGGTGCTCACTATAAATAGTGCGAGTAGACAATCACCAGAGAGAGAAAAGGACAGTATTGTAACTGTCTAGCCGAGTGCCAGTCAGTTTCCTTACCTTTGTACTTTTTATGTTAATACACTTGTTATCTTAACCCAACCTCGACTTGACTTCTTCTTTTTACTGTTGGACTACTTCACAACAATAATAAAAAAAATTAAACATACATTTTTATTAAGCACAATGTTGATTTTACTGAAATTACTGGATTCAGCAATAACTCGAAAAGGGTTGATATACTGTAAAACAAAAAACAAACAAACAAACGAAAAGACATGTTTTCTATCTTCGATCAGTGAAGGAGAGATCTTTCTTAACTAAGGTCATTTTAATTTTTCTCCCAATAAACCGTGCTTCTTTTTTGGGGTATGCCATTTTTAAACCCGACATTTTGTCCAAATCTGTCCTCATGGGGGTAGTAAATGGGGAGCAATTACAACGGTTAGCTCATTGTAAAAATAGATGTTTTACCTAAAATTAGAGTGACAACAAGTCTCTCCTTATATCCAGTAATCTCCGATTCTGTTAACAATGACTGCTAATCATCAACCGTTTACCGTTGAATTCAGAATGATTACGATCGTTGTGTTATATAATGGGGCGCATGTAATGATGGACGTACAGAGAGATCGCTTAACTTGCGCGATTTGTAACAGAGTCATCTCGTGCAACTTTAGTGCGATGTTTTCTAACGATCCGTGGTGACAGTTGATGAGACCTCGAGTCGAGGATCGGATCGCCCCTGTGCGTTGATCGCGAGATTTCGTGACGTCACAGTTTTCCCGGTGAGAAAACTGCAGTCAGATTTGAGTTCTTGACGGGAAGCCGAATAGTCAAGTCGCCTTAGCCATGTAGCGATTAAATAAGATAGAGGAATTCAGATCCCCAAAAATGAGAGCTAGACGATGTCCCCCTCTTCCTTCCCTTGAAGAATTAAATAATTAGTTAATTAACTAGCGTAAGCTTCTCTCTCTCTGTTTCAACGAACTTGCTTCGGTGTCGACAAATTAATGAATAAAAATAAATGGCTCGGAACTAAAGAAAGAAGGCTTGTTAAATTGTGTTATGTGTAGATTGATTTCAGTTACAGAGAGAAACCGCTGGCACGAAATTGTGACAACGACAAAGCGTCTGCAGAGAGTGGTGGCGGCGATGAGAGACAGCAAGAAGAAAGGGAAATATAATTCCAGAATTGGGTTTACTGCTGTGCGAGTCGAAAGGGAGAGCTTGAAGCCGGGACCGACTGGCAAGACCACTCGACGTCGCTCGGATTGGGAAACGACATACAGTACCGTTAGCAAGCGATGCCTTTCGCTGGATCAACAAGGGAACTGTTGTACTACGCCAGATTCCGACATACGAACGTATTATAAGCCAAATAGTCAACAGTTGTCTTTCTTTAGAATCAGGGTGATAATAAGTCTCCCCAGGATTAAAGTACTCTTCATGTCCTTCCGGTAGAGGTCAGGACTGTTCTTCCTGGCATTTGGCACAAATATTCTTCAGTATATGCCAAATATTTTTACCAAATATCAGTTATTCAAAGTTGTCAAACGATCTGTGTTTTATTTTATTATGTTCTCATCAGTAAGAGGTGAGATCCTGAATCAGCATCAGACGCAGCGGACCATGATTTCCAAGATTTTAATCTGTAGGGCTTATATAAATAATAATGTTTACGAAAACAATCCCTCCCAGACTAAATCAAGACAGGGGAAAAAAGAAGTGGGCATCAAAGTTGCTGACACTTTTGCAAGTCGTATCTGTTAAACATTATTCATTGAAACTTGGTGGGTATGTCAGTTATTTGGAGAAGGGTATTCGTTATAAATATGGTTGGATTACAGAAAGTATTTGGAATTATAATTATGTTTCCATACGTATCATTTAAGGTCGCGAATATTTATCAAGTAAACAAGTCAAGAATTATACCGTAACCAGAAAGAATACCCGCCCCAGGACGGGTAAAATAAATTCTCTGAACCATGAAAAAACTTCCATGAACAAAGGTTATGTCCTAGAACGCCCCATCTGCATTATAAGCGACTACAGCATAGACGTCTTCAAGTCTAATGTAAACAAATACTTGTTGAACCGTCCTCTTGGATAATCAATTTCTCTTAAGTAATCTTCTGTAAATTTAATCCATTAATCTGTAAAATAGTTTAGGAGTGAATCCTGTACATACTAATATATATATATATATATATATATATATATATATATATATATATATATATATATATATATATATATATATATTGGTTTCACCCCAAACTGAACCACTGTATAGTCTATGTTTTTTTTCAAGACACTTTAATCCCACAACTTTTTACTCTTTGTGATATTTTCTGATTATTTCGTAATTTTGCAGAGACGATATTAACATAACAATGTTGTTTGGCACAAGACAAATGAAACGGACCGTAAAAAATATATCTAACAGAAATGTTGTTTTTTGGAAATGTGAAAAAATAAAAATAATAAAATAAAAACATGGTTATTGAAATATAATATGAACTTGAAATATATATATATATATATATATATATATATATATATATATATATATATATATATATTTAAATCTCCGAAACAGTTACATGGTAAACAGCTGATGATCCCCGTGTTAATATTAGACGCTTAAGGTCTCCTGTTTTTGTTTCACTCTTAGATAATTAACCCCCCTTTTTTATTTTTATTTTTTTATATTTTTTTAATTTTTTTATTTTACTTATATTTTTTCATTTATTAATTTTCCAACGAATGTTATGTCTGCAATATCTTGGATTTTGTTAGTTTGTCTGGGAATTTAAACTGCATTTTACATTTTTTTTTTTAATGACTCAAAGCTTCTTTAGACTATATA
Organism: Sepiola atlantica; assembly: GCA_963556195.1. NCBI lineage: Eukaryota > Metazoa > Mollusca > Cephalopoda > Sepiida > Sepiolidae > Sepiola > Sepiola atlantica. Next base: position 68,643,999 of record OY744547.1, read on the forward strand.
TTGGGTATTTAGATCTGTATGGCTAGGTTTCCTTCCTCTTATCTAATTACTTTTCTGGTACCAAAGGTACTTAAGCTTTATTTTTGATTTATATTTTTTAATGCAACTTTGATTCCTATATAATTTTATTGCTAGCTACCATATTGCAGAATGGTTCTTGGATATAGTGTTTAGATAGTATTATTATTATTTTTATTTTTTTATTATTGTTATAATTAATGTTATTTGATATGCCAATTACTATATCATACGGTAGTCTTAAGGGTAATATATTATTATTATTATTATTATTATTTTATCATTATTATTTTTTTTTATGTATATATTAGTGATATTTTAAGCTGAATTATTTCGACACTTGATTATTGGGGAAATGATCGTATAATCAGTACCATTGGAGAGCCATGAATATTATAACTGTCCTGTTTTTAAATCTCCGAAACAGTTACATGGTAAACAGCTGATGATCCCCGTGTTAATGTTAGACGCTTACGGTCTCCTGTTTTTGTTTCACTCTTAGATAATTACCCCCCCCCTTTTTTTAAATTTTTTTTTTACTTATACTTTTTCATTTATTAATTTTCCAACGAATGTTAAGTCTGCAATATCTTGGATTTAGTTAGTTTGTCTGGGAATTTAAACTGCCTTTTACATTTTTTTTTTAATGACTCAAAGCTTCTTTAGACTATATATATATATATATATATATAGATATATATATATATATATATATATATATATATATATATATATATATATATATATATATATAAAACATCTATAATCAGAATAGTACTCAACTCAATACATGTGATCCTGATTATACGCATTGAAATGAAAAAAAAAATATTTTCAGCTGAAATTCAGGAATTGAAGAAAAAAGATTGAAAGAAAAAGTGTCTTTTTGATGCTCAAATGCCTGGAACTCTAACGAATCGAAAGTAAAAGAAACCGCATCATTATATTTCCCGAAAAAGATGCTGTAAGTGTTAGAAGTAAAATAGGTAATGCCAGCTTCGGCTCTAATTGAAGACATTGTCGGACCAACGAGAAGGTTTTTTTTATGCCCAAGGACACCAAGTCTCAGCTTTAAAAGATCAACCTTGACTTATATACGATTTAGACAATCAGCTCCGGGTCAACATTGTCTGAGAGAATATATTAAGTACACTGCTCAGTTATATTGATACGTATCTCATATATATATATATATATATATATATATATATATATATATATATATATATATTGCTGAAGTGAAATCGTCAACGTCTCTACGCGTTTCTCCGCCGTCTTTTAAAAATGCTCTTCTTTCTCCAGCTTTTTTGTTCATTTGCTTTTGACACCTAAAGAGAGTTCAACGAAAAATCGAAAACGTTCGTGAAACCTGTGAAACCTATGAAACATTTATTATTTTTTTTATTTTAATACAAAATAAAACATCAGAAAAAATTTTTAAATATAAAAAGTATAATCATACAGACGAATTCTGTTACTTTTAACAATTTTTGCATAAATAAATATATATATATATACATAAATATAAATATACACACATAAATTAGGAAAGTAATGAATATTATTTCCTGGCTCTTTTTTACATATATTCACATCTTGCATATGCACACACTTATAAAATCATAAATATTTTAATAATTATCTATCAATTAATAATACACAAATAATGAACTAAATAAATATAAATAATTACATTCACATATAAATAAATAAACGAGTTATATTATTTCCATACTCTATTTTACACATACTTCCAGCTATTGCAAAACTTTATTGATTAATTAATTCGACACACATAAAGTAATTAAATAAATAGGAATTAAATAATACAATCACACTTAAATAAATAAACTAATAAGTATATTTTCTCCTTCTCTCCTCTTGCCACAATTTTCGTTTTTCATTAGAATTATCTTTTCAAAATAGAGAAAATCTCTATGCGTCCCCCAACATCCACTATCAGCCACGCTCAGTTTTGACACATTTGAACCAGATACTTTCCCTAAGCTAGAAATAAAAAAAATAATTCCCAGCTGTCACCCCATTTCCTCTTTCCCCTTGAACTGTGTAAACTGCTGCTTATAACGGATTAACTTGAATCGCCTTTTTTCATTTTTGACTTTTTTCATCCACAGCCATTCCGAAACTCGAACATTTTGAGGCAAATAAAAATTAATAACTATCTGATTTTTTCTACCTTTTTCTTCATCCTGAGGAAGTCTACAATAAAGACGAAACATTGATAAATATATAAATATATATATATATATATATATATATATATATAAACTCTAGCCCCTTTAAGATTAACTGAGCAGCCCTGTTGGCATTCCCAGGTAAAAGTCCCGGAGGCATTTAGCAATGAAGTAACCAATTCCGAAAGTTAGAAGGTAAGGCCTGGGAGAGTTGATCTCTTAGAGCGTAACAGAACATATACGACAGACAGAAAGAAAAATACAACTGCATTCACAATTTTCTGATCTATGTATTTACCAGGTAAAACCATCTTTAAAAATCCCTCAGTGTCTCACCGTCTACCTGTCCAACCAAATAATCCTTATCCTCGAATGGATTTTGGGCTATGATAAGTGATGATGCGTTTGTTATAAAAAAGTTTCAGCCGGACTGATTGTCGTATGTATGCTAGACAGGTATGCTGAGGCGGAGGAACCAACTGACGTGTGTTTACTACTCTAAATAGATCAGAGGTTATTTGAGAGCCGGGGTACGTGATAGTAGATAGTAGATAGTAGATAGTAAATAGTAGATAGTAGATAGTAGATAGTGATAGTAGATAGTAGATAGTAGATAGTAAATATTAAATAGTAGATAGTAGATAGTGATAGTAGATAGTAGATAGTAGATAGTAGATAGTAGATAGTAAACAGTAGATAGTAGATAGTAGATAGTGATAGTAGATAGTAGATAGTAGATAGTAGATAGTAGATAGTAAATATTAAATAGTAGATAGTAGATAGTGATAGTAGATAGTAGATAGTAAATAGTAGATAGTAGATAGTAGATAGTAGATAGTAAATAGTAGATAGTAGATAGTGATAGTAGATAGTAGATAGTAGATAGTAGATAGTAAATATTAAATAGTAGATAGTAGATAGTGATAGTAGATAGTAGATAGTAGATAGTAGATAGTAGATAGCGATAGTAGATAGTAGATAGTAGATAGTAGATAGTAGATAGCGATAGTAGATAGTAGATAGTAGATAGTAGATAGTGATAGTAGATAGTATATAGTAGATAGTAGATAGTGATAGTAGATAGTAGATAGTAGATAGTAGATAGTAGATAGTAGATAGTAGATAGTAGATAGTGATAGCAGATAGTAGATAGTAAATAGTAGATAGTAGATAGTAGATAGTGATAGTAGATAGTAGATAGTAGATAGTAAATATTAAATAGTAGATAGTGATAGTAGATAGTAGATAGTAGATAGTAGATAGTAGATAGTAGATAGCGATAGTAGATAGTAAATATTAAATAGTAGATAGTGATAGTAGATAGTAGATAGTAGATAGTAGATAGCGATAGTAAATAGTAGATAGTAGATAGTGATAGTAGATAGTAGATAGTAGATAGTAAATAGTAGATAGTAGATAGTAGATAGTAGATAGTAAATAGTAGATAGTAGATAGTAGATAGTGATAGTAGATAGTAGATAGTAGATAGTAGATAGTAAATATTAAATAGTAGATAGTAGATAGTGATAGTAGATAGTAGATAGTAGATAGTAGATAGTAGATAGTAGATAGCGATAGTAGATAGTAGATAGTAGATAGTAGATAGTAGATAGTGATAGTAGATAGTATATAGTAGATAGTAGATAGTGATAGTAGATAGTAGATAGTAGATAGTGATAGTAGATAGTAGATAGTAGATAGTGATAGCAGATAGTAGATAGTAGATAGTAGATAGTGATAGTAGATAGTAGATAGTAGATAGTAGATAGTAGATAGCGATAGTAGATAGTAGATAGTAGATAGTAGATAGTGATAGCAGATAGTAGATAGTAGATAGTAGATAGTGATAGTAGATAGTAGATAGTAGATAGTAGATAATAGATAGTAGATAGTAGATAGTAGATAGTAGATAGTGATAGTGATAGTAGATTGTAGATAGTAGATAGTAGATAGTTATAGTAGATACTAGATAGTAGATAGTAGATAGGTATAGTAGATAGTGATAGTAGATAGTAGATAGTAGATAGTGATAGTGATAGTAGATAGTAGATAGTGATAGTAGATAGTAGATAGTAGATAGTAGATAGTAGATAGTAGATAGTGATAGTAAAGTTGTTTAATTCGTGACAAGAAGTGGCTAAATAACGCTTGCCACTTTTTTACAGAAAACAATGTATCGGCAGTGTGAGCAACAACAGTCGTGTTTGTCAACAGTGTAATTCGCCTCCAGGCTCGGATCGTTTCGTGTAATTAAGAGCATGGATGTTTATCCTGGTTATACATTGTTTCGTGTTGAGGCATAGTCACGCTCAAGTAAAGAGGTTGTCAAATCCGACTCAATTACACGTCTGAGACGGGAAAAAAGATTACAAGGAAAATACATTCATAGAGTTATACCATGGAGAATGTATGTACACGTGACTTTCTCCCAACTATCTTTAGTGGAGCAAACGATCGTCAGTGACTCGTGTGTAACTAAGTATATTTGGTTTCGGAATGTGTTTTGATGACGATTGATAGTTTGTATTGTTGTTATTATTCTAACTAGTGTTCTCATAAAGGATGTTATTCTAATAACTTTTCGACAGATAACACCTCCGGCCTTCGTCAATTGTATCTTGTCAGGCTTGTAGCCTGTCAATCATTGACGCCGTTCCTGTCTCCTTTTTTATCAAACTGAATGTTAAGGTTTTATTAACCTGCTTTATACTGTTGTTGGACTTGTTTTATCTTAAATCCATTATTTTATAGAATCAGGTACTCACTGAAGGGTCCACATAGAGGTTTCCAACATTTATAGTTAAACTGGTTCTATAGTTCCGACAGAATTCGAATACAACACAATAACTAGTCACTGCACGTTGGTATTCACTTCACGACGGTAAGCTCACGATAATCTAGGAATAAAGAGTAATATAGAAATGAAAATATACTGGTTAAGTATAATGTTTATTTCATGAAAAATGCCAGTATGCTGAAATTATATGCCCTTAATAGGGTTAAGACGAAAATTGATATACACTAAATGTACAAAAGCAAGGAAATTCCCAAATGTTTACACTTTTATTGTCAGTAAGGTTATGACTACATATTAACTAAACCATTTCATTATAACATCACTACAGTATAAATGTCTATGCATGAGTGGATGAAGTGTGTGAGGTGCGATGAAGAAAAATTCCTGCAAGTAAAATGCATAGCCCTGTTGTGCTCGCATACCCTTAATGACAATAAAAGTGCAAACATTTGATAATTTCCTTGCTTTTGTGCAGTTAGTGTATATGAATTTTCATCTTAACGCTATTAAGGGCATATGCTTTCAGTATACTGGCATTTTTCATGGAATGTGACTCCTTGTGTAAAGGCTATGTCTCAATACAATGCCTTCTCATAACTGATATAGTTGGTAATTTGACTAATCAAGGTATATGGTAAACTGAAATTAAAATGCCATCAACTAGACACTAGAACCTCTATCTTTGCCAAAAATCAGCTGAATCCATCAAATGGTCGATAACATATATAATACAGTGTATGAATACTGGTCATTTTTAATTTTTTTTAAAATTTTCTGGAAAACTAAGATATGTGGTAAACTGAAATTAAAATGCAATAAACTAGACCCTAGAACCTCTATCTCTGCCAAAAATCAGCTTGAACTTTCTGGATCTCTGGGTTGCCTTGACTAATGATGCTGAAATTCTACACACTTATAGAACCTATCAAATAAAAACTTTATGCAAAGTTTTAACTAATTTCGTTTATTGTTTTTTGAGTTATGATTGATCAAAGAAATGAGATTTCCAGCATAGGCCGTTCGTGAGTCTAATAGGGGATAGAGCGCTCTCGCACCCCCTTGATTCTTTGCGTTGTTACCTGGACGTGCTGGCGATTCTCTCTCGTAACCTTCTCATCGTCATCTCTGCTCTCGTGCGTGTTGTGTTCTTCCGGAGATTTAATCTCGTAACTTCCTGTTCGTGCTTCCGGTGATCCTGTTAATTACGTCCCTCGTGTCTGTTCTTCTTACTAGGAATTATCTCCCATAACCCCCTGTTCTTGTTACCAGCGATCCTACTATTTTCCTTCGTTTAATTATGTGTTTTACTAAAGATTATCTCTTGTAACATTCTGATCGTGGTAATAATAATCCAGTTATTTTTGTTCGTTGTATGTTGTTCATATTGGCGATAATCCCTGGTAACCTCCTTTTCATAGTACCGGTAAACCGTTTTTTTTCTAACCCTCGCGTATATTGTTTGTGTTGATTATGTACGCCGTTTCTCTCCGTTTAAAGATCTAATAGTCTCTGGTTTATCCATGATACTTTTTTTTACCAAAAACCCTAGCAATGAATTGATCGGAAGGGTTGATGTGCCGTAACACAGACTATGCAAACCAAATCAAAATAAAATGATTTACCACAAACGGAAGAAAAGCAAGTACTAAAAAAATGCAAGCCTTCAATTTACGGATATAAATACGAAACACTAAAAGAAAAGAAAGAAAGACAAAGACGCTGGCGCCTAATGAAGGTGCAGGGTTATTTTTCTGACTGTGATTAATAAATAATTATCCCTTACGATCTCCCATACTGCCTAATTGTATAACGTTTTCATTAATGATATAATTATTCATAATCATGGAAATCTAATTTTGTTTCTGCATCCCCTTTTATCGTAGTCTTTTGGCAATTGTTCTGAAATAACATCGCACAAATTACGTCTACTGGTATCGTTTTGCTCTATTGTTTTACGGCATATCAACCCTTTAATACTTATTTTATTTTAAAAACCAACAGCTGTTTCACCGTTAAATTAAGGGTTATTAAAGGTAAGCGTTTATTTTAGTATAATACCGGGAGGTGGCGGTGCTGAATTGAATTCATACGTGGACTGACATTCTGGATTGCCAAATTCGAACCCTGTCGATTCAATAGCACTAGAGCCACTATGTATGGTATCAACCTTCACATGGTCCCTCGTGTAAGTACATGGATCTAGAAAGGACTAAGAAAACCAATGCCTACAACATAATTGCGCCAATTAATAGAGTCAAACCATATTTATTCATACGAAAAAGTCATCTATGCGATTCGAGGTTCAATCCTCACAAAGGAGGCGTATTACGGGCTTTTTTCGCCGCCGACTTCCCATCATGATGTAACTTCCTTAGAACGTCAGGTTTAATACGTAAGGTTTATGTTTCATCTGTAGATGCTATCACTCGGACGCCGATGTTTATTTTTTTAATAAAAGTTTATTACAAATAGAAAGAACGGTCACATTAAAAACAGATAAACACTTTACTTGCGTGAGAGATAGATAGATAGAGAGAGAGAGAGAGAGAGAGAGAGAGAGAGAAAAACAGAGTAATACATAGACAATTAGCTCGTACCGCTACACATAGTTTCATTCTTGGCCTTTTGGCTAAGATCAAAGTGTAGTATCTGTTCCGATGGATAATGGACCCCATAGACTGGTATTGTCTTGGCCTTCGGGGCTTGATTTACGCCGATCTATGGGTCTGTCCTGTGCAGTTCTAGGAGGTCCACTCTCCCAGGCTTCGCCTCCCCTCTTTGGGGAGGAGTAAGTTTATTGCTTACTGCCTGAGGCGCCCCTACCGGGGAATTTCGACGGGGCAGCCTAGGCAATTTTTAATGGCCAGAGTGCTCACTTTCTCGGGCGCTGGCTTTTCAAACCCCACTTTCCCGACCCGACCTTGGGTCAGATCTTACTTGTGGGAGTAAGATAAAACTGGCCTTGTGCCTAACCTCTTGGAGAAGAGGTAAATAAATACTATACTAGTTGAAGTACCGATATTTACAAGTCCAGTCTAGCCTACTATTATTTCCATGCATAGCTTGACATATGGATATTAATATAACTGATTCAATTTCCTGGGCAGAATTCGAACCCTGCACACCGAGGCCACAGTCAGCGACTTTTGCAACAACATCACGCCATTTCTAGAATCACATATGTACGTATTATTAAAGGTACATATGAACAAACGTGGGTAATTATCTCTGCATAAACTTGAACATAATGGACATTTTCCATTATCTTTATTTGTATTTATATATGCAACCAATATCCGAAGATTGCCAGAGATAGTGGTGACCTCAGGCCTAATGTGTGTTAAGGTTGACCTTTTTACTATCGAATAGTGTGTCCTTGGGCGAAATAATGGCCGGCCCGACGACAATGTTGCAATTAGAGTACGAACGACGTCATCCATTTGATTTCAATCAAATAAGTTAGAAGGTTTCGTTTCTCTTTTGAATTGTTTCCGTAAAACGCCGAAGGGAGAGGACAAAGTTCTCTATCTATCTATCTATCTATCTATCTATCTATCTATCTATTTATTCCTTTGTCTCGCTATATAACTTGCTATCTTTCTCTCTCTCTCTCTCTCTCTCTCTCTCTCTCTCTCTCTCTCTCTCTCTCTCTCTCTCTCTCTCTTGGAATATCAGCATTGTTTAACGAGGATGAATAGTTTTCTCTC
>OY744547.1:68657715-68660215 GCA_963556195.1 Sepiola atlantica
CATTTCGTTTAGTATTAATGAAAGAAAACAAACTTTCTAAATGACCAATCGACGGTTGATATGCCGTAAAAAGAAAACAACAACATCTCTTCGTATCGAGAAAAAGAGTCAGCTACGTAATATGTTTTCGAGTTGCATGTGAGTTACTTATAGAAAACTTAAACACAAAGTGATGGATGGCCTATTAAGACTAACATTAGATAAACCAGCATATCTATATGCCGTAGCGACCAATGAGCGATTACAATGTTTGGCATATAAAAACGAGCCTGCCTAATGAAATATTAAAATACAACACCGTCACAGATAAGGTTTAGATGCTTACTATTTACGTATATTATTAGATATCCACAAAGTTAATAAATAACGTCCTGCATCGAGGACGACAGATGTATGTGCGTGGATGAACGGTAAATATGGCCGTATTTAGCTTGCTTAGGACTGCATTATCTCCCTTGAGAGGAATTAGTTCGTAAACTGGTTAATAGATGGAGTCTATCTCTGCTATCTTTTTGCTACTTTATAGGGTCACAATGGAAATAATTGATAGGAAATACGTAAATACAAAAAAGAAAACCAAATATATAGTAGTTTTTTTTCTCTTTGTGTTTGCATGCAATTTTTTATGATAAACATAATAAAATATGATATAAAAACGGACATTTTCGTATGGGTAAAGATGCTATCATAAATCTCTCTTTATCTATCGATAAATGGATTACTATATATATATATATATATATATATATATATATTTATATATATATATATAAATATATAACAATTTTAATATAAAAGCTCTAATATATATTGAGATCTTTTGAAAAGTAATTGTTTTGTTCATTTAGTTAATATTTGTACTTGATTAAGTGTTTTATATATATATATATATATATATATTATTTTATTTTACTTTATATTTATCTATCTATATAATACTAAAAGTCTATTGATCTTGTATGTTTGCAATCAGCTTTCAGCTTTCCGGTTTTCAACATCCGGTTGCGCATGCGTAAATAGCATCGTCTTCAATCTGTTATTCCAATTCCGTTATTCTCTATGATGATTAACGAACGCATGAAATTTTTCATTCTGGAAATTTTTATATCGCTTTTAATATAAACAATTTCATTTAATTTCATCAAATAGTTTTTTTGTTTTCTTCACGGCTAAAAACATTCAACGGGAGGACTTCGTAAAGTCTGTCGCAGTTTCAAAAAAACTCCTCCCTTTTAAAAAACAAAAACAAACAAACAAAAAAACAACACTCATTATTAATATCAACCATACTAGCGGTCGGTGAACGAAACCACCTCCCACTTTCCCTCTCATAGATTTCACCACTCCTACTCCCTCTGTTTTCGTTACGTACGCGAGAAAGCCTGCTGTACCCCCTTCCTTTCTCAAATCGCCCTAGAGTAGAGTTAAGCGAAAGGAAAACATAAAAGTTTTTTTTAAACACTCAAATTTACAAAAAATGTTGTAAATAGAAAAGTATTGTCTTAGTTTTAGTGACCTTATTATTAGCATATAAATACAATATTTATTTGCTGTACAATAAGTGCTTAAGCACCCGTGCTTTTCAGCGATATATATTCAATAAAATAAATGGATTAATATAAATAATCTGGATATAAGAGAGTTAGAACCTGATAAGAAGTCTCAATTAAGCGAAAGGATAACAAAAATTTTCTTTAAAAAACTTTAATTGTACAAAAAATGTAAATAGAAAAGAATTGTCTTAATTTTATTGACCTTATTATTAACATACAAATTAAATATTTTACACAATGGGTACTGAATGTTTGCTTAAATTAAATGAAAAAAGTTACATTTTATTTTCATTTTCTGTTTAAAAAGCCATTATTAACATGTGGAGAGTGGTTTTTTATTATTCTGTACTTTCAACTAACAATTTCATTTAAAAGATGATATATCAAAATTTGAATTTAACTATAATAAGTATTATGGTACCTGTTCAGTGCATATTTACCTATAAGTATGGCCAACCACTTATAATTCAGTAACTGTAATTAAAAAAAAAACAATTATAATAAACAGAACGACTCATAGAAATCTATCTATATTCTTTTTTCATTTTAATATACTTTCATAGAAATGCTTCTGTCATGTAAAAAAACCTATTTTCTTTATGCCACAAGTGTCACGCTCATACACGAATTCCATAGCTAATATAACAAACTGACCCAACGGGTATCGGGTGGTCTAGTATAATACAAAAAGTCTATTGATCTTGTATGTTTGCAATCAGCTTTCAGCTTTCCGGTTTTCAACATCCGGTTGCGCATGCGTAAATAGCATCGTCTTCAATCTGTTATTCCAATTCCGTTATTCTCTATTATGATTAACGAACGCATGAAATTTTTCATTCTGGAAATTTTTATATCGCTTTTAATATAAACAATTTCATTTAATTTCATCAAATAGTTTTTTCGTTTTCTTCACGGCTAAAAACATTCAATGGGAGGACTTCGTAAAG
>OY744547.1:68665215-68667715 GCA_963556195.1 Sepiola atlantica
TTATTCTACGAATGCCAATATTCTTCCTTAAAACGGGGCCGTATCTTACTTTATCTACGAACTTGTTTGGTTCCTTAAACGGTGGAATTTTGCCGATAGTTTCTACATTTTCTCATCACACTTTATATTACTTTTATTTTCATACTGTTTCAAATATTGACACTTTGGTAATTTTCTTTTTACTAACCTTTCTGTCTAATCTCCTCAGACAAAAATGTATTATTCTTTGAAATAATACCCGTGATGAAATGAAAAAAGGAAAGCCAAAACCTATGTGATTTATGTATTCATCAACGTTTCGTCTCTATGCAAAGACTTCCCCAGGATTAAGAAAGCAATGTAGAAAAAACATACAGAATATTAATTTTGATTTGTCAGAAAGTGTGTGCTTGTTCACGCCAACAGCCATGCCGAAGTCTGGACACTTTCTGACATATCACAATTTATATTCTGTATGTTTTTTCTACATTGCTTGATTCATCTTGAAGAAGTCTTTCAAAGACGAAACGCTGATAAATACATAAATCACCTAGGTTGTGGCTTGCCTTTTTTAAATTTTGCATATATATATATATACATAATTCAAAATTCTGTGTACATAGCGTTTCATAACAGTTAGATGTGTTTTTTGAAGAAATTCCATCATTTAATATTTCAGACTATGCTGAAGACGACGGAATCGGGAATTCAACCCGTTTCTTGTCAGAAACCACTGGTCCATGTCTGATTAAAAGCTGTATTTAAAATATATATATATATATATATATATATATATATATATATATATATATATATATATATATATATATATATATATATTGGTTAAGATCATCGACTACGAATCAGTGGCGATTTGTGTTCGGGGTTCGCGCCTACCGACCGTCGGGAATTAGTTCCTAGACTGAAGATTGCGTTAGCATGAAACATCGATGTCTCTAGGTATTTTAAAAACTAATATTTATTTATTAAAATATTATTGTTCATATATATATATATATATATATATATATATATATATATATATATATATATATATATATCCATTTAGGCGTGTGTATAAGAATGTGTATTAAATAAGATTCATATATGTCAATTTGTTATGTTAATAATAATAATAATAATAATAATAATAACAACAACAACAACCCTAACCCTACAAAGTCAGATGTTGAGCTTAATCAAAAGTCGTCCGTCTCCGTGTGATGCGGTTTCGCAATTTTGATCTAAACGAGCATATTTGAAAGGTTTATATTTATCTTCTATTTAAGCATATATAATACCAAATGTGGTTATTTGTGTGAAAGTTGTCTCTGAAGTGCACGATGTCTAGATGTTTGTAAGAAATGAAATAAACATTTCTTGAAGATAAAATAAGGTGAAGTACACAAATGAAAGTAAAAATGGCGCCAGACGTTTTTTTTTTTCGCTTTGCAATTACAATCGTAAAAAATTGGACACGCAAGAGTTGAACAAGGTGATAGAGCAATAGAGAAAGAGAGAGAGAGAGAGAGAGAGAGAGAGAGAGAAAAGAGATAGATAGATAGATAGAGAGAGAGAGACAGAGAGACTGGGAGAGAGAGAGTAAAAAAGAGAAAGAGAAAATAAGAACTCGAGGGGAAGATTATGTGAGAGAAAGATGCATAGGATGTTGGTGGATATATAGAGAGAGCAAGATATTCTATATATATATATATATATATATATATATATATATATATCCATATATATATATTTCAGAGGAAAATGTTTTTCTAAAACGGGCGGGTGGAAAAAAAAAAGAAAATTGCTAAAATTTTCCTGAAGGCCTTATCGTCTGACCCTCTAGAAAGAAACGCCAGAATGATAAATTAAAAACTAAGAAAATCGAATGAGATATGAGAGGGGAAAAATTGTTTAAGTTGGAGAAAACGATTGAAAAAAAATTTTTTTTTTAATTTTTAAAAATTATGGTGGATTTGATCATTAAAGATCTCCAACTGATGCTTCAACATCTTTTGTCTACACAGGCTAGGTCGAGAGTTGTTAATGACTAACGCCTCAATAATATTGAGATGGTAGTTCGACCTGGCACTGTGTAAAACAGAAAACCAACCATCGGAATAACTGTCAAAACAACTATTTGTACTAACCGGGTGATTACCGATGGCTGATTCCTGTGCCTGGAAGTTTTCGGATGATCTCGAAACCTTGTGGTATATATATATATATATATATATATATATATATATATATATATATATATATAGTAGTTCAGATTAATGAAATATCCACGGAGTAGGAGATAGGAGTCCAAAGAATTTCAACCAAACTTATAAAAAGTACTCAATATCAAATAGAGCTGTATGTATATAATTGTTTGTATTCATACAATAATGCTCCAAATCTGCGACACTGGCATGTCGAGGTAATCGATCTACAGCTGTTAAAAGTTGAGATCTCATCAGGTAGAATGAGGATTTTGTCTAAGTCTAGGTTCTGAGAGAAGGATGAAATTCTACTT
>OY744547.1:68675215-68727715 GCA_963556195.1 Sepiola atlantica
AATGGCTTTCAGATTAAAAGGGAATTATGTTCGACGGCTTCCAAACCGTCTTTTGCTACAGCAACCACAATGGCGTCGATTGCAACTGGTCGCTTTTGTTTGTTTCTGGAACCAGATGCGTATGATTTAAAATGGACGATAATCTTCTATCAGAGCGGCGTTGGAAAGAGAACCGCAGAGAGTGAACACGAGAGAAATATCTAAGGATAGAAAAAGAGCAGGGGAGAGTGAAAAGAACGTCACATAGAGTCAGTTATATATATATATATATATATATATATATATATATATATATATATATATATATATATATATATATATATATGAAGCAATCCAACAAAAGATATAAGCGTCAACTAATATCTTATAATTAGTGAAACTTCCGGATAAAAAACTGAAGCTCAATATACTGGATAGAGCATTAATATTATAATATAAAATGAAGTAATAAAATAAGGTGTCAATCAAATTTTATTAGAATTCAAAGTTCATGCAAAGCATCCTTAAGTCCTTAGCTCATGAGTTTTCAAAGATAATTCTTCTCTTCAGAGGACCAATACCGCAGTTATACTACTACAGGCAATAAAATTACCCTTTGAAAATATATAAAATTATATACACAAATATATTAAAATACATAACATCAAACATATCAATCCAAAAACATACTTTTGTTGAATCTGGATGGACTGTATGTATGTTTGTGTGTTTGGTTTTTATTGTTTACTTATTTATTTTATTAGTTCTCATTTTTGCTATTATTTATTTATGTATTATTATTTATTCCTATTACTATTATTACTATTATTTATTTATTTATTTATCAATTTATTTATTTATTTATTTATGTATATATGCATATATATATATATATATATATATATATATATATATATATATATATATATATATATATATGTATATATATGTGTATATATATATATGTATATATATATGTATATATATGTGTGTATATATATGTATATATACATGTGTATATATGTGTGTATATATATGTGTGTATATATATGTATATATGTATATATATATGTGTATATATGTATATATATATACATGTATATATATATGTATATATATGTATATATATATATATTCATATATATGTATATATATGTATATATATATGTATATATATATATATTCATATATATGTATATATATGTATATATATATATGTATATATAAATATATATATATATATATTTGTGTGTGTGTGTTGCTTGAATTCCCATCATTAAAAATAACAGTATATTACTTATATATGGAATAATCGCGCTGACACACTGAAGTTAAGCAACGTTGAGCCTGGCCAGTGGTAAATAGGTGACCATTTGGGAACACCAGACTTTGGATGTAGTCTAGAGAGTAAATCGGTACTACCAGGTTCTACCATGCCAACAGAAAAAGTAGGGGCATATAGAGTGACCATTTGGGTACACCAGACTTTGGATGTGGTCTAGAGAGTAAATAGGTACTACCAGGTTCTACCATGCCAACAGAAAAAGTAAGGACAGATAGAGTATTTGCCTGGTTCCCCGAGGACATAACCGGACGTATATATAAAACGCAGGCAGTCGAGAATTTTAGTAGTGACTTCGATCTGAAATTCCCGACTGCCTGCGTTTAATATACACAGCTCATTCTAAACTTCTGAAAAACTACTTTCATTCTCGGTCCACGGAAGTATTTTAAAATGGCCCTAATTCTCAAAATTACATCCGAATAAGTGCGTCTATTTACGATTAAACTAAACATAAATCTGTTGGATTTACTTCATTTTTGAACATTTTAAACGCTACCTTAAGGTAACCCTTTTTTCTCATCTTGAAATCCTCTTTTCACCGGACACCTTATCTACGGACATTTACCAACTGGACAGACTCCATATTTAAAAGTAAAATACGCGTATTTACACATATTTGAAATTATTATAATCCAAAAGGTGTATAAAATGAAGAAAGTAGAGGATATTAAAATCAACGAGTCCGATACAGAACACATCAAATATGGAAGACTATATATATATATATATATATATATATATATATATATATATATCAAATAAAATAAAATATGAAACTTTTAGAGGATATAACCTATAGTGAGATAGTTTAAGCTAAATATACGAGATAGGGCAATTATAATTCTCTAAAGTGCGTTCCATTTACGATTGAACTAAACATCTTTCTATTGGATTTTTGAACATTTTCAACGCTGCATTCACGACACCGCTTTTTTCCATCTTTAACTCCCCTTTCACCGGACACTTTATCTACGGACAATCACCAACTAGACAGACTCCATATTTTCACACGCACACTCTTACTCTCCATTACTTTATATTTTTTCAAATTTTGAATTTTAGCTTTTCGACTGCCAACTTATCTATCTATGTAATGCATTCTAATCTTTGAAAAGCGTTGGCTTAAGGAAATATATTTATGGCAATTACTCTCCATTACTTTATAGTTGTTTGCTCTCTTTTGCAACCTTCACTTTACTATTCTCATGTAATGACCACAGAATAGATAGCATACAACCCCCTAACCGACCCGTCGAAAAAATGAACAAGGAGATAATGCTTCGGAAGATAGAACATCTGACGAACTCACATAAACTATGTTACCCACCAAATGGAGAGGGAATAGCTGAAATTATGGTCTCAAACAACTAAACACACCAAACCTGTAGTGTCTTGTAGTATAGTATCATGAAAACTAAACATGACACCGCCCGAATTTAACATTGCTAATATTATATTAATATAAAGTAGTCTAGTTTACTGAAAAAAAGATACAAGATTGTTCAATAGTGGTGCATTGAACAATACCATAGTATAGTTTCGGCTCCAGAAAGACAGTTAACAAGTATCCATTACAAATATATGAATTATAACAATTTCCCTATGTTTTTAAATTAATAGAAGTGTTATACGTCTATTTGATTTTCATGCACCCATCCTGGGACGTCTATCTCAGCAAGTATTTGATTAAAGGAACATTATTTAGATACACAATTGTTTAGATGATAATAATAATAATAATAATAATAATAATAATAATAATAATAATAATAATAATAATAATAATAATAATAATAATAAAAAGTAATACATTTCACATAAAACATGTTATGAGACAACGTAAAATGAATTATCGGACAATAGATTTTAACAAGATTGCCTCGAGTACCAAACAAACAATTCTCGAAATTGGGGAATAAGTTATGAAAAGATAATAAGTAAAAACAAATAGCAATATATATATATATATATATATATATATATATATATATATATATTTTTTTTTAAATTTATATATGTATGTGTATGTATATGTATTCATATGTATACGTATATATGTATATGTATTTATATATATATATATATGTATGTATATATATACGTATATATGTGTATGTATATGTATTTATATATATTATATGCATATGTATATGTATATATATGTATATGTTTTATATATTTATATATATATGTATATATATATATATATCTATATATCTCTCTCTATATATATATGTATACGTATATATATATATATATATATATATATATGTATATATGTCTCTGCACATGTACATATATATATGTATATATATACATACATATATATATATATATATGAAACGTACATGTGTACATGTGTTTTATGAATGTATGCGTCTGAAGGTTTTTATATAGATGTGTAAATGTGTATATAGACACGCACATTGTATTTATATATATACGCCGATATATATTAATATATATATATATATATATATATATACATACGACTATATATGCATATACGTATATATATATACATATGCATATATATATATATATATATATATATATATATATATATATATATATATATATATATATAGATATATTGATGGTTAATTTCCGACATTAAAATCAATAAATACATTTGAACAAAAACCGTTATTACTGTTTTTATTTTTATTTTATGAGTGAAGTAAAAACGGGAACGGAATATTTTTTCATCTTTTTGTAGGAATTTCAATCAATACACATCCCTCTTAAAAAGTATGGTGTTTCCATAGTTCGTGCTCTGTTAACACATGTAGAAGAAGGAAAGTAATTGTGGTGTGTAGAAAAAACAAAGACACCTGATAAGAGGGGGAGGGCGGTGAAAAGTATAAGAAATGAAACGATGAAGAAAACGTAGAAGAAGATGAAGAAGATAAGTGAGAAATAGAGCGATGAATAGAGCGAGGTAAAAATAGATAGGACCATGAAAAGAAAAGAGAAAGTAGTAGATTATTAATAATAATAATAATAATAATAATAATAATAATAATAACAATAATAATAATAGTATTTATTATTATCATCATAATAATGATATTAAAATAATGATACTACTAATTATAATAAGCATTATAATAATAACAGTAGTAATAATTGTAACAATATTAATTATAATAATGATTATAATAATAGTAATAATAATAATAGAAATAACAGTAATAATAATAGAAATAACAGTAATAATAATAATAATAATAATAATAATAATAATCATAATAGTATTAATAATAATATTGTTAATAATAATAGTAATGATTATCATAATAATGATAGTAAAAATAATAACAATAATAATAGTAATAATAATAGTTATAATAATAAGTATAATAATAGTAATAATTAAATGAATAGCAATGATAATAATGATAATAATTGTCATAATAATGATAGTAATAATAATAGTAAGTATAATAATAACGATAATAATAATAATAATAATAATAATAATAATAATAATAATAATAATAATAATAATAATAATAATAATAATAATAATAATCTTTCTAAACTAAAACAAGAGAACTTGCTTAATCATTGATATAGCCGATGGGAATTTTTTAGACTATGGAAATGTAAAGAAGTCAAGCAGATTGCTATTGTAATTCGAACACTAGGAACCATAACGAAAATGCACTATCAATTGCTTAAACATATTGACGAG
Source organism: Sepiola atlantica (assembly GCA_963556195.1). Lineage (NCBI taxonomy): Eukaryota > Metazoa > Mollusca > Cephalopoda > Sepiida > Sepiolidae > Sepiola > Sepiola atlantica. Next base: position 68,680,237 of record OY744547.1, read on the forward strand.
ACAATTTAGAGTGCGACAGATCGATTACACGATGACGTCATTGGTTTGTCGATCATAGAGAAACGAATGCTTCAAATCAGTCTGTCCATGGATTTGAAGCGAGAAAGACGTAGAAAATTATGCGTTAAAACGTTGAACCAAGTCAGTATGAAACCGAAAACGAAAAGTCTTTTGTTTGTCTAGCTCTGTATTTGTCTTCTAGCAAGGTATGATAACCTAATGGATTAGAAGAAATCTATAAAATAACGGTAGTTGAAATATAACGGGCCTCTCTCCTACATGTCAATAACTCAGTACAGATGGGGTCGACACAGTCCCTGTGGAAATCAATCTTTTTCCCACGAGTGGGTTATAGATAGGTGAACTTAAGATCAAAAGAACATGGAATTGAGGTCAATAAATTCAGCGGTAGAGATCGACAGATCGAGTACATGATGTCACATGTTTATCGCACACCAAGAACGAAAGTCCCTAAATAAGTTTGTTCACGAATTTGAAGCGAGACATACGTAAAAAATAGGCGTTAAAACGTTGAAACAATTCTGTATGGCAATGAAGATAAACACCTCATCTCTTTCCTTGTATTGCTTTGTATGCGTCTTCAAGTAAGTCATGATTAACATGACAGTAAGAACAAGTGTATAAGATAGACAGTAGTTAAGATATAACAGATATCTCTCCTACCTGCCTGTTTTATTCAGAGAAATCTCTGAAATCTTCCGAAAAAATGTCGTGCGAGTTTGTTCTGTCTTTAAGAAAAATGTTTGTTCACAAGACACACTGATGAGACGGCGATGACACGCAACAAAGAAAAATAAGGCGGAAACCAAGACAATGGAGTACGCAGCGCAAGTACAAGTTGTGAATGAAAAAAAGGAAAAAAAGAACAAGAAGAAAAAGAAAAAAGAAGAAAAAGAAACAAAGAAGAAAAAGAAGAAGATCAGAAAGAAGAAAAATAAAAAAGAAGAAGGAGGCAAAAAAAGAATCTGAAGTAAAAGAAGAATAGATAGTACATGAAAAAAAGAGCAAAAAGAACGATAAGAAAAAGAAAAAGAGAGGAAGACGAAGAAGACGAAAAAGACAAAAGAACAAGAAGAAAAAGAAGAAGAAAAAGAAGAAGAAGGGGAAGAAGAGGAAGACGAAGAAGACGAAAAAGACAAAAGAACAAGAAAAAAAGAAGAAGAAAAAGAAGAAGGGGAAGACGAAGAAGACGAAAAAGACAAAAGAACAAGAAAAAAGAAGAAAAAGAAGAAAAAGAAGAAGAGGAAGACGAAGAAGACGAAAAAGACAAAGAACAAGAAGAAAAAGAAGAAGAAACAAAAGAAGAGGCGGACGAAGAAGACGAAAAAGACAAAAGAACAAGAAAAAAAGAAAAAGAAGAAAAAGAAGACGAAGAGGAAGACGAAGAAGACGAAAAAGACAAAGAACAAGAAGAAAAAGAAGAAATAAAAAAAGAAGAGAAGGACAAAGAAGACGAAAAAGACAAATGAACAAAAAGAAAAAGAAGAAAAAGAAGAAGAGGAAGACGAAGAAGACGAAAAAGACAAAGAACAAGAAGAAAAAGAAGACGGATACAAGGAAAGGGAGATAAAGTAAATGAAGAAAACACAGTACAATAGAAGAAGAAGAAGAAGAAGAAGAAGAAGAAGAAGGAGAAGAAGAAGAAGATGAAGAAGAAGAAGACGAAGAAGAAGAAGAAGAAGAAGAAGAAGAAGGGGAAGAAAAGACAGAAGAAAAAGAAGACACACAAGAAAATGAAGAAAAAGTTGGAATTGAAAATAAATAGCAAGAATTGTTGATTCGCTATTGTTTTGTGAAATTTCGAATAGGAAATAATTGGAAATGCTAAAAGCATTCGAGGAGGAAATGTTAAATTACAAACTGATTACAAATGATTGAAATAAAAATGCGCGCTTTTTTTTGGCTTGTTACAATTACGAAAACAAAAGAAAACACGAAAGTGTGAGGGAACATTGAATATAACATTATAAACAATCAATAATTGCATATCTATGAATATATATATTTATATATATATATATATATATATATATATATATATATATATATATATATATATATATATATATATTGGTACAGAAAAAGTAGTACAACATTCGTACCGTCGGTTTCAAGCACAGAAGGACTTAGCCATCCGGCTCTCTTCAGCTTCTGTTGGCATCAGATGACAACATAAGCTGAATAGAGCCGAATTGCTGAGTCCTTCTGTGCTGGAAACCGACGGTACGAAAGTTGTACTCCTCTTTCTGTACCAAAATAAATTAATATTACGCTCTTAATTTTTAATTTTAACTTTAATTTTTAACTAATTGAGCACTCTGCTAGGATTTTTTCAACTATTTTACAAAGACGTATATATATATATAGTATAGACAGATATATATATATATATATATATATATATATATATATATATATATATAGATATAGTCTCGGAAGTTTCTCAACCATTAAAACTATATTAAAAAAAAAAAAAAAAAAAACTTATAGTCTCAAGTCTTCCAGTGGAAAATCACTCATGTAAGTCAATTTATTTTTTACAGTTATTATATTAGTTTATTTCTAACACTATTTTAAGGGATCATCAGTTGTTTACCATGAAAAACTGTTTCGGGGATTTAAAAACAAGACAGTATTTAATTTCATGGCTTCCCAGCAGAGTTGATCAGACCCCACTTCCCTTAAAAGACGAAACATAAACGTTCCTTATACTAAATCTACGCTGTTCGTCTGTCTAATCAAATTTATCCGTTACTTACAAAAATGTTGCTGCATATATATATATATATATATATATATATATATATATATATATATATATATAGTATAGACATATATATATATATATATTATTTTAAAAAAAACATAACAATGGTGGTGTTAAAATAATTGATAAAGTAGTATAACCTTAGCAGAAAACGTTGCAATCGCCAATAAAAAACAATTATATAAAAATGCATTTAATATTCAAATAATGAAAATCGTACATATTTCCAGGAAAGGCGTCATAGCCTTGGGATAAAACGCCAGACTATAGAAATGAATATCGAATATGCTGATAAAGCATCTGAGCCAGAAACTCGTGTCCATGGATTGTGTACGTATAACATTTATATATATATATATATATATATATATATATATATATATATATATAGTGTGTGTGTAGATTTCAATTTTGTGTTGAGAATCTGAATAACAGAGCTCAATGTAATTTAAACAGAGCAAAACAGAATTATAAAAAGAAAAAACTATACACACATTAAGGTTGTACACATTATAACTTATTTCGACCCCTTAATTAGGTCTCCTCAGATGTATAAACAACCACGTCAAAAAACCAAAAATCATTTTTGGTTTTTTGACGTGGTTGTTTATACATCTGAGGAGACCTAATTAAGGGGTCGAAATAAGTTATAATGTGTACAACCTTAATGTGTGTATCGTTTTTTCTTTTTATAATTATATATATATATATATATATATATATATATATATATATATATATATATATATATATATATGGGTATATAAATAAAAATATAAACGTATGTATATATATACGTCAATTAACCAACGTTTCTAATCGCATCTTATAAAAAGCAGAACTAAATTAGTTCTTCATTTGATAAGATGCGGTAATACGTATTGAAACGTTGGTTGATTGACGTAACACTATAATATTGTTCATGTAATTTTATGAATGATCTACTTTGTATTGAGCACTCTTGAGAAAAAAATTGGTTTCTGTTTATTTTATTAACCTATGTTAACATCATCAAATATATATATATATATATATATATATATATATATATATATATGTATATAAATGAAGGAGAATGGAAAGGAATTAGAGAAAGCAAAAGCCAAATCAAAATTCAATTCAAAAGTTCAAAGCAAGGTATATTCCGCAAAAAGGCAATTTATTCAAGTTAAATTTTCCTTAAGCCAGGCTTTTCAAAGATCAAAATCTTATCATCAGAGGAAGTCGCTGGGATAGATTATTTGGCAATGGCCAAGATTTAAAATTTGAAAAAATAAAATAAAAGTTGTAGGGAAAGAAACGCACCTTGGCACAGTTTTGCCCTGCGTTTCTTTCCCTACAACTTTTATTTTATTTTCTCAAATTTTAAATCTTGGCCATTGCCAACTTATCTATCCCAGCGACTTCCTCTGATGATAAGATTTTGATCTTTGAAAAGCCTGGCTTAAGGAAAATGTAACTTGAATAAATTGCCTTTTTGCGGAATATACCTTGCTTTGAACTTTTGAATTTTGATTTGGCTTTTGCTTTCTCTAATTCCTTTCCATTCTCCTTCATTTCTACCTGCTCTATCCTGGATATTGAGCTGTATACTCTTCACAATAGGGTTTTACCTTTCCTAAAGGTTCGCTTTTAGTATACCTCTTTATATATGTATATATATATATAATTATTATTAATGACAATATATGTATTAGTATATACTATCAGTGCCCTTTTACTTTGCAGTCCCCTTAAAAGATTGTCAATTAGTGATATCAGAGCAAAAATGAACCACTGTATAGTGTAGGTTTTTTCAAGACACTTTAATCCAATAACTTTTGACTCTTTGTAGACTTTTCTGATGATTTTGTAATGTTGCAGAGACAATATTGACATAAAAACGTTGTTTGGCACAAGACAAATGAAACGGACCGTAAAAAATATATCTCACAGAAATGTTATGTTTTTTTATGAATGTGAAAAAATAAAAATAATAAAATAAAACCACGGTTATTGGAATATAATATGAACTGACTTGTATATATATATATATATATATATAAACATATATATATATAAACAATAATATTTTTATAAATAAATATTAAATATTTAAATACCTAGAGACATCGATGTTTCATGCTAACGCAATCTTCAGTCTAGGAACTAATTCTCAACGGTCGGTAGGCGTGAACCCCGAACACAAATCGCCACTGATTCGCAGTCGGGGATTTTACCCATAGGCCATTGCCAACTAGTTAGTAAATAGAGAGGAACTTTAACTGTAAATAGCGGAATCGGCGACTAGTCACCAAGCAGCTAAGGTGATCTACGAAACGTCGGACCATGCATATAGCTATTTGTACTGCTTGTTATTAAAGCTCCTCGAAAGTGCCCAGCCTCCGTAAGTATATATATATATAAGTATATATATAAGTATATATATATAAGTATATATATAAGTATATATATAAGTATATATATATAAGTATATATATATAAGTATATATATATATACTAGTATATATATATATACTTATATATATATATACTTATATATATATATATACTTATATATATACTTATATATATATATATACTTATATATACATATATATACTTATATATATATATATATATACTTATATATGTATATATATATATATATATATATATATATATATATTGTGTGTGTGGTATTGTGTATCTATGCGTATATAACCGTGTATATAGATTGTGTGAATTATTGGACAGCGGTTTAATGCAGGCTCGAGTAGTCTCTAAACTATTGACAATAACTAAACCTTCTACGATATCTACTTATCCCGAAACGAAGGACACTTGAAACTTCAGTTCCTTCGCGCCGAGCACCTGCTCCATTAATAACACTCCAGCATAAAAAAGTCCACATCGTAAAAAGTCCACTTGAAAACTTTCAACAGAGAACGAAAAAAGCGTTAACTTTATTAAGTACTTTTTTCACTGGTTCTGCTTAAATTGCATTGGTCTCCGCACTCCAGTATTTAGTAGAAGACTAATCGGTTATCATAAGTTGTCGATTAGGAAATTGTAGCAATTTGATTGAATGGACGTATATAACGTTAGATTTCTCCATAAGAAGTAATATTCGTCGGTCTTTCTGTCTTACTTATGTTCTATCATAAGTCAATGAACGAACATGTTCGTTCGTCGAGAACATATCAAAATAATGACATACGGTTCAGATCTGAAGTAGTTATTTTTTTTATTTCATAATTTTTATTTTCATTTCATAATTTTTATTTTTATTTCATAATTTTTATTTTTATTCCATAATTATAATTGTTATTTCATAAGTTTTATTTTTATTTTAATTTTTATTTTTATTTCATAATTTTTATTTTTATTTCATAATTTTTATTTTTATTTCATAATTTTGTTTTATTTCATAATTTTAATTTTTATTTTAATTTTTATTTTTATTTCATAATTTTTATTTTTATTTCATAATTTTTATTTTTATTTCATAATTTTTATTTTTATTTCATAATTTTTATTTTTATTTCATATTTTTTTAATTTTTATTTCATAATTTTTTTTTATTACATAATTATAATTTTTATTACATAAATTTGATTTTTATTTTAATTTTTATTTTTATTCCATAATTTTTATTTTTATTTCATAATTTTTATTTTTATTTCATAATTTTTATTTTATTTCATAATTTCAATTTTTATTTAAATTTTTATTGGGGTAGAGATTTTATAAGAGCCATTACGAAGGGAAGACATGTTTTATCTTTCATGATTAAAAGATACAAGAAAAAAAAATGTGCTAGACCAACGTTCGAAAGGCGGGATCGAACCTTTCACCGAGTTTTTATAATGCAATCTATTTTACAGTATAGCAATACTCGCTTATTTATAAAAGAATTAACGTAATTATTATATGCGTAATTGTTTTATATGTATATAAACAGACATTCGTGAATTAAACATAATAATTAATATATTTATTGTATATATCCGAGTTTGTGGTGACTTTATCGTTTTTAAACTGTTTTTATTTTTGTGTTTTCACTAAAATCTTCATCGTGCATGCCAGCGAAATGAGCTTATTTTATGCGTCGACATTTTTCTGCAGGTGTGGATTAAGTTTATTTACTTAAAATCGGATGGAACGAGAAAGAACGACCGAAGGAACAAGTCGAATTATAATATAGATTTTAAAAAAATGTTATATGTGTTTCTATGGGTGTTCTAAAGCTGGGGACACATATTGTCCCGAATGATTTTGATTAACATTTCCTGAACAAACTGTAAATGGTCGAAGCAATTTACGAATTAAAAGCTGCGAAAAATTTTTTAAAAAGGCAGACGACACTAAACTATACGGCTGCAAGACTAAAATGAATTTAATCGTGGTGACAGCGGCTGTACGGTCTCCCGAAGAACTAACCAAATTCTGCCTTAAAAAAAAACACAGCCTCATAGCAATAAAATTAAAATTGTTAAAAATTCAAGCAGAAATGTACCGTCTTGCTTCGAGTTAGGGCTAGGGTTAGGGTTAGGGCTAGGATTACGATTGTGTTATGTTATGGTTCGGGTTAAGTCCTGGTAAGGGCAGTTTCATTTAGCGTACATAAGACATTGAAAAGAGTACCCGGCGTTGTTAGCGATAAATCAATGGTAAACGGTTGTTGCGATAAGGCGAAAATCATGTGCAGGGGTTAGCGAAAGAGGTCGAGGGTGCTGGAGGTCTAATGATGCTTGCTGTCACTCAGATTCTAGAGAAGACCAACGGTCGTTGCTAGCGGGGAATCTATTGTAAACGGCTGTTGTGATAACATTTTCAATAAATAATATATATATATGTGTGAGAGAGAGAGAGAGAGAGAGAGAGAACAAAATAGAAGAAATTTAAAAGTGTGTGTAACATATATTAAAACTTCTCGCTTCCCCTCTCAATCCGTCTCTCTATCTTTCCTTCTTCTACGTTTTTCCACTTCCATTCAAGCAGGGGCACCTAAACATATTCGAAACATATTACGTTTCAGTTGTTTAAATAACACTTAGCTTACAATGACAATCATTTTACGGCAGAAGAAAGATACATTGATTCATGATATTATTCCCGTTGCGAAACTATAGCATGTTCTACAAAGCCGAAAACAAAAATAACAACTTTCGTTTCTAAAACAACAAAACGAAACACCATGAATAAATATTTGAACATATAAAGAACTTGAAGTATAATAACTTTCATGAAAATTACCAGATTCGGCATTAATAAACTCGAAAATAGTTGATATGCCGTTAAACTTAACAACCAAACGAAGCACCATGAATAAAATGTTGAACATATAAAGAAGTTAAAGCATGAAAACTGTTACCAAAATGACAGGATTTGCTATTAAATAACCCGAAAAGGGTTGATATGCCGTGAAACGAAACAACAAAACGAAACACCATAAATAAATACTTGAACATATAAAGAACTTGAAGCATAACAACTTTGATCACAATGAGTGGATTTGGTATTAAATAACACCGAAAAGGGTTGATATGTCGTAAAACAACCAAACTAAACCAAAGACCATGAATAAATACTTCAAGATATAAAGCACAGGAAGCATAAATACTTCTACATAAATGACTGGATTTGGCAGTTAATCACACGAGAAGGGTTGATATGCCGTAAAAAAACAACAACCAAACAAAACACCATTAACAAATATTTCAAGATATACAGAACTTGAAGTATAAATGATTTACAAAAATGACCGGATTTGGCAGTAAATAACCCGAAAAGGGTTAGTATGCCGTAAAACAAAACAATCACACCAAAACCCATAAATAAATATTTTAAGATATAAAGAACTTGAAGTATAAATGATTTACAATATTTACCGGATTTGACAGTAAATAACCCGAAAAGGGTCGGTATGCCGTAAAACAAACCAATCACACCAAAAACCATAAACAAATATTTTAAGATATAAAGAACTTGAAGCATAACTACTTTTACAGAAATGACTGGTTTGGCAGTTAATCACCCGAAAAGGGTTGATATACCGTAAAACAAAACAATCAAACCAAAAACCATAGAATAAATATTTTAAAATATAAAGAACTTGAAGCATAAATGTATGACAGAAATGATCGAGTTTGGTATCAAATAACCCGAAAAGGGTTGACATGCCGTAAAGCAAAACAACCAATATTGATATAACTCACACTGACAGATATTTTTTTTTAATTGAAAGTAAATATAATAAAAAGAAAATAATACAGATAGATTAAGTGAATTTCAACTTGATCCCGCTAATAATAATCATTTTTATCTGAAAAATTAAATTATTTACTTAATTCTATCATTTTTTATGAATAGTGAGTGAAAACACTGGCGAAGCATAATCTGGCCACGCATTTTTAATGGAGGGTGTACATTTGTGATCATAATTTATACATGAAATATAAAATCATTAACGTAATTATTTAATTTCTTTATGAATATTTCAGTTATATAATTCAATAAATAGCGACTGCAAACACTGGCGAAGCGAACAGGTTTCTTGTCAATGTTGACAGAGAGTGTACACTAGTATTTGAATAATTTATGGTGCAATGCATTGCATTGATCTCACGAGCAAGTGTGCGAATTTCTCAATAGTAAACAGACATTACGTAGACATCAACAACATTTTCCATCGCACCAGGTTACTCGGTGCAGGCCGGTTTGGGGATTGTCACAAAGTTGGATCAAAGGAAATAATAATAATATTATATTAAAAATAACAAGAGAAAACGTGACCCGTTCGGCCAGTATTTGTTTCACTTTGATATAATTGAGAAAAAGAAAGTGAACAAGACAAATCAAGATTTAATTTTCCTTCTTTTCGTGGGTGAATTATCGAAAAACGTGTGTTATTAAATTAGTAGCCGGTGGTATAAGTAGCAGTATCAGGACTTCTGACTGTGACTTCATTTATTTATGAATAATAACATTATTGATATGGATGAAAATGTTTAAAAATATAACAACACGGACCAATACTTGCCGTAAATAACTGACGAAACAGATTTTCATGTAGTAAAAAAGCCATTAATTCCAAAGTGACGGTGAACAAGCGTCTTTATTATATTGATTACCAAATGATTTCCAATTTTAAAACAGATTCCCGTTTCCATATCATTTCTATAGTGATAGAATGTTAGTTTTCTTGGAGCATTGCTGAGAATATTAATGTTACCCTTTTATTCATTATATATATATATATATATATATATATATATATATATATATATATATATATATATATATATATATATATATTTAGATTTTTCACTTAAGAAATAGATCATTCAGTGAAGACCGGGGTTGTTCCAATAAAAACAAGCTCGATGATACTCGATTACAGAGTACAGAGCATTTATATGCGATTTTATGAAGGCTTACCAAAGCATTGCTTTCAGGACACCAATGATCACCATTAAAAGTTATTTTTTCTTACAAATATTATTTATTCAAATTAAATGTTTTTTCCTGCACGTGTTTCACTACCAAGAAGGTACTTGCTTGGCAGATCATCAGGGAAATTAAATGTCTGGAATAAGGGTTTCAACTGTCGACAATACACAATGTGGCGTTGCAATAGTTGAGGTCACTTAAGAAGAGAAGAGGAAAAAAATAAAAATAAAAGTTAAAAAACAAGAAAGAACAAGGATAAAAAAAGGAAGTCTTAGAAAAGTGGCTCGTGCATTATTTCGGCCACCAAGTCAACAAGCATATAATCGGTCCCAAATACATTCACCCCCCCCCCCTCAAAAAAAAAAACCGGAACAATGTGCGATAATACACTTTCACGTCGGGCGGCACAATCATGAAAAACAACATTTAATTTGAATAAATAATATTTGTAAAAAAAAATATCTTTAATGGTGATCATTGGTGTCCTGAAAGGAATGCTTTGGTAAGCCTTCATAAAATCGCATATATATATATATATATATAAAAAGAATACTTTGAAAAGTCACACAATTTGAAGCGATGGGTGGGTGGCAATAATAACGAAGATATTTTTTTATGAAATATTTAGAAAACCTTGCACAACGCAGATTATTTGTTTTAAAAAATAAATTATTTATTCATCTTAAAAACGTTTTTAATAAGTTTTTAATAAGTTCATAATAAAACAAAAAAAATAAAATAAAAAGTAAAATTAAAAAAATTAAAAAAATCAAAAAAAAATTTTTTTTTTTTAAATATATATATGGGTGTGTGTATATATATATATATATATATATATATATATATATATATATATATATATATATATCAGAAGGTTGAAGACAATGCAGAAAGCCGGATTTACGTGAAGCTGGAATAACCAATCGAAGGTTAGATCTTACAATAATCTATTTATTTTTTATTTTCAATTTTAATTAATAAACGTGTCCGGATGATTTGAAATCATTTGATGGAGACGCCTTCTCTTGTGAAATAATAGATACAAAAGAAAAGTTCGACTGTCGGGAATTCGGCAAGATTGATTTTTCCAATCATCAAGACATGTTTATTATGTAAGATTGAAAACAACATAAATAGATAATTGTAAGATCTCACCTTCGATTGTTTATTTTTGTTCTGTCCAGCACTCCATCAATCCGGCTCTCTACATTGCTTTCAGCCTTCTTAATTCCTTATTAAATGTCTATAGTGTGTGTTCAATATTCATAAAAGTAAAGTAAATGTGTATGGATCAACACCGTACAACTTTGTCGAGAGGCTTCATTATGTTTTTGGTATACTTACTAGAGAAACAACCTCCAATGTCTAAACTGAATGTGTACGTTGCACATGTTTATTCAATACTAGACGTATCTGTGACCCGTTTGATCGAAACCACTACCAGAAGTTATTCTACTTTAATTTCATACGAAATTCTTGTAAACGGTGATATATCTCCGATAGAACTGGCTACTCTGGTGCCTCCTTGGCCTTTTGGCTAAGATCAAAGTGTAGTATCTGTTCCGATGGATACTGCACGCCTGTCCTGTGCAGTTCTAGGAGGTCCACCCTCCCAGGCTTCGCCTCCCCTCTTTGGGGAGGAGTAAGTTTATTGCTTACTGTCTGAGGCGCCCCTACCGGGGAATGCCGACGGAGCTGCCCAGGCAATTTTTAAATGGCCAGAGTGCTCACCTCTCGAGCGCTGGCTTTTAACCCCACTTGCTCGACCCGATCTTGGGTCACATCTTACTTGTGGGAGTAAGATAAAACTGGCCTTGTGCCTAACTCCGCGAGGAGTAAATAATTTTTTTTTATTTTTTTTTTTTTATCTCTGATAGAACTGGCTACTCTGGTGCCTCCTTGGCCTTTTGGCTAAGATCAAAGTGTAGTATCTGTTCCGATGGATACTGCACCCCATACTGGTGTTGTCTTGGCCTTCGGGTCTTGATTTACGCCGGTCAATGGGTCTGTCCTGTGCAGTTCTGGGAGGTCCACCTTCCCAGGCTTTGCTTCCCCTCTTTGGGGGAGGAGTAAGTTTATTGCTTACTGCCTGAGGCGCCCCTACCGAGGAATGCCGACGGGGCTGCCCAGGCAATTTTTAAACCCCACTTTCCCAACCCGACCTTGGGTCACATCTTACTTGTGGGAGTAAGATAAAAAAACTGGCCTTGTGCCTAACTCCTGGATCAACTCCTGGATCAATACTCTGGTGCCTCCTCGAGGTAAATTCACTAGACCAACTCGACAATCAGCTAAATCCCATCAATTCACTGTTGAGGTCCCCAGATGCCGGAGAGCCTTCTACACCAATAGCTTTTTTCCACGTGCTGTTTGCCTCTGGAACTCTATTCCTGCTCCCTGTTTCCTCAGAGAATACTGACATGCAGACGTGTAAAACTGATGTGAACAGACATCTCGCTACACTGCTCTCAACTTGGTGTGTCACCCAAAACCCATAACCAAATTCTCAGTAACCATTTACGTCTACAGTGGCGGTCTGCTTTGTTTGGGGTGAAATATGTTAAAAAAAAGACGTATGTTTATATTAATACTAGACTACCCAGTGACCCGTTTGGTCACAATAATTCCCACGTTTTGTTCCACTTTGATTTTATGTGAACATTCGCAAACCGTTATCTAATTCAATTCAACTCAATAAAGCTGGGCAACAATAAAAGCAACATGATTCAGTTGGCATGTAAGGAAGGCGGCCCAGGAAACGTATACAGAAGAGGATACAGTGGCCTAGCACTTGTTTAAATTCGCATTGAATTCGAGCGTCGTAGACGCATTTACTACGTCTTTTGGAAATCCAATCCAAGTTTATGATTGAGAAAGTCTCCCTACTCCGGTTTAATTGAAATCAACGTGTTGCATAGCCGTCCCGGAATGGGCCGTGGCAGTTCTAGCTTTGTGTACCAGTCCCGGAATGGGCGGTGGCAGTTCTCGCTTAAACAACAGGTCATTTTTAACACCAAAAATGTATATGTGGCATACCTTTTAATTCCTCGTACCTTCTCTCTTTCTTCGTCGCGTTGAGGGGTGTCGTCTCGATGTCGTCTAGTTTCTCGTACCTTTTCGTCTTTCGTCGGATGGAGGGGTGTCGTCTAGTGGTTGAGTTCTCTCTTCGTTTCTGTACTGCCGTGAACATCGCCGTTCGCTGTGTCTGCAACAAAACCGTCATGACCGATTCACGAGACAAACACTCTTTTAAACTTTTAATTCTGTTTATTTCAGGCGTCAGCCTACCGTCGATGGAGATGCTTCACTAACGTTGAGGGAGAGACCAAATTCCTACTGTATCGTAGTTACTTCCTAATGTAAGTCCTTACCCATTCGAGGAGGGGGGAAGAAGGAATCTCATGCCTGTATTCACTTAGGGAAATAAATTCCCATTTTTCATTTGAAGACTACATAGAGAAATACGTCTGTTCGGCTCGCTTCCAAAACCCAGACTGTCAAAACTCAGTTTCCCACACAAAAGCCCGTGACGTCACAGATCCCCCGCGCGGAAGTGCACCTTTACTTTTGATATGCGGTCTCGTCCACATGGTGGCCCCGTCAACGTCTGTGAGCTCCGACTGTGAGAACCAGTTTATTTTGCACTCAACTGTACGGGTCCAACCGCACTAAATCGCACATATGTCCACTTAAATATGTGTCCGGCTTCACGGGCCATTGTCCAACAAATGGTGAGCCAGTCTCCGCTAATGCCATCGCATACCTATTTCTATTGCAAAATTAAATAATGGCATCTGAGGGAGATCGTAAGCCAAAATGTGATCATCATGAATACGTCGACGCTCAAGGGAGAAAAGTTAACACTTCTCGAGGCGGCTTTCGTAGGGCAGATGTTAGTCCCTGAACAATTATAATAGCCAATGCTTGACCTCTCCCCAGATGTCGAATATAACTAGCGACACGGCAATAAAAGTAAAAGTCGAAAATTAATTTATGAAACATTTGTTTTAAGATCCAACCTTTTTTACATGTAAATAAATCGGATAATTCTTTGATTTTTGGTAATTTATTTTCAACAATGGGTAACCATTTGTTTGTTACAAGCAATTATTTTAAACTTTTATTGGAAGCCGTAGCCCAGAATGACTTAAGTAAATCTCTCCCTGTAACCCTTTTCTTCTCTCTCTCTCTCTCTCTCTCTCTCTCTCTCTCTCTCCCGTGCAAAGAAACCACACAAAATGTGTCGTGTTTATTGTTAAATAAAACTGTTAAAATAACTCAACAACAGCATCCGTCTGGCTTTTCTGTCAACGCGGAGTTTAACAGTGTGAGCGGAAACCGCAACAACGAGCACAATATACACCAGACGAAATCCGGTTGCACTTGTAACAAGAATGTATATAGTACAAATACAAACCGGATCAAGTATTAGTTATGGAAACACAATAGCCCTTTTTTACCTGCCTTACAAATAGGTACAGTGTACCGCAAATATATTTGTAACAGCAAGCAAACTGGAGCAAAGATCTCGGACACGAATTGTACTGATGAATATGTATTTATTTGCGCGCACGTGGCCAACGCTGAACTATAACATCTTTTCACCGTAAAACTGGAAATACATGAAAATAAACAAGTCTTACAAACATGTTCTAAGACAAAACAAAGCAAATTATAAAAGAGTAAACATTCAAATAGGTTTAGAGAACTATGCGTTGCTTACCTTTATTACCAAGCTACTTGTCCCAGAGCCAACGTCCATCATAAGCGGAACAAACGTCCGACTCCCATGTTGACTGATTCGAAAAGACCACCTCTTGGCAAGCAGGCGGTGTAGAGGCACGACAGTTACCCCGTGCGTATGTCTTCTGGAAGAGGACGGTGCTGAATACAAAATGTCCCCTTCCTGAATTATGACCAGCCAACATGTGAAACTTCTACGTTTACGATATATATATATAGAGTTATCTGTTTGATTTTACTTCGGTCGAAGTTCTCAGAAATAAAGGAGCTCCTACCTGGGGCTAACACTTGATCTCTATATGAGATACATAGATATTCAACTATTCCATTAAAGTTTCTCTTTACCTGTAAAACGTTGAGTTAGTAAAGAAACGAAGAACATTAAGTTGCCTCTCCCCAATTGACCAATTAACTATGTTATAGTATCTATTTTATTGTGATCTTTTTGTCTTACCTGATTCTAGTACAAGAATTAATCTAGTCTGGTGGAGTATCTAGTTAAATGATGTTACTTGAAGCAACAATACTTACTAAAAGTACAACATTCTTCGTATGGCCAGTTTATAGCCGTGTCGAGGGGGATCTTATTTGGGCGTTGAATGCTATGTTATTTTAAATATTTGGTTAGGGTTTACTGGTATGGGGAAAGTATCCTCATGTCAGGTTGTCGAAGGTTGGTGTCTAGTATGTAACTCAAACTCTCCAGTAGGTAATTCAAACTCTAATGGAAGTGGTTTCTGCTATGAGGCTTTAAATAACTAGTTTACGATGACTTTATTATGCTAAGACTATTTTCGCGGTGAAGTCAGCCGTTTGTAGTTAATAACGTGTGGCGTCCGCCAGTATTTGACTCTGGTACCGATGGGAGATTCCACCTGCCCCCACCACTTTACCCGGAAAAAACATTATACTTAATGTTTAGATAATTTATTCGGTGTTTATACTGGGAAGCCAATACTTATTCACTCGCTCGGTTGGCCATTAGTACAGTCTCGTTCAATGTGACAGTGGATTGCTGTCAACCAGTCAGTGCGCTTTTAAGATGTAAAAACAAAGAATGGCGTATATATAGAAAGACAATGAAGGTGTTAAGTTTCATCAAAGGCTCGAGCAGACAAAAGAAATACAATACACGTAATAATAAAAATCGCGCAAACACATACATACACGCTATTAAACATACGCATGTATATAGTTCATACATAGATGTAAACGCACACGGCGCCAGCCGTAATGAACACACACGCTGATATACGCACATAAATGATCGTACCTATCGCATGTACACGACAGTAAACGTACACGGCGCCAGCCGAAATTAACATGTCTTCTCAATTACTTCTTTACACACAAGGCGATAGACAAAACTAAGATGTGTACTCAATTTCTCCGTACGCAGAAAAACAACTCTTTCAACAGAACGTTCCTTGGGAAGTTTCAACTCACATTCTTCATTTACTATCTTTAATTGTCTGAAATTTTTTTCAAATAAATTAATTAGTTTTAAATTGATGGACTTTGTCGTTATTTTATTGATTGATTGCAGAAAACTTAACCGTTATTTACGCCCAAGATATAAAGTTAGACAAGTCGCGCGTGCGTGACCCCCCTCTGTATGTGACTCGATGTGGCGAGTGTAAAATGCAATAAATTTTGACAATTTGGGGCATTTTTGACCCACCTTTGACTCCCTGGGGGCTCGAACCAGAATTTTTCTGAGGTCAAGTATGCTCATTTTATATCCAAAACAATTGCCTCTACATTTTGGCTAAGTTTCAGAAAAATTCAATGGATGGATCAAACGTTATTGGAGATGAGGGTAATCTTTTGCCATTTTTGGGGCTTTTGACCCCCTGGGGGCGCGAACCAGATTTTTTCCAAGGTCAGCGATACTTTGTTTCTATTAGAAACAATTGCCTCCACATTTTGGCCAAGTTTAAGAGAAATTGAATGGATGGATGAAAAGTTATGGGGCAAAAATGTCATTTTTTGCCATTTTGGTTGTTTTTGACCCCCTGGAGAGCTAACAAGATTTTTTTTCAAAAACCGGAGAATGTCGCTTTCTAACCTGACCAAAGTTACAACTTCATGCAAAATTTCAGAGAAATTCAATGGATGGTTGCGGAGAAAAATCCGGACGGACGGACGGACGTACGGACATGCCTCAAAACATAAGTCATCCGATTTTATAAATAATAATAACGGAATTCGCCCTTTGATTATAAAGCAGTGACCCCCCCCATCCATGTTCCTATTCATACTTCCGTTATATATTACAATAACCGACATAAATTATTTAAAAATAAATACCGTTAGAAAATTATTTAAAAGTCATTTATTTTGTTTTAATTAATCATGTGTGACCTACTTACGTTAAAAAATAATTTAAAAGCAGTTTTAAACAATTGAGTTTGCCGTAAATAGAACCTGGGAGTATAATACTCCGGTTATGTACAAACTACCGGTAATGGCTGAATGCGGATTATTTTACTCAGTCATTATTTACGGGAAATTAAATTGCTTAAAGCTTATTAGATTCTATTATTTTAATTCTAAGCAAAGTGACGGTGGTTAAGTGGATAACGACACGGACTGAAGACCTGGGTGTTCCAAGTTCGAATCAAGTCGGTTCCACAGTACCACTTTCACTTAACGGTGGTCTTTCCCGTGAGTACCTGATGTCTTTCCAGAAAGATCTCTAACTAGAAAAACATCGGGGAAACTAATGTCAATACCAGAATCATCTGATTCACACGAAAGAAGAAGTTCAGTTTGTCGCATAGATCTTGGCTCAAACAGGGTATAGAACATCGTCGTTTCCTAGAAATGTGTTAAGACCCACGCTGACACTTAAAATGTGATATATGTTCAAATTGATGAAAAAGTTCAAGTTGAATAAAATAAGGAAAACATTTTAAACGAACACAACATATTAATAGATGTACAGATATACAGACGATTGGAAAGTAAAATGTCTGTTAGAAAAGTAAGATGTTCTTGTCTTTGATGTGTGTATGCCTATATTTGTTATTTTTCCCGTATGGAGAAAGGGGGTAGAGCGTAATAGAGCGTCTTGGCCTGGCTTATCTCTAACTCTACTGTCTAGAATGTTGAAATTCTTATCTTTTTATAGTTGGCGAACGGATCAAAAGAGTGAATCTACTAAGCAAACCGACATATTCTTTTTGACTGATTTTTTCCTTTACAATAATCTATGTCGGTAATGGTAATAATTACCATACTTCCTGACCTATCATGGGTGGGGTGAGCTGGTTTAATCTAAAAGGGAGAAATACTAGATAATATTAAATTCATAAGCGGCCCCAGTCAGGAGTGATAACTTTGACGACGTCAGCTTTTGCATTTTGTACAGGGAGTTGTAACCGTTCTCCTACACACAGACCCTAGTATTACGAAATAGTGTTAGATAATGGCCCTATGGGAGTTGGCGTGTCTGTTGGAGATCGGGTTTTACTTGCGCGATTGTGGTGAAGTCGTCTTGAGTTCAAAGGTTAGGTAACACCTGTGCGTCGATCACGAGATTCTGTGACATCACAGTTTTCCCGCTGGGAAAACTGGAGTGAGATTATCAGTTCTTGGAAGCCAACGAGAAGACACGCTTTAGCCATGTAGCGATTACAAGCTAGGGGATTTCGGATCCCCCGAAGTAGAGCCAGACGAAGTCCCCATCTTCCTTCCTTTGCAAGTAGCTAAGTGATTAGGTGATTAATTTAGAAAAGTAACTAGCGTAAGCCTCTCTCTCTCTCTGCGACAACGAACTTGCCAAGTGTCGACAAGTAGTATAATAAATAAATAGCTCTAAAATAAATAAAAAAGAGAAGCCTTGTTATATTTTATCGTGTACGGGGAGATTTGGTTTCAGTTACAGAAAGAAACCGTCGGCAGAAAATGTAACAGCAACAGGCGGCTGCAAAGAGTGATGACGGCGACGGCTCCGCAGGCTAACGATAGCAGCGGCGACGCAGAGGCCTACAGAGATATCAAGCTGCAGGCGACAAGGTTAGTACGAATAGTTGCATACAACGGCGAGGCAATGGAGAAAGAGAGAGACAAGGTTAGTACGAATAGTTCCCGGGATGTTGGGAAATGCGAATCGGGAAACGACATATCGTCCCATTAGTAGCGATGCCGTTCGTTCTGGCTCAACAAGGAAGAGTTCTACGACAACAGAGATTCCGACATTCTACGAACGTATCATAAACCTGTAATGTAACAATAGTCACTCATGGTGTACTGCCCAGGCTGCACGTCGCTTAACTTCGGCAATCTAACGAAAACTGATGTGTGTGCAAGGTGTTACTGCCTTATATGCTATTAATACTTACTTCGTTACAAATCGAAGTGAGCTTGTTTTTTATCTCACAGAGCTTCCTTTTAATTGGCCTTGTACGTGTGAGTCTTTGCGTGCTTTTTCTTCCGAACGTGTTTAGCCGAGTACAGTTTTCCGACGGAAATAACTAAATTAAGTATTAATGAACTTTTTTTTCATTATTTCTTGGATTTTAAAAATGATGATTGGCGTTTTGGAAAAATGTCGAATATTTAATCCAAAATCGGACATTTGGAAATAATCTCCTATCAGCAATCGGATTATTAAAACGTTTTCAAATTAATGCCGCCATCTTCGTTCGCCTCACACTTTTCGAACTAGCTTAATCAATTTGCCTTGTTGACATGCAATTAAGAAATGAAATAAGTTAATGATAAATATATAAAATGAAATAAACAACTTCATTTGGAAAAAAAGAGGACTTGACGTAAGCTATTTGTACGAATATATCGTCTTCAAATCAAATATATTCCATCGTGATAACGTATATACTATTAGCAGCAGGGTTAACGAGTGTTTTCAGGGATTCAATGAAGAACCCTATTTACTGTTACACCCAACGAATAAAATATATTATTTTTTGTTCTTAATTTTTTAATATCTATATTATAATACGCTAAATCAACTTTATGTGTGTACGTACGTTATCATCTCCATACCTATTTTTTAAATGGGATCGTCTGATTGTCGAAGAATCAGTGGAAAATAAAGAAATTTTATGAAATTTAATCTGATGTAGCTTTTATATCGAACGTAAAAATAAAACTCAAATATACCTTCTTGGCTTTCAGGCTCGGATCAAATTGTACTAAATGTTCTTTACAAAGATGGTACAATGATATTGTAGGGACTGCGTTAGAACCGGACGTCCATACACTGGACATAGTTTTATAACGACGACAAGGATTTTGGAGATAGACCCAAATAATAAAAAGGTACATTTTGAAACTACATAAACCAGAATACATTTAAGTTTTAACAAAGGTTGTATAATAATTCGCACTGGAATCAAGAGAGGCGCAGAGCGCTCTATGCCTTAATAGACTTCACGAATGGCCTATGCTGGAAATCTCATTTCTGTGATCAATCTTAACGCAAAAACCAATAAAACAAATGAGTTAAAACTTTGCACAACATTTTTATTTTTATAATTTCTATAAGTGTGTAGATTTTCAGCATCGTTAGTCAAGGCAACCCAGAGATCCAGAAAGTTGAATCATGAAATCATGTTATCTGTGTGTACTTACGTACGTATGTATGTGCCACCCTGTATCTCATCAACTATTTGATGGATTGATCTGATTTTTGGCAGAGATAGAAGTTTTAGGGTCTAGTTGATGGCATTTTAATTTCAGTTTATCATATACCTAAGTTTCCCAGAAAATTCAAAAAAACCTTATGAGAAGACATTGTATTGAGGCATAGCCTTTACAAAAGTGGTGACATTAAATGAAAAATGCCAGTATACTGAAATCACATGCCCTTGATAGGGTTAAGATGAAAATTCATATACACTAAATGTACAAAAGCAAGGACATTCCCAAATTTTTACACTTTTATTGTCATTATCAACCAAACCATTTCATTATCACATCACTACAGTATAAATCTCTATGCATGAGTGGATGAAGTGTGTGAGGTGTGCTGAAGAAAATTCCTACCAGTACATAGCCCTTTTGTGCTCGCATACTCTTAATGACAATAAAAGTGTACACATTTGGGAATTTTCTTGCTTTTGTACATTTAGTGTATATGAATTTTTATCTTAACCCTATTAAGGGCATATGATTTCAGTATACTGGCATTTTTCATGGAATGGAAATATATTTAAGTATAACAGAAATATACAATAGATGAAGGGTGTAACTGTAGAATTCACACAAGTTTTATCATATTCAAATTTTGAGTTGGGCTCAAGGATATACTTGGTATTGATTGATTCGGAGGGTAAGGATTTGGTGGTTAGGGTTAGGGTTAGGGTGTTGGGGTTAGGGTTAGGGTAAGAGTTAGTAAGTAAAGTAAGAAAAGTTAAGTAAATAAATTATGGTAAATTCATTACTTTACTCCCTTTCTTCTGAGGAATAAACGTCGGTTTGATGGAATCAATATAGAAAACGAAACTCTGAGTCCATAATTAATAGTTCTATAATTTTCAATTCATAACTAAAGCAATTCGTCGCAGATTGTGCATAATATTTTGGAGATAGACACAAATAAACACACCAATCCCGGAACTACATGAACCAGTGCACGTTTCAGTTTTAACAAATGCTTATATAATAATACCGTGGGATCTGTTTTCATGCCGGAAGTCTTCAATGTTCAAACTCATCGGCCTAACATTCACACGTAATATTAAGTGAAACAAATACATAGAAGACATTGCTAAGGGTGCTGCAAAGAAAGTAGGCTCCCTTTACCGAGCTAGAAAACTGCTCACACCTAACATCATCCTATATCTCTACAAATCCAGCATTCGTCCATGTATTGAGTTTTATTGTCACATCTTGGCTAGGGTACCATCTACGAGTTTCTCCTTCTAGACAAGGCCCAAGAAAGTGTGGCTAATCTAATATGTATCTCACTATTTACCAAGTTCCAGCCACTCTTTCATTGCCACAATGTTGCATCCTTCTGCTTGTTTTACAAGTACTGCTATAGCATATGCTCCGATCAAGTTGCTACTCTGATGCTCTCTCGACGTAAATACACTCGACCAACCCGACATTCAGCTAAATTCTATTTATTCAATGTGGAAGTCACCAGATGTCGAAGAGTCTTCTACTTCAATAGCATCTTTCATTGAGCTGCCAACCTTTGAAATTCCCTCTCTGCTCCCTGTTTCCCCGACTTTACCGACATGCATGAATTTAAAACTAATGTGTACAAGCATCTCGCTGCACAGGCCCCCATTTATGATTACCTACAAAACCTTCACCCTTATTCTCAGTAGCCTCTTATTTCTACAGTTGCAACTTGATTTGTTTGGGGTGAACTAAGTAAAAATAGAAATTCAAAGGCTGCAAACATCCCTCAATGTATTAACACTAGTCCTAACCCTAACCCTAATCCTAATCATAACCCTAATCCTAATCCTAATCCTAACCCTAATCCAAACCCTAACCCTAACCCTAACACTAATCCTAACCCTAAACCGAACCAAAACCCTAATCCTAATCCTAATCCTAATCCTAATCCTAACCCTAATCCTAATCCTAACCCTAACCCTAACCCTAACCCTAACCCTCACCAATTCATATGTACTGTTGCAGTGGCGAGAATTTAAAGTCCCCTTATACCCGCATGAATTAAGATTTTGAAAGAATCCATAGATACAAATTAAACTTAATGAAAAGAATGGGTACTTATATCGATCTTGACCCAGTTTCCGTGAGTTTCTTGTCGGAAGCGTTCGGCTATCCTACGCAAACGCCCGAGAGATGACGAGCCGATTTGTACCAGACGACATTTTGATACGGTGCTGCGTCCTATGATTTTAATGTTTTCCTTGTTTTTTGTTGTTGTTGTTGTTGTTAGGGTTAGGGTTAAGGGTTAGGGTTTAGGTTTAGGAGTAAGGTTAGGGTTTAGAGTTAGGGTTAAGGTTTAGTGTTAGGGTTTAGAGTTAGGGTTAAAAATATTTATTTGATAACAGTAATTTCGCTATGTGTTGCTTGTTTTGTTGTTTCTTTTAGAAAAATTCTTGAAAATATAACTTAAAATCATAGGACGCAGCACCGTATCAAAATTGTCGTCTGGTACAAATCAGCTCGTCATCTCTCGGGCATTTGCGTCAGATAGCCGGACGTTTGCGTAGGATAGCCGACAAGAAACTCACGAAAACTGGGTCAAGATCGATATAAGTATCAAAAAATGATTGAAAAAAGCATTTGTGTACATGTTATATACTTTTAAGTAAAAAAAAAAGAATTGCTATAATTTTATTAAACAACTAGAATTGATTACGTGCGACTGGCATAAATAAAACTCCACCTCATGTCTCTTAGGGATCCGGAATTTAAAACGCCTGCCTTATATCACATTACCCCCACCAAATATAAGAACATCATTGTCCATTATCGTCTTTAAACCTTTACAAAATAAAGGTAGACACAACTAATCGATATAACTATAATCGTCTTTTCTGTGTGGGTCGGGACTCACTTGTTGGGAAAGAATGAATGGATATTTTCTTCCTTAGATATGGCGGCTCAACAGCCGGCTTCATCCATCTCGGTGTGTTTTCTCGGATGGACGTCTAGTGCTCGGGCTGATCGACTTCACGCTATTTTATGTGGAAATCAACGGACTGAATTCCAATATTTGGAAGTGTCCATAAATCGGAGCAGAGGACGATGCGTTTTATAGTTGCAAGATGGCGACTCATCGCCGTCAACGAGAAAGTGGCGTTTATCGCACGCGTCAGTCAATAAAGCAAACGCCTGGCCATATTGTCTGCCTCGTAGAGCCGGCTGTAAACCGTATAACAGATGGCCGTTATAAATATGCAGTAAACAAACGAGTCTTTCGAAACTTCACGACTCTTTCGGGTACATAAAAAAGTCGGTCATATTATGCTAGGAACGTAGACACAAATGTCTAAAAGCAGATAAAGTGGTCACCATCTTGCCACGGGGAAGAAATGCAGAACTTTCATATGTGAGATATTGCAGTCAGCTTTAAGAGTTGGCCGTGTCGTTGGCGGATGCATCACGGTCAATATTTTTTAAAGTCTGCTGTTCTGATTAAGTAGGACTTTATGTATTTGTAAGATGTCAATATGTCGCGTAGTGAATCGATTTTGAATTGCGAAATTATTCCTATCAAAGTTAGGTCAGGGACCTGGATCGCCGCTTGATGTTGAATACGATGTAACTTACAATTAAACTAAAGACTAATCTTATTTTTAAAGCATGCACGTATATCACGAGACTAATACCTGTCAAAGGGGCAGACAATTTTGCACCACTTGTATGCCTCCTTACTAAGATTAAAATCAATATATATATATATATATATATATATATATATATATATATATAGAGAGAGAGAGAGAGAGAGAGAGAGAGAAAGTAAGTTATGAAAATATATTTATGGCAATTAAGCTACACAGAGGCTTCCGCGTGTCATCCCCAGAATGAATCATCAGGCTAAAATATATTTTAGCCTGACGTTTCCCTCCCGGGATTAAACGCGGAAGCCTCTCTGTAGCTTAATTGCTATAATATAGTTTTATATCTTACTACCTACCTCTACTTACGTATCGAGCACTGTTGAAGTAAATACTTAAAGTGTATACCTAAAAAAGTATATCTCCTAATAGCATTTTATTATTGGTACATGAAATAATAATTTTATATATATATATATATATATTATATATATTATATATATATATATATTATATATATATAAATATTATATATATATTATATATATAAATATTATATATATGATATATATATATAAATATTACATATATATATTATGTATAAATTTTATATATATAAATATTATATATATATAAATATTATATATATACATATATATATATATTAATATTATATATATAAATATTATATATACATATATATATAAATATTATATATACATACATATATATAAATATTATATATATATATATATATATTATAATATAAAATGAAGTAATAAAATAAGGTGTCAATCAAATTTTATTAGAATTCAAAGTTCAAGCAAAGTATCTTTAAGTCCTTAGCTCATGAGTTTTCAAAGATAATTCTTCTCTTCAGATGACTATTACCGCAGTTATACTACTACAGGTAATAAAATTACGCTTTGAAAATATATAAAATTATGTACACAAATACACAAAAATACATAACATCAAACATATCAACCCAAAAACATACTCTTTGTTGAATCCATACTGTCCATCCAGGTCATACAAATTGAGAAACATAATCAGGAAAGACATTACTCCAAGTTACAAACAGCAGTCCATATACGTGAAATTGAAGGGGCTGGCAAAGTTATCCAGTCGCGAAATGTGTCCATATTCAATGTTAATGATAAATAAATCAAATAATACAAAAAGTCCAATCAAAGTTCCAAAATCCCGACATGTGCAACCCAAGTCAAGTCAAAGTTCGTTGTTTAATTAGAAAACCCGTTAAATCCGAATTGAGCAAAATAAGACTGAATCCCCGTCGCATCTTGCCAGCAGAGCGAACAAAATAGCTTCAGTTTTTATCCGGATGTTTCACTAATTATAAGATATTAGTTGACGCTTATATATTTTGTTGGACTGCTTCATATATATATATATATACCGTATTTCTTAATTGGGAGAGTTTCCCAGCAGAGTGCTCAATTATTAATGCAAAAGTAAAATAAACTAAATAATTAATAAGAGCATGATATTTATTAATATCTAATAAAGTGTTACAACAACATCCGGACCAAGGTTTCAGATCCGAGAAGATCGGACCTTCATCAGCGGAGTCGTATAGCTTAATGAGTCTCGCCTCGTATACTATTGATGTTACTTATCAGTTCCCATCCAAGGGGCATTGATCTCTGGTTGTACAGGAGCAGGCTGTATCCTCTATTGGTTTAGGTTCGGCTGTTATCATTTTCTTCATAGACTCATTAAGCTATACGACTCCGCTGATGAAGGTCCGATTTTCTCGGATCTGAAACCTTGGTCCGGATGTTGTTGTAACACTTTATTTAATATTAATAAATATATATATATATATATATATATATATATATATATATATAAATATTATATATATACACATATACATAAATAAATATTATATATTTATATATATATATATATATATATATATATATATATTTACATGTGGGAAAGTAGGGAGGGGTGATTTGCGGAGTCCAAAATGGAGTTTAAGATATAAATAAAAGAAACTGTAATTTGTAGAATTTTCAAATAGATATTCATAGTTAATTGCATCAAACCAAAATTGGCATTGAATATTTTTGAAGATTTATTTTATTATTCCTTTTCTACCTACGTATTTCTATCAGCCAATGAGTATTTATTTTATTATTCCTTTACTACCATACGTATTTCTATCAGCCAATGAGTATCAATCACTTTGTTTCCAAAGGAAATTGACGCTTCTCACTTTACAAAGTTAATTATCAATATCTAATGTAAGATCTATTGTCAGTGCATTTTCTACGATTCTGTATGTCTTTGTATCACTCACGGAATATTTACTCTTCACATCGTTCGTAATAGTTCACGGAACACAAAAACAGTTAACAGCAGTTGATTTAACGTACCCAAGGGAGGCGGCCACATCGCTAACGGCCTCAAATCAAACAAAATGAAACGAGGATGAAAAAAGCAGGATCCGGAATGCAACAAATCTTCGTCTAGCTCTGATGTCACCTGCGACTCGATTAGAGGAATTGGAGATAGATCGTCTCTCCCCGAATTACAGTATTCCGTTTTAGTAAATTAAAATTTATGAGCATGGTAGAAGTACTGAGTGTACTGAAGCTTCCATCGCGGTTGTAGAGAAGAGGGGGGTCTCATCAACACGTATAAATATGTCCATGGCCTGTATGACCCTACGACATGCATATCAGAAATTCAGGGGTATTCTAAAACAAGAGGACATAATCTACGACTGACAAGAAATGCTACTAAGACAAGCAAAAGACGTTCATTCTTTAGTAACAGAGTGATTCCCTGGTGGAACGGATTGCCAGAAGAGGTTGTCAAAGCCCCTTCGGTGAACGCTTTTAAAGCCAGGTTTGACCGCCTTATGGAAAGCCATCTTGTAAAATAACTTCAGAGCCGTGGACCACTCACAAAAACCCACGGTGTCAGTCGGCTAAAGGAGAGGTACAAAGGAGCGGTCTAAACTGGATGTAAAGCACCTACCTGACTGAAGACTAAGTGTAGTATCTGTTCCGATGGATACTGCACCCCATAGACTGGTATCGTCTTGGCCTTCGGGCCTTGATTTACGCCGGTCTATGGGTCTGTTCTGTGCAGTTCTAGGAGGTCCACCCTCCCAGGCTTCGTCTCCCCTCTTTGGGGAGGAGTAAGTTTATTGCTTACTGCCTGAGGCGCCCATACCGGGGAATGCCGACGGGGCTGCCCAGGCAATTTTTAAACCCCATTTTCCCGACCCGACCTTGGGTCTCATCTTACTTGTGGGAGTAAGATAAAAACTGGCCTTGTGCCTAACTCCTGGAGAGGAGTAAATCAATCCTCTACTCGATTTAACACTTGACGTCATGAAAATACAGGTGTTCACCTTTTGTTTATGCTAACTTGTTTGTCTACGATACTTTTTGTACGTGTAAAAAAATCAGAAGGAACATTTTTCTCGTCTTGCACATCGAACTTCAAAATTAATCTCAGCGCTTTTTTTTGCCACGTACTTCATTTTATGTATTACTACGTGAGTGCGACTTTTTCTGTTTTCTATTCAGGGTAACTCACACTAAATTACGTATGTGAAAAGTTTCATTGTCATGACATGAGAGGAAAGCTGAGAGCTCCAACGTTATGTGAGTTCCTTATAAGTGTAGTGGTTAAAACATCTTTTTTTCTACAATTTATGGTCATCATTATTTTGAAATTGAAACCTTAAGATAAAAAAGAGAGAGGCTAACATAGAAAGAGAATGAGAGAAACAATAGCAGACAAACACACAGTGAGGGTCAGAGAGAAAGAGGTAGAGCGATAAACATACAGAGAGAAAGAGAGAGAGAGAAAGAGAGAGAGAGAAAGAGAGAGAAAGAGAGAGAGAAAGAGAGAGAGAGAAAGAGAGAGAGAGAAAGAGAGAGAGAGAGAAAGAGAGAGAGAGAAATAGAGAAAGAGAGAGAGAGAGAAAGAGAGAGAAATAGAGAAAGAGAGAGAGAGAGAAAGAGAGAGAGAGAAATAGAGAAAGAGAGAGAGAAAGAGAGAGAGAAAGAGAGAGAGAGAAAGAGAGAGAGAGAAAGAGAGAGAGAAAGAGAGAGAGAAAGAGACAGGGGAGCAGAGATATAATATAAAAACACTATTGAAAATGTCTTCGATACCTGAATTTGACATCTATACACTTTTTTCCAATTATTGATATCCATTACGACAAATTGCTTTAGCAAATTTGAATTTATAATCAATCTCCTGTCAGAGCGGTTGCAGCGGTCTATGAAAATCTGATCGAAATAATGAGCAATGAAATTATGCTTTCAACAAATTATCATTAAGTGACCTCATAATAAGTCAAACATGTGACGTAATTACTATTTTTTTATTAATGTGAAGTAGTTAGCAGTGGGTTAACGTGTTTAAGTTTCTCTTTTGCCAGGAGCCATCATGTTTTCGCTGACCATCAGAATACGATTAGATTTGTTGGTGCTTTCTGAATGCTTCTTCTTCGTGAATCAGATGAATATCGGAACATGGTAGGTCAGGAAGTATGGTAATTATTACCATTACCGACATAAACTATTGTAAAGGAAATACGAATGGAAAAAAAATCAGTCAAAAACAAAATATGTCGGTTTGCTTACTGAATTAACTCTTTTGATCCGCTCGCCAAGTATAAAAAAGATCAGAATTTCAACATGTTAGACAGTAGAGCTAGTGATAAGCCAGGTTAGAATGCTCTATTACGCTCTACCCTCTTACTTCATACGGAGAAAATAACAAATATAGGCATACACACATCAAAGACGAGAACATCTGACTTATCTAACAGACATTTTACTTTCCAATCGTCTGTATATCTATACATCTATAAATATGCTGGGTTCGTTAAAAATGTTTTCCTTATTCATTCAACTATAACTTTTTCATCAATTTGAACATATATCACATTTTAAGTATCTTAACACATTTCTAGGAAACGACGATGTTCTATACCCTATTTGAGCCAAGATCTATGCGACAAACTGAACTTCTTCTTTCGTGTGAATACGATGATTCTCGTGTTGACATTAGTTTCCCCGATGCTTTTATAGTTAGGAGTCTTTCTGGAAAAACATCGGTTACTTACGGAAAGGACCACGAGAATGTTGCCAACACCCGTAAGTGAAAGTTGTACTGTGGAACCGACTGGATTCGAACTTGGAACCATCAGGTCATCAGTCCGTGTCGTTATCCACTTAACCACCGTCACCTCTCTTTCTGAATGCTAAGGAGGTCATTATCCCAGGTATTACGTCACCAGCTGTGGGTGGACAATGGGATTAACCTTGCCCTTGATGACATAAGGAAAGGGAGGGTTAGTTTATTGATGATTTCACACGTGTTTCGAGTAGTGTGTAACGTTTATATCTATTTCTGCATAACAGTTTCGTACAGAATTGCGGCTAGCGAGTTTTCCTCTGCAAAATTTGATGATTCGGCTAAAGATCTTATGCAATTATGTTAAACAAATAGTAAAAAAAGACGATTTCCAGGAAACGTGTTAAATCCATCTAATATTCGTTCAAAGCGTGAAACCTTTGGTCATTTTTTATTGAACCCCATATATATATATACATATATATTCATATTTTATTTATATTAATTGTGTTTAGTTTGCATAAACACCGTTAGTGTTTTAGCTCAATATTCGACATCATGTAAAAGTTAGTGATTAAGTTCACACTATTCCATAATCCTTCAAAGCACCTTTATATTCAAACAATTATTCTCGCGCATCTCTAGAACTTACATTTCATTGATATACAAAATATCACCGAGTTGTATGAGGAGATTTCATCAGTGCATACAAATTAACCAATTACCCTGAAAAATTGAAATACTGTTATATAGTAAGTGGGTACGTTTGCTAGTATTAATCTCATGATTTTTATTCACGGATCTATTTCGACACGTACACATGTCATCGGGTCAGCGTGTACCTTCAGATGTCACTTTAACCCTGGAGATCCTGAGAAGTGATGTGACGTCAGATGAGGTTGAGAGAACACACAAAGCATTAGTTGTGCAGAAGATGTGAGGGCGACAGATCGCTTTCAGATATGATCTGGACCCTGGGGCTATTACGGAAGGATGTGACGTCATCTGAAAATGTGGAAGAACAGATAGAGCATTAGTCGTGTGGAAGTTGTGAAGGCGACAGAATGCTTTCAGATATGGTCTTGACCCTGGGGCTATTACGAAAGGATGTGACGTCATGTGAAAATGGGGAAGAACAGATAGAGCATTAGTCGTGTGGAAGTTGTGAGGGCGCCAAAGTGCTTTCAGATATGATATTGACCCTAGGGCTATTGCGAACGGATGTGACGTCATCTGAAAATGGGAAAGAACAGATAGAGCATTAGTTGTGTAGAAGTTGTGAAGGCGACAGAATGCTTTCAGATATGATCTTGACCCTGAGGCTATTGTGAACGGATGTGGTGTCAATTGAAAATGAGGAAGAAGATAGAGCATTAGTCGTGTAGAAGTTGTGAGGGCGACACAGTGCTTTCAGATCTGATTTTGACTCCGGGGGTACTTCGAACGGATGTGACATCATCTGAAGGTGGGGGAGAACGGATAGAGCATTAGTCGTGTGGAAGTTGTGAGGGCGACAGAGTGCTTTCAGGTATGATCTCGACCCTGGGGGCACTGTGAACGGATGTAACATCATCTGAAGGTGGAGGAGAACCGAATGGATACAGAATTAGTCGTATGGAAATTGTGAGGGCGACAGACATGGAGAATATCTGTTATTCGAACATCATTACGACAACAAACCCGTAGGCGAGAATGCGCCCCCCTCCCGCCGCTGGACGAAGAAAGAGTCTATTTACACGTTCAATAAAAGGTATTTGTTGTACTCTATGGTGCTCCATTGTTAGTGGCTGCGAAAAGTTCATTGCAGGTGTCCCCAGTCATGGGGGCAAAACGACGACGCGGTTTTAATTGTTAGAAGAACGGGATAACAAAGTACGGTTATGAACACGTATATTCAATTGATTTTGATAAGGTGTTAGGCTTATTATAAAGATAGGAAGGTATAGTACACTACATACAGTATGTATTTATGTCTTACATATTTTCGTTTTATTCACGACTTTTTTTCGGAGAGAAATACTTATTTAACCTCATTTTTGCATATAAATATTCATATTGTAATAAGTCTATTCCATATGCATTCAACATAAAGGTGCCAAATAAATGTCTCAGACATTTCCTGTCAACACTGCTACAGTTGTACGTCATTCACAGCGTATTAGAAAAGTAGAACATTTTTCATGAATTAATGTATGTTTGTAAAATCAACCATCATGTTTGAAACGACATAATAGAACGTTGATCTCAGGCTATTAGACATGCGTTCAAAATGTCTTGTTTCAGTGGCTATATACATTCGAATACGAGACACTTTTCATTGTTCAGTCTGTAAAATGATCACGTGTTAATTTCACATAATATTTTTCTTGGTTAGTTTTTTTTTTTTGACATCTGAACCGCTTTAGTTAGAAATATAAATTTCCAGATGTGGCCACTAGTATATGAAACGTTAGTCGAGAGTATTGATTTACTCCTCTCCAGGAGTTAGGCACAAGGCCAGTTTTTATCTTACTCCCACAAGTAAGATATGACTCAAGGTTGGGTCGGGAAAGTGGGGTTTAAAAATTGCCTGTGTAGCCCCGTCGGCATTCCCCGGTAGGGGTGCCTCAGGCAGTAAGCAATAAACTTACTCCTCCCCAAAGAGGGGAGGCGAAGCCTGGGAGGGTGGACCTCCTAGAACTGCACAGGACTGCCCCATAGACCGGCGTAAATCAAGCCCTGAAGGCCAAGACAATACCAGTATGGGGTGCAGTATCCATCGGAACAGATACTACACTTTGATCTTAGCCTAGTAGCAGGAAATGAATCTTAAGTCAGGAAAAATTAATAAAAACGGATATGACGTCATATGACCTAAATAGAGCGAGAGAGAGAGAGCGGCAGATGTGTGTTTCCTGGAAGTATGCAACGTGTGAATATGCGCAAGTAATATGGACTGAGAAGATATAATTAAACAGTGATAAGTTATCCCTTTTTGTCTTCCACTGCCTAACTGGCAACTTATTTGGAACGAAGATCAAGTTGAATAAACTTCTTTTGTCTTCTATAAGTATTGGGTTCAGTTAATCTTTTACTAAAAAGTAGATAAAAAAGATTTGATTTCTAGCGGCGAACACTTAGTCTGGAAGTATCTCGCGAGCTCGTGCGCAAACAAGCACAATATATGGATAATAATAGAGAACCATTCATGTGTTTTAGTGATGATGACGACAACTTGGTTATCTGCACGTGTTACGCGACATGACTAAAAAACATTTCTTTGCTCAGTCACACTGTTTTAAAAGTATTCCTCCAACAGCGGTCAGATGTGACACAAGGTCAGTAAGTGGGATTGAAAAGCCGGCGCCCTAGAAGATGAGCACTCTGACCTACAAAAATGTCTGGGCAGCGCTGTCGGCATTCCCCGGTAGGGGCGCCTCAGACAATTAGCAATGAACTAATCCCTTCTTAAAGGGTGATAAGGCAACACCTGAAGGGTGGACCTCCAAGAACTGCACAGGACACACCCTAAGACCAGCGGATTCAAATCCTGAAGGTCAAGACTGTACCGGTCTAAGGAGTGTAGCATCCATCGGAACAGATACTACACTTTCAGCCCAGCCTAAAGGCAGAGATGTTTAGTAGCATTACAATTTGTCTGTGACGAATCAGTTTTAAATAGCAGCCTTTTCGTCTGTCATGTTTATATTTCAAAAATAATTTTCAGCTGCTTGCATGCATCCCTCTAAGAGGATCGGTCAAGTTCTTACGTTCAACATTGGAATAGAATGTTCATCATTCTTATGCGCGCAGGTTGAATCGACGAATCCTGAGAAATTTAAATCATTTTAGATTTTTAGTTCGTCTATTTTTTTTTTCATATTCTTTCTGTCAAAAGTCTATTTTTCATGAAAAAAATCCGTTTCTTTTTGCTGTATGTTTTGTTCGTTTTTCTCCATCGATTATTTTTTTCTGTCACTTTTTATTGGTCTTTGGTAAAATTTATGGACTTTCAACAAATAAGAAAATATCATCGTTTTTTTTTCTCTTTCAAGCCAATGTTTTACGTTCGCTTTCGAAGAATGTCAATCCCGGCGTCTCCGTGGTCACCGGCGTGTATTCTTCATCTTCTTGGCTTGCTTCAACTTCGTTGGTGCCTCGGTTGTTTGTCAGTTCATTCTTCACACATTGCTTCTAATTCTTCTTCTTCTTCTTCTTCTTCTTCTTCTTCTTATTCTTCTTCTTCTTCTACTACTACTTCTTCTTCTTCTTCTTCTTCTTCTTCTTCTTCTTCTTTCCCTTTTCTTTCTTCTTCCCCGGCTTCTTTTGCCAGTTCCTTCTCTATCATAATAAAACAAAAAGAAGTAGAGAACAAATAAAACAATTAAATAAGAACCAGAAAGTGAAGACGAAAAATATGTTGATTAAAACATGAACAATAATTACAGAAATTAGACAAAGAAACAGTTCCAAAATGAATATTATAATGTGCAGGAAGCACAAAAATCGGACACATTTAATAATAACAAGAAGAACGAAAACACACATCAGTTAAAATAATAATAATAATAATAATAATAATAATAATAATAATAATAATAATAATAAAAATAATAAAAATAAAAATATTGAGATTAATATTTATAATAATAATGATAATAATAATATAAATAATAATAATAATAATAATAATAATAATAATGAGATTAATAATAATAATAATAATAATAATAATAATAATAACAATAATAATAATAATAATAATAATAATAATAATAATAATAATAATAATAATAATAATAATAATATGTAACAAAAGAATTCCCATCGTCGGAATAGCCATATATATATATATATATATATATATATATATATATATATATATATATATATATATATATATATATATATATATAGTAAGCTATGCAAATATATGTTTAGCAATTAAGCTACACAGAGGCTCCCGCGTTTCATCCTCGGGAGAATCTTCAGGTTAAAATGCATGTAGTTATTTTTGTCGGGTGTTTTTATATACATTAACCAATCAGATTCTTTGTTGTTCTCTCGGCCAATCGTTGGGCTTCTTGGAAACTTACTAATATAGTGAGTGTAAAATGTAAAATGACTTACAAGAAAAGTATTTTTCCACCGAAGGACTTGGGCCTAAAATTTGTTTTCTTATTCTGTTTACATATAGTCTTAATGTTTTAAAATATTCCGAGACTATATATATATATATATATATATATATATATATATATATATATATATATATATCCTGATTGAAAAGGGACGAAACATATACGAACATAGATAATAAACAATAACAAATATTTTATATATTTGTCGCTCCTCGTAAAATAAGTAGAGCACTCTAAATGGTAGTACACACACAGCATGACGTCACTTGCTTTATGTGCATCATTCCTTCTTTATTAGAAGTAGAATGCCTGGATATCAAGCCGCTTTTAAATGTGTTTAAATTATCATTGTTTATCGGCTATTCAAATATTGGCCGCGCGGTTAACGACGTTGTATTTGAGTTAAAAATTACTTGTAATCCAGGGTTTCGAATCGTACGACCGGTAGTGAATAGTCATATCTCTATGCTGATGAGTCTTGATTGAAAAGGGACGAAACGTATACGTACATAGATAATAAACAATAACAAATACTATATTTATATATATATATAATAAAATTAAGTCGAAAGTCACCTTCCAAAAAATTAAGACATTAGCCGTGTGTTTTTTTTTTTACTTCTCCTTCCCTTTTACCCTCTTTTTTTTTTAATGTTCTCCTTTCCCCCTTCTCTCTATACAGTTCACAGAGGTCTCAGACCAAAATGGGAGATCGTTATGCAGGAATCTATGATACTGCTTTTCGGTAGAGTTGGACACAATGTCGGCTTCTATTGTAGGGAAATGCAGATCGCCAAAAATGCACTCTACATTAAGATAAATGAATAGATGAGAGGATAAAATAATCCGACGGTATGAAATTAAAATTGAATAAGCGGAAGATTTAAAAAGCTCAACGTTTCGCCCAAATGTAATATGGTCTTTGTCAAGAGCGAACGAAAAAAATGCAAAAAATGACAAAAGACGAGAAAGTCTATAAATTATGAGAAATATATATAGTGGTAGGCTTCTATGTAGAGAGAGACTATATGTAAATATGTATAGAGTCATAGATAGATACATAAAAAAAAATTAGTAACGGGAAAGAAAAGAAAAGAATAAAGAGTAGAAAAGGGGGTCCAAAGGAAGAATAATTCAAAACTCAGGGAATCAATCGGTGTCTAGATATATTTTGTTTTCATGAATAATTGCTTTTGATAGGTGTTGTGAGTGAACCTACCTACCCTTTAATAATAACTAAATGGTAGCAACCGGCTACGATAAATACCGGCTTTTGCCGAGAGAACATTGGGAGGCACATTTAGGCACTAGCACTGCCAACACTGACTTGTGTATAATTTCTTTGTTCAATAAAATTCGTTATTATTATCTCTTAACCTGTTGTTCTTTTATTTCATTGTTGGTACCCCTAAACGGGTCCACAACAATAGGTTAGATAAATATAAACATCCACTCAATATAGAAGTGTTTCACCTGCTCACAAAGAACAGAAAAGGCAAAGTGTAGTATGAGAAATGTACTACACATTGCTCTTAATCAAACGGTCAAGAGACATGATGATACTAACTGATGCAAATAATAAAATTAATAGAGCACACTCTACCGATTAAGATTATCCATGTAACGCAAGCCCTACAATTATCGTCACAGTTACCTTTATCACTGTGTGGGATCGTGATTATTGACCCCGTATAAATATATCGTCAGTATATTAACAAAACTAGAAAATATACCGGAATCTATAAAATATATTTATTTTACAACACCATTGTTCATATTTACTTCCCTTCTTAGATTTTTACACAATGCCGTTTTTTTGATGCAGCTTACCAAAAAAGAAATTCTGAATTGAGATAGAAATACAAAAAAGTCCCCCAATATATAAAAGTATTTCTCCTTTGCGCAGTATGAGAAATGAACTATACTTTTCTCTTAACATAACGTCCAAGAGAAATTATTATATTGATTGATGAAGATAACAAAAATAAGAGAGCCTACTTCACCGATTAATGTATTCCATGTCTCCCCATCTCTTCTTTTACTTGTACAGCTCCATTCTGAATGTGGGAAGGCGTTATGCTTTTCCACGTATAAAGATACCGTCATCAAAGCAACAAAACCATAAAATCAATCACCGAATTATTTAAAAAGGAGTTTAAAAGGCCATTGCTAAGCCCACAGCCACATATTTTCATTAATTATCATTAACAAATTAGAAATATAATTAATGTTTCGTTAATTACCTAATTAAATCTTCTAACACGACTCAAGTGTTTGTTTTTTGGCAATAGAAGTTGACACCTGGAGGCGACGAATATTGTATTGGCTTCAATTAAACGGAATTTATCTGATAAACCAATTCCTGAACAACTTCTGACGGGCTCGATTCTATTGTCTAGATATTTTGACTACAAGAATAACAGCTACCAATGTATCTGACGTCACAGCCAACTCATTTATGTAACCAATGATGACCATCCGATGCCCCATTCGCAAACATTGGCATGATGAACGAGCACAAGTGGTATAGTAATCCCCAGTGAGAATAAGAAAAGAATAATATATCCTAATAAAATGAAGGAAAGACAGATTTCGTACCATATACAAAATGATTTGTTATCTTTTTTATATGCCTTTCATTGTGGTTATTGAAGATCAGCGTCTAGTTTGTATTTAACTGTAATATATTGTAAAACAATTGTAATACCATCGTCAATTCTACCATTAAGAAAAATAAATCGTATGAGAAAAGACTGAATTTTTATATATATATATATATATATATATATTTATTAATATTATATATATTTATTAATATTATATATATACATATATATATATGAAGCAATCCAACAAAAGATATAAGCGTCAACTAATATCTTATAATTAGTGAAACATCCGGATAAAAAACTGAAGCTCAATATACTGGATAGAGCATTAATATTATAATTGCCGGCCCCTTCAATTTCACGTATTTGGACTGCTGTTTGTATCTTGGAGTGATGTCCTTCCTGATTATGCTTCTCAACTTGTATGACCTGGATGGACTGTATGGATTCAACAAAAGTATGTTTTTGGATTGATATGTTTGATGTTATGTATTTTTATATATTTGTGTATATAATTTTATATATTTTCAAAGCGTAATTTTATTGCCTGTAGTAGTATAACTGCGGTAATGGTCCTCTGAAGAGAAGAATTATCTTTGAAAACTCATGAGCTAAGGACTTAAGGATGCTTTGCATGAACTTTGAATTCTAATAAAATTTGATTGACACCTTATTTTATTACTTCATTTTATATTATAATACATATATATATATATATATATATCTAATTTAATAATTTATAATTTAATTTTTATTTTTTTATTTCATTTTTTGTTTTAGTTTTTTATTCTTAACGGTCCAAACCACGTGACTTTCCAAGATTTAAACTTTAAATTTCTTTTCTTTTTCTCTATTTCATTTTTTCAAAATATGATCTAAGGTTAAAATCGGATTCTTACTCTGCCTGATGAGATCTCAATTATAATAGTTGTTTTTCGATAACATCGACATGCCAGTGTCGCAGATCTTCTACATGTCTGTGTAAATAAAAAAAATTATATATATATATATATATATATATATATATTACTGAAATAATATCTTAATAGTTTCTACAGTTGGTTATTGGGGGCATGTTATTTTGATAAATACCACTGGAGTAACATGAATTTAATAGCTGTTCTGTTTTAAAATATCGGAAACAGTTACATGGTAAAAAGCTGATCACCCTGTTTTCTATTTACTAATTTAAGTTAAGGCCCCCTATTTATTTTACACTGTTATATAGTTTAATCTCGTTTTGTATTTGTGAATTTTCCAGCGGTATGTCTGCTTATTCACGTTCAAAGTCTGCGATATGTTAAACTTAGTTTGTATCACTTGGAATTTGAACTGGATCTATTTCTTCGTTTAGTAATTATGAAAAGCTTCTTTAGACCATATATATATATATATATATATATATATATATATATATACATATATATATAGATATATATATATATATATATATATATAAATAAATAGTAATTATTTATTACCTACAAACATCGATGTTTCATGCTTACGCAAACTTCAGTGCAGGAAGCTAATTCCTGACTACAAATCGCACTGATTCGCAAGTCAGGAGAGGTACCGGTTGGCCACCAGAAATCAGCTCAGAATTTACGAGGAATTTGACTTTGTAAATGCCGGCGAGTATTCACAGAAAGCGGCGAAGAGTGATCTAACAGCAACTACAATACATATATATATATATATATATATATATATATATATATATATATATATATATATATATATATATATATATAAATCGGAAAATCTTCGTAAAAATGTGTTGTCCGCGTACGAACGTTGTATCCAATTGCTATTAATACCCGTCATGCTTTGCAAATAGGATTCTAAATTCGATTTGTCATGCCCATATTTATTATCGAAATCGTGTGTAAGTTATAAAATACATCTTTCTACTAGTGAACGATTCACACCCAGATCTCTGCTCTCCCCGAGGACGTATCAGTTATTTACTTGATACTTATACATCCATTTATTTGTTTGTTTATTGTTCTGATGTTTT
Organism: Sepiola atlantica; assembly: GCA_963556195.1. Taxonomy (NCBI): domain Eukaryota; kingdom Metazoa; phylum Mollusca; class Cephalopoda; order Sepiida; family Sepiolidae; genus Sepiola; species Sepiola atlantica. The sequence goes on from OY744547.1 coordinate 68,719,323, forward strand.
GTCCGCATTTCGTCGAGTCAGCAGTTTGGAGAGTCTGCACGAACCGCTTCGCCTGCCAAATGTGATAAGCACACAACTAGACAAATGGCGGCAGGTTCGGTTAGTCTTTTTAGCGATACAAAACGAGTGTTCGTCGTCACGAGGTGCGTCTCTTCGAACGCAACAAAGTTCACTTAATTAACACAGACGACTGAAAGATAAGTAATAGAAATGGATGTTTGTTTACTTACGAATACAAAGAGATAATGAATGTTTCTTTGCGAAGAACATATTTGTCACGCAAATGGAATTGTTGACTGTTGTAGCATACATCTCGCAGACTGTCATGTTACTTGTTAACTTATTACTTTCATTTAACCTAGAGTACTACTACTACTAATAATAATAATAATGATAATAATAATAATAAGAAGACGAACAAGACGAAGGAGAAGAAGAAGAAGAAGAAGAAGAAGAAGAAGAAGAAGAAGAAGAAGAAGAAAGAGATAAAGAATGAGAAAAAAGAAAAAAAGAAGGAGAAGAATAAAAAAGAAGTAAGAGAAGAAGAAAAGAAGAAGAATGAGCAGAAGAAAAAGAAGAAAAAGTAGAAGAATGAGAAATCGGACATTATCCTTCTTAACCGAAAACAGAGAACTTGATTAACCATTGATATAGCCTGCATCTTTGAAACCAGAAAGCAGGTGAAAGAACATGAAAATAAAAAAATGGGTATTTGTTAGACTATGGAAATGTAAAGAAGGCAAAGTGATTCCCATTGTAATTGGAACGTTTTGAACCATAACGAAAAGCCACCACAAATGGCTTAAACAGATTGACGAGACAATTTCTTTTCTAATTCTGCAAAAGGCTAGTTTATTAGGAACAGCGAAAGTGTTAAAGTACAGCTTGAATGCCTAAGGGAATTAACTTGATGTTCAAAAAAAATAAACGAAAATTCAAACTAAAAACATCCAAAAGTTGAGACTACTATGAAATAATAATAATAATAATAATAATAATAATAATAATAATAATAATAATAATAATAATAATAATAATAATAATAATAATAATAATAAATGCCCTTATCAGCGGGAAATCGGTGGTAGGTGGCTGTTGCGATACCGCAAGGTCATCAGCGGTAATGAACAGAGAGAAGTGGAGCATACTGGAAGTCTGAGGAGACTTGTTGTCACTCAGACTGCAGGGAATACCACAGGTTGTTGGCAGTGGGCGATCACTGACGATGACCTGTGTGATAACTCCTAGTGAGTAAATAATGATAATAATGATAATAAAAAAAAATATTTCTGTTCGTCAGAAAAAAAGTGGGATTAACGATAGTTGAGGGTAGTATTCAACGTTTTTATAAATGTTTTCTGCCAGCACAAGGAAGGTTTATGCTTTGCAATAGAGACAAATTCCCATAACAATTTAATGTTTTTTTGAATCTGCTTTATTGCCTTCCATTCCCACGCCAGGAAGATGTGGCACAAGGCTAGGAAGTGAGAGAAAAAAAAACTGCGCCCCAGTGGAAGACCAAGCTGACTTCTATAAATAACACGAATTTTCAACCAAATAATAACCCATGGATAGGTCCAAAGTTTGCAGAGGAAGTGTAACACAGGGATCCTGTGTTTTCCTGACTGATTATAGATATGACGTGTTGGTTAATGCGGATCTATAAATGCAAAGTAATGCACCCTATATAACCAGTATCTCACTGGCATTTAAACTGCTACACAACATTACTACCATGGATAATAAGGCACACTATCCTAACAAAATGAAAGAAAAGCCAGATTTCGTAGCATATACCAAACGCAGTGAAAACAGAGTATACACAATTAATAATGCTTCCAACAATTGGCTTACCTAGTTTTTAAAATATTTTCCTCATCCAGAGAAATTTTAAATAAATGGAGCATTCTGAAGGACCAACTATTTAGTCGATTTGAAATAAGCAACTTTTTATTAATGCAATTATTCATAAAGTCTTCCCGATAAACATTATTAATAAAAAAAAGTATCTGTTCTAATTCAATTTGGAATTCACTCTGCTCGGAGAAAAAATCATACGAGCTTTATGTACCAGGGTGTAAATGAAACCTAACCTTCTAGATTTCGGCACCAAAAAAAGACCAGTTCACATACAGTCTAGTAAAAGTAGTCTTTCTGTGAATTGTAGAAAGAAAGAACCCTCTTAAACGTTTCACTATAATTAATGTCAGCAATCAACTTTGCGATGCAAGCCTGGCACACTGTTTTAAACATATAAAACACAAGTTGTGGGTCGAGTTACAGAAATGAGAAGTACGGATTCCTCGTATCAGACGAAGATATCAGCTAAAGTTAGAGCCAATGGCGATTTATATATATATATATATATATATATATATATATATATATATATATATATATATATATACCGGAAATGAAAAAGGAAAGATACCAAGAGATATTATTTATATATTCATCAATGTTTCGTCTTTATTGTAAGACTTCCTCAGGATGATACTTTTAAGAAAAATGTCACGTTTATGAATATATAAAAACATATCTCTTGTTTTTTCCTTTTTCGTGCCGCATTACCTTGGATTACTCTCATATATATATATATATATATATATATATATATATATATATATATATATATATATACCTATATATATAGTGTATTAATTTTGTATTATTTTCTATGAACTGATGCTTTTTACTGTTATTCTCGGTAACCGGTGACTTACATTGACATATTTTTAGTAAACATTTCAACTATAAGTGTGTGGCAACCCAAATCCTAACCCCAACTCTAACACTAACCTTCCTCAAAACTTTTAATTTAATAAACTAATGACCTCATCATCCTTGATTTTGGAATATATGTATTCTGAAAAATACGGTTACAAAAATAAGCAAATTATTTTTTGTAAATGTTTAAATTTAAGGAGTGAATATTTATTAAAAAAAAATAATCATCATTTTTATATTTTATGAATTGATGATAATAGATTTTTTGAAATCTATTCTCGATGAAACTCATGAGACATTAGTCTTTTTTGTAAACTTTACCATTTAGAGAGTTGCAACCGAAACAGTACCATCTTAAGAAGGAACACATTAAAATGAAAAACTAATGCGATATGTATTGCTATTGCCCGTCTTGGAGGTGTATTCTACTAATATATATATATATATATATGTATATATATATATATATATATATGTATATATATATATATATATATATATATATATATATATATATATATATATATGAGTATTTTTATTTACACAGACATGTACAAAATCTGCGACACTGGGATGTCGATGGTATCGATCAACAGTTATTATAAACTGAGATCTCATCAGGGAGAGTTAGAATCCGATCTTAACCTCAGATCATATTTGGATTCTAACTCTGCCTGATGAGATCTCAGTTTATAATAACTGTTGATCGATAACATCGACATGCCAGTGTCGCAGATTTTTTACATGTCTGAGTAAATAAAAATAATCATTTATAAAGCTCTATTTGATATTGAGCACTTTTTATGAAGCCGGTTGAAATTCTTTAGATTACTACCCTGTGGATGTTTTTACCTGGATTTTTATCATTATATATATATATATATATATATATATATATATATATATATATATATATATATATATATTATAGAATATCAAAACCATATCGGTACAGTTGTTAAAAAAGTGCATATGTAATAGGCCTCTATACCAGGCGTTTTCAGCCTCTGTTTATGTCTCGATAAAGAGGTCTATTATAGGTCCACTTCATTAAGATTTGACACCGACGGTACCGATGTTGTTCTGATATTTTTGTGATACATATAAATAAATATTTAGCTCGTATTTTTTTAAAATGTTCTTAATAATTGAGCATTCTGCTGGGGTTTTCTCTAACGAACCGTTTCATATATATATATATATATATATATATATATATATATATATATATATATATATATACATAATTATATATAGAAATATGTGCGTAAATAATTAGTGAGAGGTAATGCAAATGAGGTAAAAATAGAACATCTTGTTTGCCAATTTATGACAAGATTTCATTTTCATTGTCAATTAAAATTGTATTTACTTTGGTTGAAATTTTCATTTTGACAACAAAGAAGACGTAATTAAAGATGGCATCGACATTTTTGTCAGATATTGTCGTTTGATATACATATATATATATATATATATATATATATATATATATATATATATATATATATATATAATTTGTGGCACTGTATATACATACGTATATGTATTCATCATCTGTGATAGTTGATGGAAATCCAATAAGGTCGCACTTGCTCATAATTAGCTTTGACTTTATCAATGTCATAATATAATTCGAACAAATTTTTTTCATGAAATAATGAATATAATAATAATAATAATAATAATAATAATAATAATAATAATGCAATAAATAATAATAATAATAATAATAATAATAATAATAATAATAATGCAAATAATAATTATAATAATAATACAAATAATAATAATAATAATAATACAAATAATAATAATAATAATAATAATAATAATAATAATAATAATAATAATAATAATAATAATTATTATTATTATTATAATAATAATATCAATACAAGCCGTGGGACTCAGGAGAAAGACCTGAGTGTCATGATGGGCAGGTGTTCCCTCGTTAGCCAACATGGGGGACCTGGTCCGCATCCTGCGAATGTTTGCCCTTCTCATTTCAGAAACAAGACAACGGACAAGAACCAGGTAAGTAACCTCTCTGATTCCAGATGAGACAAGGACAAAGACCAAAGACAAGAAAACCAGAGCGAAAACAGCAAACTGAAAAGATATAGAAGGAAATGGACCACGAAAGAGAACAGACTGGTGATGGAGTGCTATTATAAAAACCGCTACCCTACATAAAGAGACTACTGAAAACGAATGAAACATCTCTGGGACATTGTTAGTGACTACCATACAACGGAACAAAGGATAGCAGATCAAGCAAGACAGATCCTTAAGCGAGGATGGTTCTCGGAGATGGAACTGACGGAAATCAGACAGAAGGTTAATGGCGAAACGGAGCAAGAAACACCACCAAAGGAGAAACCACAGGAAGAGGACTGGCAAAACATACACACTGAAACTGAAGAGAGTGAAGGCTACAGGATCAAAGAACCAGATGAGATAGAAGACTGCGGAACCACAGAACCTGCTGAGATAGAACTCAACGAAAAAGAAGCAAGTGACGTGGAGAACATTAGACGATACATGTTAGAAAACAAAACAAAACTCCCATCTCTCAGGAACGAAGTAGCGAAGAAGTTAAAAGCAGGAACAGAAAGAGTAAACAGACTCCTCACACACATCCCAACAGAAACTATTACGGACCTAAACAACCTGATATATGCAGGGGCAAAATCGGTAAGTATGAAACTAAGAAACGATGTGAATGGACAAAATAGAGGACCGACAAAACCTGGATGGGAAATCAGACTGGAAACCCAGATCACCAAACTTCGCAAAGAAGCAAAAACCGTGAACCGAAGGAAGGAGGACATGAAACGATTAAGAAGCAAACATCAGAAACGCAAGGAAAAACTAAATAGGAAACATGAAGAAATAAAACAAAATGTAGCAGCAATAGAAGATAGACTTAGACGATACAGGTACAAATCAGAACAGAGCAAACAGAACAGGACCTTTGAAAACAATGAAAGCCAGTTCTACAAAAACGTAAATGGAGAAAAAACAACAACAGAGCAACCGAACCCAACAGAAACAAAACAATTCTGGAGCAAGATATGGGAAGAACCAAAAAAGCACAACAAGAATGCCCAATGGTTGAAAAACATGAAAGATGAACTGCAGGAAATCGAACAAGGAACCGAAACAGAAATCAACAAAGAAACGATCAAGAAACCCCTAAGAAAAATAGCAAACTGGAGAGCACCAGGCCACGATGGAATACATGCATACTGGTTTAAAAAATTCACGACCCTGCATGAAAGACTAGCGCAGAAACTGAGTGGATGTATCCGCAAAACAGACGTACCAGAATGGATGACGGAAGGAAGAACAACATTAATACAAAAAGACCCCAAAAAGGGAACGACCCCCAGCAACTACAAACCGATAACATGTCTACAAATAATGTGGAAAATTCTAACAGCACAACTGAGAGAACAAATCTACCAATCCCTGGACAAACGTGGACTGCTCCCCGAGGAGCAAAAAGGATGCCGGAAAGGACAAAGAGGAGCACATGATCTACTATACATTGATCAAAAGACCCTGAAGGAGATGAAGAGCAGACAAAAGAACATAGCCATGTCATGGATTGACTACAAGAAAGCCTACGACAGAATCCCCCAAACGTGGATAATTGAATGCTTAAAAATATACAAGATACCAGACAGGATTATTAATCTCATCCAGAAAGCGATGGAAACATGGAGACTAAAACTGACAGCCGGAGGACAGCACCTGTCTGAGATAAAAATACAGAGAGGCATTTTTCAAGGAGACTCTCTATCACCACTATTGTTTATAATAGCCATGATGCCACTCAACTACATACTCAGAATGTCTGATGCCGGATACAGGTTTACGGATACAGAACAAAGAATAAACCACCTGATGTACATGGATGACCTTAAACTGTTTGCAAAAAAACAAAAAAAAATGGAAAAGCTGATAAATACAACCAGGATATTCAGCCAAGATATCCAAATGGAGTTTGGAATAGAAAAATGTGCACTGCTAGAGATTAAAAGAGGAAAACTGGAGACGACAGAAGGTATAGAACTCCCCAACCAAGAGGAGATGAGGGCGCTAGGAGAACAAGATAGTTATAAATACCTGGGAGTTCTGGAAGCAGACACAATCAAATATACAGAAATGAAAGAGAAGATTGGAAAAGAATATCTACGAATAACAAGGAAACTCTTAGAAACTAAACTATATAGCAGAAACCTAGTAAAAGGGATAAACACATGGGCTGTATCACTAATAAGATACTCTGGACCATTCATAGGCTGGACCAAAGAAGGACTCAGGCACCGTGACCAGAGGACTAGAAAACTAATGACTATGCACAATGCATTGCACCCAAAAGACGATAGGACATACTCTACATGAAAAGAAATGAAGGAGATAGAGGACTGGTAAGTATAGAAGACTGTGTGGAAGACACCAAAAAAGAGCTTGAGAAATATGTAACCCAGAACACGGAAAAACTGATCACCACAGCAAGAGACACCAGCCCAACAAACAACTCTGGAAGCACTGAAACCAGAAACAAAAAGACAAGAAAGGAAAAGTGGGAAGAAAAACAACTACATGGACGTTTTATAAGACTCACAAGCGATGAAGCCAATGAAAACAGCTGGGCATGGCTAAGAAAAGGACACTTGAACAGAGAAATGGAATCTCTGCTGACGGCCGCACAGAACAATGCGATTAGGACAAACTTTATTAAAGCAAAGATAGATAAAACCCAGGAAAACAGCAAATGCCGATTGTGTGGACAAAGAGACGAAACGATAAATCATATAATAAGTGAATGCAGCAAGCTAGCCAAAAAGGAATACAAGAACAGACATGACAGCGTGGGGAAAGAAGTACACCGGGAAATGTGCAAACAACTGAATTTCGAATATGCAAAAAAACGGTACAAACACAAACCAGAAACTGTACCAGAAAACGAAAAACACAAAATCCCATGGGATATGAATGTACAAACAGACAAACCCATAACAGCAAGGAGACCGGATATGATAATAATCAACAAGAAAGAAAAATCCTGCAAAATCGCAGACTTTGCCGTTCCAGCGGACCACAGAGTGAAGATCAAAGAGACGGAAAAAAGAAGCAAATATACTGAACTTGCCAGAGAATTGAAAGGAATATGGAACATGAAAAAAGTCAGTATAACACCAATAATCATAGGAGCACTAGGAACGGTCCCCAAAAACATGGAGAAAAGACTAGGAGAAATAGGAATCAAAGGGATAACTGAGACCATACAAAGGACAGTAATGATCAAAACAGCTACAATCCTGAGAAATGTCCTCGAATGCGGAAACCAACCCACATAAGCAACGAATGGAGAACAAACACATGGAAACACAAGACAACAGAACCGGGGGAAATACAAACGCACGAGAGAGGCGCAAGCATAGGCTGACGCCACAAAAATTATGGACAGAGGGTCGAGGAGGGAAAGCGCAAACCAGACCTCCACTGGAAGAGCGCGGACAGCTCTGGGACCTTGGGGAGGCTTGTTGCCACTCGGGCCCCAGAGAGGACCAATGGCCCTTATCAGCGGGAAATCGGTGGTAGGTGGCTGTTGCGATACCGCAAGGTCATCAGCGGTGATGAACGGAGAGCAG
>OY744547.1:68732715-68750215 GCA_963556195.1 Sepiola atlantica
ATCGTATGTATGAACATGTCACGAAAATAAACGCGACTATGCAACATGGTCGCTAATTTCGTATCAATACGCTTCCTAAATAATATTTCCCATTTCTTCACGTTTCTTTAACAGATCGAATTAATAGCTTCCGTTTGAAGGCATACTTCACATACAAAGAAATAGACTGGTAGGCGTATGGAATGATATAGCTTCTTGCTTTACTCGGCATCTTACAATTATTTCACACATGATTTAACCTTAATTTTGCGTAACATTATACGGTCCCGAATCGTATACATGCCTATATTGCTTCTGTTGGAGTCATATTTTCTTATAGTCATCCTAATGATATTATTTTATAGAATCACTCCCGTCTCTACACATATTTTTTATTCTAAATTTCTAACTTTTTTGGACATGCTGTTCATTTTTATTTATTTATTTTTTGAGTATTTGTGATACTATCTTATAAAAGTCACGCTTCTTATTTGGACCCTAAAAATGGCTACCAATTAAGCATCTACCCTAACACGGTTTTATATTTACATAATAGAGTCTGCGTTAACGTCGGGCAACAAGGAATAAAAAAGCAAATTAAATAATGTTCTCATTGATTTATCTTTTCGATAGAGTTTCAGAAAAATTGACTTTTACTTGTTTCACGTATTTTGAAGCAAAACATGCTCTTCATTTACTTTACGTCCAAGTCAGAAATTAAGCTTTCTCTATAAGTCCAGGTGGCACTCCCTTTGCCCAAAATAAATTATTTCCATTAATTATGTGGGGGCTGCGTTCACGCCCGAGAATATAAACCAAAAAATAAATCATTAGCCCAAGGTTGGGGCCCACAATTTCTTGAGTAACAATATTTTCCCTGACAACGTCGGGATAATTATCCCGCTAGTATATATATATATATATAAAACCAGATTCTGGATATCAAAGTTGCCTCCCCTTGACTTTTCGTATTCCTGTAACGGCTGAAATTTATCAAATTTTAATTAAAAATTAAAATTGAATTAAAAAGAAAAAAAAAAAAATCAAATCAAATTAAAAATAATAAAATTATAATGAATAGTATATAAATAAACAAATATTAATAAGATGACAAGCTGTAGCTGAATAATTATATAATTAAATTATGATAGGATTAATTAATATTGATGTCCAATCAGCTTACTTAATTCTTTTTCTGCGTATCTACCTTCAATTCTCTGCGGTATTTCGTCAACAGTTGATTCCATCAGTCCATCTTGCTTTTTCGACCACTCGGTCATATTTTTTGGGACTTTTGATAATGAGAGGTCCCGCTCTCTAAAATTTAAGTTTACCTTATTCCGGAACTTTTAATTGCCTGACAGTAACCTCTTTTTTATTTACTGTTTTGGTATTTATCTGTTTTACGTGAAATATTAATAAATTGATTTGAGATTCCATTCTTATTTTCTCTTCTTATTTATTTTTGTTCATCTGTTCCACCTTCCGGTACCTATATCACATTGCTCCTGCCTCGGATTACAAACTTACATTTATATATATATATATATATATATATATATATATATTATTTGTAGCCCCTAGAAAACTCGCTAGATGGGCACTCTAAGTGTATTATTTACACAGCATGACGTCGCTATCTATAAATCCATCGTTCCTTTCATTAAGTTGAACGCTCTTATTTTGTCAAGCCGCCGAAATAAGTGTTAACATTATACCTGTTTATTTAGTTTTCCAGCGGTGGCCGAATGGGTCTAGGTGTCGGGATTTGAGTTGTAAAATATTCGTAGCTCGGAGTTTCGAATCACGCGACCAGTAGTGAATAGTTATATCTGTATGCTGATGAGTCCTGATTAAAAAGGATGAAACGTTTTTGTACACAGATAATACACAAAAACAAAAATTTATTATATATAATTTTTTTTTCCTAAGCGGGCGCAAATTTTTAACCTACACCGCCATCTCCTATTTGTTTCAAACATTGTGTACTTGTGTTTTGTTTTTCTTCAGAACATAATCCAGAGGAAGTTTTATAAAAAGACATTTCGTCTTTATTATAAAACTTCCTCAGTATTATTGTTGATGAATACATGAATGATATTTTGGGGTTTTAATTTTTCAATTTCCATATATATATATATATATTAGTAGTAAGTTTTTGAAAGGCTGTGGGCAATGCAATTCCGGGTAAGATGCAAGTTGAAAGGAAAGGAACAAAAACAATAACAATAAATCGAATACGATATAAGGCTTACTATTTATTTTTCCTTTTTTTTTTTTCTTTTTTTTTTTTCTTACATAACAGCAAGAGTGTTTTAGCTGTTCATGTGATGTCCGGGTGATTAAAAATCACTATTTGATATTTCGGGAAAAGACATCCCTTTGTCAAAAATAATTAGACCAGAAGGAGAATAATATTTTATTCTTCTCCGACTGTGTAGAGAATAATACAAAACAAAATGGCTGCCAGATATAGACCGCAGCAAATAATAAAGCAGTTTCACAGGGAATATAAATTAAATTAAGTTTTATTTTAATATTATGTTAAATATATGATTGAATATATGATTTGGTGTTTAGAATATTTGTGTAATGTTGGTTAGGTGTATGGTGTTCGATAAACTGTTAGTTTTGATAATATATATATATATCATTTTTTTTTTTCATTTTTTTTTTTTTATATTTGAATATTTACTTTGTTTTATCTTCGTATTTTTATTTTGTTTATCTTTCTATCGTAATTTAAGAATTTTAATATAAAGTAAAGTAATTAGTCTCATATTTTAAATATTCTAGATCTATCTACTTATCGATTTCGATTATCATCTATTAAAGAAGTGTTATTAATTAATAATTGTGAGTTTCGTCAAATTAGATTAACGAATTAACTTATAAACTTGATATATTTACTATAAGATAAAGGGGAGTAACTCTGGATTTTTTAAAATATTTTTTTATAATTAATTTTTTATTTATTTATTTTTTATTTTTTAAATTTTTTTTTAGGTGGAGATCTGTATAACAATATTAGTATATATATGCAACATATATACACATAATGCATATATACATATATATATACATATCTATGTATTATTGTTTGTTTAATTGTTTATCTATATATATTCATCAATTTCTTTACATATTTGTTTGTTTTTTTTTTTTTTTTTTTTTTTTTTAATTAATTTATTTATTTATTTTTTTATTATTATTATTTACTTGTTTAATTTATTTTATGAATTATTTATTTAATATTTGCATGTTATTTGTATACATTCTATATGTGTTTGGATTTATTAATTAATAATGCTAGGTTATGGGGTGACTTATTTTGGTGGGTTAGAAGAGTATGTTGAATATGGTTTTTGGTTTGTGGTTGAAAGTGTGTAAGGATGGAAGTTCATATGGGGAGGGGCCTGTTTGACTGTTTGGGTGTGTGGTGAGTTTATTATAGGAGGTGAGTAATGAGTGAAGTGGTGGAAACGGACTCTGTTAAGTGTTAGATATGGGGGTTGGTTGGTGGATGGGGGGTAGATATTATAGAATGAAAGGTGAGTAGAGCTCGTGACGTTGATTGAGTGAGGGGTTTAAGGAAAAATAAATAGTAAGCCTTATATCGTATTCGATTTATTGTTATTGTTTTTGTTCCTTTCCTTTCAACTTGCATCTTACCCGGAATTGCATTGCCCACAGCCTTTCAAAAACTTACTACTACTATACCCAGCAATGCTTCAAGCAAACTACCATTCTCTACTATATATATATATATATATATATATATATATATATATATATATATATATATATATATTATAAAATTAGTGCATTTCTAAAACTTTGGCATAGATGGATTATTTTTTATTCTTTAAGAAGGAAGACCTTAGTCATAAGCTGTGCATACAAACTAGTTGAACATTAATGTACAGTTAGAGCAAGCGATGAATACGAAACGTGCGCAGGTTACGTTTGTGTGTGTATGTCTGTGTATGGTACGTCCTTTGTGGCCTCCGCCATATTTGTTTTCGAAGACAGAAAAGCAAGTGGTTCTTTGTTGAAAGTTAAAAATGTCGGCAATGTCAGTTGGCATCAACTTCGAACTGATGATCAGCCGATTTCTCGACGTGAATCGATTCGGAAAAGAGCAAGACTTTAGAAAAGACGGAGACATGGTGACGATGGCTTTTATAGAGGTATAAGAGAAAGATGACAGAAGGTGAAGTGAAATACACGCACATCATATATATTTATATATATATATATATATATATATATATATATATATATATATATATATATATATATATATATATATGTATATATATAGTCCATGTATTATATTTGTTTCTGTAGATGTTAATCGGTTACAACTCCAGTGTTTATAAAAAAGTGTACAATAACAAGTAGAGCTGTTTTTTTTTAGTATACTTTTTATTTATTCATTATCGGATACATATGTGCATACATGTGTCCGTTGAACTAGAGAGTCAACGTCATCAGAGCAAAAATGAGGAATTAAAATGCGATCGGGAACTTTCTTCTTTAGTATATTTTCAAGGATTGCGGTGTGTTTATAATTCAACGGTCAATTTGTATTCTTACACACATTATTGGTTACATATGTGCATACATGTTTCGGTTGTATTAGAGAGTCAACTCATCAGAGCTAAAATAAAGAATTGAAATAAGATTGAGAACCTTCTTCTTTAGTATATTTTTTAGAATGGGATGTGTTTATAATTCAACGGTCAAGCTTAGCATTAAATTACATTTTTTTCCTTTTAATTTTTTAAATTATTATTTGGCCTAACCTGCGTTTATGACCCCATCTATTTTGTATTTCTTATCCCTTACTTTTTTCTTTTATTACTTCATTTACATAAGGCTTGCCGCTTTCAGTACATCTTCTTTCGTACAGATTATTCTGGTGTTGGCATTAGTGTTCCCAATATTTTCCTAGTTAGAAATCTTTCTGGAAATACATCGGGTACTTACGGGAAGGACCACGAAAAAGTTGCCAACGTCTCTAAGTGAAAGTGATACTGTGGAACCGATTGGATTCGAAGCGAGAATACCCAGGTCCTTAGTCCGTGTCGATATCAACTTAACCAGCATAATCTAACTCAGTACATCTAAAATTAAATCACGAAACCACAACCTACATACATACATGTTAATGTTTCAATGTTTCACCATATATGCACACACACACACACACACACATATATATATATCTATATATATATATGCTCTGATCTCCATATAAAACATATAAACGCACATATTTGCATATATATCAGTTCACATAATGTACGTAGGTTGTGTTTGTGTGTGTTAATTTAAGATGTACTGAATCAAGCTAGCCGCAAATAATAATAATAATAATAATAATAATAATAATAATAATAATAATAATAATAATAATAATAATAATAATCAAAAAAAAAATTAAAATTAATTTTTTTAAATATATTTTTTTTAAAATGGTGCCGGCCTAGATTGACACCAGACAAAATATTTGTAGAGGATCGAGGAGGATGAGAAGACCGAGAAAGGACAGCACAAACCAGACCTCCACTGGAAAAGTGCGGATAATGCTGGGACCTTGGAGAGGCTTTTTTCCACTGGTCCTTACCAGCGAGAAATCAATGGTAACCGGATGTTGTGATACTGAATCGTTATCGAAAAGAATTGAAGAAAACTGGAAATCTGGGGAGGTTTGTTGTCACTCAGATTCCAGGAAATACCACTGGTTGTTGTCGATAAACAATCACTGATAATGATATGTGTGAAAACTCCTAGTGAGTGCTACCACTACTACTATTACTAATATATATATATATATATATATATATATATATTTTTTTTTTTTTTTGATTTTATTCCATTAGTTGCGACAAAACAAGTTTTGTTTCATTGGTGCAAATAGCGACCAACTCATCGGGCAGGCGATGGAATTCAAATGGCATAAGTTTTAACTTCACTTTAACGGGAGATTGAAAATTGAAAATACATTGGAGGGGGAGGGGGACAGAGTTGGGGATTGTCTATAACGGTGACATGGGACATGAGAGGGGAGGGGGGAGGACCCCAACAAGTCGTGTTTCAAATTATTGCGTGGGAGGTTTTTCACGTGTTTGTGCTGTGATGATCTCAATTTCGGCCGGGGTGGGAGGAAGGGAGATGGGGCGACGGCCAGAGTGAGTTAAATTTAAAATGAGAATAACATTATGATTATAACCGTCATTCCTATTTTATTTTAATTCTAATAAGTAATTATCATGTGGATAAAAAAAAAAATTTTTTAATTTTTTTTTTACAAAAATGAATGATAACATAAAACCCACACTATACACTACCCCAAAACACACTATAACCCCCTACCCACCCACCCAAATTTACCCAATCCCACCCCAACAAGTCATGATTAATCTATAAATATATAACCACCCCTCTAAACTACCAATAACATCAAATCTCTACGTACTATCTATAATGCACAGCCTCAATAGCCTCTCAGCCATACTACCAATTCTAACATAAACCCATAACTGGGACAGCTATTAACACTGATATCACTTGGACTAATCTAATCTCAATTACTTAACCCTTCGATCACTACCTTGAACACTTAATTATTAACTGGTACTTAGTCCTTGTCATTGGTAGTAGAACAAAAAAGCCTACCATCACTTGTCGACTTATTTCGCCCAATGACTTCACAAGTAGCAAGATGGTAATGATGGTGATATTTATCATTATTATTATTATTATTATTATTATTATTATTATTATTATTATTATTATTATTATTATTATTATTATTATTATTATTTTTTAATACTATTATTATTATTATAATTATTATTATTATTGTTATTATCATTAATATTCTTACAAACTTGTTATTTCTATTTTTATTCTAATTTTATTTATATTTATCTTTATTTTTATTTTTATTTTTATTAAGGCTTTTATTAAGGCTATTATCACTGCGACTATCGTAGGTATGATTGGCAGGCGTTATCATTGTTATCATAATCGGTTTTGTTAATGCTAAAACTGGTAACACCATGAAACTTCTCTTATAAAATGATTCCACTAGTATTGATCTCGGTATAATATAATCACAATTTAAAAAAAATATAATCACAACAAAATTCACTACAAATAATAAACAAAACATTAAAATAAAATAAATAAAATGCAGAAGTAGCAATTAAACCCTAAATTAAAATTATCAAACATTTTTATCCACATGATAATTACTTATTAGAATTAAAATAAAATAGGAATGACGGTTATAATCATAATTTTATTCTCATTTTAAATTTAACTCACTCTGGCCGTCGCCCCATCTCCCTTCCCCCTACCCCGGCCGAAATTGAGATCATCACAGCACAAACACGTGAAAAACCTCCCACGCAATAATTTTAAACACGACTTGTTGGGGTCCTCCCCCTCCCCTCTCATGTCCCATGTCACCGTTATAGACAAAGCCCCAACTCTGTCCCCCTCCCCCTCCAATGTATTTTCAATTTTCAATCTCCCGTTAAAGTGAAGTTCAAACTTATGCCATTTGAATTCCATCGCCAGCCCGATGAGTTGGTCGCTATTTGCACCAATGAAACAAAACTTGTTTTGTCGCAACTAATGGAATAAAATCAAAAAATATATATTTTGCTCTGAATTTTCATTGAGCACTCCCATAAACCCGGTTTCAACTTCCTTCGGATTCATACCCCCTGGATATTTGTAACAAGTTAATTATATATATATATATATATATATATATATATATATATATATATATATATGCCTTTTTCTATGGTCCAGGAAGTTATCAATAATGGCCAGCTTTTCTCTTTTCAATTCCATTTTAGTGCGTTTGGATTTACTTATATTTGAACACTTTCTCCACACTGCCCCTACGCAAAAGTTTTTTTCGCTTTCTACAATTTATTGGACATCTTTTCAACGAAAATTTACCACCCGGACAAACCACATATCTTTTTTACGGAACTACTCTTTCACTGCGTTTTTTTAATAATATTTTTCATATATTTTTCATATATTTTTCAAATATTTGAACTTTGTTTTTTTTTTAAAGCCAACTTATCTATCTGTATTTCTCCTGTGATGATAAGATCTCGATCTTTGAAAAGCCTTGGCTTAAGGAAAGAATAATAAACACTAGTTGATTACTGAATACACCTTGCATTGAACAATTGAAATTTTAAATAAATTTGGACAATCGTCGTATATTTATCACTCTTTATTCTAATATATATATATATCGTATATGTATTGTATTAGTTTCTGTAAATGTAAATCCGTAGAAAATTCTTGGTCTGATGAGGTTACTTTCTGGGAAAAGTGCAATCGAAACATGTATGCACATATGTAACCAATAATGTTTGTATAAATAAAAATGTAAACTTATATATATATATATATATATATATATATATATATATATATATATATATATATATATATATATATATATATATATATATATTAGCTTAAACAGATTGCAGTGGGTGTTGTTTCTACAAGTCGGAGATACGTCTCTAACAATCAGTCTGACAGTGGCTTTCTGCAGTCGGGATGAGGTATAGTTCTGCTCAGTCTTAGGGGCTCACCTCCTGTCTTCGCTTTCTCTTTGAAAAGGTTAGGGTTATTGCTGATCGCCTGAGGCGCCCTGACTGGAAACTGTCGACGAGGCTTCTTAAATAAAACTCTAATGAATAAAAAAAGAAAAACAGAAAAAAGAAAAACAATGAAAGCAACAAAAAGCAGGACTGAAGAAAAGAACGACGAAAGAGAGAAACAATGGAGAAGGAAATTTTCAAAGAAATGGAAAGAAATAAAAGAAGAAAAGAAAGAAATGAGAAAAGAATGAAAGACTTTTACGCCCTTCATTTTTTCTCGTTTATTTATTTCAGTCTACTTAATTTTCTTCTATTTCCTCTTTTTCTTCTTCTTTTATTTCTTTTTCGTTCATTTTTTCTTCATTTTTTCTTCTTTCTCATTCGTTTCTTCTCCCTTCCTTTCTTTCTTTCTTTCTTTCTCTTTTATTCATATTTTCGTAAATCTTTAATTTTCACCCTTAATTCTTTTAATTTTTCTTTTTCTTTTTCACTGACTTCTAATTTCTATTCTTTTTATTTACTTTCCTTCATCCTTTTCTTTTTTTAATTTCTTTTTCTTTCATTCCTTCTTTTCTATTTTGTGTATCTTCTTGTTCTACTTCTTCTTTCTTCCTTCATTCCGTCCTTCTTTCTTTTTTTCTTTCTTTCTTCTCTTTCCCTTCGCAAAGAGATACAGAAAGAAAATAACAAGGAAAGCCAGAAACAATTAAAGAAAGAAAAAGAAAAGAGGGACGAGAAATCAATTGGTTGTAGATACAAATAACCATACGGTCGAGATATCGAACTTTGAGTTGTTCGGAGAAACGAATATCAAAATGTATGGTAGCATGAAAGGAACAAAAATATGAAAAAAAAATTATTAAACATGTTCGTATCAATCACATTGAAAGGAAATAAACAAACAAACAAAATAGGAAAGCCATTTCTCGGAGAAACACACAAAATAAATCAGAAATAATAATAAAAAAAAAACGAAACGAAACAAAATACAAAAACAAAATATATTAAAAAAATATTTATGCGAATATAAAAAAAAAAAAAACTCACAAGAAAAACTAACTTAAATACAAAGCTAACATAGCATAAAAGAAAGCGGATAGATGGTCGAAGCCGGACAAATATCAACGAGTTTCCTGTTTTGCGAGAGAATTCACAAAGTGGAAATATTTTAGCAAACGTTATGACAGGCGGCGCGATACATTGAACAAGATGGATTCCAACTCGGCGCGGTCTTTCGAGATGTCCACCAATGGCGCTCAATATGGTGAACGCGGGCGAAATAAGAAGGTGGCTTTTTGAAGGCTTCGTAAATATCCTTCTTTCGGCTCCATTTTGTTTTCAGGGCTTAAAACGAGGGAATACTTGGCTGAATAGATCCCTCCTTGAAGATTTCTTTAAACCCGTTATATTATTTGCTTTATTTTATGTATTTAATATCTGTTGCTATAAACATATATATATATATATATATATATATATATATATATATATATATATATATATATATATATACAGATATATATATATATATATATATATATATATATACAGATATATATATATATATACATATATATATATATTTACATATATTCCTGTATTTTCTATCTATATAGAAATGTATATATATATATATATATATATATATACATATATATATATATACACATATATATATATTTACATATATTCCTGTGTTTTCTATCTATATAGAAATGTATATATATATATATATATATATATACATATATATATATATATATACATATATATATATATATACATATATATATATATATATATACATATATATATATATATATATATATATATATATATATATATTGATAGAGCGTATTTTCAGACTTAAATAAAGAATATATCCCCACTCATCAATAATATCAATGTGATTCTTTCTATAGAGAGTATGTTTTCCTGTTTTTATATCCATTTTTAGCAAACTGTTTTGAGGATATTTCCTTTCCGTCATCTGTTATCCATCCACCTCTATGAGAACCGCTGTATATCAGTCGGGCACGATGCTGTTCGAAATAGAATGCCTATCGCTAAACGCGCGCATTAATAGGACGCTCCTTAACTCAGATACGTGCAATCATCTATGTAAGAAAGTATTATTGGTCGAAACATTAATAATGGTCATAAGCGAACACTAAAAAAACTTGTCATTGATCCATGCTGAGATATTTTCGGTATTTTGTTTCATTAAGGAAACGTTTTAAAGTAAAAAAACATAATTCAACAGAGTCAAAAATATATACATAGTTAGACGTAATTATGTGAGAAAGAATGTATCAAAGGCGATATATGTAAAGTAAGGAATAGAGTCGGGGGAATAGTTTTATGTTAGGTTGAATGTTAGGTGTGTGTGTAGAGATGCTTGGTATGTGTCAGTGATATTATGGTAATTATGCATATAAAAAGAGGAGAGAGTACAAGTCAGTAAGAAAAAAAATGAGTAACATGAGTGTTGTAAGCTAAGGTTGTTGGTTCAATGCTGGATGGGTAGAGGATATTCTTAGAAACACATAGAAATGTTTAAGCGGGGGTGGGGAATAAAAATACATTTTTACGATTAGGGTTCGGATTAGGGTTAGGGTTAGGGTTTAGGATAATACTTTAGGGTTAGGGTTTATGGTTTAGAGTGAGGGTAAGGTTTAGGGTTAGGGTTAGAGTTACGGTAAGGGTTAAGGTTAGGGTATAAGTTAGGGTTAGCGTAAGGCTTAATGTTGGGGTTGGGGGTTAGGGTTGGAGTAAGGTTTAGGGGTTATGGTTAGGGTAAGGTTTAGGGTTAGAGTTTCGGGTGAGCGTGAGTATTAGGGTTAGCGTTAGGCTTAAGGTTTAGTGTTAGGGTAGCGGTTAAGGTTCAGGTGTAGTGTAAGGGTTAGGGTCGGTTATGGTTTACGCAGATCCTTATGTAACAAAGTCCCGTTGTTTAATTCGCAGTTTCAAGGTGTTATCTCTTAGTAAAGGGGGTTATTTAGTTAACCAATGGATTTAAGCCACTCGCGTATAAGAGTTAATGGAATGGAACAATCATCAGACGAAATTAATCATTGCAATGAAGTAAGTTTGTTTAACTATGGGACGGGATTTTTATTGCAAAGATTTTCTCTCAATTTTATTGAATTAAAGAAAGATATATATATATAGTCGTACTTTTAAAAATGAATCAAGAAAAAAAACTCTATAGCCACTCTGGAATAAGTATTAATAAGATAGATTAAAGTTAAGTTCAATAGTGAAAGATAGTGTAGAGAAAGGCACTGATGCAAGGGTAATAACTCTCGTTGACTAAGTGATTCATTGTTTTTGCCAGAATAGAATTTGAGAGACGAACACTAAAGCAACTGAGATTGGAATTTTTATTAAAAAAATGTTGCAGAGGAATTGGAATTTTGTTTTGAAAAAATGTTGCAGAGGAATTGGAATTTTGTTTTGAAAAAATGTTGCAGAGGAATTGGAATTTTGTTTTGAAAAAATGTTGCAGAGGAATTGGAATTTTGTTTTGAAAAAATGTTGCAGAGGAATTGGAATTTCTATTAAAGAAATGTCGCAGAAGAATTGGAATTTTTATTAAAGAAATGTCGCAGAAGAATTGGAATTTTTATTAAAGAAATGTCGCAGAAGAATTGGAATTTTTATTAAAGAAATATCGCAGAAAAATTGAGAAATTTGATTACAGAAATGTTGCAGAGGAGTTAGAATTGTTATTAAAGAAATGTTGCAGAGGAATTAGAATTGTTATTAAAGAAATGTTGCAGAGGAATTATAATTTTTATTAATAAAATGTTGCAGAGGAATTAGAATTTTTTGTACAGAAATGTTGCAGAGGAATTAGCATTTCTATTAAGGAGCTAACATGAACGAAATATGATTATTGCAAAGACATGAAATCTATATTTACTTTTGTCTTGAAAAGACCAAGGCTATAGGTAGGAACACACTCAGCAGGGCTGGAGTTCCACGAACCTACAGTTCTTCGAAACGAGCTACTAGTATAGGAAGCTGTATTACAATGACATATCAAAACAGCGAATTGATGGAGACCATTTTACCAACGAGTCAAAAAAGTTTGACCAACTAAGCAGGGAATACATCTGACAATTCTGAAGAACAAATTCAATAATAGTATCAATAGAACAGACAAAGACTAGCAACATCACGTTTGTAAAAAGATAGGGTACAGATAAGAAAAGATAGGGTACATATACGAAAAGATAGGGTACAGATACGAAAAGAAAGGGTACAGATAAGAAAAGATAGGGTACAGATAAGAATAGATAGGGTACAGATAAGAAAATATAGGGTACATATAAAAAGAGATAGGGTACAGATAAGAATAGATAGGGTACAGATACGAAAAGATAGGGTACAGATAAGAATAGATAGGGTACAGATACGAAAAGATAGGGTACAGATAAGAAAATATAGGGTACATATAAAAAGAGATAGGGTACAGATAAGAAAAGATAGGGTACAGATAAGAAAAGATAGGGTACAGATAAGAAAAGATAGGGTACAGATAAAAAAAGATAGGGTACAGATAAAAAAAAGATAGGGTACAGATAAGAAAAGATAGGGTACAGATAAAAAAGATAGGGTACAGATAAGAAAAGATAGGGTACAGATAAGAAAAGATAGGGTACAGATAAGAAAAGATAGGGTACAGATAAAAAAAAGATAGGGTACAGATAAGAAAAGATAGGGTACAGATAAGAAAAGATAGGGTACAGATAAGAAAATATAGGGTACAGATAAGAAAAGATAGGGTACAGATAAGAAAATATAGGGTACAGATAAGAAAAGATAGGGTACAGATAAGAAAAGATAGGGTACAGATAAGAAAATATAGGGTACAGATAAGAAAAGATAGGGTACAGATAAGAAAATATAGGGTACAGATAAGAAAAGATAGGGTACAGATAAAAAAAGATAGGGTACAGATAAGAAAACGTGGGGACAATTAAATTACAGATACGTTTTAGCGCTTTATATCGAGCCCTCAAATGGGGCCGGTTCACCAGCCCAAATATGGCAATCTTCGGGACTCATTATTGGAAAAAACCCTTTTTTCACATGCGATGCACACCTACGTGACATTACGCGGCTATGACCGCCTGTACAGAAAGTGGACGTTTACACTTCAGATAATCTATGCAAAATATTTATATCCGCGGTTTTGTGACGGATTAACTTCCCGTCCGGGATTCATTTGTGATGGATTTTGATGGAGACGAGCCAATTCTTGTTTTGTAGTATTTAAACATTATTTCTGGTTGATTAATTTTGAATATTCAATGTTTGTCTATATGAAAATCCCATATTGTACTATTTTTCGGAATCTTGGAGATATCAATCGTTAATTTGCATTGTATTTATTGAATTATTCAGATTACAATTCTTATCTCGAATGGTATTTCCTCAACGTTTTGGTCGATGTTACTTCTGGTCCTTTTGAAGATGTATATTGTCGGACTCGGGAATCTATACGCAATTTTGAACTATAACGCTCTTTAAAATCTAACTGGTTAATTTTTTCGCATTCGGTAAGCCATGACCGGGTACAAGTGTTAACTAATCTATTTTTATTATATTAATAATGTATAGATTTCTTGCCTTTTGGCCAAGATCAAAGTGTAGTATCTGTTCCGATAGATACTACACCCCATACACTGGTATTGTCCGGGCCTGAGGGTCTGGATTTACGCCGGTCTATCGGTTGTCCGTCCTGTGCAGTTCTAGGAGGTGCACCCTCCCAGGCTTTGCCTTCTCACCCTTTGAGAAGAGGTTAGTTTATTGCTAATCGCCTGAAGGGGCCCCTACCGGGAATGCCGACGGGGCTGCCCAGGCGATTTTTAATGGCCAGAGTGCCTACTTTCTCGGGCGCTGGCTTTTCAAACCCCATTTTTCCGACCCGACCTTGGGTCAAATCTTACTTGTTGGAGTAAGATAAAACTGGCCTTGTGCCTAACCTCCCGGTGAAGAGGGAAATAAATACACTTTGCTTCTTGGCATTTTGGCCAAGATAAAAGTTTAGTATCTGTTTCGATGGATATTACACCGGTACCGTCTTGAACTCTTGGCCTTGATTCCGCCGGTCTGTGGGGTTGTCCTATGCAGTTCTAGGAGGTCCACCCTCTCAGGCTTTGCCTCACCTCTTTGGGGAGGAGTAAGTTTATTTCTTACTACCTGAGGCGCTCCTACCGGGGAATGCCGACGGGCTGCCCAGCCCTTTTTGGTAGGCCAGAGAGCTCACCTTTACAGCCGCTGGCTTTTCAAATCCCACTTTCCCGACTTTGGGTCACATCTTACCTTGTGGGAGGAAGATAAATAGAAGATATGAAGTTTGATAGCAAGTTAGGTAGTTAGATACTAATAAAAACAAAATTGCATTTCATTTTAAAATATGCTTTCTAATGAGTAAAAATCCTTTTTTATAACCTTTCAGCGCATCGACGCTTGATTTTAATGCTACTAGGTGTAGTAACTTTCAACGTCCCAAGACGACACTGTCTCCACTTTACACGAGGGAGAGCGTCGCCGTTTGAGAGGTCTCTCCCGTAGGTCGGCGTGGTAAATAATTATATATATATATATATATATATATATATATATATAGAGAGAGAGAGAGAGAGAGAGAGAGAGAGTGAGAGAGAGAGAGAGAGAGCGAGAAAGCGAGAGAGAGAGAAAGCGAGAGAGAGAGCGAGAATGGTAGTTTGCTTGAAGTATTGCTGGGAATAGTAGTAGTATGTTTTTAAAAAAGGCTGTGGGCACTGCAAAGTCCGGGTAGGTTGTAAGCTGAAAGGAACAAACATAATAAATCGAATTCGAAATGTGACTTACTATTTATTTTTTCTTAAAATCTTACATAAGAGCAAGTGTGGTGTTAGCTGTATGTGTGATGCCCGGATGATTATTAAAAATTATTTATTTAATATTTCGGGAAAATAAACCTCCCTTTGTCAAAAATAATACACACAAGAGGAAAACTCCGTCTGTGCAGAGAATCTACCAAAATAGATGTGTATATATATATATATATATATATATATATATATATATATATATATATATATATATAAATTCTTTGTAGAATGGTAGGAAAAATCCCAGCAGAGTGCTCGATTAATTAAGAATCAAAGTTAAAAATTAAGAGCATAATATTTATTTATTCTGGTACAGAAAAAATAGTACAACATTCGTACCGTCGGTTTCAAGCACGGAAGGTCTTACCCATCCGGCTCTCTTCAGCTTCTGTTGTCATCTGTTTTGGAAATGTGAGGTCACATGACACTCTTGTTGGGACGCGTTATTTGCTCAGTGTGTTGTGTGTGTTTGTTTAAATTTGAATTTAGTGTCATAAGACCGTTGAGATTTAAAACACGGGAGAAGAAAGAGAATTCAAGATTAAAGGGAATAAAAAGGGGAATAAAAAAGGTGGGTAAAAAATAAAAAAATATATATGAAAAAATATATATATATATATATAAATAAATATAAAAAAATATAAAAAAATATTAAAAAATATAAAAAAACATATATATATATATAAACATTTTAATACTAAGAATAAAGGAATAAAAAAAGAAAAAGAGAAAAAGAGTATAAAAAGGTATAAAAAGAAGAAAAAAAAGGGGGTTAAAAAATATATATATATATAGAGAATAAAATGTAGAGAATAAAAAAGAGCGAGAGAGAAAGAAAGAATAAAAATCGAAAGAATAAAAATATATAAATAAATAAATAAATAAAAATATATAAATAAAATATAAATAAAATATATAAATAAAAATAAAAATAAAAATAAATTAAAAATAAATTTAAAGATTAAAAATAATAATAATAATAAAAAATAAAATTAAAAATTAAAAATTAAAAATTAAAAATTAAAGATTTAAAACAAAAATAATAAAAATAAAGAAAGGGTTTCTCTGAAATTCCCGTGAGCCAAATTATGAATTTGTATCATTAGCCGTTATATTTTTGAAGGTATGCGTTCTAAAAACCGTTGATGTGTAAGAATCTTTTCTCCAGATTGGAGTGATTTTTAATGAAGAAATTCGGATCTAAGGGAGGTAACTAAGATGGAAATATGAAATATTTGAGTTTGTTAAAATGGGTTTGTAGATTAATCTGGTGGTTGATAAAAGATAAAAAATTAAATATTTTTGCATTTTGGTGAAAGTCGAAGTTTTTGCTCTTGGAATTTATGTGGATATAGTTTGTTTAAATGGATTTGTAGAGTAATCTAGTGATTGATAATTAAATTAAATATTTTTGTATTTTTGTGAAGGTCGGAGTTTTTGCTCTTGAAGTTTAAGTGGATATAGGTTGATGAGGTGTTTGTTCGTTTTTATTGTGTTTATATTAGTAGAGGGGGGTAGTTAGACATTATGTGAATCGGTCAGACCAGTTTATAAGCAATGCTTGTCTCTTGTGTACACATCCCTTGAATATTTCATCGCGGACATTTAAACAGGCTGTATTCGGATCGATGATGGCTTTTGAAATGTGGTATTTTTCAGCGTCACATAGAGGACATCTGTTTATGGCTGGAGAGAAGGATGGTTTTCTCTCAATTATTTTCCATTTTATTTATATATTTTTATTCTTTCTATTTTTATTCTTTCTTTCTCTCTCGCTCTTTTTTATTCTCTACATTTTATTCTCTATATATATATATATTTTTTAACCCCCTTTTTTCTTCTTTTTATACCTTTTTATACTCTTTTTCTCTTTTTCTTTTTTTATTCCTTTATTCTTAGTATTAAAATGTTTTTATATATATATATGTTTTTTTTTTGTTTTTTTTTTATATTTTTTAATATTTTTTTATATTTTTTTATATT
>OY744547.1:68752715-68755215 GCA_963556195.1 Sepiola atlantica
CAAAAACGTTTGCATTTCATCTTCGAAGGACATCATAACACTAAACCATTGCTTTACATTTTTAGATCATTTTTATAGTCAAGAAATGCCCAGTTAACCGTAACCAATTTAGAATCCTTGCTTTCATTGCTCTAATTTCTACAATAATCCTTATGAGTTTCCATGAACCAATGAAATTTTTACTCGCACTGGTTAAAAAAAAAAGAAAGATTTTTGGCGATCTTTTAAAACCTGTCGTCTTTTTTCATTTCAATAATTAACTGTGTAATCTCCTCGGGTCTCTCTCGTTAATATTTTGAAACTAAAATGAATGAATACAAAGGGGAGACAGAACGCTAAAAATATCGATGATTCCATGGGGAAAAATTAAGCAAAAAAAAAGAAATGTGAATTTGAAAACGAAGCAGAGGTGCGAGATGCGAGGTGCGAGGTGTCGGGTGCGGGGTTTTTATATGCCAATCGTTATACTGTAGGCGAAAGCGGGAGTAGAGACGTGGGGTGACGCCGCTTTTCAGAAAGGTTCAATTAGCGCTAATTAAGAGTGGCTTCGTGAAAAGGCTGGTACGTGTCTTAAAATCGAGACCGTGCTGCACGGAAGAGCATCGCTCGCGTTTAGCAATGAGATACCGGAGAAAAGATGAAGCGTTATTATTATTATTATTATTATTATTATTATTATTATTATTATTATTATTATTATTATTATTATTATTATTATTATTATTATTATTATTATTATTATTATTATTATTATTATTATTATTATTATTATTATTATTATTATTATTATTATTATTATTATTATTATTATTATTATTATTATTATTATTATTATTATTATTATTATTATTATTATTATTATTATTATTATTATTATTATTATTATTATTATTATTATTATTATTATTATTATTATTATTATTATTATTATTATTATTATTATTATTATTATTATTATTATTATTATTATTATTATTATTATTATTATTATTATTATTATTATTATTATTATTATTATTATTATTATTATTATTATTATTATTATTATTATTATTATTATTATTATTATTATTATTATTATTATTATTATTATTATTATTATTATTATTATTATTATTATTATTATTATTATTATTATTATTATTATTATTATTATTATTATTATTATTATTATTATTATTATTATTATTATTATTATTATTATTATTATTATTATTATTATTATTATTATTATTATTATTATTATTATTATTATTATTATTATTATTATTATTATTATTATTATTATTATTATTATTATTATTATTATTATTATTATTATTATTATTATTATTATTATTATTATTATTATTATTATTATTATTATTATTATTATTATTATTATTATTATTATTATTATTATTATTATTATTATTATTATTATTATTATTATTATTATTATTATTATTATTATTATTATTATTATTATTATTATTATTATTATTATTATTATTATTATTATTATTATTATTATTATTATTATTATTATTATTATTATTATTATTATTATTATTATTATTATTATTATTATTATTATTATTATTATTATTATTATTATTATTATTATTATTATTATTATTATTATTATTATTATTATTATTATTATTATTATTATTATTATTATTATTATTATTATTATTATTATTATTATTATTATTATTATTATTATTATTATTATTATTATTATTATTATTATTATTATTATTATTATTATTATTATTATTATTATTATTATTATTATTATTATTATTATTATTATTATTATTATTATTATTATTATTATTATTATTATTATTATTATTATTATTATTATTATTATTATTATTATTATTATTATTATTATTATTATTATTATTATTATTATTATTATTATTATTATTATTATTATTATTATTATTATTATTATTATTATTATTATTATTATTATTATTATTATTATTATTATTATTATTATTATTATTATTATTATTATTATTATTATTATTATTATTATTATTATTATTATTATTATTATTATTATTATTATTATTATTATTATTATTATTATTATTATTATTATTATTATTATTATTATTATTATTATTATTATTATTATTATTATTATTATTATTATTATTATTATTATTATTATTATTATTATTATTATTATTATTATTATTATTATTATTATTATTATTATTATTATTATTATTATTATTATTATTATTATTATTATTATTATTATTATTATTATTATTATTATTATTATTATTATTATTATTATTATTATTATTATTATTATTATTATTATTATTATTATTATTATTATTATTATTATTATTATTATTATTATTATTATTATTATTATTATTATTATTATTATTATTATTATTATTATTATTATTATTATTATTATTATTATTATTATTATTATTATTATTATTATTATTATTATTATTATTATTATTATTATTATTATTAT
>OY744547.1:68760215-68790215 GCA_963556195.1 Sepiola atlantica
TTTCGCCTTGATAAGTGGCAAGTAATCAGCATAAATAAATGAGTTGTTGAAGGAAGATACCTCGTGTTTTGTTTCATAACAAAATCCATTACTTCACACACGTGTTTGAAATGCACATAAAATGTAATAGCTTTCAATATTTATTCTTCTCACTTCATTTAATCTCATTTCGCAAAGAACGCGACTAAAATCGAATTAACTTCGCAACAACATGAATCGAATAATCAAACTTGTTTTATTTTTAAAACAAATTATTCTTGACTTTATGTAAAAATCAATAATAATAAAAATCGATACGAAAGTAGATTATTTCATTCTATAAATATTTATGAACTTAGTATAATTAATCATTTTTAATTCATCATTATCGATAATTAAAAAGAATTTAAATAGTAACCTGATAACATTTTAAAGATCTGTGAATGGCAATGTCATAAAACAATGAAAACGAATACAATTGTTATTTGTTATTGTTGTGAAGTTGTCCCACAGTAAATAATAAATTAAGGAAGTCAAGTCGAGGGTTGGTTTAACAAGTGTATTAACAAAGTAAGAAACTGACTAGCTCTTGGCTAGACAGTTACAAGACTGTGCTTTGTCTTCAGTGTCTCTGGTGACTCGCACTATTTATAGTGACAACCGGTGTAGTTTCTCCTGTGTAAGAACGGCCGGTGTAACAGTTATTAAATCAGACAATCAGGCAAGTTATAGAAAAGGTGATTGTATTGTCACATTTGTTTTCATTCAACTTAGATATGTACTATAACTAGAAAATACGTCACAGGATGCTTAAAGTTGATTCCCCAAACAAATGAGTTGGTTTGATAGTGGTGGTTGCAGATAGTAGGAGACAAAACGGAAACCGGAAATCACGTTATTACGATGGTAAGCTCAGTTGATCTCTTGTTCCTGACGCTCGAACGAGACGGTTGTGAAAAGGGCCGGTCCGTGCAAGTGATCGGAAATTTGGGATTAAGCAACGGCGCAGATGGCCTTAATATCTGTCCACAGTAGTTATCTCTCTCTTCTCTCCCCTCTCTCGCTCCCAATCTCTCTCTCCCTTTTTACTTTTCATCTCCTTCCCCCTCTCCCCTCTACCCCTCTCTCTCTCTCTCATCCTCTCTTTCTACAACTCCCAACTTCCCCGTCCCCCGTCTCTTTCGCCCTCTCATTCCCCCTCCCCCCTCTCTCTCTCTCTCTCCCTTTTTACTTTTCATCTCCTTCCCCCTCTCCCCTCTACCCCTCTACCCCTCTCTCATCCTCTCTTTCTACCACTCCCAACTTCCCCGTCCCCATCTCTCTCTCCCTCTCATTCCCCCTCTTCTCTCTACCCCCGCTCTCTCTCCCTTTTTACTTTTCATCCCCTTCCTCTCTCCCATCTACCCTTCTCCCATCCTCTCTTTCTACCACTCCCAACTTCCTCGTCCCCATTACTCTCGCCCTCTCATTCCCCCTCCTCTCTCGACCCCCTCTCTCTCTCCCTTTTTACTTTTCATCTCCCCTCTATCCCTCTCTTATCCTGTCTTTCTACCACTCCCTACTTCCCCGTCCCCCGTCTCTCTCGCCCTCTCATTCCCCCTCCTCGCTCTCCCCCTCTCTCTCTCCCTTTTTACTTTTCATCTCCTTCCCCTCTCCCCTCTACCCCTCTCTCATCCTCTCTTTTTACCACTCCCAACCTCCCTGTCCCCCGTCTCTCTCGCCCTCTCATTCCCCCTCCCTCTCTCTACCGTGCAAGCGAACCCAAAAATATGCCATCTATTTTATGTTTGAATATTTTTTTTAAAAACTAGACCAATGTCCAGTGTTATCGTTCAGAACCGGAGATACACAGAAAAAACAGACGAAACCCGGGTACCCACGTGCTAAGGTGAGCAGAAATGTAACATCTACGATTTTGAGTAGCCAACAAGTTTAGCACCATTTGTATATTATTTTACTTAAAGTCTAGACTCCTTATTCAAATTGTGATCAAAATCCGTCACATTAGTTGGATTCTAGAAAATGTTTTAGATTTAAGACTTAAGCTTAAGGGGTCTTTAAAAGAAATTGGAATTCATGGAATTTTTTAAATAATTTATGAGCGATGACTATGGATCGAATTCTAATGCAAATATGAAATATTTGAATTTTA
Organism: Sepiola atlantica; assembly: GCA_963556195.1. Classification (NCBI taxonomy): domain Eukaryota; kingdom Metazoa; phylum Mollusca; class Cephalopoda; order Sepiida; family Sepiolidae; genus Sepiola; species Sepiola atlantica. Next base: position 68,762,347 of record OY744547.1, read on the forward strand.
AGAAAGGGGGTAATGCCCATATTAGGTCTCAAATACATTAAAAATACTCTAAAAAAAGAAATTTAAAGAACGTTTATAAATTGATGTGTTATACATATTTAGAAAATCTCACAAAAATTGTTGTTATCTGATGGTTTAAGGTCTTCTACCAAATTTTACCCTAATAGTATAAACTTAAATTGAACTAAATATAGCCCACATTTGTATCACTAACTCTTAGCTGATGTGTTCAATATTTCATGATGATTGATTAAATAGTTTAGGAGTTGATTTTTTACACACACATACATATGTGTATGTATATATATATATATATATATATATATATATATATGAAGAGTTCGAATGCAAAACGCGATACATCCAATTTGCCAATTAAAGAATAAAAGGGCTAATATATTTTATCTAGACTTCGACTAAAAGTATATTTCAATTTAAAACAAATAAAAATTATCTTGGTATCATATTATGTAAAACATGATTTGAGAATGTGGTTCAGTGTTAAAATGCAGCACCTTTTGTAGCGATAGTTTCGTAACTTGAAAAATGGCGTTTATCGCGTTTTGCATTCGAACTTCATATATATATATATATATATATATATATATATATATATATATATATATATATATATATATATATATATATATATATATATATATATAAATTGGTAGTTTGCTGGAAGCATTGCTGGGAGTAATAATAAAAGTGTTTTTAAAAACTGATTGATTCTTGATAATCCGGATATTACAAACTAACACCCTTGCTGCCTAGAAAAATAAACTAACCTTTCGATCTATATCCGACTTATTTCGGTTTTGTTTTGTTTTTGTTCTTCACAGCTTCCAGCGATCCGGAACTTCGCATTGCCTTCAGCCTTTTTAAAAAACTTTTATTATATATATATATATATATATATATATATATATATATATATATATATATATATATATAATAAAAGTTTTTTACAAAGGCTGAAGGCAATGCGAAGTTCCGGATCACTATATATATATATAAACATGCCCCATTTATAAAAATAGAGAGTATAAAATGTATTACACGTAGTAGGTCTGGTAGCATAGTAGTTAAGAGTGATTTGCAATATTCACGAGGAAAGGGTGTTCGTTTTTTGGGGGCATGCCGTACATCTGTATGTGAGAAACCGTCATTTGCCTGCTGTAAGAGAAACACATTTGGGAATATTTCACATATAGAAAACGATAAGTCTCGCTGTTATTAGAACATGAAAATTCACATTAACAACTTGCGTTTGAGTTAACTGAGGCGTCTGTAGGTCAACAACTGAAACACCAAGATGTGGTGAGTGACGCGATTTGCATAATGTTAGACGAAATAGATTTAACCAAGAGTTATCTCCCTTGCTGTAAAGAGATTTTTAGAATTAGTTTTTTCATTGTATTCTTCCAGACGGCAGACATTTTAGATCAGGACGTGTCACACAGCTCTCTTCAAGGAAGACTTCTAAACAAAGAAGTAATTCTTTCGTCAGCTCTAAATGGAGCATAGATGTGAACTGTTGGTCTATACAAACTATTTCTGCTTAAATTCTTTGTTTATATACATCTCATATCTCACTAGAAGCACTACTTCACATCAACTGGCGACGGAAAGTTGAGATAAACTAAATAAAAATTGTTTTCCCAAACGAAAATTTAAAAAAATGTTTGGAAGAAAAAACATAAAAAACATTTCTCAAAACTAATTAGTAAAAATGTCAACAAACCAACAGAAATTGTTTGAGGAATCACAACTCAGGATTTTGAACGAAGAATTTGCAGAGGAGCTGTAAACGCAAAGCGTTCACGCCCATATAACTAGGGATTTTGAAGATAATCTTATCTACAAAATCACTAGTTATATATAGAACGATTATTATATACACAGAGAGAGGGATATATATATATATATATATATATAGAGAGAGAGAGAGAGAGAGAGATAGATAGATAGATAGATAGATAGATACATAGATAGATATATAGATAGATAGATAGATAAATGTAATTTGAAAGGATCGATATGTGTTCGCTATTAATAACTTACCGCATTCCACAGGTTTCATCCAATTGCCACTGCTTGAACAGACGGATATATTTTCACTGGGATTTCAAAATGGCGTTTTAAATGCACAAATATACGGCAATGTCACCAACTGAAGTTCACGCCCACATAACTAGTGATTTTGCAGATAATCTTATCTACAAAATCACTAGTCACGTAAATGCAAACTTTAACTATTATGAATCCGGATCAGTCCGCAACACTATTTAAAAAAATACCATACATTTACAGCGGATTTGGAGTCTATAACACCATAGTCAGTGACAAGTTGTAATTTTTATTTTATAAATAAGTATAAACTGTTCCATAAAAAAACATGTTACACTCATTAAAATTTGCTATTTTTCTTACGGATGCCGCGAGTGTTTCGTTAATTTTTGTGCAATTCAAGAACATTACAAACAGAATAATATAACCCATAAACGCATGCGAGTATTCCTCGCCCACTCACAACGTTTTGTGGATACTTAAATATCAAAGGGAAGAGAACTACTCCAGAAATTCTAAATATATTCCATTGGAAGTTCTAGAGCTACACCAATATCAAACTCAGAAAAATGAATGCCCATGTCAGTAAGAGGGGGTTATGCTCTAAACGTCTGATCAACAGCTGTAGTCTGGTCTCTTCCTGAGATGCTAGAAATTCGACATTGCTGAGGAAGCTTCTTGTTAACTTCACTCGTTGGTCCGTTGGTTCACGTCAATGAAGGTGATAGCTTTCATGACTGATAGCCTTTGTGATTTTTACTCGGCTGACAACTTCACGTCAATGAAGGTGATAGCTTTCATGACTGATTGCCTTTGTGATTTTTACTCGGCTGACAACTTCACGTCAATGAAGGTGATAGCTTTCATGACTGATAGCCTTAGTGATTTTTACTCGGCTGACAACTTCACGTCAATGAAGGTGATAGCTTTCATGACTGATAGCCTTTGTGATTTTTACTCGGCTGACAACTTCACGTCAATGAAGGTGATAGCTTTCATGACTGATAGCTTTTGTGATTTTTACTCGGCTGACAACTTCACGTCAATGAAGGTGATAGCTTTCATGACTGATTGCCTTTGTGATTTTTACTCGGCTGACAACTTCACGTCAATGAAGGTGATAGCTTTCATGACTGATAGCCTTAGTGATTTTTACTCGGCTGACAACTTCACGTCAATGAAGGTGATAGCTTTCATGACTGATAGCCTTTGTGATTTTTACTCGGCTGACAACTTCACGTCAATGAAGGTGATAGCTTTCATGACTGATAGCTTTTGTGATTTTTACTCGGCTCACAACTTCACGTCAATGAAGGTGATAGCTTTCATGACTGATAGCCTTAGAGATTTTTACTCGGCTGACAACTTCACGTCAATGAAGGTGATAGCTTTCATGACTGATAGCCTTTGGGATTTTTACTCGGCTGACAACTTCACGTCAATGAAATTGATAGCTTTCATGATTGATAGTGTTTGTGATTTTTACTCGGCTGACAACTTCACGTCAATGAAGGTGATAGCTTTCATGACTGATAGCCTTTGTGATTTTTACTCGGCTGACAACTTCACGTCAATGAAGGTGACAGCTTCCATGACTGATAGCCTTTGTGATTTTTACTCGGCTGACAACTTCACGTCAATAAAGGTTATAGCTTTCATGACTGATAGCCTTTGTGATTTTTACTCGGCTGACAACTTCACGTCAATGAAGGTGATAGCTTTCATGACTGATAGCCTTTGTGATTTTTACTCGGCTGACAACTTCACGTCAATGAAGGTGATAGGTTTCATGACTGATAGCCTTTGGGATTTTTACTCGGCTGACAACTTCACGTCAATGAAGGTGATAGCTTTCATGACTGATAGCCTTTGTGATTTTTACTCGGCTGACAACTTCACGTCAATGAAAGTGATAGCTTTCATGACTGATAGCCTTTGTGATTTTTACTCGGCTGACAACGTCCCGTCTCACATCGAAAGAGAACAATGCCAGTGAGGGGATGCATGTTGTTCAGGTTGGTAAGCTTCATGCAGCCAGTGATCAGGCGGAAGGTGTTCAATGCGTAGTCCAGTTTTTTAGCATGCGTTTATCTTTCCCAAACAAAACAAGCATATTCCGCAGAGGAATAGCGCAAGGTTATCAGAGTATTTACGGTTAAGGTCTTATATACTCAAATGGCTTTTTATCTGGATAAGGGGTGGCTCATAAGTATAATAGAATCATGTGAAACAAGTTCACATCAATATTTGTACATGTATTTTTTAGCAGCGTCGTTATTTTCTGAGATGCTATTCCACGCTATTCCCTCAAAGAAGGAAGTAATGCCTTGTAGAATGGTCTAATGGCAGCAAGACATATACTATACTACCTCTCCCCTAGAAAACTAAGGCGGAGCTAGTTCCTAAGAAAATGGTATCATGACTGACGAAAATATACTACACTGCCCACAAATGCTGGGGTAATGCCTGGGAGGATGGTATCATAAAAAAATAAACATATACTACACTATCCGCCAAAAGGAGGATATAATACTTAGGAGCATGGTTTTACAACAACCTAACAAATGATTCACTTCCCCCTAAATGAGGAGGTAATGCCTAACTGCACTGAAGGAAATACTTTACTAATTCCTCCAAAATGAAGAAGTAATGCTTGGGAGAATGATATAATTATGAACGAAAATATACTACACTGCCGGGGGAGGTTATGCATAGGAGCATGGCCCTATGACAACGGAACCGATATACCACTAATTAAACAAGAATAAATAAATAAAAATTAAAGAAACTAAGATAATCTTGGGTTTCGAATTACTGACAAGTTCGCGTTTGCCGGGGAAACATTAATACGTTTTCCTTTTTTCTTCTTTCTTCCAAAGTGGCACACATAATTGCTTATATTATCTACCGAGGAATAAACGCGATAAAATATGGCTCCGTGGTGTTTTCCACTCGCAGAAAAAACAACAACTTATCTTGAAATCCGCTTTCACGAAACTAGCGGAGCGTGTCTCTTCGCCAGCCTCGTGACAGTCCCTTATCTGAGTGGAGAGAGAGACACAGCGCGAAAACGTACGGAATGTGTGTTCGAAAGAATTCTTATCAACTGTAGATGCAGCTGAATGCTAAAAACCGAAAAAAAAGGAAAAAAGTTTCTTCAATTTGTCCCTCAACCTAAACGACGCCTGTTCCGTTTAAACTTCCGAATTTTAATAAAAGTGGTGACACTTTAATTCTACTGTCATGATTGTTGTTTATAACATTTGGTTTCCATTTTACTTCAGTGTAAGTTCTCAGAAATCAAGGCCCCTTTTATCTCTATATGAGATTAAGTTGAGTTAATAAAGAAATAATAAACATTGCTTCTCCTCTCCCTAATTCACCAGTTAACTATTTTATAGTATAGCTTACATGTGGCCTTTTGGTTTTACCGGATTCCAAGACGAGAATTCATCTGGTCTGGTGGAGTATCCAGTTTAGTGTTGTTACTACAGGCAACGTCACTTGGAGAAAATGCAGTATTTTCCGTATGAGCCAGTGTAGCCATACAAAGGGGATCTTATTTTTGCTTCGAATACTATGTTATTTTGAATATTTGGTCCGTGGTTACTTGCAGAGTGAAGTATACTCATACAAGATTGGCCTGAGAAACTTCTCTACAAAGAGATTGTAGACACTTCAGTACAGTGTCTTAGATACATTAAAGTTTTCCCCGGAAGCATTGAAGATATATGTATGTATATATATATATATATATATATATATATATATATATATATATATATATATATATATATATATATATTATAGCATAATATTAAATGAACTAATAAAATAAGGTGCGAATCTAATTTTATTAGAATTCAATGTTCAGGCAAAGTACATTAAAGTCCTTAACTCATGAGTTTTCAAAGGTCCGGGCTCTCTGCCACTGACTGACTTCTCTCAGCCCGGACCCTTTATTTATGTCATGTTGCTTAGATGAACGGGCATCGAGGACAACCTGGATCTTTCTTATGGTTAGGAAGGATCTTTTTATATTAAATTGCTCACTAATACCATATGAGCGTATTTTTACGAGAAGCCCTTTATGCCATACCTTGTCAAAGGCCTTGGATATATCAAGCGCTACTGCCCTAGCTTCACCTGCCTTGTCCAGTGCATGATATATTCGTTCAGAGATGACCGTTAGGATCTCCGCAGTAGATCGTGCTTGTCTAAATCCATACTGGCGGTCAGAAAGAAGTTTAGCATTAAGTATGTGCTGGACTATCGTTAGAATTATTAAGGATTAAAAGATGTTTGCAAAGATCAGGAGTAGACTGATTGGGTGGTAGTTTTGAGGATCATTTCTATCCCCAGAATTCCTGTTATGAGCATATTGAAAATAATCAGAAAGTAATATGGTGTTATGAGCATAGTTCAAAAGTACATAGTAGTGATCTTAATCCAATCCCGAGCAACGTCAGGTTACCCTGCTCTTCTCCCTATATATTTATATAAATGTGTTACCAAAACATAGTCAACTGCTGTATACATTGTGATTCAGAATATAAGCTGTCTATTTGATTTGAAGGATAACCCTGATCATAACCCAAACCCTTACCCTAACCCTGACAGTTGTAAATTACATACGCACAAAATATATGACAAGGAACATAGGAAATAAATAAACCAGAAGAAACATATTCAGGAAATTAATATAGAAGCAGCAACTGAAATAAATATAAAAACACTTGTGTTACTTCATAAAAAAATATTAAAACTGGAAAACACCTGTCTACAAAGGAATACATGGATTCTGGTTGAATACATTTTCGAATTGACATGTACAATTCGCACAAAAACCGAGGCAATGCAAAACATAACATAAATACACCGTGAGGATGCTTACCTCCGCCTGACATAGCAAGTAGAAATTAACGAGTGTGTCCCAGAGACCAAAAATGGAATCCGAGCATGGTACCCCGTGACAATAAAGGGACTGGGTTCGAGAGGCCAGAAATTCCCGAGTTCGATACATGACACCTAGTGAAGGCCTGAGAACAGCACGGTCGAAACGTTGTGAGCATGGCAGCCAAGATGAAGAAGTCAGTCAGAACCCTGACATCTATTATGAAAACAACTCATCTCAGAGATTCAGACAATTACTATTTTCATTCTGTTTATAAAGCAGCTGACAGATAGATATGCGATCCATGTTTTTTTTCTCCACTCAAATCGTGTCGCACATAGTATCGATTTGTTTAGCCATGTTTTACTAAAGCCTTATGAATGCTATGTAATTTGTTTAGCCATGTTTTACTAAAGACTTATGAATGCTATGTAATTTGTTTAGCCATGTTTTACTAAAGACTTATGAATACTATGTAATTTGTTTAGCCATGTTTTACTAAAGCCTTATGAATGCTATGTAATTTGTTTAGCCATGTTTTACTAAAGACTTATGAATGCTATGTAATTTGTTTAGCCATGTTTTACTAAAGACTTATGAATGCTATGTAATTTGTTTAGCCATGTTTTACTAAAGCCTTATGAATGCTATGTAATTTGTTTAGCCATGTTTTACTAAAGACTTATGAATGCTATGTAATTTGTTTAGCCATGTTTTACTAAAGCCTTATGAATGCTATGTAATTTGTTTAGCCATGTTTTACTAAAGACTTATGAATGCTATGTAATTTGTTTAGCCATGTTTTACTAAAGACTTATGAATGCTATGTAATTTGTTTAGCCATGTTTTACTAAAGCCTTATGAATGCTATGTAATTTGTTTAGCCATGTTTTACTAAAGACTTATGAATGCTATGTAATTTGTTTAGCCATGTTTTACTAAAGACTTATGAATGCTATGTAATTTGTTTAGCCATGTTTTACTAAAGACTTATGAATGCTATGTAATTTGTTTAGCCATGTTTTACTAAAGCCTTATGAATGCTATGTAATTTGTTTAGCCATGTTTTACTAAAGACTTATGAATGCTATGTAATTTGTTTAGTCATGTTTTACTAAAGCCTTATGAATGCTATGTAATTTGTTTAGCCATGTTTTACTAAAGACTTATGAATGCTATGTAATTTGTTTAGCCATGTTTTACTAAAGCCTTATGAATGCTATGTAATTTGTTTAGCCATGTTTTACTAAAGACTTATGAATGCTATGTAATTTGTTTAGCCATGTTTTACTAAAGACTTATGAATGCTATGTAATTTGTTTAGCCATGTTTTACTAAAGACTTATGAATGCTATGCAATTTGTTTAGCCATGTTTTACTAAAGCCTTATGAATGCTATGTAATTTGTTTAGCCATGTTTTACTAAAGACTTATGAATGCTATGTAATTTGTTTAGCCATGTTTTACTAAAGCCTTATGAATGCTATGTAATTTGTTTAGCCATGTTTTACTAAAGACTTATGAATGCTATGTAATTTGTTTAGCCATGTTTTACTAAAGACTTATGAATGCTATGTAATTTGTTTAGCCATGTTTTACTAAAGACTTATGAATGCTATGTAATTTGTTTAGCCATGTTTTACTAAAGCCTTATGAATTCTATGTAATTTGTTTAGCCATGTTTTACTAAAGACTTATGAATGCTATGTAATTTGTTTAGCCATGTTTTACTAAAGCCTTATGAATGCTATGTAATTTGTTTAGCCATGTTTTACTAAAGACTTATGAATGCTATGTAATTTGTTTAGCCATGTTTTACTAAAGCCTTATGAATGCTATGTAATTTGTTTAGCCATGTTTTACTAAAGACTTATGAATGCTATGTAATTTGTTTAGCCATGTTTTACTAAAGCCTTATGAATGCTATGTAATTTGTTTAGCCATGTTTTACTAAAGACTTATGAATGCTATGTAATTTGTTTAGCCATGTTTTACTAAAGACTTATGAATGCTATGTAATTTGTTTAGCCATGTTTTACTAAAGACTTATGAATGCTATGTAATTTGCTTAGCCATGTTTTACTAAAGACTTATGAATGCTATGTAATTTGTTTAGCCATGTTTTACTAAAGACTTATGAATGCTATGTAATTTGTTTAGCCATGTTTTACTAAAGACTTATGAATGCTATGTAATTTGTTTAGCCATGTTTTACTAAAGACTTATGAATGCTATGTAATTTGTTTAGCCATGTTTTACTAAAGCCTTATGAATGCTATGTAATTTGTTTAGCCATGTTTTACTAAAGACTTATGAATGCTATGTAATTTGTTTAGCCATGTTTTACTAAAGACTTATGAATGCTATGTAATTTGTTTAGCCATGTTTTACTAAAGACTTATGAATGCTATGTAATTTGTTTAGCCATGTTTTACTAAAGCCTTATGAATGCTATGTAATTTGTTTAGCCATGTTTTACTAAAGACTTATGAATGCTATGTAATTTGTTTAGCCATGTTTTACTAAAGCCTTATGAATGCTATGTAATTTGTTTAGCCATGTTTTACTAAAGACTTATGAATACTATGTAATTTGTTTAGCCATGTTTTACTAAAGCCTTATGAATGCTATGTAATTTGTTTAGCCATGTTTTACTAAAGACTTATGAATGCTATGTAATTTGTTTAGCCATGTTTTACTAAAGACTTATGAATGCTATGTAATTTGTTTAGCCATGTTTTACTAAAGACTTATGAATGCTATGTAATTTGTTTAGCCATGTTTTACTAAAGCCTTATGAATGCTATGTAATTTGTTTAGCCATGTTTTACTAAAGACTTATGAATGCCATGTAATTTGTTTAGCCATGTTTTACTAAAGCCTTATGAATGCTATGTAATTTGTTTAGCCATGTTTTACTAAAGACTTATGAATGCTATGTAATTTGTTTAGCCATGTTTTACTAAAGACTTATGAATGCTATGTAATTTGTTTAGCCATGTTTTACTAAAGACTTATGAATGCTATGTAATTTGTTTAGCCATGTTTTACTAAAGCCTTATGAATGCTATGTAATTTGTTTAGCCATGTTTTACTAAAGACTTATGAATGCTATGTAATTTGTTTAGCCATGTTTTACTAAAGCCTTATGAATGCTATGTAATTTGTTTAGCCATGTTTTACTAAAGACTTATGAATGCTATGTAATTTGTTTAGCCATGTTTTACTAAAGCCTTATGAATGCTATGTAATTTGTTTAGCCATGTTTTACTAATAACTTATGAATGCTATGTAATTTGTTTAGCCATGTTTTACTAAAGCCTTATGAATGCTATGTAATTTGTTTAGCCATGTTTTACTAAAGACTTATGAATGCTATGTAATTTGTTTAGCCATGTTTTACTAAAGACTTATGAATGCTATGTAATTTGTTTAGCCATGTTTTACTAAAGACTTATGAATGCTATGTAATTTGTTTAGCCATGTTTTACTAAAGACTTATGAATGCTATGTAATTTGTTTAGCCATGTTTTACTAAAGACTTATGAATGCTATGTAATTTGTTTAGCCATGTTTTACTAAAGACTTATGAATGCTATGTAATTTGTTTAGCCATGTTTTACTAAAGACTTATGAATGCTATGTAATTTGTTTAGCCATGTTTTACTAAAGCCTTATGAATGCTATGTAATTTGTTTAGCCATGTTTTACTAAAGACTTATGAATGCTATGTAATTTGTTTAGCCATGTTTTACTAAAGACATATGAATGCTATGTAATTTGTTTAGCCATGTTTTACTAAAGACTTATGAATGCTATGTAATTTGTGAATGTATGAATGGTGTATTTTGATATACACATCTCGTATTGTCTAATATGGAAAACCCTTACACTTCCCCTAACCCTAAACCTTAACCCTAACCCTAACACTAATCAAAACCCTAACCCTAAACCTTAACTCTAACCCTAACACTAATCAAAACCCTAACCCTAAACCTTAACTCTAACCCTAACACTAATCAAAACCCTAACCCTAAACCTTAACTCTAACCCTAACACTAATCAAAACCCTAACCCTAAACCTTAACTCTAACCCTAACACTAATCAAAACCCTAACCCTAAACCTTAACTCTAACCCTAACACTAATCAAAACCCTAACCCTAAACCTTAACTCTAACCCTAACACTAATCAAAACCCTAACCCTAAACCTTAACTCTAACCCTAACACTTATCAAAACCCTAACCCTAAACCTTAACTCTAACCCTAACACTAATCAAAACCCTAACCCTAAACCTTAACTCTAACCCTAACACTAATCAAAACCCTAACCCTAAACCTTAACTCTAACCCTAACACTAATCAAAACCCTAACCCTAAACCTTAACTCTAACCCTAACACTAATCAAAACCCTAACCCTAAACCTTAACTCTAACCCTAACACTAATCAAAACCCTAACCCTAAACCTTAACTCTAACCCTAACACTAATCAAAACCCTAACCCTAAACCTTAACTCTAACCCTAACACTAATCAAAACCCTAACCCTAAACCTTAACTCTAACCCTAACACTAATCAAAACCCTAACCCTAAACCTTAACTCTAACCCTAACACTAATCAAAACCCTAACCCTAAACCTTAACTCTAACCCTAACACTAATCAAAACCCTAACCCTAAACCTTAACTCTAACACTAATCCTAACCTATTTTATGCACTTGATGCTTTTTTATATCCATAAAGGTTAATGTATCTCGCAAAAAAGCAAAACATATGTGAAGATGCTTTTGCTACCAGAACTGTACAGAAGTGATTCTGAAAGTCTGTTGCTGGAGATTCCCGATCAATTAATGACTTAATTTGGTCGCCATCTGTAATGATTTTTCTGCCGGAGCGTTCTCCATAAACGTTGGATCTCCAGCTACGAACTTTCCAGATCACTTCCATGTAGTTCAAAAGATTGCTCGACACCTCAGCAACATTAAAAGGAAGTTATGCAAACGCGAAAATTCCGTGTTGTTCAACAAAGGCTGTTTGAGTAATAACTTGCTGCCTATATATATATATATATATATATATATATATATATATTTCAACAAATTACATTGTTATGGGTTTTCAAAAAAATGTTTATACCTTTACGAAACAATGGTTTATAATAATGTGTCTACTCCTATCTACGTATTCAAAAATGGCTTAACCGCGCCCAAGACACGGATATTTTTCCTCTAAGTCAATACCCCCAGACTATGAAACGAAAGAAAAAAAAACTCTCTGACGAGGAATATTTTATATTCGAAAGCTCAGTTTAAAATAAATAAATGTTATTTATTTATTTCAACAAATTACATTGTTATGGTTTTTCAGAAAAATGTTTATATATATATATATATATATATATATATATATATATATATATATATATATATATATATATATATATATATATAGTCTCGGAAGTTTCTCAACCATTAAAACTATATTAAAAAAAACAAAAAAACTTATAGTCCCAAGTCTTTCAGTGGAAAATCACTCATGTATGTCAATTTATTTTTACAGTTATTATATTAGTTTGTTTCTAACACTATTTTAAGGGATCATCAGTTGTTTACCATGAAAAACTGTTTCGGGAATTTAATTATATATATATATATATATATATATATATATATATATATATATATCGCTAGATGAATGGCCCACGGAACAACGCTATGTGCCATACTTCACCGGTTTACACCTGTGAACCGCAGAATTGCACGCCCCGTCGAGAGATTGACACGAACGATTGTGAAAAGAGAGAGCTTAGTGGTTTTCAATGAAACCTGCATAAACAACGACTTGCTGCCGAACTATACACCCCCCACACACACACATATATATATATATATATATATATATATATATATATATATATATATATATATGATTATTTTTATTTACACATGTACAAAGTATATATGATTATTTTTATTTACACATGTACAAAATCTGCTACACTAGCATGTCGATGTTATCGATCAACAGCTATTATAAACTGAAATCTCATCAGGCAGAGTTAGAATCCGATCTTAGCCTTAGATCATATTTGGAAATATGATAAATAACATCGACCTGCCAGTGTCAGAGATTTTGTACATGTCTGTGTGAATAAAAATAATTATATATATTTGATATTGAGCACATTTTATAGACCCGGTTAAAATTCTTTGGATTACTATCCTGTGGATTTTTTACCTGGATTATTATATATATATATATATATATATATATATATATATATATATATATATATATTAGCATCTTGTATTTGCTTGTGTAAGCTGGGTAAGACATTCAGTATATCTTTACGTCGACGCCATGAGCGGGATCTCGTTCACATGTTAGTACTGTTTTTTCATGTAAACACGACAAGTATTTTTTTTCAAACGAATTTAATTAAAAGATTAGTACATGAAACTCGACTTTTATTTGCTTCTGCAATATTTACAAAACATGTATTTTTATAAGTAAAGTAAATTCTATATTTCAATATGTATGTTCATTTTTAGTGTCAGATTAATTAAGGAATTTGCTGCGTGCATGTGTTTTTATCCGATCTGTAAGCGAAAGCGAAGTTGTATAACTCGTCAGAAACAGCTAGCTAGTATTCTTTGTAAACAGGCAGACCAGATTTTTTTCAAGTGAGTTTAATTATAAATGTTTTAGATAAGGTTGCAAGTAATGAGAAAATACTACATTAAAGCTAAAATAGATAAACCCCAGGGAAACAGTAAATGTAGACTGCGCGGACAAAGAGACGAAACAGTAAATCACATAACATATAAATGCGCAAAACTAGCCCCGAAAAGAATACAAAAATAAGCATGAATGCGCGGGAAAAGCAGTACAATCGGAGCTATGCAAACAAATGTATTTCGAACACTCGGACAAATGGTACAAATATAAACCAGAGACAATACTCGAAAACGAAAATACACAAACTACTCTGGGATATAGAGATACAAATAGATAAAATCATACAAGCAAGGAGACCAGATGTCATAATTGTCAACAAGAAAGTAAAGTCTTGCTTAATCATTAATTTCGCCGTCCCAGCCGACCACAGGGCGAAGACCAAGTAGACAGAAAAACGAAGCAAATTAACTGAACTTGCCAGAGAATTGAAAGGGATATGGAGTATAGAGAAAGTAAATATAATACTAATAATCGTAGGAGCACTAGGAACAGTTCCGGGGAAGCTGTAAAAAAGACGAGAAGAAATTGGAATCAAAGGGAAGACTGACACCCTACAACGGCCGCCAATGATAAAAACAGCTGAAATCTTTTTAAAAAAGGCTTGAATGAGGAAACTTTTTCGGAGAGAGTTCTACTTCAATAGCTTCTTTCCTCGAGCTGCCGGTATCTGGAACTCTCTCCCTGCTCCCTGTTTCACCGACTGTACTAATATGCAGAAATTTAAAACTGCTGTGAACAAGCATCTCGCTGCACAGTTCCCAATTGAGGATAAACCACAAAATTGCATCCTAATTCTCAGTAGACCCTTACGTAAACAGTGACAATTTGTCATTGTTTTAGGTGAACTAAGTTTTAAAAAAAGATCTCAATACATATGAACACTCTGTGTTACCAAGTGGTCGTCAAAAAGTGTTGGTAAAACGAAGAGGTGTTTGTAAGAATTAAGTTTGCTTTCAAGAGGGCAGGATCACTACTCAGACTTTAAATAACATGTTCGAATTGTTGTGCGGGCACTTTGGTGATCGTCTCGTAAGTTGTGGATTCGATTTTGAATAGCTTTACCCTCACCGGATCTTAACCCTCTCACCACAAATTGTATCTATGGGGTTCTCACAAACGATAAAGTCTATCAAAACAATCGACTATTAAACTAAAGACTCTTTCACAACCAATAGCAAAACGTCAAAAGGTTTGTGAATATGATTAACGTTTTTGATAGGTGGTCAGATGACGGAGACTGTCACCGTGCACCTGTAATGACGTAGCTGCTAATTCAGCTGCGTCGAGGTAAACAGATAATATGTGCAGAAATAAAAGGAAATCTTACGTTATGAATTTAGATTAAAGAATATAATTCCAATAAGAGTTTCGCAACAATGTTTGCGAATCAATTTATTCCTTCTTCATATTTACCCTGATACGTTATTTCACGTCCATATTTATTATCTCGTGCAAATATATTAATGTGAAGCTGCGCGCTGGCGTTGCCTTGGAAACAATTGGCTACAGATATCTTAATTAGAAGCGGGTTTTTAAATTCTTATCATGAGATGCAAACAAAGGCATACGGGCATCAGCACTAACATACACACATATATGTATATGTGTGCATGTATATATATATATATATATATATATATATATATATATATATATATATATATATTTCAATGTATATGATATAAATTTTGAGTAAAAAATTATAAATGATTCTTACCTTCGCTATCATCAATGTAGGGATAATATTTATATATATGTATGTGCACATATATATTGATATATATATATATATATATATATATATATATATATATATATATATATATATATATATACATATATATATACATATATATATATATATATACATGATAATTATATTACCACAGACATGTACAAAATCTGCGACACTGGCATGTCGATGTTATCGATCAACAGTTACTATATAAACTGAGATCTCATCAGGCAGATTAAGAATCCGATCTTAACCTCATATCATATTTGGAGAGAAATATATATATATACATATATTTAGGATCAAATATAAACCAAAGTGAAAACTTTTAGTAGATGGAACCTATTGTGAAGAGGATTAGCTCAATATACGAGATAGAGCAATTGTAAATAAGTTTATTACTGAATACACCTTGCATTGAACAATTGAAATTTGAAATAAATTTGGACAATCCTCGCATATTTATCACTCTTTTTTCTTCTATCTATACATATATTTATATATATATATATATAATAATATATAGGTGTAGAATTATAACGATAATTAAATTATCGTTTAATAATAATAATCTATCGTGACAGTGTAAAGCTCAATATATGGATGTATATATATATATATATATATATATATATATATATATATATATATATATATATATAACCATCGATATTCGTTTTCAACCAGGAAGCGATGGTTGTTCGAAATCCTCAATTTTTTTATATACACCGAACCATAAAAAAAGAAAAAAATTCCAGCAACAAACGGATACAAATACTACACAGGATAAATTGGAATTTACCAATTACCAAAGACCATCAACATCTTGCAAAAACATTTTGGACCCCTGAACAATTTAAGTATCGCTTTCTTTTATAAGCATTCATCTCTAAATAACGGATGCCTTTATTTTTGTTTTTATTTTTTATTTCATCCATTTTGACTCTACGCTCACACCTCAAAATAAGACTTTTCACCCCTGGCCCTAATCTTATTTCTTTACTTCTGCTTTGTTTTACTTTATATAAAATTTTCAAAGTTTATTGTTGCCGACAATACTTATAATCATATTGTCGGTTTCCCTATCCTATTTTCTTTGAAAATCCATGGATTAAGGATATGAGGCTCCTTGCTTTGAACTTTAGATGTTTTTAATAAATATTGTATCTTTACAATGCTTTATTCTCATCTTTCACCTCTAATATATATATATATATATATATATATATATATATATATATATATATATATATATATATATATATATATATATATATACGGATAATTTAGTGGTGAAATAGATAACATCTTTATAGTTTACAACTTTATTTACTAATCACGTGTTAAAACAACGTATACACATACAAAATAACCCTTAGACCATGGCTTTTTAAAGGTAACATATTTGTATTACTTGTTTGGGCACTTCATTAGTAAATAAACTTGTAAACTATGCACAATTTTATCTATCTACTCCATCTACTATATTGAGCTCTACTGTTCATCGATTTGATATCATGTTTCATTTTTATATAATCCATTATATATATACACATACACACACACACGTATATATATATATATATATATATATATATATATATATATATATATATATATATATATATATTCCTCATATGCACGCTTGAACTTGAGTTGAGAAAGGTTCTGAAGAAAGGGAAGATTCCCTAGAAGATTATATTATACGAAGTTTCAACCAGCCCATTTTGATACAGGTATTACATAACATTGTAACATTGTATAGATAGACATATATATGTGTGTTTGTGAAAAAAAAAAATATATATATATATATATATATGTATATATATATGTATATGTATATATATATATATATATATATGTATATATATATATATGTATATATATATATATATATATATATATATATATATATATATATATATATATATATATATATATGTTACACCGGCCGTTATTACACGGGTGAAACTACACCGGTTGTCACTATAAATAGTGCGAGTCACCAGAGACACAGAGAAGACAAAGCACAGTCGTGTAACTGTCTAGCCAAGTGCTAGTCAATTTCTTACTTTGTTAATACACTTGTTAAACCAACCCTCGACTTGACTTTCGTTTATTTATTATTTACTGTTGGACAACTTCACAACAATATATATATGTAGGTATACATTGTATAACGTGTAAAATTATTTAACTTGTTCCACTATTATATGTCTTATTTGTTCCAACTTGTGTCTATCCTTCACACCTTTGCATTGTTTTGTCCCCTTTAAGTATCACATTTATATATATATATATATATATATATATATATACATATATATATATATATATATATATGAAGCAATCCAACAAAAGATATAAGCGTCAACTAATATCTTATAATTAGTGAAACATCCGGATAAAAAACTGAAGCTCAATATACTGGATAGAGCATTAATATTATAATATAAAATGAAGTAATAAAATAAGGTGTCAATCAAATTTTATTTTGCATGAACTTTGAATTCTAATAAAATTTGATTGACACCTTATTTTATTACTTCATTTTATATTATAACATTTTATATTATAATACATATATATATATATATATATATACAATGTAAATTAAATTACTTTAAATGGAAATATATTAAATTAGCTCCACTCCTCTGCTATCGAGAACTTCATTGATTTATTGGCAGCCAACCAGTCAAAATGGAGACAAGCCTTAAGCAAACAGCTAAATGCAGGGGTAAAAAAGCTGGCAGGATTCGCTACTTCGCTATCTTATGTGTGTGTATCCTAATTAAACAATTAATGTGTTAACATTAGTTGCGTTTCATACGAAAATACATAGATATAATTATTTCATCACATTTAAATATAAATAAATAAAAACGAATGTTAGCTTTTGCGATTCTTAAGATTGTGAGACTTTCTTTCTTAATGACCGCTTACGCACTTTATTGAAATTAGGTTTTAAGGGAGAAATGGTTGAAATAACATCCAATGGTGTATTTCCCTTTCGTATTAAATGAACATTAAAACATTGAAGACATTGCCAAGGCTGCAGCAAATAAGATGGACTCTCTCTACTGTGCTAGTAAACTCCACACACATGACATTATCTTGTATCTCTACAAAGTCACCATCCGCCCAGGCATAGAGTATTATTGCCACATCTGTGCTGGTGCATCATCCACTAGTCTATCCCTCCTTGACAAGGTCCAAAAAGAGTCGCCAACTAAATGGCCCCTTACTGTCCACCAGGCCTCATCCCCTGCCCCATCGCCGCAATGTAGCATCCTTGTGCTTGTTTTACAAGTACTTCAATGGATTATGCTCCGATGAACTGGCTACTCTAGGGTCCCCTCGACGTAAATTCACTAGACCTACTCGACAATCAGATAAATGCCATCCATTCACTATGGAGGTCCCCATATACCGGAGAGCCTTCTACTCAAATAGCTTCTTTTCTCGTGCTGCTGTCCTCTAGAACTCCCTCCCTGTCCCCTGTTTCCCCGACAGTACCGACATGCAGAGTTATAAAACCAATGTAAACAGACATCTGGCTGCACAGCTCCCAACTTAGAATGACACCCTAAACCTACTCTCTAATTCTGTATTAGCCCCTTACGTCTACAGTGGCGTCCTGCCTTGTTTAGGGTAAAATATCATTTTAAAAAATAAAAAATTTTTTTTTTTAAAAGTGCATAAATTGTTAAAGGGCGAGAACGAGTTACAGACAGCCATACCGACAAAGAGGCCGACAGATAATGAACCAATTTTAAAAAGGGTGTACCTATTTTCTTCCTCGGCAAAACGAAAGTAAAGCCGAAACAGACAAATACATTCATATGTTGATATTTTAAAACCATTTTAAATAATAATAAATATTGTTACTGTTGCCAATTCCTTTTAGTAGCTGCCGGATTTCTTATGCATAATCTAACATATAATAGTATCTTATTAAATGTTTTAATAGCATTTAAAAGGACAAACCAGACTTTGCACCTGACAAGCCAATTTCCATTTGTTATTTTTCTACAGTGTTATTTGCAATATAAAAACGTACTTCAGTATATCCCCTTTAACATATGACTTAGGTCGGCCCAGATGGTTGCTAATCTAAAATATTTTTAAATAATCACCTAAAAATAAAATCAGCAACGGTGGATAATAATTATAAAAATAAAGGATCAGTTAATTTTCTGTCTTTGTTTTTGTAAAAAGAAAACAAAAAACAAACAAACAAACACATTTTACTGAGCAATTAAATAAAACAACTAGCAAAAATATGCGGCTGGACGGAGCGTATATTTGCTAGTATATATAAAATACAATCATCTACAGATCCGTGTTCCGTCGTTTTACGACTCATTAGCGTAGTTGAACCTATCGAGATATTTTCGACTGCAAAATGTAATAATTGTTTACCTTGTGTGCAAACAAATAAACATTAAAGCCTAAAATTATTCGCCGGGAGAATACAGCTATTTTTCTTCTTTCTTTTTTTTTTTTATTGCAAATCTACTTTATACACCACGGTAATTGTTAGAAATGAAGAGTCGAACGCAAACCGCGATAAATCCAATTCGATTAAATTGATACCTTAAACAATAAAAACACGAATATATAAAATCTAGACTTCGAATTCAAGCTGATTTCAATTGAAATCAAAATGAAATTACTTCGGTGTCATATTATGTAACACATAGTTTTGGGGTGTCGTCGACTGTTGAAATGCAACACTTTTTGTTTCGTGATTTTGAAAATGGCGTTTATCGCGTTTTGCATTCGAACACTTCAAATATTCGTAAACTTTCCTGGCCTAAGTTCTTATTGTTTTTAATATTTGTTTGTCTATTTTCCATATGAATATACCAGTCGGTTTTATTAAATATTCCGAACGACTCAGCTTTACGCTAGCCTTCTTCGTTCTTTTTCTCCGGATCGCTCTCTTACCTACCCCGCTCTGTTTCTTTCTGATTCGCTTAATTCGTCACTTTAACCAACCGTGTATATCCCGTTACCCACGGACAGTACTCCTAGTATCACACCCACTTCCATTTTGTATATCTTCCCTTCAGCCACCCTGCCAACTGATCAGGTATTCATATCATATTTTGTAGGTTTTCGCACATTTGAGACATCTGCCTACGGTTTGATAAGAGCGCCACCATCGAGGGTTTCTTAGTGTGACGAGCGTTGGATGGGTTTCGTGTCGTGCCCTGCCACAGTGGTACGCACCTGCAGGGGACGCGGACGAGGTAAATATTGGCACGTACTTGAAGTTTGTGTCACGTAAACCCAACCTTCCGTTTGCATCGGCGGTGGGCGCATTGAGCGACTTATTTTAGCTAGCCGGCTTTTGCGGAGAATGGCGGGACCGGTTGAATTGGCATTGGGTGAGATCGGGGTCGGATTGGTCGGAATGGTCGCGGTGATAAGCAGTGGCGATCGTGTGGCTCCGCTCAGTATTGTCAGCAACTGTGCCTCAGGGTGAAGGAAAACGTGAGACATCGTTCTGACAAAGGGAGGGAAAGAGAGAAAGAAAGAGAGAGAGAGATAGAGAGATAGAGAGAGCGATAGATGGAGAGAGAGAGGGAAAGAGAGAAAGAAAGAGAGA
Organism: Sepiola atlantica; assembly: GCA_963556195.1. Lineage (NCBI taxonomy): Eukaryota > Metazoa > Mollusca > Cephalopoda > Sepiida > Sepiolidae > Sepiola > Sepiola atlantica. Next base: position 68,783,407 of record OY744547.1, read on the forward strand.
GAGAGAGAGAGAGAGAGAGAGAGAGAGAGAGAGAAGAGAGAGAGAGAGAGAAAGAGAAAGAGAGAAAGAGAGAGAGAGAAAGAGAGAGAGAGAGAAAGAGAGGGAAAGAAAGAGAGAGAAAGAGAGAGAGAGAAATAAAGAGAGAGAGAAAGAGAGAAAGAAAGAGAGAGAGAGAGAGATAGAGAGAGAGATAGGGAGAGAGAGAGAGATAGGTAGAGAGAGAGAGAGAGATAGAGAGAGAGAAGGAGATAGGGAGAGAGAGAGAGAAAGAAAGAGAGAGAGAGAAGGATAGAGAGGCGGAAGTAAGAAAACGGATTTTCAAATGAATCGCGAACAAAAAGAAAGAAAATAGTATTGTGTATTGCGTGTTTGGTTTAGCAGATGTCTAAAGACAGAAAGAATACACTGAGCAAGCGGGAGGGTTGATTTGGCTAGTTTTGTGTTGTTTTCCGGCATACCAACCTCTTGTGGGTAATTTAATGCCGAAACATTAGTGTTAATTGTTTATGTATTTTAATATCTTTTTTTTAAATATTTATGTATTTTAATACCATTTTTAAAAATGTTTATTTATTTTAATATCATTTTCTTAATGTTTATGCATTCAAATATCATTTTTTAAAGTTTATTTTTTAAATATCAATTTTTAAAATGCTTATGTATTTTAATATCATTTTCATGTTCATGTATTTTAATATCATTTTTTAAATGTTTATGCATTCAAATATCGGTTTTTTAATGTTTATTTTTTAATATCAATTGTTAAAATGTTTAGGTATTTAAATGTTATTTTTTTTAATGTTTATGTATTTTAATATTTTTAGTATTTGGTTTGGTTGTTTTGTTCGACGACATATCAATTCCTTTCGGGTTATTCAATGCTGGCAAAACTTATCATGCTTTAACTTGTTTACATGTTCAAGTATCCATTCATGGTGTCTGATTTAGTTGCTCTGTTCTTCGGCATATCAATCCTTTTTCGGGGTATTTAATTTTAAATGAATATAAATATCACGTATATAATATTTTTGTTACCCAGCTTTTACTGTATCTCTCTCTCTCTCTCTCTCTCTCTCTCTCTATATATATATATATATATATATATATATATATATATATATATATATATACATATATTGTGGTTGTTTGATCACTCCTTTAGTCAAGCAGCTATTTCGTAAAGGCCAATCTACTCTAATTTTACAGTTTCTATTTGTTTTTCTATTATCAACTTCTCTCTTTCTACATACTTAATTAATATTACTATCATAGTAATTATTGTTTCTTGTGTTTCTTGTGATTCTACTATAATTATTATTGTTATTATTATTATTTCTGTTTATAATTATAATAATGCGGTTGTTGCTATAATGCAAAGTTATTCGCAATAGTTATTGAAATAAGTGACGAGAGCTGCAAACCTGAGGAGACTTGTTTTCACCCAGACTCAATGGAACACCACAAGTTATTATCAGTAATTACTGAAGATGACCTGTTGTCACATCTGGGCTTGTCTATCATCCAACAGTCTCACTCTCTAAAACAATGTCATAAAAAAAGTGTCGCTAATCTAATAGGTCCCTCACTATCCCCGAAAGCTCCAACCACTGTACCATCGTCGCAATGTTGCATCCTTGTGCTTGTTTTACAAATACTTCAATGGATTGTCCTCGGATGGTTTTGCTGCTCTAGTGCCCCCTCGACGTAAAAAAACTCGACTAACCTGACAATCAACTAAATACCATCCGTTGACAGTAGAGGTACCCAGATGCCGGATAGCTTGCTACTTTAATAGCTTCTTTCCTCGAGCTGCCGGTTTTTTTTTAACGCCCCCCCCCTGCTCTCTGTTTACGACTGTACCGACATTCAGAAATTAAAAACTAATATGAACAAGCATCATCGCTGCACAGCTCCAAATATAGGACGACCCCCTAAACTGTCACCCTAATTCTCAGTGGCCCTTTACGTCTGTAGTGGTAACCTGCTCTGGGGGGGGGGGGGGCGAACAATATTAAAAAAAACTTAGTAATAATGATAAAATAATCATTATAATAATAATAATAATAATAATGATAAAAGATAATAATAATAATTGGAATCAAAGGGATCATTGAAAACATACAAGAGACAGCAATGATCTAAACAGCTGCAATCTTAAGAAAAATTATCGAATGCGGAAACCAACCCGCATAAGCAACGAAGTGTTACATGAAATCTACAACAGGAAGAAAACAAACCCACAGTAAGAACACCACATAACAAACAAAGGAACAGAAAATGCAAGAAATATCACTTATTAGCTACCCCCCAAAAAATTACACCGGCCTCTTCTGTGACCACAACATAAATGAACTACTGAAGCAAGAAATACCATAAGCTCACCCGCTCTCCCCCCGCTCTCCCCCCCATTCTCCCCCTCTCTTCCCCCTCTCCAAATAAAAATAAATAAATTTAATAGAAAATAAATAAATAAAAAAATAAATAAATGAAAAAATGAGAAATGAAAAAATGGCGCCGGCCTAGGCTGACACCAAACAAAATATTTGCATAGGGTTAAGCATGATGAGAAGACCGAGGAGGGACAGCACTAACCAGACTTCCACTGGAAGTGCAGAGAATGTTGGGACCTTGGGGAGGCTTATTGCCACCCAAATCTCAGAGAAGACCAATGGTCATCACCAGAGAGAAATCAATGGAAAACGGCCGTTGCAATACTGCAATATTATTTTCGATGGCTATCGAAAAGAGGTGGAGAATACTGGAAATCTGGGGTGACTTGTTGTCACTCAGACTCCAGGGAATACCACCGTTTGTCGGTGAGCAATCACTGATTACATAGTACTTGTACTACTACTACTAATAATGTGTGTCAGGAAATGCGTAATGATTTCAACACGCAGGTATACACACATTATTAGTAATAGTAATAGTACTAGAAGTAGTAGGTTGTCGTAGGTAGGTAGGTAGTAGAGTAGTAGTAGTAGCAGTAGTAGTAGTAGTAGTAGTAGTAGTAGTAGTAGTAGTAATATTACTTCTATTTTATTCTTAGTACAATCATAATAAGCAATCATTGCTAATGATTAATGGGAGAAAATCTACTAAGTAGGAAATAATAATAATAATAATAATAATAATAATAATAATAATAATAATAATAATAATAATAATAATAATAATAATAATAATAATAATAATACTATACGTGTACGTGCGTGTTGAAATCATTACGCGTTTTCTGACAGAGATCAGAACAGGTGACTTATTTCGTTATTTTCTAGAATCTCTAATTCCATCATTCCTCGCCCCCATCCTTTCATCGCATTAACAAAAAAAAAAGAAACAACAACCTACATAGATATGGATATACCAAAAACGATTCCTTGTCAGCGGTTTTCTATCGCGAGCGAGCGCGGGGAGGTCGAATCGGCAAATTATCTTGCAAGTCGGTTCTGCCGATCTAAATGCAGTGTCAGCGTTCTCATTCCACGTGACTAGAACTTGCTGCTAAGTGAAGCAAAACAAAACAAAAATCACCCTAGAATAAAAAAGAATGGTACAATCACTCATCGCAAAAGTCACCCAGTTAATATTACCTGTACGATTAATCTAAGTTTTTTTTTTGATGCGTCGTCGGACCTCCATTAGAAGTTCCGTCTGACAGTCGGCATATCAACCTTACGTTTGAAATATAATTATCATCATTAAACGCGAAGATTAAATTATTATTTATTTAGCCATAAAAAGCAATTGCAGTGAAATAAGTTTAATTCTGCCGTTTTCGAGCACAAAAATATTAATAATTAATTAATTAATAATTTGTTAGTAATAACTAAGGAAAAACGGAATTATGTCCCTTGGATCATTTAAGAGTTATCGCCCCTGATCGAGTGGCTTTCTGAGTGAAAAGTAAACATTAACCACGGAGCAGACTGGCAGATATTCCATCTCGCGTTACAGCGGCTAAATAACTCATTTCATTCTAATTACACTTTTAATAAATCTGTTAAACCTTTCTGTTGAAAAGTCATCCATTTTGTTTTACGAGTTATTAATCATTATAACCTAAATTACATGGTTTATAACATAATTATTAATTAATTAATAATTAATTAATAATGATTAATAATTAATTTATTTATTTTTAGTAAATGTTACTTTTAAGTCACAGCTTCTACACAGTGCTCTACTGTGTGTAACCGTGTTCCATAATATATTTCGAGGTAAGAACTCTTTATCAAATACGCTGTTTCAAATCTCCAAAAACGCATGTAAACTTAAAAAATCACTGTATTCTTGTCTTCTTACTATACACCGGCATATTTCCATTCTTTGCATTATGATAAACTTATATGACTCTTCTGTATACAAATTACACACAATGCTTCAAGCAAACTACATCACATTATCATTTATATATTTACATTAAAGAAAGAACTATTTTTAAAACGCTGTGACAACGGAGCAGGCCATGTGAGCAGCGATTAAACTGAAAAATGCAAACGAGAGACAGTAAAAATTAACAATATATGGTGTTTTGGAACTCGTAAAGAAGTAATATTATTTTATCACTTACAAATTCTTTCCCTATCTACATGTGTGGACCGATGTCATCCTTATATTTCGAGGTATCACCTCCTTATCAAACGTACATATTTAAATATTATTTAGTTTGTTTTATTTGGGAAAGTGTTATATTCTAGAAGGCTGTGACAATGCAGGAGGAAGTGTGGGCACGAGGAAGACAGGAAAAAAGAAGATGAAACGAAAAGAAAATATATGTTGTTTTTGTACATGTGGGTAATCATTTTTTTGATCATCAACTATTTATTTATTCAATTTACGGAGTGTCGATTGTGGCAATCGTAATATTTCAGGGCATCATTTCTTTTTTAAACATAAACATAAAAATATTTAAATAAATAAAAAAAATACAGTTAAAACTGAAGTGTACATTGAATTTTCCAAAGTTGTATCTTATGGACAAACTGATGAGCGCCGTTGGGTACAGTACTAGTGCGGGTAACACATCCGACCATGCGCACGTTTCACAGGGAAATTTGATGAAGAGCAATTCCATGAAATCGAAATATTGTACATCGTGTCATTTAAAGAAAATATAGTAAGTTAGAAAATAAACGTATTCTTTAAAAAGTAACCATATTTATGCCGATGTATCGGTCTTAGATATTGTTTCTATAATTTTCAGGGTTTGTTTGAAATTGAAATATAAATGTATGTAAGCGTTTACGCTTAAAGGATGGTCTTCTTATATGCGTTTATGCCAACCCTAACCCTAAAACATAAACCCTATCCCTAGCCCTAACCTAATCCCAACCCTAACCTTACCTTAACCCTAACCTAACCCTATCTTAACCTAACCTAACCCTAACCCTAACCCTAAACCCAAACCCTAACTGTAACCCTAACATTCACTTTAACCCTAACCCAAACCCTAACTGTAACCCAAACCTCAACCCTTACCCTGATCCAACCCTAACTCAACCTAACCTAACTTAACCCTAACCCTAACCCTAACCCTAACCATAACCATAACCATAACCATAACCATAACTCTAACCCTAACCTTACCTAACCTAACCTAACCTAACCTAACCTAACCTAACCTTACCTTACATAACCACAATTCTTACCATAACCCTAATCTTACCCTAACTCTAACCCCAACCGAACCTAACCTTACCCAAACCATTACCCTTACCCATAACCTAACTCTAACCCTAATCTCACCCTAACCTAACCTAACCTAACCTAACCAAATCTAATCCTAACCTAACCCTAACCCTAACCCTAACCTAAACTAACCCTTACCCTTACCCTAAACCCAACCCGTCACTGTAACTTAACCTTAACTTTAACCCTAACCCTAACCCTAACCCTAACCTGGTCCAACCCTAACTCAACCTAACCTAACCGAACCCTAATCTTAACCTAACCTAACCTTACCTAACCACAATCCTTACCCTAACCCTAATCTTACCCTAACTCTAACCATAACCGAACCTAACCGAACCTAACCTTACCCTAACCATTACCCTTACCCTAATCCCAACCCTAACATTAACGCTATCTATAATAGACCATGACTATGCATATTTATGTCATCTTTGTGTTTGAAAATTAATCAGTTTGATGCGGTCACGTTTTAAATAGAATTTTCATCAGTCTGACACGCTTAAGTTTGAAGAAATATTTCCGTCGAATTATAATGTTTACGTTTATAAATAGCATGTTGCTTGGCTATCCCGTTCAGATTTGAACTATCATTTCCACAGGTCTGTTGCAATCAAGCTAAAAATAGCATTTGGCTATTACGTTTAAATATAAAATATCATTTTCATGGGTCTGTTACACTCACATTTTCGTCTGCCTTCAAGTTTTTTTATTTTAAATATCAGCATAATTGTAATGTGCACAGGACTAGAAATAAACAAATATAAACACAAAAATAATTCGAACCAGTCACTAAAATATGAGAAAAAACGCGACGCGGGTATGGGTTAGGGTTAGGGTTTAGGATAGTGTTAGGGTTAGGGTTAGGGTTAGGGTTCTTCGTTGGGTTAGGGTTGAGGTTCTGCGTTGTGTTAAGGTTATGGTTAGGGGTTAGGGTTAGTGTTAGGGTACTTCGTTGAGTTAGGGTTAGGGTTTTTCGTTGGGTTAGGGTTAGGGTTAGAGGTTAGGGTTAGTGTTAGGTTTCTGCGTTGGGTTAGAGTTAGGGTTAGTGTTCTTCGTTGGGTTATGGTCTGGGTTAGAGTTAAGGTTAGGGTTAGGATGTGGGTTAGGGGTTAGTG
>OY744547.1:68795215-68797715 GCA_963556195.1 Sepiola atlantica
CGAGGTTCGAAAATCGAGATTGCTGCATGCGCTGCGTCTAGCAACACTGAAAGATTTTGAAAACAGCTGTCTGCAAATGACTAAGTATATATATATATATATATATATATATATATATATATATATATATACACGCACACATACACACACACACATATATATATATATATATATATATATATATATATATATATATATATATATATATATATATATATATATGAAGTGGTGAACTAAAAGCGAACTTTTAGGAAAGGTAAAACCTATTGTGAAAAATATACAGCTCAATATCCAGGATAGAGCATATAGATATGTAGAAGGATGAAAAGGAATGAGAAAAGCCTGGATTAAGGAAAAATTTAATTTGAATAAATTGCCTTTTTGCGGAATATACCTTGCTCTGAGCAACTAAATAGAAATACGATTTGACTTTTGCTTTTCTAATTCCTTTTCATCCTTCTACATATATATATACATATATATATATATATATATATATATATATATATATATATATATATATATATATATATATATATATATTTGACGATTCCCTCCAGGGATGAAACGCGGAATCCTCTGTGTAGCTAAATTGCCATACATATTTTTTCATAAGTTACTACTTAGTTCTACTCACATATCGAGCAATGTTGAAGTAAATACTGAAAATGCATACATAACAAATTATGATATCCCCTATATAACATTTTATGAATATATATGAAATTATTATATATATATATATATATATATATATATATATATATATATATATATATATATATATATATATATATATATTAAATATACAAGTTTATCATAACAACGAAAGTTTAAGTTCTAGATCAATAATGTAAAACTATGGTTCAAATCTAATTTAATATCCTATACATCTCGGTACTTATCAAGATTAGGTTTGGCTTGGGTCTTAATCTTGATAAGCACCTAAACCTCAATAAACTTGGGGAAAATATTTCCATAAATTCATCAAAAAGACGGTTTTAATTAGCATACAAGTATTTCGGCCTTCCTCTATCACATATATTTTCGTAATATACAAAGTATACAAAATTTTAATTTTGTTAAATGGGTACCATCATTGCTTATAAAAAGTCTACCTTCCGGGCCTGAAGAAAACTTAAGTGCGTTCAGTATCCGTTTATTTTATATATTCTTTTGTTTTTATATATTATATGTCCCCACATATATATTATATTTTTTACTATAGTTTTCATGTTTTTCTATTTGATGGACATGATCTATTTGATGGGAGTAAGGATATCTGTTTACTCCTAGTTTTATATCTGAATGTCTAAATTGTGGCTTGATCGAATCACGTGCTTTATACGTCGTGTTTATATTAAACCATCGACAAAACAAGTGATAAACATTTTCAGTTGCTTACGTTCAAACATTTGTCACCTATTTTTATCATTGATTCTTCATTTTCACTCGACGTTTCATAGATTTCTTCAGGGTTTTCTTCTCTACTAAGCGATTCTATACCTATCACACTTCCGGTCGAGAAGTTCATAGAAATTGTTACACCGGCCGTTCTTACACAGGAGAAACAACACCGGCTGTCACTATAAATAGTGCGAGTAACCAGAGACACAGAGAAGACAAAGCACAGTCTTGTAACTGTCTAGCCAAGTGCTAGTCACTTTCTTACTTTGTTAATGCACTTGTTAAACCAACCCTCGACTTGTACTTCCTTTATTTATTATTCACTGTTGGACAACTTCACAACAGAAATATAGAATTACACTACGAAATATGCGAAATATGACAATATAAAATCTATAATCTTAAAGTTAAAACGGTAAGAAATGAATAATCACGGATTAATTGCCATAGATTTATTGTTTCATATAGTTTTTCTTCATAATAGTAAGCTTAAAATAATAATTACAATACAAATCAAGAAGTAAATTATATAAATTACAGAATTTTCTTAAGCAATCTTGAGCCTGGCCAGTACTAAATGGGGTACTATTTGGAGAATACTAGGCGATCCATGTAGCCTGGAGAGGATATGGGCACAACCAGGTTCTATCATGCACACAGAAATGTTAGGACAGATAGAGTATCTGTCCGATTCCTCGAAGACGTCCACGGACGTTCGGGGAATTAAAAAAGTGTGTTCACAATTACGACCGGATATTGGATTAGTATAGGATTACATGGTAATGGCAAACAGTTTACCGAAGACTAATTTTCACTTCATCGATTATTGACACATTTCGCGACTGGATAACTTTGTCAGCTCCTTCAATTTCTCGTATTTGGACTGCTATTTATAACCTGGATTAGTCTTCAGTAAACCCTCTGGATGTCTTTCTTGATTATGTTTTTAAAATTGTATAACCTGGATGTATTGTATAGATTCAACAAAAAAGTATGTTTTTTGTTGATATATTTGATGTTATGTATTTTTATGTATTTGTGTATATATTTCTATATATTTTCAAAGTTTAATTTTATTACCATTAGTGTTATA
>OY744547.1:68800215-68807715 GCA_963556195.1 Sepiola atlantica
TTTTCTCACCCATCTTTTTCTTAATATTTTTTCATATTTTTTCAAATGTTGAACTTTGGCTTTTCTATTGCCAACTTATCTATCTGTATAATTCCTCTGATGATAAGATCTCGATCTTTGAAAAGCCTTGGCTTAAGGAAAGAACAATAAACATAATATTATTACAGAATATACCCTAATTTGAACATTTGAAGTTTGAAATAAACTTGGACATTCGTGCATGTTGATCTCTCTTCGTCCATTTAACTTTATAATTGCTCTATTTCACTATAGGTTCTTTCTACTAAAAGTTTTACTTTTAGTTTCTTACTTACTTACTTATACATGGTTTGTTCTTGGCCTTTTGGCTAAGATCAAAGTGTAGTATCTGTTCCGATGGATACTGCACCCCATAAACTTGTATTGTCTTGGCCTTCGGGGCTTGATTTACGCCGGTCTATGGGTATGTCCTGTGCAGTTCTAGGAGGTCCACCCTCCAAGGCTTCGCCTCCCCTCTTTGGGTAGGAGTAAGTTTATCGCTTACTGCCTGAGGCGCCTCTACCAGGGAATGCCGACGGGGCTGCCCAGGCAATTTTTAAACCCCACTTTCCCGACCCGACCTTGGGTCACATCTTACTTGTGGGAGTAAGATAAAAACTGGCCTTGTGCCTAACTCCTGGAGAGGAGTAAATCAATACTTACTTATTTATATATATATATATATATATATATATATATATATATATATATATATATATATATATATATATAATAAGTAAATTGACCTACGAGAAAAGTAATTGTCCAGCGATGGACTTGGGACTTAAAGGGTTTTTGTTCATATAGTTTTAATCGTTGAAAAACTTCCAAGACTATATATATATATATATATATATATATATATATATATATATATATATATATATATATATATATATATGTCTTCTTTGGCTTGAAGAGGTTTACTCTCTGTGAAGAGTACAACCGAAACAAGTATGTACATATGTAACCAATAATGTTTGTATAAATAAAAATGTATACTTAAGAATAGCTCTACTTGTTATTGACCACTCCTTATTAACACTGGAGTTTCAACGGAGTTACATCTACAGAAACTTATACAATACGTGTACCATATATATATATATGTATATATATATATATATATATATATATATATATATATATGTGTGTGTGTGTGTGTGTGTGTGTGTGTGTATGTGGTGCGTGTGTCGAAATAGATTCTAAATGTGTTTTCGTTTCTTAAATGTAGTATAAACATTTATTCATATCTATGCCATCTCTTATCCAACGAGTCTTGTTCGTGTAAAAAAGATATGGGGTTTATCCAGTTGGTAATTGTCCGTTGATAAGGTGTGAAACGAACTTTTTTTCACACTCCATTTCTTTTTAATATTTTTTCAAATGTTGAATTTTGGTTTTGGACTGCCAACTTATCTATCTATATAATTCATCTGATGATAAGATTTCGATCTTTGGAAAGCTTTGGTTTAAGGAAAGAATAATAAACATAATTTTATTACAGAATATACCTTACCTTGAACAATCGAAGTTTGAAATGAATCTGAACATTCGTACATGTTTATCACTCTTCTTTCATCTATCTATATCATTGCTCTATCTCGTATATTGAGCTTAAACCATTTCACTATAGGTTCTATCTACTAAAGTTTACTTTTACTTTCATATTTTATTATATATATATATATATATATCTATATATATATATATATATATATATATATGGTACATGTATATATATATATATATATATATATATATATATATGGTACATGTATTGTATTAGTTTCTGTAAATGTAAATCCGTAGAAACTCAAGTGTTTATAAAAAGTGCTCAATACCAAGTAGAGCTGTTTATAAGTATACATTTTTATTTATACAAACATTATTGGTTACATATGTGCATGCATGTTTCAGTTGCACTTTTCCAAGAAAGTCAACCTCGTCAGACCAAGAATTTTTCCTAGAAAATTTCTTGGTCTGATGAGGTTGACTTTCTTGGAAAAGGGCAACTGAAACATGTATGCACATATGTAACCAATAATGTTTGTATAAATAAAAATTTATACATATATATATATATATATATATATATATATATATATATATATATATATATATATATATGGTACACGTATTGTATTAGTTTTTGTAGATGTAAATCCATTGAAACTCCAGTGTTTATAAAAAGTGCTCAATATATATAATAAGTAAATTTACCTACGAGAAAAGTCATTTTCCATCGAAGGACTTTGGACTAAAGGTGTGTTTTTTACCATATAGTTTTAATTGTTGAAACACTTCCAAGATGATATATATATATATGTATGTATATATATATATATATATATATATATATATATATATATATATATATATATATATAAACGATAATTTATTTCATTTTGACTACAAAATTTATTTGTTTAACGAGAGCAGTTTGAAATAAAATTATCTGCTCTCTATTTTTTTTGAACACTCTCATAAACCCGGTTCAACTCCTTTGCATTTATATCCGGTGGATCTATACCATACTCGGATTATATATATGTATATATATATATATTTATATATATATATATATATTTATATATATATGTATATATATATATTTATATATATATATATATATATATATATATATATATATATATGCGTCTGTGTGTTGTGTGTGTCTGTCGAAATAGATTCTCAATGTGTTTTCGTTTCTTAGATGTAGTATAAACATTTATTCATATCTATAGCATCTATTATCCAACGAATCTTGTATAGGTTTAAGTTTTTTTCTTCTTTCTCTCCCTTTTCTCTATAAACATAGGTATGCGATCATTTCCAAGCACCTGCAACCCCGTTTGCACATTATGCTATCCAAATAACACACTTTGCAGTCGTTTTTGCACGATTTTCGCATTAGCGTGCGCCTTGTGTGCTGCTGACAATAGTCGTTAATGGTGAAAAGGTTCTGCGAATATCGCTTAGAAAGATTGTTTACCATAATCTCAGAGAATCCTGAATGCCAGTCTCAGAGAAACGGAGAGAGAAAAAAAATAGGTGTGTTTTATTTTGTCAGAAGATGTGAGTGTCGTAGTTTGAATCGTGACTCTGAGCTTAAATAATTTCAAACCGTCTTGATAATGTATATCATCTCGAGCGAAATAGATAGATTTGTGAAATCATAAAGCCCGACGTTTTTGATCAGCATAGATCAGGTACATCGGAAAATACAGATGATTTTGTTGCAATACTTTAGCGCGTCATTCGCGAGCCCCTTAGATTTTGATAGAGATGTTTTTATACATTTATGAATACCATAGACGCAGAAAGCTTATTGAGCAATATTTTTCAGGAAAACACTGTGTTTAAGAGTTAAGTGGGCGATTTAGCAGGTATATATATATATATATATATATATATATATATATATATATATATATATATATATATATATATATATATATGTGGGTGTGTGTGTATATAAATATATATATTTAATAAAAAATGTTCATAGTATATATATTAATATATATATATATATATATATTAATATATATACTATGAACACTATATATATATATATATATATATATATATATATATATATATGTTAAAAATGACAAACGGAAAACAGGTTAAAGTGCAGGAGAAAACCAAAAACAACAGATTTTACAGGTTTCGTTCGCGTTAGCGAACGTCTTCAGAAAAAGTGAAGATTTGGAAATAATTTTCTTTTGAAATCCACGTACATGGGAGAAGGAAAATATGATCCGATTGGACCATATAAGAAGACTTTTAGTGACATTGAAATATGACAAGTGAGTGACACATTCTTCTTTATTTATAATTCTACTTTTTATATTTCTATTTATTTTCTTATTCGTTTTCACTTTCACACCTACTGAGCTAGTATAGAGGATGCGGTAGGCGGAGGGGTAAAGACGATAAGAAGTAAGAAGACAGAGGAAATGGCTAGAATAAACATACATAAGAGTGGGCATGACATTGATACACCGAATGCAAGGACCCATAAATTAATCGGAATATATCAGAAATAGGTCTGCTAATGGGTCTCATATTAAGTTTTATAAAGCAATACAAATCTTAAATGGACAGTCCAGAAAAATCTCGCGCATAAAACGGCCAGAATGAAATAATAAACAATACTGATTCTTCCTATGAAACGGAACAGGTTTTCAACACCTTTGTATACGTCCGCTTCCAAAATCGAGAAAAATTAGTTGTAAAGCACTGGCCATAAAACCTTAAAAAAACTTAAATTCGTATTAATAGACACGGTACACACTTTTGAGCGGCTCGGTTCTCTTATTTTTTTTCATTTCCCAAGTTGTTTTTTCTAGAATCAGATTTATACAAGTGGGACAACATGAAAGTTGCCAACATTTTAAATAAAAAAAAGTGCTATGGTACCGACAAGATTCGAACTCGACACGTCAATTTCTTGAGTCAGTATCCAATTTACCGGCGCAATCCTAAGCTTTCATTTATCGAAATAATATTTTCTAGATCAACTTAAATGTTTCTTTAAAAATTGTTTACCATTATCTCGAATTTTAGTCGCAGAAAAAGAAGATGTTATTTGTTAGAAAAGGCGAACGTCGTCCGATAGAATCGTGACTTAAGCCAAACATATTTCAATCCGAGGTCTATCATAATACTTTGAGAAAAATGGTTCGAAATTGTTTCAGAAGAAAGCCTTACTTTCCTTTCTTGTTCATCTCGATGCGTGCAATTTCAAATGCACAAACAATTGATTATTTAGAAAGAACATTTTTCTATTATTTCCGACGCATATTTAATGTGCCATTTAACTCTCGTTATTTTTTTAACATTCGTCTGATAAGTGTGATTCTTTAATTCAACACCTTCTGCATACAAGTGTAATATATATTCATCAGTCTCTCTGTCTCATTACCCTTCTGATACATCCCCTCTCGCCTATTGTTGGGGTTTCCCTGATGTTAATCCAATGAAACTTTAGTGTTTATACAATAGTGCTCAATAGAAAATAGGCTGTATTTTAGAGTAAATTACTTCATTTAGAAAACATTTTAGCTACATATGTGCATACATGTTTCGGTAGCGATCTCTTTTAAAATCTAAACTCGTCGGGCCATCTTAGAATGTAACTTGTTAAATGGCCTGATGAGGTGAGATATCGAAAAAGATCGCAACCAAAACATGTATGCACATATGTAGCAAAATTGTTTTAATAAATAAAATACTTCATACTTATATATTTATATATATATATAACCATATATATATATATATATATATATATATATATATATATATATATATATAATTAACTTGTTACAAATATCCAGGGGGTATGAATCCGAAGGAAGTTGAAACCGGGTTTATATATATATATATATATATATATATATATATATATATATATATATATATATATATATATATATATATATATATATATAGGTGTGTGGGGTGGGGTGTCTTTTAATATTTTCAATTTATTTCGAATAGTATACAGAAAACCGTATATTAAAATGCTGTTTATTGGTGATATTGTGTTACGTTATGAGGGGCGCTATATTTAAAAAAGCAAGTCTACTTCAGCTAGCATGAATTGCTAATTAGGTGAAATTGATAAACTGAGTGCGAGTTAAACTAAAAAATTCAAAGGTAATTTTCAATTATATCAAGAGGAACTTTTTTACCCATAAAAAGAAAAACAGACATTAGAACATTTAATAACGTTTTAAAAGACTGTATCACGGTTGAACACGTAGACGCGAAAAGGGCTTATTGGGAATTTAAATGTTGTTTACTAACTAAATAATTATTGTAGTAACGTTTCAACTTTTCGGATTTCGGAGACGTTATGAACAGAAGAATAGAACCGCTATGTTACAATTGTTTTCGAGGGTTATATTACACAAAAAAGCAATTATCTAGTTCACGGGGTCAAATATAAACAAAAAATACCACACAGTAGGAAATCAGACTGAGAAATGATAAGTCTCTTTTTTCAACTGTTTTTTTTTTTATATTAGCTGGTTTAGTAATGTTACATTATCCATACAAATAATAGCATACATAAATACCTCACTTTTCTCACTAAAATACTGCTTTTGTCCTGTTCTTTCTCGATCCTATCTACTCATGGTTTCTTGGCCTTTTGGCTAAGATCAAAGTGTAGTATCTGTTCCGATGGATACTGCACCCCATAGACTGGTATTGTCTTGGCCTCCGGGCCTTGATTTACGCCGGTCTATGGGTCTGTCCTGTGCAGTTCTAGGAGGTCCACCCTCCCAGGCTTCGCCTCCCCTCCTTGAGGAGGAGTAAGTTTATTGCTTACTGCCTGAGGCGCCTCTACCGGGGAATGCCGACGGGGCTGCCCAGGCAATTTTTAAACCCCACTTTCCCGACCCGACCTTGGGTCACATCTTACTTGTGGCAGTAAGATAAAAACTGGCCTTGTGCCTAACTCCTGGAGAGGAGTAAATCAATACTCTACATACGGCAACAGTACTCCATTTGATCGTTGGTATATACGATTCCGCAACCTTATCCATTAGGATCACCAAACCCCTATTTAAAACAAAGAAAAGGATCAAAGGTTAATTTAAGATTACACACACAAATAACAAAATACCTAATGAGCTTTTGAAAATTCTACGGGATTGTCGGCTTCAAAGGAAATGGAAACCATTAAAAGATATTTCAAAGATAAGAAGAAGAGAAATATAGTTCTTGCAGTTAACCATGTAGGTAAATCTTTAACAATGATTTCGAAATCTAATGATGTTTATTTACTCCTCGCGGAGTTAGGCACAAGGCCAGTTTTATCTTACTCCCACAAGTAAGATGTGACCCAAGATCGGGTCGAGCAAGTGGGGTTAAAAGCCAGCGCTCGAGAGGTGAGCACTCTGGCCATTTAAAAATTGCCTGGGCAGCCCCGTCGGCATTCCCCGGTAGGGACGCCTCAGACAGTAAGCAATAAACTTACTCCTCCCCAAAGAGGGGAGGCGAAGCCTGGGAGGGTAGACCTCCTAGAACTGCACAGGACAGGCGTGCAGTATCCATCGGAACAGATACTACACTTTGATCTTAGCCAAAAGACCGAGTTGAATCACAGTAGGAACTAGGAGTTTCGTAATTCGGCAGCATCAAAGAATTCCGTAACCCGCAAAAAAAATTCTACTTTCTTAAAGATTTTGAACTGAAATATAAAAATTATCATTTCTTAAGCCTATCTAGCAGTGGTTGCCACAACCGACGACTCAACTTCAAATGGGAAGAGTTAGCAATGTTCTCAGAATAGTGACGTCATCAAAAGTATCATGTTCGTACGGGAAACGTCTCTAGTACGAAATAGTGAAGTGAACAAATGGGTAAAGACATCGTTTTAAATGAAAGTACATTACAGGATTATTTCGTGCTCTGAGTCATCAATCCAAGCGAATCTTTAACAGTGACGTCAAACTCTAATAT
>OY744547.1:68812715-68815215 GCA_963556195.1 Sepiola atlantica
AACTGTGAGATAAATCTAGACAAGTTACATAAAATCGAGTTGCGTTCGGCGTGAATGAAATGGCGGGAAAATTACGTGGCTTTGAGCGAGTCACGAACTCCAATGTTTTTTTCTAAGCGAGCAAACACGATTTCTCTGTCGCCCTGTTGTTTTTCCGATGAAATAAATGTCAGATTTTGCTGTTAACATATGTTGTTTTTACAAACATTTGACATCACTCTTTAAACGCTGTAATACCTATGGACTTGTAGTGGTGTATACAGCACCTGACATACTTCGTAATTTAGGTCATTATTTATTTAAATGATGTAATTTTATAGCTAAAGTCTGACAATCGCGTTCTCGACAATCAGTCCGGTAGGAACTGGGCCTTTTTTCTGCCGGGCTGACGTATACTGTCATGGGTTGTCCTAGGACGTGCATCCTCCTAGGCCTTGCCTCCCCTCTTCAGGTGGAGTAAGTTTATCGCTTACTGCCTGAGGCGCTTTGACAGGGAAATGCCGACGGGGTTGTCCAGACTATGCCAGAGTGCTCCTTCTTTAGGGGGGCTGGCTTGGAATTAAATACCCGCCCTCCCCCAACTCGTTCAGTCTTTTAGTAACTTCGGTTGCTGAGAGGCGACGGGAGGGGGAAATAACAGTCGAGGATTCGTTCTCAACACTCAGTCCCGCAAGAACTGAGTCATTTCGGTGAATATATATCTGTCAGGCTGAGGTATATGTCCTGAGTAGTCTTAGGAATTGAACTCTTCCAGGACGTGTCTCCACTTCTGTGGAGTAAGTTTATTGCTTACTTCCTGAGGCGCCCTGAGTGGTGAATGATTATTTTTATTTACACTGACATGTACAAAATCTGCGACACTGGCATGTCGATGTTATCGATCATCAGCTATTATATATGGGATCTCATCAGGCAGGGGTAGAATCCGATCTTAACCTTAGATCATATTTGGAAATATTGATCTAAGGTTAAGATCGGATTCTAACTCTGTCTGATGAGATCTCAGTTTATAATAGCTGGTGATCGATAACATCGACATGCCAGTGTCGCAGATTTAGTACATATCTGTGTAAATAAAAATAATCATATATAAACGCTCTATTTGATATTGAGCACCTTTTATAAACCCGGGTGAAATTCTTTGGATTACTACCCTGTGGATGTTTTAACTGGATTATATATATATATATATATATATATATATATATATATATATATATATATATATATGCGTGTGTGTGTATATATGTATATACAGGGTCGGGCAGCTAAATTGGTACTTTTTTTATTTTGACAAAATTCATAATTTAAAGGATTAAATATGGAAATATATCATTTTAACATTTATTTATTTAATTATTACAGTCTATTGAACAAAAAAATTCAATATGAGCACCCTTTGCATCAATTATTTTGGAGATTCTTTGACGAAACCGTGAACAGCTCCTCTTTATTTTATTGGGATCGAGATTGCGAAATGCTCGTTGAATGGCTGTCTTCAATGAGTTTGTATTTGGTTGTGAATTGACATTAGTCTGTCCCTCGACGACGCCGAATAGATAATAGTCGCAAACATTTAGATCTGGAGAGCTGCTGGGCCAAATATCCTTCGGAACAAACAAGGGAAGATTCTCCTTCATGAAATCTTGGACTTTCCTGTATCCATGCACTGGTGCCGAGTCTTGGATGAGCATGACTTTCGTAGGGTTGTAGTTTCTACGGATCCAAGGCAATAAAACATTATTAAGAATGTTCAAATACTCCGCTGTGTTGATTTTAAGACCCGCTTCGATGAAATGAGGAGGCTTCACCTTTCCATCACTTGCCACGGCGGCAAAAACCATCACAGAAGCAGGATTTTTGCTCTGCATCACAGGAGGAACTTCCGAAGGGTCACGGGCAATAACTCGAGTGTTCTGGCGATTTGGAACCTCATCCACGATGAACCTTTTCTCATCAATAAAAATGCGCACATGTCCTCGTTTGTGTTTCAGATGGTTGATAAGCTTGGGGCATCTTTCAACTCTGATAGCTTTTGAACGGGCAGTGAGGAGATTATGGCGTCTCCTAACGTAGGACTTCATCCCAAGATCTTCGTTGATTGCTCTGCTGATAGTTCTGCGACTCACATTGCGTTTTTTTGCCAGTTTCGACATCGACTGACTTGGGTCTGCCTTTATCGACCTTTTTAGCCCCACCAGGAAAGTGTTTGCACGCTTTCGATCACTACGAGTACTGTGCCGACTTCTCTCAACCTTACACTCGACATCGAAATTAGCCACAACCCGATAGACAGTCGTTTTTGCATAGCCAGTGCTCTTAACAATGTCCGAAGGAGAACTACCGGCGCGTCTCATTTCGCATATAGTTATTCTTCGTGCTAATTCCGCCATATTAAAACAAATTTGAGTAAATATAATTATGCTATCTTGCAATAAAGTGTTTAAGGATCCTTAGTAAAAAAAACCGTAATCATATGATCAAAAATAAAAAAGATATT
>OY744547.1:68822715-68852715 GCA_963556195.1 Sepiola atlantica
AACTGACAATCCCTCTATCAGAATTGACAACTATGATCTTGATGTTATTAAAGATTTTCCATATATTGGCTCAAACATCTCAGAATCTCTCTCGTTTGATACAGAAATCAACAAAGGAATTGGTAAAGCAGCAGGCACCTTGTCTAAGCTAAATGGTCGAGTTTGGGAAAACACCTTACTCAAAGTCAGCACCAAAAATATCAGTCTATAGTGCTTGCATTATAAACATCTTGCTGTATACCAGTGAGGCATGGATACTCTATGCTAAACAAGAAAAACAGACTACGTTTTATCCTTGGTATCAGATGGGAACACAAAAAGACAAATGTTGAGGTGCTTGAAATAGCTGGTCTGAAATCCATGTACACACGGCTGAGGCAACGCCGATTGAGATGGATGCGTCCCGTTCACAGAATGGCTGATGGCAGAATTCCTGAAGACGTTTTTTATGGAGACTTAAACGAGGGAGAGAGCGAAAGAGACCGTTGGTGACCCGTTCTAATATACAAGGATGTCTGCAAGAGAGACATGAATGCCTTTTACATCGATACGTCATC
This sequence comes from Sepiola atlantica, assembly GCA_963556195.1. Lineage (NCBI taxonomy): Eukaryota > Metazoa > Mollusca > Cephalopoda > Sepiida > Sepiolidae > Sepiola > Sepiola atlantica. The sequence continues at coordinate 68,823,273 of OY744547.1, forward strand.
TTGGGAAAGCCTGTCCTCTGACAGGGGTAAATAGAAAAAAAAGCCTCTCAAACAACAGCTGGACATCGTGGAAGCAAAGTGGTAAAAGCAAGTTCATGGGTGGCAACTGCGGAGGAGAATTTAAGGCTCGCATAGGCTTTCCTGGCCACAGCAAGATATGACTCTGTTAAGTTGATATGCCGTTGGGATATTGGCATTACTGACAAGACTTTCTGAATACTGAAACTAGCCGGTTGGATCTGCAAGTGTCATTCATGGTCGGATACGACCGACGAAAGCCTACTGCTGCTGCTACTACTACTACTACTACTACTACTGCTACTACTACTAAATGGTCTAAGGGGGACTAATATATGCACCATGCAGAAGATTCAGACAGATATACTGAATTTTAATCACTTATGAAGACATTTTAAATATTAGTCTGCAATTTAGAATATTTTCTAGAATTAAAATATTTTTCATCAAAATTACAATAAATATTTTTGAAATAAGTTTTAGTCGCATAATATATTAGATTGAATTTTCGTAAGGGAATATTAAAGTGGTTCAAACCGTTTCTGTAGCGATAATTAGTTTTACCCGTCTTGGGACATGTATTTTTCGAGTATATGGATGTAGATATAGATAATGATATAGATATAAATCGCCTTTATCGCAAATTTGTGACGAGTGATCTATTCTCTTCCCTTTAAAGACTTTTCTAATATTTTTGTTATATTCTAGTGGCCTAACATTCACCGGTAAAATGAATTGGAATAAATACATATAAGATATTGCAACGAAAGTAAGCTCCCTCTACCGTGCTAGAAAACTTCTAACACCTGATAGTATCGTACATCTGTACAAAGCAACCATCCGCCCATGCATAGAGTATTATTGTCACCTCTGGGCTGGTGCACCATCCACTAGTTCAGGGGTTCTCAACCAGGGGTTCTCGAACCCCCGGGGGTTCAGAAGAAGATTTGTTGGGGTAATTAGATGGCTGATGAAAGAGGTATTTTAAATAGTAATAGTTGCGGATTATGAAATGCAGTGCCTGTGTTTTCATGAAGTTGGTTTCATTATTGGTTTAGAAAGAAAAAAACGTATATCAATATATAAGTAATAATTTTTAAAAAAAGTAAATATAGAATTAGATGTGGTGCAGCTTGTGAACTCACATCTTGCTTTTTTTGCGAATGGAGTTGCAGTCTTACTTTCCCGAATTGAGTGAAATGGAATCAAAATTGATTAGAAACCATTTCAATATGAATGTGCACCTTCTTCCAGATAGTATGCAAGAAGAGTTCTTAGAGGTGGTAAACGACTCTGTTGTTAAAGATGCATTTGAAACTCTTTCCCTCACCAAGTTCTAGTTTAAAATGAAGGAAATTTACCCTGTTGTATCTGAAAGGGAGGGCCTGTGAACGAGTGGTTATAGCACTTGTCTTTGGGCTGGACGCCCCGGGTTCGATCCCACGGCATGCGAATTTTCGGGTCTGAAAACTTCCTCTGTCAACCCAGCAGTAAATGGGTACCTGAGTAAAACTCAGGGAAAGTTCAAGGCAGCGGAAGGAGAGGGATGGGCTCCGCCTTCCATATGATGTGCCCTAGACACGGTGATTCTTTACAAATCACCGCAGCTACGGCCATGGGCAGTGTGCGATGTCGGCAACGACACACGTGCGCGTCCAGGCTATGCGACCTTTACCTTATATGAAAGAGTGTTTATCTGATGTTCACTGTGCGAGCAAGAATTTCCAACACTGTTGATTATGAAAACTAAACATTGATCACGATTGTGCCTGTCTAAAACTGCTCCTCGAATTAAGAAAAGTCCTTGTAACAAACAGGCACACTGAAATTCATGATTGATACTTAAAAAAAATAATTTCAGTCCGGCTTGTGTAAAATATTTGTAATACTGATGTTTTTTTTCTAAATAAGGTAATTAACATTTAAATAATTTTATAATATCCTTTTCATAATTGTTGTAGTATAATGAGTGGGTCAATAAATTACCATTGTGTCCTTGTCACATTATTGGAGGTTCCTACTGGAGAAAAACGTTGAAAAACCCTGTCTTAGTCTATCCATCTTAGACAAGGTCCCAAAAGAGTATGTAATCAAATTCACTATCAACCACGCTCCAGCCCCTGTCTCATCGCCGCAATGTCGCATCCCTGTGCTTGTTTTACAAGTACTTCAATGGAATGTGCTCTGATGAACTTCCTGCTCTGGTGCCCCCTCGACGTAAATACACTCGATCAACCCGATAATCAGTTAAATCTCATCCATTCCCGGTGGAGATCACCAGATGTCGGAGAGTTTTTTTTACTCCAATAGTTTCTTTCCTCAAACTGCATCCTTTGGAACTCCGTCCCAGCTCCCTGTTTCCTTGATTGTATTGATATGAAGAAATGTAAAACTAATGGGAAAAGCATCTTGCTGTACAGCTTGGTAATTCTCAGTAGACCCATACGTCTACATTGGCAACTTGCTTTTTTGGGGTAAACCAAGTTAAATAATATATATATATATATATATATATATATATATATATATATATATATATATATATTCCTGTACAGCCTTCACGTCTAGAACTCGTCTACCTTTCTTCTTCTGTACACCTGAAACAAAATGATATTTACATGAACAGAGTGTTTTCACATCTGTGAAAGTAATTCTCGCTTCCTTTTTTTGTCCTTTAGTCCTCACATTCCATGTGCGATGTTTCTGACAAAGGGGGAAGAATTGCCGTTTCTTGATCGCAGTCTATCCATCTAACACTTATCGTTCGCTAGTTTTTGACCTTGAAGTTGTACTTTTTTTTAGCTCTTGACATCGAGTGGCTTCATACGTTGTCTGCAGCGATTTTTTTTTAAAATATACAACGGGTAAGCTTTACTGCAGAGTGCAACATGGTCGTCTTGAAACTCAATGTAAACAAATACTTTTCGGGCCGTATCTATGAGAAATCATTTTTTTTCCATTCTAACAACAGTTTTTAAATCCTCTCATAATATTTTTCATCGTCCATTTGACAATCTCGGTAACCCTTATGATTTAGTTACTTCTTCTCTTGATAAGTTTTGTCTCATTAGTATACAAAAATACGAACGTATCGATACGCCGTAAAACATACGAACTAATCAAATCGAATATTGAAACTACAAGTATAAAAAAACACATTTAAGCAGTGGCAGGCTTACGATCCCGAACTTTCAAAAATTGCTAAACATTATCTCTAGCGAACCAGCATATAATCTCAGATATCGCTCCATTTAGTCCATTCATTAAACAAAATTATCTTCACCATAAAAAGATATAACTTAATTATTAATCCGATAAAATCGACGCAGTTTCTTCAGAATGAATGAACTAAACTGTTTGAAGTAATACATTAATTATTTTGAAATATTCTCTTTGATTTAAGTCTATTTCTTTCCGCTAAAATATTTGACCTTTGCAAATATACGTTTTTTTTTTCATGATTGTTGGTCTCTAAGAAGAATTAGCGCAAGTACCGAGCATTACCCGACCGGAAAATTGATCGCATTTTAATGGAGAATGTTCATCCCTTCGTAGCCAAGCCTACGAGGCATTTCGCTAATATCTTGTATCATATCAAAAAAATAAATCTGGCTCGTCTACGATTATATAATTTCATGCTCTATTTTGTAAAAAAAAAATTATAAACCAATTTGAAGAAAATCAGATATTTTTTGTGGTATAAGGAAATAGTAAAATAACGTATAACAATATTTTGTTAAATATATATATATATATATTTAACATAGTTCACCCCAAACAAGGCAGGCTGCCACTGTAGACGTAAGGGGCTACTGAAAAAAAGAAAAGGGGGGCGAAGGTTGATGGTCAAACTAAATTGGGATCTGTGCAGCGAGATGTCTGTTTACATTAGTTTTAAATTTCTGCATGTCTGTACTGTCGGGGAAACAGGGGGCAGGGAGGGGGTTCCAGAGGCCAGCAGCACGAGGAAAGAAGCTATTTGAGTAGAAAGCTCTCCGTCGTCTGGGGACATACACAGTGAAGGGATGAGATTTAGTTGATTGTCGAGTTAGTCTAGTGAATTTACGTCGAGGGGGCACCAGAGTAGACAATTCATCGGAGCATAATCCATTGAAGTATTTGTAAAACAAGCACAAGGATGCTACATTGCGGCGATGGGACAGGGACTGGAGCTTGGTTGACAGTGAGGGACCTATTAGGTTGGCGATTCTTTTTGGACCTTGTCAAGGAGGGAGAGACCAGTAGATGATGCACCAGCCCAGATGTGGCAATAATACTCAATGCTAGAATAAATGTTCAGTCGGGTTGTAGGAATTGATGGAAACGGGTGTGATGTCACATCCCTCAAAGAGTGGATGAATGAGAGTATTGATTTACTCCTCTCCAGGAGTTAGGCACAGTAGTCGGCAGTTCTTTGAAGGCTCTTAAAGTTATAAGTTATTGGTGATCATCGTTGTCTTTAATATTTAAGCATACAACTTGTAGGAATAAACCTACTGAGTACACACTTCGAAAATCCGACAAAATAATTTTATATATTAAATAGCTGGCTTTAAAAACACCTGAAACCATAAGTTTCTTAAAAGCACTAAGCTAAAACTTTCGGATTGAATCATATAATTAGATTTATAAAATAACAGTTATAATTAATTTATTATAAATGTATGAATAATAAAATGTTGACGTAACGGATAAAGTACTAGGTAAAATACAGTTGTAGATGCAGGCTTCTCATAGTTAGAAGGTTCAATCCTCAGTGAGGGCGATACTAGGAGTTGCGAATTACTGAAGATTTCTACCCGGTCATGGTTGACGCAAGAAATGCATGCTGCACCCGTGGATTAAATACAGGGTTTTGTTCGAAATTCCGTGCAGATTCCCGAGTTCGACAGAAGCATTCCCGAGTTCGACAAGATACACCTGAAAACGGTCGGAGGTTCCACCGGCCGAAACGTTGTGAGAATAACATTATAGATGAGAACAGTAGTCCGGATTGTCCAAATAATACTAATTAGCGATCCTCATCTAAAAAAATTCAGAAACACAAATTTATTTATCTTTTAAACGCGACCGGAACATTTTTTTTATCAGAAATCAGAAATCAGTTCGCGCGAACGATTAAAGGTGTTTTATTTAGCTTCCAAACTTATGACGACTTGAAAGGCACATTTAATAACAAATGCGAAACGTTTGTTCGCGGGATCAACACAATCATTGAATTGTAGCCTCGCCAACGTGAGAATGATAAAGCAAGTCAACAGTCACTCTTTCTTGCTTATGCCTCGTCCATATATATATATATATTTCAAGTACGATGTTTGTTTAATTTGAATTACTTCCCCATAAAATTTATCAACAAATATTTCGAGTAAAGTTTTAGTAATTTCTTCTTTGGTTTATGAAATTAATATAATTAGTCAATGGTTATATCGGAAATACAATTGCATATAAATATATATCGCAGAATGGTTCTTTGGTATAGTTTTTAGGTAGTACTATTATTATTATTATTATTATTATTATTTTTATTATTATGATTATATTTATAATTAATATTATTTGACATGCAAATTACCATATCACACTGTATTGATTTAGTCCTCTCCAGGAGTTAGGCACAAGGCCAGTTTTTATCTTACTCCCACAAGCAAGATGCGACCCAAGGTCGTGTCGGGAAAGTGGGTTTTAAAAATTGCCTGGGCAGCCACGTCGGCACTCCCCGGTAGGTGCGCCTCAGGCTGTAAGCAACAAACCCACTCCTCCCCAAAGAGGGGAGGCGATACCTGGGAGGGTGGACCTCTTAGAACTGCACAGGACAGACCCGCAGACCGGCGCAAATCAAGCCCCGAAGGCCAAGACAATACCAGTCTATGGGGTGCAGTATCCATCGGAACAGATACTACATTTTGATCTTAGCCAAAAGGCCAAGCCACACTGTAGACTTAAAGGTAATGTATTATTAATATTTTAATTATTATTATTATTATTATTATTATTATTATTATTATTATTATTATTATTATTTATGTATATCTAAGTGAAATTAAAGCTGATTTATTTCTACATTTGATTATTGGGAAAGTGGTCGTTTGATCAGTACCACTGGAGAGCCATGGATTTTAAAACTGTACTGTTTTTAAATCTCCGAAAGAGTTACATGGTAAACAGCTGATGATCCCCGTTTTAATATTCCACGCTCAAGTTAAGGTCTCCTGTTTTTGTTTCACTGTTAGATACGTGAATCCCCTGCATTTTCTTTCTTTGTTTAAAATAACTCAAAGCTTCTTTAGACTATATATATATATATATATATATATATATATATATATATATATATATATATATGGAAAATGAAATAAGAAAAACCAAAATATTAATTAAATATCCATCTACGTTTCACTTTTATTAGGTTTCCTCGGGACGGGGGATTGAAGTAAAAGAAAAAAATACAGCAACACATACCAAAGTCTGAAAAATAAATGTGAAGAAACGCTCAGCAGTTTTTCCATTTATTATCATATATATATATATATATATATATATATATATATATATATATATATATATATATATATATATATATATTACTATTTCATGTATCCAGCAAAAACTGTATAAGAAGATCTTTTTTTTATGTATCAGTTTTCAGTATTTGCTTCAACAGTGCCTGATACGTAAGTAGAGCTAGGTAGTAAACTATGAAAATATATTTAAGGCAATTAAGCTACATAGAGGCTCCCGCGTTTACTCCCCGGGGAAAATCTTTTATTTTTGTCGGGTGCTTTTATATACACAGCTAGCTAGTTAACCAATCATATACTTTGTTTTTCTCTCAGCCAAGCGTTGGGCTTTCCACGAACAAAGGTCTGGTTAGTGTTACTTTCTATATCCTGTTCTATTGTTTTGTTTTCTATAGATTGGCTTATATCCTATTTCGTTTGTTGTGTCAATATAATGGGTGAATTTATTTTAACACGCGGTTCCTTTGTATTTCTATTTTAAGTTTTAGTTTTTTGATTGTTAGGTTTTTGTTTTATTTAGTTGGTTTTGTTGTTTTAACTAGGTAGCCGTGTATATAAAAACACCCGGCAATAATAACTCCATGCACTTTAGCCTGAAGATCCCCTCACCGGGATGAAACGCGGGAGTCTTTGTGTAGCTTACTTGCCAGAAATATATTTTCATAGCTTAATATATATATATATATATATATATATATATATATATATATATATATATATATGTACGATCCCTCTCTAAAAGATATCCTACCTTAGGCCATACAAAATATTTCAAATACGTGACGGGGTTGGGACCCTAATCCCATTAAAATGTCGGCCCGTTGTGCTTGAACACACTTAGCCCATCGATCCATCCACTGCCGGGAACACATCTGGAAGTCTCTTTGGGGATGGTGTTCATCTCCGCCGTCGCGTTTCGCACCATCTCTTTTTTTGCATCCTCTCAACAACAGCTGCACTCCGAGCTGATTGGATCCTGCCAGAACACTGGTCACTCTCCGCTGATATGCAGCCATTTTTTAATCGGTTGAACCACTCCTTAATTAGTGTTACATCCATCGCATCATCTCCAAACACCTGCTGAATCTAACGCGACTGTATTGTATTAAAAAAAAACATATATTGTATGGTTTATTTGCATAACAGTAAGCCGTTTCGATAGTAATATAGGAGTGATAAATACAGTAAAAACCTTCGTATTTATAAACCCTTCAATACTTTTTTTGTTTATATTAGTTGTACATCAAATATACTGATTACCTATGTAGCGGGTGTGCTGATGCCAGATGATATTACTACCTACTCACACTTGTCAACATGTTCGTTGCAAACGTGAAACAAGTTGCAGTTTAACACATTTTCCTTGAATATTATATTAAAAAGGCATTTTATTGGAATGTGTCATATTTGAAATTAAAAAAAGCATTTAAGGTTTAATTAAAATACAATTTTAGTTATTTTTATAAACTTTAAAATACCAATTTACATTTTCTTACTAAATGGTACAATCAGGTATATCCTCTTTTCCCCTTCTTTCTTTTTATTGCGGTAGGGAATACGTGATTATATTTAATTTCCTGCCCATGACGGATCAATTACTAAATGAGCGGCGCCCGACTTGATCATCTACACAAAACCGACGTTGGCACCAATTTGAGTCGCGTTCATTACTGAATCAATCAGTCGTCAGACATTCTTACCGTCTATAGAATGTAGTTTAGCTTTCTTTTAGAGCCGCTGACCTACTACGGGGATCGGAAAATGTATTCTAAACGCGTGACCCGGTTGAGATCAAATCTGATTTGAAGGCAAGCGTATAGATCCGCCTCTATTCACTGCGGCTGGACAACGTAATTGATCAAAACATAATAGCCGCGTGATCAGCTGATTTGACTGATAGAAATTCGACCACGACTTCCCGTATTTCTGAGTGAATAACAACAACAAAAACGGCAGATCTAATAATAATAATAATAATAATAATAATAATAATAATAATAATAATAATAATAATAACAACAACAACAACAACACTCTGGGACCGGGGTGAGGCTTGTTGCCACCCGGGCCCCAGAGGAGACCAATGGCGCTTATCACCGTGAAATCGATGGTAGGTGGCTGTTGCGATACCGCAAGGTCATCAGCGGTGATGAACAAAAAGAGGTGGAGCATACTGGAAGTCTGAGGAGACTTGTTGTCACTCAGACCCCAGGGAATACCACAGGTTTTTGGCAGTGGGTGATCACTGACGATGACCAGTGTGATAACTACTAGTGAGTAAATAATAATGAGAAGAAGAAGAAGAAGAAGAAGAAGAAGAAGAAGAAGAAGAAGAAGAAAAATAGCAAATACAAGAAACTTGCCAGAGAACTGAAAGGAATATGGAGCATGAAAAAGTGATTATAATCCACATAATCGTAGGAGCACTAGCAACAGTCCCAAAAAAACATGGAGAAAAGACTGGGAGAAATTGAAATCAAAGAGGTCACTGAGGCCATAAAAAGACGGCAATGATCAACACAGCTGTAATCTTATTGAAAATCCTTTGAATGCGGAAACCAATCCGCATAAGCTACGAATGGTAACTAGTCACATAGAATAACGAGAAGAAAACAAAACCACATCAAAAAAAAAAAAACATGAACAGAAACGGCAAGAAACATCATAAGGACAGGGAAATAATAATAATAATAATAATAATAATAATAATAATAATAATAATAATAATAATAATAATAATAATAATAATAATAATACCTCACAAAATAATCATGAAGGGTCAAAGAGGATGGAAGGATTTATGAAAAAGAAGCCAGAAGTTTACTGGATAATACTTTCATTTTTGGGAGGCTTATTATCACTGAAATTCCAGTGAAGACCAATGGTCGTGTTCAACAAGAGATCAATAGTAAACGGCTGTTCCGATAACGCGAAGAAATCTGCCACGGTTATCGAAATATATAGAGTACTAGGAATCTTGAGAGATTTGTTGTGACTCAGACTCCAGGTCACACCACTGATTATTGTTATTGTCAGTGAGTAATCAACAGTGATAGTCTGTATGAGAAGTCTTAGTGAGTACAAATAAAAATACTAATAATGATGATGATAATAATAATGATAAGAATAATAAGAATAATAATGCTACTACTACTAGTAGTACAGTTTAGAAAAAAATAGGAAACAGACGAGGAGAAATTGGAATCAAATGGAGGATCGGCACGAAACTACGAACGGCACTGATGATAACATCCCTCATATTAAAACACATCGTTAGTAAACAAATAACGGGGTGATATGCCGTAGATAGTTAAACTGAGAAAAGCGAGTACGCATTTATTTTGTAGGCTGTTTTTTTTCTAATCACATGAAAAAATATCAAACAAAAGTTCATAAATTAAAAAAATTTACAACAATGAGTTGATTTCGTGGGGAAAAAAAAACGGAAAATAAATATTTCTCCGTGCGTCCGCTAATTCAATATACAGCGACTAATTAGAAAATTTTAATTACATTCAAAAATAGAAGATGTCATGTTAATTGATGTCAGCCGTTTCCGTTCCGATTACATCCCGAAAAAGAACCAAAAAAATCGCATGGCAATTATTTATTAATCAGACTAACGAGACAATGCGGTCAGCTAAGAAATGTATTTTGCCCGCTTTTTCTCTAATAGCAGAATGTCCTATTTTATTTATCGATGACGTCATACACATCAATGCTGCTGCGACCAAACCACTGACGAGTGTTGTGTGCATTTACACAGTTTTTTTTTAAAACTTAGTACACCACAAAAAAAGACAAGTTGCCAATGTAGATGTAAGGAGCTACTGAGAATTAGGGTGAATGTTTTTAGATAGAGTATTTATTTGCCTCCTCTTCAAAAGGTTAGGCACAAGGCCAGTTTTATCTTACTCAGTAAGATGTGACCCAAGGTCGGGTCGGGAAAGTGGGGTTTGAAAAGCCAGCGGCCGAGAGGTGAGCACTCTGGCCATTAAAAATTGCTTGGGCAGTCCCGTCGGCATTCCCCGGTAGGGGCGCCTCAGGCAGTAAGCAGTAAACTTACTCCTCTCCAAAGAGGGGAGGCAATGCCTGGGAGGGTGGATCTCCTAGAACTGCACAAGACCGACCCATAGATCGGCGTAAATCAAGCCCCAAAGGCCAAGACAATACCAGTTTATGGGATGTAGTATCCATCGGAACAGATACTACACTTTGATCTTAGCTAAAAGAGTGGGTGCTTGTTTGGTGCCAATAACCTCACACAATTAGACCATTCCTAGTCATATGAGACTAAGTGGCAAAAACATGTTCCCCATGTTTCCCAGATAGAGAAAAAGAGAGACGGCGTTCAATGTCCTAGTCAGGAAACAATTCCAAGCACCGGTGTCTTTGAGGTGTCCCTGCCCTCGTATCTCTACGCATTCAGCACCAGTCGTGTGCCTCGTGATTCCTCACTCAATGATCTAGTCAAACAAGGTATCCATTCTGTAGGGTTCGCGTCAATTTCTGAACATATCAGCCAATACGGAGACGAGAGTAGCCGACCCGATGGCATGACCAAGTTTGCTTTTTTAAAGCCAGTATGTCACTTAAGAATTGCGGAATTTACTGTCAATCACGTCACCGCAGCTCTGATCGCTGAGAAAAAAACAAAACGAAAATCCATAAATGCTCACAACTTAACAGCTGAATTGGCCAGCCTATCTCAGTGGAAGAATCAGGGAAAATCGGTCCCAGTACTTCGGGATTCATACGACACACTGAAGATATGATCGACACTTGTAGAGGAAGCCCCGGGAGACTGCATTAATGTCCAAGGGCATCTCCCTCGCTATCGTTCGTGGCAACGCTATTCCCATCATGCCGTCATCGCGTAACGTTTAAATGTTGATGGAGAACATAACCAAATTATGAACTCTTGGGAAGGCAAATATATGGGCACATACATAAATACATTTTTATTTCTAATAGATATTCTTTGTTTGAAAATTATTTGAACTAAAACGAAATCCTAGAGAAAATATTGGTTGATCAGGTGGTGCAATAAAATAACGAAGTTGTTTTATTTCAAACAGACACAGAAATGAGCTCTTAATATAAAGTCCCGATTCACGTCATGCCCGTTCTAAAAAATATAATAATTATAACAATTAAAATGAGCAATATTGTAATAATAACCTTAAAAGAGTAGAAAGTCGACGTTGCGTAACTCTTACTCTTCTTATTTGTCCTTTAGTCCTCATATTCCATGAGCGATGGTTCTGACAAAGAGGGAAGAATTGCTGTTTTCTGATATGGAATCTAAACATTTTTTTGGCTAGTTTTTAACCTTGAAGTAGTGTTTATTTTTTAGCTCCTAACATCAAGTCGCTTAGTGCATTGTCAGGAGCGATTTCCATGAAGAAGAAGAAGGAGAAGGAGAAGAAGAAGAAGAAGAAGAATAATAATAATAATAATAATAATAATAATAATAATAATAATAATAATAAGAATAATAATAATAATAATAATAATAAGAAGAAGAAGAAGAAGAAGAAGAAAGATGATGATGATGATGATGATGATGATGATGATGATGATGATGATGATGATGATGATGATGAGGATAGAAATAATAATAATAATAATAATAATAATAATAATAATAATAATAATAATAATTGACTACAAGAAAGCCTACGACAGAATCCCCCAAACATGGATAATTGAATGCTTAAAAATATACAAGATACCAGACAGGATTATTAATCTCATCCAGAAAGCAATGGAAACATGGAGACTAAAACTGACAGCCGGAGGACAATACCTGTCTGAGATAAAAATACAGAGAGCCATTTTTCAAGGAGACTCTCTATCACCACTACTGTGTATAATAGCCATGATGCCACTCAACTACATACTCAGAAAGTGTGATGCCGGATACAGGTTTACGGATACAGAACAAAGAATAAACCACCTGATGTACATGGATGACCTTAAACTGTTTGCAAAAAACAAAACAGAACTGGAAAAGCTGATAAACACAACCAGGATATTCAGCCAGGATATCCAAATGGAGTTTGGAATAGAAAAATGTGCACTGCTAGAGATCAAAAGAGGAAAACTGGAAAAGACAGAAGGTATAGAACTCCCCAACCAAGAGGAGATGAGGGCGCTAGGAGAACAAGAGAGTTACAAATACCTGGGAGTTCTGGAAGCAGACACAATCAAATATACAGAAATGAAAGAGAAGATTGGAAAAGAATATCTACGAAGAACAAGGAAACTCTTAGAAACTAAACTATATAGCAGAAACCTAGTAAAAGGGATAAACACATGGGCTGTATCACTAATAAGATACTCTGGACCATTCATAGGCTGGACCAAAGAAGAACTCAGGCACCTTGACCAAAGAACTAGAAAACTAATGACTATGCACAATGCACTGCACCCAAAAGACGACACGGACAGACTCTACGTGAAAAGAAATGAAGGAGGTAGAGGACTGGTAAGTATAGAAGACTGTGTGGAAGACACCAAAAAAGAGCTGGAGAAATATGTAACCCAGAACACGGAAAGACTGATCACCACATCAAGAGACACCAGCCCAACAAACAACCCCGGAAGCACTGAACCCAGAAACAAAAAGACAAGAAAGGAAAAGTGGGAAGAAAAACAACTACATGGACGCTTTATAAGACTCACAAGCGATGAAGCCAATGAAAACAGCTGGGCATGGCTAAGAAAAGGAAACCTGAACAGAGAAACGGAATCTCTGCTGACGGCTGCACAGAACAATGCGATTAGGACAAACTTTATTAAAGCAAAGATAGATAAAACCCAGGAAAACAGCAAATGCAGATTGTGTGGACAAAGAGACGAAACGATAAATCATATAATAAGTGAATGCAGCAAGCTAGCACAAAGGGAATACAAGAACAGACATGACAGCATGGGGAAAGAAGTACACCGGGAAATGTGCAAACAACTGAATTTCGAATATGCAAGAAAACGGTACAAACACAAACCAGAAACTGTACTAGAAAACGAAAAACACAAAATCATATGGGATATGAATGTACAAACGGACAAACCCATAACAGCAAGGAGACCGGATATGATAATAATCAACAAGAAAGAAAAATCCTGCAAAATCGTGGACTTTGCCGTTCCAGCAGCCCACAGAGTGAAGATCAAAGAGACGGAAAAGAGAAGCAAATATACTGAACTTGCCAGAGAATTGAAAGGAATATGGAACATGAAGAAAGTCAGTATAACACCAATAATCATAGGAGCACTAGGAACAGTCCCCAAAAACATGGAGAAAAGACTAGGAGAAATAGGAATCAAAGGGATAACTGAGACCATACAAAGGACAGTAATGATCAAAACAGCTACAATCCTGAGAAATGTCCTCGAATGCGGAAACCAACCCACATAAGCAACGAATGGAGAACAAACACATGGAAGCACAAAACAACAGAACCGGGGAAAATACAACCGCACGAGAGAGACGAAAATTATGGACAGAGGGTCGAGGAGGGAAAGCGCAAACCAGACCTCCACTGGAAGAGCGCGGACAGCTCTGGGACCTTGGGAAGGCTTGTTGCCACTCGGGCCCCAAAGGGGACCAATGGCCCTTATCAGCGGGAAATCGTTGGTAGGTGGCTGTTGCGATTACCGCAAGGTCATCAGCGGTGATGAACGAAAAGAGGTGGAGCATACTGGAGGCCTGAGGAGACTTGTTGTCACTCAGACTTCAGGGAATACCACAGGTTGTCGGCAGTGGGTGACCACTGACGATGACCAGTGTGATAACTCCTAGTGAGTAAATAATAATGATGATGATGATGATGACGTTATATTTTGACGACATCGTTTTGTGATTAAGTTCTGAATTCAAACCACTTCTTATAAAACTAGAGCATATTCAGGCAGGGGACATTTTGTATTCAGCACCGTCCTCTTTCGGAAGTCATGCTAACGGGGTAACTGTTGTGCCTCTACACCGCCTGCTTGCCCAGAAGCGGTCTTTTCGAATCAGTCAACATGGGATTCGGACGTTTGTTCCGCTTGTTATGGACGTTGACTCTGGGACAAGTTGCTTGGCAAAAATAGAGGTAAGCAACACATAGTTCTCTACACCTATTTGAATTTTTACTCTTTTATAATTTGCTTTGTTTTGTCTTAGAACATGTTTGTAAGACTTGTTTATTTTCATGTCTTTCCAGTTTTACGGTGAAAAGATGTTATAGTTCAGCGTTGGCCACGTGCACGCGAATGAATACATATTTATCAGTATAATTCGTATTCGAGATTTTTGCTCCAGTTTGCTTGCTGTTACAATAATGCTGTTTCCATGGCCGTTATCTTAAAGCTGAAAAGTTCAACATAACCGAATTAAAATTACAGTTTTATATTCACAAGATGTTAATGAAGACAATAACACAATTTCATACTCTTTCGTCCATAGCTCACACATCACATCAAGTGCCATAACTTGTCAGACGTATCTAGTTCACACACACTCGGCGCATACATTCACTATTCTAACAGTATTATTTTCACAGACAAATATATACGTTTCTTATTAATAAATATTTACTGTTGTGTCTAAATTTATTTGCAGTTAATGGCTTTTACTAGAACAGCCGTATAAACATCGCAATGCTTAGCAACACGTAGCGCTGTTTAACAAGATGAGTATCTCATGTATTAAACTTATCTAAAAAAACACTGGCAATACAATATTACATTTCATTAGATGGATTGATAAACACATGCAACATATATACATTTCACCAATCTATCGAATGTAACTACGTCTTAATGCTGGCTTATCTATATATTACTATCTATATAGAACTTAGGTATGCATATATATATATATATATATATATATATATATATATATATATATATATATATATATATATATATCCATTCTGGTGAATTCTCTACAAAGACGGATTTTTCCTTTGGTGTTTATTATTTTTGATAAAGGGAAGTTTTTTTTCCCCGAAATATTAAATAAATGATTTTTAATAGTCATCCAGCCAACACACAAACAGCCAACACCACACTTGCTATTATGTAAGATTTTAAGAAAAAATATATAGTAAGTCCCATTTTATTATTTTTGTTCCTTCCAGCTTACAACCTACCCGGCACTTTGCATTGCCCTCAGCCTTTTTAAAACATACTACTACTATTCACAGCAATGCTTCAAGCAATGTACCATTCTCTCCCTCTCTCTCACTCTCTCTTTCTCTCTCTCATCTCTCTCTCTCTCTCTCTCTCTATATATATATATATATATATATATATATATATATATATTATCTAAGCACCTAAGCGTGCAAAAGATGTAAAGGGACCATAATTCTATGTATAAAAAGAAATTAAAACATGATAATTATTAGTGACTGTAATTCGGGCTATAATCGCCAACTTTTTTTTTTAATTGCATTTGTTTTTGTATTATTGACATTGAGGATAAGCACAGCAAGTAATACAGCAATGCATTGGAACATCTTACAAATATCATGATGTTAGCCGAAAAACTGTCTGCGAGATAAAAACATAGGTTGGAAAAAAATGACGTCAATCTGTCCTCTGTGATAATGATGTGGTATTGAACTACGTAAAATACTGAATATAGCATTGCTCTAGCTTGGAACTATTGAGCTATTATAAGTACTTTGCGTTACAAAATGTTTTTAAATGCACACACACACACACACACACACACATATATATATATATATATATATATATATATATATATATATATATATTTCATGATTTTTAGAGGAGTACAACATTTTATTATCGCAAGCATGAAGGGAAGACGAATTTTGTCGTTCATGATTAAAAGTAAATCAAGAACAAAAAACGCCAGCCGACCGGTTTCGCCCTCTCTTAACAAAGGCTGTATCGAGGGATTTAAAAAAGGAGGGATTTACAAAAGGGGGTGAAAAGAGAGTACAGTGTAAAATAGCGTTATGTTATATGTACAATGGAGGATGAATCTTAGAGACTGATCACATTTGTTTACAAAAAGAGGGACGTTTCAGGCGAGATTTTTAGATTGTATAACAAGTGAGCATGACTAAAATGGTGAAGGAGTCCATGTTAAAATTCCTAGCGCCCGGCGGGTTTTCATTCATATATATATATATATATATATGTATATATATATATATATATCAAATCAGATAAAGTTGCACTACTTCTTTGGTAAAAATCGTATTCAATAATAAATCAATAAGGGTGTAAGGGAAACAACTCAATTTATACTATTATGGAGAAATAGGATGATCAAAATTTCGCTTATCAGTCCAGAATCTTTTAACGACATTTCTGTTGCGGAAATTGTTGGTATGTGTTGTCAGTATTTGTAAGTTAAAACGTATATATATATATATATATATATATATATATATATATATATATATATATATATAGTTGTAACCAACATAAGAAAATATTTGCGCCCTTTACGTTATGTTGTTGATGTTTAAAACACAACAGACACATTTATAAAAGGTTTAAAAATCGTTTGACATTCACGGTGAAAATAGTCGAATGGCTTTCTGTGCCGAAAGACAACCAAACATGCCACGCAAATTTCTCACGGCATGTCACAACACATGCACGACATCGTTCCCTGCTGGCTTTTGGCCAAGCGCTAAGTGCTGTAGGCTATGGGCGGACTGCCTCTTTCTTCTCGCGATGTTTCTCATCTAATTGACTTAAAATCGAACGTTGGACTCGTGTGTCATACAACGCAAATTACCTACGTTCAACTCAAATCGATTAGGGCAAATGGGAGAATTAAAGAAGAAATTGCGCCGCCAAATCAATTCATAAGACAATGGTTTTCATTTCTTGTGTGAATGACGGTCGGATGTTTGTCAATGACGCATCCACGCCTTCATGAACAGCGTCTGCGCAAAACTGTCTATTTACAAATAATTACTCGATAAAATTAATGTGTGTGTCCATAAGTCGTGATTTTTCGTTTCTAAGAAAAATAGGATTTTTCAACTGCGAAAAAAAAAAAGGGTATAGTATACCCTTGCACCATGTTCGAATATAACCCCCTGCCCAAATGAGATTCTTCTTTTTTGAGCGATTACATTTTCATTTCTTGCGTGAAAGACTGTCGGATGTTTGACGATGACGCATCCACGCCTTCTATGAACAGCGTCTGCGCAAAACTGTCAATTCGAAAATAATCACTCAATAAAATTAAGGTTTATGTCCAAATGTCGAATTTTATCGTTTCTAGAAAAATAGGATTTTTCAACTGCGAAAAAAAAGGTTGTAGTATACCCTTGCACAATGTTCGAATATAAATTCCCCCCCAAAAAGGAGATTCTTCTTTTTTGAGCGATTACATGTACACAGACTAAAAATATTGGCGGTTAAACTAAATTAAACAACAAATAAACTATTATTTTAGAAGATAGAGTAAGGGGTCAGTTTTATATATATATATATATATATATATATATATATATATATATATATATATATATATATATATATAGCAATAGATGAAGTGAAAGAATAAAATATAGTGCGAATCAAATTTTATTACAGTTCAATGTTCAGACAAAGTACTTTAAAGTCCTTAACTCATGAGTTTTCAAAGAAAATCTTCTCCTCAGAGGACCATTACCGCAATGACATTACTGCAGGTAATGAAAATTAAACTTTGAAAATATATAAAAAATATATATATGAAAATACATAAACATATATAAAACATCAAATATATCGGCCTAAAACATACTTTTTTGTAAACCTATACAGTTCATCCAAGTCAAAACGTTTAAAATAGCTCCAGGAAAGATATCAAATAGGTTGATTAAAACATAATCCAAGTGGTGAATGGTGGTCCAAAAGCAAAAGAAGTTATCCAGGCGGGACATTTGTTTGCTATTGATGCAGTAGATAACAGTGAACTGTAATAAAATTTGATTCGCACCTTATTCTATTCTTTCCCTTTATCTATTGCTATTAATGCTCTATCCAGTATACTGAGCTTTATTTTTATCCGGATGTTAACTAATTACAGATATTAGTTGCCTCTTATATATTTTGTTGTATTAACCTTATATATACATATATATAAATAAAATATTGATTATTGTTTATGTACGTATACGCTCCGTCCCTTTTCAATCGAGACTCATCAGCATAGAGATATGACTATACACTACCGGCCGTACGATTCGAAACCCTTGATTACAAGTATTTTTCAACTTAAATTCAACGTCGCTGACCGCGCGTCCAATATTTGAATAGCCGATAAATGATAATTTAACACATTTAAAAGCGGCACGATGTCCAGGCATTTAACTTCTATTAAAGAAGGAATGATGCATTATAAAGCAAGTGACGTCATGCTATGTCCGTACTACCATTAGAGTGCTCTACTTATTTTACGAGGAGCGACAAATATAAAATATTTGTTATTATTTCTTGTATATATATATTAAAAAAATATGACTCAATACTGGTAACCCCTGAAGAAGGAATTTTATTCCGTAATCGATAGGATTAATGTAAGAAAAAAAAAATTAATCTTGTATTGCTAATTTGGCTTATATTTCAATTTTATTAACTTTCCATGCAATACTTTAAAACTTGAACGATAAACACACACATTACTCGACAGCGCGTGCCAACGCATCTCTCGTATGACACCGGTTTTGAATCCTACCCGCCATTTCATAACAGCAAGGCGATGAGGTCGTACCATCAAAGACGTTTATCAAATTAACAAAGAAATAAGTTTCTTTATTCTTGTTTTTTGATAAAAAAAAATAATAAAAAAATATGACTTAATACTGGTCACCCCTGAAGAAGGAATTTTATTCCGTAATCGATAAGATTAATGTAAGAAAAAAAAAAAATCTTGTATTGCTAATTTGGCTTATATTTCAATTTTATTAACTTTCCATGCAATACTTTAAAACTTGAACGATAAACACACACATTACTCGACAGCGCGTGCCAACGCATCTCTCGTATGACACCGGTTTTGAATCCTACCCGCCATTTCATAACAGCAAGGCGATGAGGTCGTACCATCAAAGACGTTTATCAAATTAACAAAGAAATAAGTTTCTTTATTCTTGTTTTTTGATAAAAAAAAATAATAAAAAAATATGACTTAATACTGGTCACCCCTGAAGAAGGAATTTTATTCCGTAATCGATAAGATTAATGTAAGAAAAAAAAAAAATCTTGTATTGCTAATTTGGCTTATATTTCAATTTTATTAACTTTCCATGCAATACTTTAAAACTTGAACGATAAACACACACATTACTCGACAGCGCGTGCCAACGCATCTCTCGTTCGACACCGGTTTTGAATCCTACCCGCCATTTCATAACAGCAAGGCGATGACGTCGTACCATCAAAGACGTTTATCAAATTAACAAAGAAATAATTTTCTTTATTCTTGTTTTTTGTAAAAAATAAAAAAATAAAAAAATATGACTCAATACTGGTCACCCCTGAAGAAGGAATTTTATTCCGTAATCGATAGGATTAATGTAAGAAAAAAAAATTAATCTTGTATTGCTAATTTGGCTTATATTTCAATTTTATTAACTTTCCATGCAATACTTTAAAACTTGAACGATAAACACACACACACACATATATATATATATATATATATATATATATATATATATATATATATATATATATATATATATATATATATATATATTGAACTTAAAATTACCATCTACTTTGCGTTTAGATGCGTTGTTAAGGACTTGTAACCAATTGTTTTATTTATTTAAATCTTGGCAATTTACTTAATTTCTTTCATTTGAACATGATTCTTTTTATTTGATGTTTAAATTTCAAATTGTCTCCCTGGCATTATTTTTAGAATCCGTTTCGGTCGGTCAGTATGTCGCGCTTTAATTCTTAAATATTCCCTTCGTTAAATACTCACATTGAATGGACGCTTCTTATTTTCGAAAATAGCCGAGAACGTATGTGTAGGCATTCTTTTGTACGGGGGCTTCAAATAAAAGCAATGACATCCCTATTAAATGGTATTGTATGCATAGGTAGTTTCCTCAACCAGAGACGAGTTATACCTAACTCCGAAGGAGAAAAGTCTGATGCCTTTCGGATAAGCGCTAGGTTGCCAGAATGTTGCAACGGTCAACCTCGACTAGTATGAAGGGTAACTGAAAAGGTTGTTATCTCCCCCAAACCCTGCATCAAAATGTAGAACAAGGCCAGAAAACTGGGAAAAACCATCTCCTTTGAGGGGAAGTGGACATTCTGGTAATGTACAAAAATATTCCATTTGCTAACCTATATTTGGGGAAAGTTCACGTTTATAAATTATATGTAAAACGATAGCTTATAGACAAGTAAATGGATTTATCTACCGAGCGACGGACGAATTCATCGACATTTTACGGTAAAGGCGCTTAAGGAAACCGGGGTATATACCCCCTACCGAATTAGTAGATTATGCATCTTGTAGACCCGAAGCGGTCCATACCGCATTCTCACGCTGAAAGATCAGAATGATGCGAAAGCGAACTTCGTCTGTCATAAAAAGTCGCCAGAAATGCTGGTATCTTCCCTGATACATAAATGTTTAACCTGTGATGCTGAAAGATTTCCCCTGCGTCTGGTGACTGTACAAACTCTTTAGGGCTCTCAATTCAGAAGACCAAATCCGACAAAACACCTGTTTCGACTTGTAAATCGCCGTCACCAGTCGATAGAAATTCTTGACATGAATCAGTTTTATTGATTCGACAATGTGTTGCATTAAAACGCATTAAAAGAAAACGCGACACGGAATAATCGATAAAATTGACAGGTAACCGAAATAATTTCATTTCAATAATAGGTTGTAACAATTCCTTCCGGTGGTTAACTGGATAACGACACGGACTGAAGATCTGGATGTTCTAAGTTCGAAACCAGTCAACCTTCTCGTGGTCCTTTCTGTAAGTATCCGATGTCTTTCCAGGAATATTTCTAACTAGAAAAACATCGGGGAAACTAATGCCAACACCAGAATCATCTGATTCACACGAAAGAAGAAGTACATCTCTGATCGGTGTATTTCATTTTGTCGGTCTGCTGAAGCATAGGTGATAATTTAAAGCAGGTCTTCTATCAAACGCCGGGGGTCGTAGACGTACCATTCAGATATGGCTGGAAGAAGAAGACTATTCCTAGCGATATTATATTTCTTTATGTTTTAGAAAACATACACATACATCCGCGTGCACACACGTACACTTATGCACCCATTCCTCTGTCGCTATATAGTTTCTCGTGGCTCAGTGCTACGAGCGCCGGACTACAGGCAGATTCTGCTGATAAGCCGTAAAACAGCGAAACACGTGTCCATGGATACTTATATTTCATAAATATATACGCCGCCCATATTACGTTCTAGCCTTATACTTTAAGCAATGATTCTCCGTAAAACGATATTTGAATACGGTCATTTGTCAATATCTCAAAGTACACAACAAACAATATGATAACATTTATACTCAACCTGTTAAGTGGTCAAGTGGTTACGGCGCCGGATTTCAGGCATTGTTGTCCCGGTTTCGAATCTCGCTAATGATGATGTCTATAGATATATTAAAACATGCTTTTAGTCATTTATATACGAAATATCAACACACAAACACAAATCAAACATTAAAAATAGAATGCACGCCAAAAAAAAACATGTATATAAGCCATCTACAATATATATATATATATATATATATATAAATAGAGCTTTTATATATTATTATTTTTATTTATACATACATGCACACAATAAGCGATACTGTCATGTCGAGATTAGCGATCAACAGCTGTAAGAAACTAAGATCTCATCAGGTAGAGTTATATCCGATCCTTACCTCAGATCATATTTGGGAAGAACACTTTTTATTTTTATTCTTATTCTTATTCTTGCTCTTCCCAGTGTCGCATATTTTGTGCGTGTCTGTATAAATAAAAATAATCATATATATATATATATATATATATATATATATATATATATATATATATATATATATATATATATATATATGGGAAATGGAAAAGGAAAAAACAAAAGATAGTTGTTTATGTATTCATCAATATGTCGTCTTTATTGTAAGACTTCGTCAGGATGATAGTTTGAAGAAAAATCTCATGCAAGTACATAGAAGTTTGGGGTTCACATGGTATTGAGATGAAGAGATATAGCAGCCGTAACTACTACGAAACCCAGAGAGTCCAGGATGTGAGAGTCAATGGTCGAGAAAGATTCAAATGAATATGAAAAACTTTAAGTTGACAAAATTAAGACAGCTATGAAATGAGGAGATGTGAGAATATCATTGAGATGGGCTTAGGGTGGTGGATTTGGCCTGGATTTTGAGATGCTAGGGAAATGAGGAGAGAGGGAGAAACTGTGTGTTCAAACCGTGGCTAGTATTATGGTTGCTGAGAAAAAGATTCGAAAAGGTAATGACAACTTTGATATATATATATATATATATATATATATATATATATATATATATATATATATATGTATATATATATATATATATATATATATATATATGCAAATTACCATATCGCACGGTAGTCTTAAGGGTAGTATATTATTATTATTTTGATTATTATTATTATTTATTATTTATTTATATATACGTAACATTTTAAGCTGAATTATTTCGACAATTGATTGGGGAAATGGTAGTTTGATCTGTACCATTGGAGAGACATGCATATAACTGTCCTGTTTTTAAATCTCCGAAACAGTTACATGGTAAACAGCTGATGATCCCCGTGTTAATATTGGATGCTTACGTTAAGGTCTCCTGTTTTTGTTTCACTGTTAGATACTTAATCCCACTTCTTTTTTTTTATTTACTTACTATTATATATTTTATTTATTTATGAATTTTCCAACGAATGTTAAGTCTGCACTATTTTGGATTTAGTTAGTTTCTGTGGGAATTTAAACTGTATTTTCCTTTTTTTTGTCTTTTTGTTTAAAATAACTCAAAGCTTCTTTAGACTAATGTATCCACATAAAATATTACAAGGAGATATAATTTTTTATGTGTCAGTTTTCAGTATTTACTTCAACAGTGCTCGATACGTAAGTAGAGCTAGACGATTCCCCCCGGGGATGAAACACGGGAGCCTCTGTGTAGCTTGATTGTCATATATATTTTCATTGCTTACTATATATATATATATATATATATATATGGGGGGGGGTTATGTTCTAGCAGTAAATTGAATTGAATTAGAAAAGGTGTCCATTTATTCAGAGCCCATAACACCATGTTACCTTTTATATTCTTATTGTTTTATTCTATAATGTGGATGTTTACGATAGGGAAAAATGATATATAAAGGATCGCATAGAAATCATAACCCTAACCCTTACCCTAACCCTAACCCTTACCCTAACCCTAACCCTAACCTTATATATTCTTATTGTTTTATTCTATAATGTTGATGTTTACGATAGGGAAGAATGATATATAAAAGATCGCATAGGAATAATCGAGTGTAAGTGTCATTAATATTTTTTACTAGAAAATTAAACCCGTGAGTGCTTCTCAAACTCTGTTTATCTATTCTTATTTTATTTTTTGAATAATTGTTCAGGTGTGTTTATAGATGCTAATCGCGAACGCAGACCACCCCAACAAACCCTAACCCTAACCATAACCATAACCCTAACCTTTACCCTAACCCTAACCTTAACCCTAACCCTAACCCTAACCCTAACCCTAAACCCTAACCCTAACCCTAACCCTAACCCTAAACCTAACCCTCCCCCTAACCCTTCCCCTAACCCTTACCCTAACCCTAACCCTAACCCTAAACCCTAACCCTAACCCTAACTCTAACCCTAAACCCTAACCCTAACTTTAACCCTAAACCCTAACCCTAACCCTAAACCCTTACCCTAACCCTAACCCTTACCCTAACCCTAACCCTAACCCTAACCCTAACTTTAACCCTAACCCCTAACCCTAACCCTAAACCCTAACCCTAACCCTAACCCTAACCCTAAACCCTAACCCTAACCCTAACCCTAACCCTAAACCATAACCCTAAACCCTAACCCTAACCCTAAACCCTAACCCTAACCCTAACCCTAACCCTAACCTAACCTAACCTAACCCTAACCCTAACCCTAAACCCTAACCCTAACCTAACCTAACCTAACCCTAACCCTAACCCTAACCCTAACCCTTACCCTAACCCTAACCCTAACCCTAACCCTAAACCCTAACCCTAACCCTAACCCTAACCCTAAACCCTAACCCTAACTTTAACCCTAAACCCTAACCCTAACCCTAAACCCTAACCCTAACCCTAACCTAACCTAACCCTAACCCTAACCCTAACACTAACCCTAACACTAACCCTAACCCTAACTCTAACCCTAACAACCCCCACTATTTTGTTTTATCATGTTTTCTGATACGTATCTATCTTTAAAACTGTGAACAAACAACTAAATAACTAAGCAAATAAATGAGAACTAAACTAATGTTTATATATTTACATATATAGAGAGAGGGATAGATACATGTTTACATATTTCTATGTATAGAATCCACCTCTGATCTTATGAACCGACTATTATAAAATATCGAATATATTTTCTAAACTCGCATCTAGTTAAAAAAATTATTAAAATAAGACAAATATCAAGATTGTAATAGATAAATTGCTCTACATCAAATTTTGACTCATGACCCTTAACCCTAACACCTTAAATTTTAAATAGAAACATTTAAATTAAATAAATAATGTTTTAATAATAATAATACCTGCCTTGTGGCGTGTGTAGATCTAGTGTTTCTTATACCTGTCTTGCGGTGGTTATTCTTCTAGTGTTGATATAAAATATTGAATAAATGTGCGCTTAAATATCGTACACAACGCTTACATATTCAAATCTACACTTATTTATATACCGTCACTAGTAGACATTATTTTTCGACTCACCTAATATTTATCATGTCTTCTGTTGCAACCGGAGTACTTTAAATAAATATGCACTTTCTGTAAATTCCGTATTCTATGTATTGTGTCACAAAGTGATCAAACAACGAGACTTTAACGTTGTAGCAGTTAATTACTTCTACTTAAGACTTTTAAGCATTTGCCATTTCCTGGCTTTCATCCAGGCTAACGAATCTATTGTTTCCGTTTGATTCTTGGGGAAAACATAGGTGTTTCCGAAGTACGGAAGCTAATCTGACCAATGTAACCTCGGACCGGCGGTTTTAAATATTTCCTTACATTATTTGGATGGCATTTTTCCTGTAATTTGTACGCACCGCATTCAGTTCACAGTCGGTAACAGCTCCGCAATCGGATCCAGTGCGACGATCATAAGGAGGAAGCACTTCGCAGTTTCAGCCCCTACTTTGCTACTGCGTCTCGGAAGTAGCGGCGCCCTCTATCAGCTCGTATTGGTACTAGTCTTAGCTACTGTTCTGTACAACACGTACCATCATTTTTTTTAACCAGATGCAGTACAGTTAAATAATGGCCCTGTGAGGCCGGACGTATGTGTGAGAGATCGTTTGGTTTGCCTTGCGCGATTTAGTGCGGGTGAACCTGTACCACCGAGTGCAAAATAAAGCTGTTCTCACAGTCGGAGCTCAAAGGCGTTGACAGGCCCACCACATTGACGAGACCTCAGGTCAAGGGTCAAGGTGCACCTACGCATAGGGGTTTTGTGACGTCACGGGAGTTTGTGTTGGAAACGGAGTTTTGTCAGTCTGGTTTTTGGAAGCAAGCCGAGCAGACGATGTCTCTATGTAGTCTTCAAATGATTAGGGGAATTTAATTCCCTAAGAGAATACAGGCATGTGATTCCTTCTCCCCCCTCCTCGAAGTGGTAAGGACTTAAGCTAGGAATTAACTACGATAGAGTAGTAATTTGGTTTCTCCCTTAAAGATCGACGGTAGACTAACACTTGAATGAAACAGAATCAAAGTTTAAAAGATTGTTTGCTTCCTTTAATCGTGGTATGAAGGTTTTTGTTGCAGACACAGCGGGCGGCGATGTTCACGGAAGTACAGAAACGAAGATAGAACTCAACCACTAGACGACATCGAGACGACATCCCCCTCACGCGACGAGGAAGAAAAACTACGAGTTATTAAAGACTACGCAACACTAATAAGACACTGTGCCACAAGGTCGTTTCGCTGAGAGCTGCATCATGGTCATCCTGAAATCGAATGTCAATAACTACTTGTAATAAAATGGCACGGTGGCTGAGTTGTTAAGGACGCGGGCTGAGGACCTGGGTGTGTCGGGTTCGAATCCAGTTCGTTCCACAGAAACACTTTTTATCAAAACCCACACCTGACCTTGTGTCTAACCTCCCATAGAGAGGAGGTAAATAAAATAGTTAAGTTTTAAAAGTCAGCCATAGAATACACTCCACTCGCGATGATGTGGTAAAAGGGCAATCGCTCATGGATTCTTTATTTAGAATCCAACCACTAGACGACATCGAGACGACCCCCCACCCCCACATGACGAATAAGAAGAAAAGATACGATAAATTAAAGACTCTGCAGCCGGGTTATACCTTCTCTAGTGTTTTTTGTACGTTTGTTTTTTTTTTTTACTTCTAGGTTCGTACACCAAAACCGATTTCGCATTATATTGATTAGCTTTCGCTCAACATATCCCCGGGCTCCCACAGCAAAATAATAGTATTCAACATCCCATCAGTTCTCCTGGCTCCTCGTCAGTAGATCACCATATCTCTCATCCTTCCTGTCTTCTGCAATTGCAAAATTACCCTCCCAGGGTACAGTCAGCTCTTACATAATTCAAACATTCTGTTCTTAATCTAGTCATGTTCTCTATATCAAAAGCTCCTGAGTATGACACGGAATTGCTCAAACAATGAAGTTTCAATGGGTTAACTGTCGAATGTTTATAGTCACCGTTGCTCTTAATTCAAGGTCAGAATTATCGATCGAGATTATATATATGGATTTCGTACTAACTTTTACTCCAGACGTGAAAAGAAAGATTTACATAAAATTCGTTGTTAAGGTTACTGGAAAATGCTTTGATCATTCTGCCGCCCCTGAAGGAATTTGGCTCCTGATGCAATCATCTACCTTTATAAACACCAGATACGTTCTACGATAGAGAACTTCTGTCATATTATATCGTGAGGGGGGGGGGCTCGGATCCCTTTTTCTTACCTTGACAGGGTACAAAACTTAATTCACAATCTAGTTGGGGTGATCTCTTCTTTTTCCTATAAAATCCTTTTCTACAGATGTTGGTAATCAATCTCTATTTACAGATGTTGCTAATCAATCTCTATTCACAGATGTTGCTAATCAATCTCTATTCACAGATGTTGCTAATCAATCTCTATTCACAGATGTTGCTAATCAATCTCTATTCACAGATGTTGCTAATCAATCTCTATTCACAGATGTTGCTAATCAATCTCTATTCACAGATGTTGCTAATCAATCTCTATTCACAGATGTTGCTAATCAATCTCTATTCACAGATGTTGCTAATCAATCTCTATTCACAGATGGTGCTAATCAATCTCTATTCACAGATGTTGCTAATCAATCTCTATTCACAGATGTTGCTAATCAATCTCTATTCACAGATGTTGCTAATCAATCTCTATTCACAGATGTTGCTAATCAATCTCTATTCACAGATGGTGCTAATCAATCTCTATTCACAGATGTTGCTAATCAATCTCTATTCACAGATGTTGCTAATCAATCTCTATTCACAGATGTTGCTAATCAATCTCTATTCACAGATGTTGCTAATCAATCTCTATTCACAGATGTTGCTAATCAATCTCTATTCGCAGATGTTGCTAATCAATCTCTATTCACAGATGTTGCTAATCAATCTCTATTCACAGATGTTGCTAATCAATCTCTATTCACAGATGTTGCCAATCAATCCCTATTCACAGATGTTGCTAATCAATCTCTATTCACAGATGTTGCCAATCAATCCCTATTCACAGATGTTGCTAATCAATCTCTATTCACAGATGTTGCTAATCAATCCCTATTCACAGATGTTGCTAATCAATCTCTATTCACAGATGTTGCCAATCAATCTCTATTCACAGATGTTGCTAATCGATCTCTATTCACAGATGTTGCTAATCAATCTCTATTCACAGATGTTGCTAATCAATCTCTATTCACAGAGGTTGCTAATCAATCTCTATTCACAGAGGTTGCTAATCAATCTCTATTCACAGATGTTGCTAATCAATCTCTATACACAGATGTTGCTAATCATTCTCTATTCACAGATGTTGCTAATCAATCTCTATTCACAGATGTTGCTAATCAATCTCTATTAACAGATGTTGCTAATCAATCTCTATTCACAGATGTTGCTAATCAATCTCTATTCACAGATGTTGCTAATCAATCTCTATTCACAGATGTTGCTAATCAATCTCTATTCACAGATGTTGCTAATCAATCTCTATTCACAGAGGTTGCTAATCAATCTCTATTCACAGAGGTTGCTAATCAATCTCTATTCACAGATGTTGCTAATCAATCTCTATTCACAGATGTTGCTAATCAATCTCTATTCACAGATGTTGCTAATCAATCTCTGTTCACAGATGTTGCTAATCAACTTCTATTCACAGATGTTGCTAATCAATCTCTATTCACAGATGTTGCTAATCAATCTCTATTCACAGATGTTGCTAATTAATCTCTGTTCACAGATGTTGCTAATCAATTTCTATTCACAGATGTTGCTAATCAATCTCTATTCACAGATGTTGCTAATCAATCTCTATTCACAGATGTTGCTAATCAATCTCTAT
>OY744547.1:68857715-68860215 GCA_963556195.1 Sepiola atlantica
TCTATGCGTTCCCTTCCCGTGTTCCTATCTATGCGGTAAGAGGGTGGGGTATCTTCGCAGCACACTCGTCGGCAACATCCAAAATCCACAAAAAAAAATTGGGACCACCATTTCAAAGCTTAACATTTTACACAGCTTTCACACACTCTATCGGCGCAGTTGGGCACACCTGGGTCACAAAACAACAATTTCCATAACTGACCACCGTCCTTTTCTCGTGGTCCCACAGAATGACCATCACCGTCATTCCTCCCGTTCGCAATTTTAACGTATGCAGGCTTTACCAAAAGCCTCGCCACTAACCCATGGGTACCCTATAAAAGAGAGCATACGAGCAAACGCCGGGAATCCCTCATTGACTTTCCAAGCCTGTACATACTCTGTACACGGGGATTTTTCCCGATAAAATCAACCCTGTCCAAGGGTTTCCGCGATCCGACCCAAACCCACTCTGGCTGCCACCAGCTGCCCGAACCTAACCAACTCAATTCGCCCGGCTGACCCACGTAACATTCAATTTAAGAACTGTTTTTTTTTCTTTCAATTACATTTTTAAATTTCTCCATCCTCTAAATGATAAAATCTCATTCACTCAAGCATTGAAGACCCGGAATCCTCCATGTAACAAATACATCAAAATACATCAAAATACATCAAAAAACATCAAAAAACATCAAAAAAAAAAAAAAAATAAAATAAAATTCATTCCACCCAACAACAACAAAAAAATAAAACCAAAACCGACAGAACCAATGGAGAACATATCTCCACAACACAATACAATACAATTCAAAAGAGAACAGCGCCCGACATGTCGCCAGGCTTTGGCCCGGGCGTCACCAGATCACCTGTCGCCGCCGACGTCATTTCTCTGCCACCTTCATAGCAGTTTCCAAGGCCCACGGGCGCCCTCTTTCTCTCTCTCTCTCTCTCTCTCTCTCTTCCTTTCTAACAAGCATATTCTGACCTCGTGCGCCCATTTTTTTTTTTTTTTTTAAACAATCTCTTTTACATTTCACTTCTTCCTCTCTCTCTCTTTTTAAGAAGCATATACATTCTTTCTTTCTTTTTTCTAAACACGCACACCCGTCCTCGCGTGCACATTCTTTTTAAACAATCTCTTTTAACATCTCAACTCCCCTCTCTCTCTCTTTTTAATTGCATACCTCCCTCGTTTCTCCTTTTTCTTTCTTTTTTCGCCCGTCACCGCCCTTCGCCTTCGTCTCCCACCAACACAAACCAGAAAAAAAAACTACAGCAACAATTCTTAAAACACAATACCAAAAAAAACATAATTACGGCACATCGTCCTTTTCTTTCTAACTAGAATGTACTTTTCTTAACAAAATGTGTCTTTCTTTTTTTTTCTTTCTTTTTTGTGAATCTTAGCAACAAATTCTTAAAACACAACACCAAAAAAACATAATTACGGCAAATCGTCCTTTTCTTTCTAACTAGAATGTACTTTTCTTAACAAAATGTGTCTTTCTTTTTTTTTCTTTCTTTTTTTATTTTAATCTAACAATTGTGTGTGCGTGCGTTTTTCTTTCCTCTTCTTTCTTTTTTTTTTTTTTTGTGAATTTTAACAATTAACAAAATCTCTTTCTGCGCAATCTAATAAATGTGTGTGTGCGTGCGTTCTTTCCTCTCTTTCTCTTTCTTTCTTTTTTTTTGTGAATCTTAACAATTTCTCCCTCGTGTCTCCTTTTTTTTTTTCTTTTTCTATTACTTTAACTTCGTAAGAGTTCCTTTTTTTTCTTCTTTTTTTTTTTTTTAAACTTTATCTATTCCACATAAAAATTACGAGGTACTCACTGTTCGATGACATCACTCTCTCTCTCTCTCTGTCTTCGCTCGCCTCTGGACCCCAAGATTTCCGTTGTAGCAACGCGGTTCGTTTCAACCTATTTCTTGTGGAAATAGCAGGACACGGCAACCAATTATATATATGTTACATACAGGGGGGGGGGGAGAGAGAGAACTTCTTTATCACTTCAGGCGAAATCCTTCCGGACTGAGGCATTTCTCCAAAATCACCTCAGCGGTTCGGATCTCATCCTCTCCGGCCGAAAACAACGCGAAATGTTCACGAGAGGATTAATGGCGATTTCAATCTCTCCCCCCAGCGCCTCCGATGATACAATTTACACAGACATTCTCATTTTCATAATCGTTTTCATCTATAAAATTTTCATATTCATTTTCCTAGTCCTTTTACTCTATAAATTTCGTTCTTATTTTTCTCTTTCTTTTTCTATAAATTCGGACCACAGTCTTAAAACTTCTCTCATCAACTTACGGCATCTCAGCCTTTTTTTAATTACAAATCTTTTAACGGCATCTCAGGCCTTTTTCATTACGAATCTTTTCACGGCATCTCAGCCCTTTTTCAATTACGGCCTCTTTAAAACCACTGCCGTTTACGGCATCTCAGGCCTTTTTCAATTACGAATATTTTCACGGCATCTCAAGCCTTTTTCATTAAACGTCTCTTAGAATT
>OY744547.1:68862715-68865215 GCA_963556195.1 Sepiola atlantica
TACAAGTAGTATGTTTTAAAACGCTGTGGGCAATGCAAATTCTGGGTAAGATGTAACCTTACATATGTAACCTTACATATATATATATATATATATATATATATATATATATATATATATATATTTAAAGTAGTCCCAAATTTTCGACGTAATACGTCTTCATCAGGGGTACAATACATTTTTTTTTCATAGCGACATGTTTATCGCTAGTAGAAGGTACAATCCGTAAGATGTTGATTCGGTAATAGTTCAAATGTCGAAGTCTTTTAGGGAAAGATGCGCGGCAAGGAATTAAAGATAAGAAGATATGTTGGTCTCCCATTAGAAAGCATTCAATATTGAAATGTAAGAAAGATGTTTGAAGCCTAAGAATGCATTTTTTTTTAAATAAATAGTAATTTATCTAAAGTAGTCCCAAATTTTCGAAAACAATGTTTGCATATATATATATATATATATATATATATATATATATATATATATATATATATATATATATATTAGAATGGAAGGATGATAGTAATCCGACGTAATGGGAAATGAAAAAGGAGAAAACAAAGAGATAGTTTTTCATATATCTATCAACGTTTTGTCTTTATTGTAAGACTTCCTCAGCATGATAATTCTCACAGCCCGGACTCTCCTCCAAGATTCACAGTAGCCACGGCTACTACTTTCTTTTATCTCTTCATCATGTCAACCCAAAATTTCGATGTACTTGCATGACATTTTTCTTCAAATTACCATCCTGAGGAAGTCTTACAATAAAGAGGAAACGTTGATGAATATATATAAAAAAATCTCTTGATTTTTTTCCTTTTTCATTTCCCATTACTTAAATTCCCGACTGCTTGCGTTTAATATACACAGTTCAACTTCAACTTCTGAAAAACTACTCTCATTCTCGGTCCACGGAAGTATTTTAAAATAGCCCGACTCTCAAAATTACTTCCGAATGATTGCGTTCTACCTCCGATTGAACTAAACATCTTTCCATTGGATTTACTTAATTTTTGAACTTTTTCAATGCTGCCTTCACGAAAACCCTTCTTTTCCATCTTTAAATCTCCTTTCACTGGACACCTCATCAACGGACATTTACTAATTGGACAGGGCCCATATCTTTTTACACGCACACTCTCACTCTCCATTACTTAATATTTTGTCAAATTTTGAATTTTGGCTTTTCCACTGCCAACTTATCTATCTATGTAATTCCCCTGATGATAAGATTTTAATCTTTGAAAAGCCTTGGCTTAAGAAAAGAATAATAAACATGTTTTTACCGAGTACACCTTGCATTGAACAATCGAAGTTGAAATAAATGTGTCATTCGTACATGTTTATCCATCTTCTTTCATCTATCTTTATAATTGCTCTATCTCGTATATTGAGCTTAAACCAGTTCACTATAGGTTCTATCTACTAAAAGTATAATTTTAGTTTCATATATATATATATATATATATATATATATATATATATATATATATATATAAGAAAGGGTATTTAGACATATTTTTTTTAAACCATTGTTTCGTAATAGTATTATTTAAAAAAAAACAAACATAACAATAGTAGTGTAAAATAAATAAAATCTATTTTAATCTTACCTTTCGAGAATATACTTCTCATTTTCAAAGAGTATTTTTCTTTTCTTCTTTTTTACCTTCATCGTCCGATGGAACTGGACTTTTTGGTCAGAAAATCACGTTATGTCTGTAGGCGAGGTGACGCCGGTTTGAATAAGAAAGGGTATTTAGACATATTTTTTTAAACCATTGTTTCGTAATAGTATTATATTTTTTTGAAAAAAACCATAACAATAGTGGTGTAAAATAAAAAAATTTTTATTTTAATCTTAACTTTCAGAATGTACTTCTCATTTTCAAAGATATATATATATACAGGGTGGGCAAAAATAAGGGTCCTATTTTTAAAAATTCATAACTTTTTTATTTATTGATTTAAAAAAATTTTTTTTTTTAGAATAAGTAAAGGACCCCTTCCGAAGCAAGCATGAGCCGTATTAGCCCTAAGGAACGTACCCTTATTTAGAAAACATTATTTTTGCTTAAAAAACTCAAAACAGTGTAAAAAACAATACTTTAGTTTTTGTAAGTTTTAAGAAGTGTTTTTCGGCTAAAATTTGTTTTGTTTATTTCAAAAAATCTCGGAAGGGTCAGTCTACACACACATAAAGTTTGGTGAGTTTAACTTTTATTTTGTGGAAGTTATTCAAATTCAAGTTATTCAAATTTAAAGATAGGACCCTTATTTTGGCCCACCCTGTATATATATATATATATATCAGCAAAACAGTGAGGAGATATAGGTAACTCTATAGATAGGTATGTTATGAACACTTTCGTACTTTTGGATCCAATATTGCGAAAAGCCCGTCAACTTTGTGAGGAAATGACGTATTGTTTTCAGCAATGCGTCGGCATGTCGTCAACCTCATATCTCATAAAAATGTCGAGCTGTCATGGCCGACATG
>OY744547.1:68870215-68875215 GCA_963556195.1 Sepiola atlantica
GAATAGAATGGAGAAAAAAGAAAAAAAATTAAAATTTTAAAATTTGGAAAGTCACGTGGTTGGGAGCTTTAAGAATCAAAATCTCAAAATCAAAATAAAAAAAAATTAAAAAAATGATATATGATTTTAGGTTCAGTTCGGATTCTAACTCTACCTGATGAGATCTCAGTTTATAATAGCTGTTGATCGCTAACATCGACATGCCAGTGTCGCAGATTTTGTACATGTCTGTATAAATAAAAATAATCATATATATATATATATATATATATATATATATATATATATATATATATATATATATATATATATATATATATTAGTAGAATATACCTCCAAGACGGGCAATAGCAATGCATATTGCATTAGTTTTTCATTTTAATGTCTTCCTTCTTAAGATGGTACTGTTTCGGTTGCAACTCTCTAAATGGTAACGGTTACAAAAAAGACTAATGTCTCACGAGTTTCACCGAGAATACATTTCAAAAAATCTATTATCATCGGTTCATAAAATATAAAAATGATGATTATTTTTTTTTAATAAATATTCACTCCTTAAATTAAAACATTTACAAAAAATAATTTGCTTATTTTTGTAACCGTATTTTTCAGAATACGTATATTCCAAAATCAAGGATGATGAGGTCATTAGTTTATTAAATTAAAAGTTTTGAGGAATGTTAGTGTTAGAGTTAGGGTTAGGATTTGGGTTGCCACACACTTATAGTTGAAATGTTTACAAAAATATCTCAATGTTAGTCACCGGTTACCAAGAATAACAGTAAAAAGTTCATCACTTCATAGAAAATAATACAAAAAATAATCATATATAAAAGCTCTATTTGATATTAAGCACTTTTTATAAACCCGGTTGAAATTCTTTTGATTACTACTCTGTGGATGTTTTACCTGGATTATTATTATTATTATTATTATTATTATTATTATTATTATTATTATTATTATTATTATTATTATTATTATTATTATTATTATTATTATTATTATATATTTATATATATATATATATATATATATATATATATATATATATATATATATATATATCAAGCAAATAACGACAACAACTGGTATATAAGACTTTACTTTAAGAAACTATTAATAGAGCTATGTAATAACTCATGTTTACCTTGATTAAAGGAATATTTTGTGAACATGAAACGTCAAAACAAATATTTGTATTGTATCCATGCTAACTGATCTTTACGCTGTTATAGGAATAACGAATGCGCTGCTTAGCTGGCCTATGTCCTTTATAAACTGTTGAACAAATATCTTACTGGGTCTCGCTTCCCTGATTTAGAATAATTTGGATTTAGGCAAGCATGTTCTACTGCGGATATCCTAACTATCACTTGAAAATTGTTGACGAACATCCAACTGAAAAAAAACCTTGCTTCTGAAATTTAAAACGACCTGAATTGTTATCATTACTTTTCTAAGTGAGTGCTTTTCATGTATTTCGGCTGGCCGTTAGTTTTGACAAGACTTCTTCAACTTTTTTCCTTCTTCCTTTCTAGGAGAATACGTTTTCCTATTACTATAAAATAAAATCTTACTCTGATGATGAGCAAAGTAAAACTAAAGTCTACATAGAAAAGTAGGAGTTTCAAATGTTGGCCGGTCATAATTCAGGAAGGGGACATTTTGTATTCAGCACTGTCCTCTTCCGGAAGACATGCGCACGGGGTAACTGCCGTGCCTCTACACTGCCTGCTTGCCGGGAGGCGGTCTTTTCGAATCGGTCAACAAGGGAGTCGGACGTTTATTCCACTTGTGATAGATGTTGGCTCTGGGGCAAGTAGCTTGGCAACAATAGAGTTTTGCGGTGAAAAGAAGGTTATAGTTCAGCGTTGGCCACGTGCGCGCAAATAAATACATAGTCATCAGTATAATTCGTGTCTTTGCTCCAGTTTGCTTGCTGTCACACTACATATTTATTTTGACTTTGCTGTGAAACGCGCGTAAGAAAAAGTAATACATTCAGAAAAGAATACATTTAAAAAAAAAGTGGTTTTGTGGGATGAAGAGAACATACAGGTATTGGCTTAAGTATGAAAATAATAAAATTGAAACAATAAATGAAAATTATGGTTTTAAGTTTATTTTTCTTATGGAATGCAACTATAAAGTATAGCTATCTTTTTTTAACATAGTTAGCACAACACAAGACAAGTGGCCACTGGGCTACTTAAAATAAGGGTGGAAGTTGTAAGTGTCATCCTAAGTTGGGTGCTGTGCAGCAGGAAGTCTGTTTAAATTAGTATTATCTATCACTATCTATCTATCTATCTATCAATATAATTACATATTAATTATTTTAATAACTACAGACATCGATGTTTCATGCTAACGCAATCTTAACTGCATGGACTAATTTTCAACGGTCGGCAGGCGCGAACCCCGATCACAAATCGCCACTGATTCGTAGTCAAGAGTCTTATCCCATCGGCCATAGATAATTAGTTAGTAATTAGAGAGGAATTTAAATGTAAATAGCAAGTCGGCGGCTAGATTTACCAAGCAGCTTAGAGTAATCTACGAACGCGTTCGGATCGTGCATGTAGCTATGTGGACTGCTTGTTATTAAAGTCACTCAAGAGTGCCCGGCCTTTGTTGGAGGGGGCTGATAATAATATTTATAAATAAATATTAATTATTTTAACACTTACAGACATCGATGTTTCATGCTAACACAATCTTCAGTGCAGGAACTAATATATATATTTATATATATATATATATATATATATATATATATATATATATATATATATATATATATATATATATATATGTACATAAGTGTTGTGGTGGCAACCACTCATTTGCATATACGAATAACGTTACACTATAAATGGCAAGCCTAGGTTGGCCTTAGAGTGTGTTACCTAAATGCCACCGGAAGTGACGCCGAAGAGCGTACATGTCCTCCCACCAAGACTCTCTGACTCGACACCTTCATTTGTACATACTGTAACTATACCTTTTCTTTAATACACTTATTATTGCATTCTCCTTGTTGTTTGCGTCTTCATTGTATTCCTCACTAATTATGGTTCAACCTTGCAACCACAACAATAAGTATATATGAATAATTGAATAATATTTATATATGTACATAAGTATATATGAACTATATATATATATATATATATATATATATATATATATATATATATATGTGCATAAGTATATCTAGGCAGCATCTTCTCTTGCGGGAAAATATCTTTGAATATAAGAGACAACTCATGTTTAGATATCCTTTGGTAGATCTATGAACTATGGCAAATTCATTAGCCAATTCCCCTCCGAAACTAAGATCCTGATTCGGACTATTGAAAGGATCTACCAAATGATATTTAGACATGGGTTGTCTCTTATATTTAACAATCTCTCTCTCTCTCTCTCTCTCTCTCTTTCTCTCTCTCTCTCTCTCTCTCTATATATATATATATATATATATATATATATATATAATGCACGTTCATGTGTACTTTAATTGTAAGGGTATGTTGTATGAAATAAATAAGACAATAATAGTTTATATATTACTGGATCAACGGGTCGTAGAACATTGTTTATAACTGTCATCGGGGTATGTCCGTATCGACAGACATAAGTAAAATTGAAAAAAATGTGAAATGACGAACTAAGTAATCAAACATTTAATACATTTTCTATCTATCAGTTTCACGCTTTTCACTTCATATGTTCAATCGACTACCTCTCCTTCTCATCTCTCTCTCAATCCATCTATCGTTCTCTATATCTTTTTATATTAACACTCGTAGGTGATAATAAAAAGTAGAGAATAAATCGATTAGATTAGTCTATTATAAAAAAAAATGACTACATGCGCTAATACTAGTTAGAGAGACTACAAATATATATATATATATATATATATATATATACATACATATATATATATATATATATATATATATATATATATATATATGTCTGTGTGTGTATGTGTGTTAAAATCACAAAAGGAAAATCAAATTAAATACAGGAATAAATTATTAGAAAACTAGAAATATTACGAATTCTGCTCGGATTAACGAAGGTTTTCAGAAAAAGTGATGAGGTTTGTTGACTCAGAACGAAGACCTGTAAATAATATATATATATATATATATATATGATTTCGACGTATGAGTGCCCCGCCTGGGGTTGCCCGCGCGTGAATTTGTAATTGCAAGGGTTGCGCAATCTCCAACAACCGCTCTCCTGAGCCGGTATATATATATATATATATATATATATATATATATATATATATATATAGAGAGAGAGAGAGAGAGAGAGAGCGAGAGAGAGAAAGAGAGATTAAAATGATACTTCAAAGATATAAATAATATCTAATATCTTAAATCAGTGAACTATCAGGATAAAGACAAAGCTCAATATATTGGATAGAGCATTAATAATAATAGATTGAATAAAAAAATAAAATGAGAAATTAATCAAACTTCATTACATATCACAGATCAAGCAAAAAATAGTGCAAAGTCCTTAATCAATGGATTTTCAAAGAACATATTCTCCTCAGATGGCTATTACCGCAATGGCACCACTGCAAGTAAAACATTTCGCTTCGAAAATATATAAAAATATATAACACATGAAAGGTACAATTTTATGTTAACGTACCCCATTTAGGAACGGGCTGATTGCAGTAATAGTCCTCTGAGGAGAAGATGTTTTGAAAATACATGAATTAAGGACTTTATAGTACTTTTTGCTTTAACTTTGATATGTAATAAAGTGTGTATTAATTTATTATTTTATTTTTTCATTCAATCCATTATTATTCATATATATATATATATATATATATATATATACATATATACATATATATATATAAGTATATATATATAAGTATATATATATATATAAGTATATATATATATATAAGTATATATATATATATATAAGTATATATATATATATAAGTATATATATATATA
>OY744547.1:68877715-68892715 GCA_963556195.1 Sepiola atlantica
TCTATCTATCTCTCTCTCTCTCTCTCTCTCTATATATATATATATATATATATATATATGTGTGGTAAGTGGGAGAGAACAACATCAGAGTGCTCGATTACTAAGAGCATTGAAAAACTGTAAGGGGGTAAAAGGGGTGGGAGAAGGGAAGTAAATGTTGTGAAAGATATTTGTAGAAAACTCCTTAACATATGCTCAATAAATCCTAACTTTCTGGTTTTCATTTTACCATATAGACTATTGTTTGTTATTATACCTGTCCCAATGGCATCTAAGACTTATTTTGTCAGTCTGCTATAGGTACCATCTAACCTTATGTACACATTTCAGTTATGTTTCAAGTTGTCTAACTTCTTTAGCGCGTCGATTCCAACCCGATTCGAAGTTTCAAGTCTTCGTTTTTGTTATGTGCAATCGAAGAACGAAGATATTTAGAATCATGCAACTGTTTCTATATTTCAGTGTTTTTATACATGTCTCATCTTACTAACAGAACATCTATTCCGTCTTTTTGTAGTTAATATACAGCCAATGTTAATGTAAGTTGAGTTTATTATTAAGACTGTGTATCATAAAGAAATAAGCATTTTCTTTATCTTCTGTAAAAACAAATTGTGTATGTAACAAGCCAAACATTTGGTAAAACGTATAAAATTTGTTTCTCCGAAAATAATTTTATTCATGAATTATTTGATGTTGTAAAATGTTGAATTTGCTCACTGATTGTATTATGTATTTTATCTTCTGTAATCAAGTAGTCAATAGAAACAAATTGTTTTCTGTCTGATTTATTGTGAATAAAGTGATTTTTGGTATTTTTTATACTTTTTCAATTTTTACTTATGATTTAATAGAAATAAATCAATTATTCTAAGCTGCTTCCTAATAATATGTATAGTTGCTAATTACTGGACCTTTTGGCCAAGATCACAGTGTAGTATCTGTTCCGAGTGATACTACACCCTATAGAACGGTATCGTCTTGGCCTTCGAGGCTTAATGACACCGGTTACTGGGTTTGTCCTGTGCAGTTCTAAGAGGTCCACCCTCCCAGGCTTTGCCTCCCCTCTTTGAGGTGGAGTATGTTGATCGCTTACTGTCTGAGGCGCAGCTACCGGGGAATGCCGCCGGGGCTGCCCAGGCATTTTTTGTAGGCCAGAGTGGTCACCTTCTCGGGCGCTTGCTTTACAAATCCTACTTTCCCGACCTTGTGTCACATCTTACCGCTGTGGGAGGAAAATAAATAGCTCAGCGTTGCTAATTTTTGGAAATTACTTAAGCATTTATTTTCTTTGTAATTATTATTTAGTAGTAATTTTGGGTCTTCACATGTCCGCTCCGAGTTGTGAGCCCCAGTCGCATGTTTGCCAGGCCTGTATTATGGGTCGCCTTGTATGAAGCCCAATTATATCTGCTGGCATTTGAGTTCTCCGTATATATCCTTGCTTGTTATCCTATCCCTCAAAGTGACATCGACGATTTCCCATAACATTGTTGTAAATGTGCACTCTCACCTTTTGCAGCTTTCGTTTGTAAGATATGTAAAAAATATACTTGAAGATATTAAAGAACATGAATCATAGAATATTTACTAACATGGTTGAAGAGAATAAGACCCGAAAACGGTTGATATATTGCTTCAATATAACAACGAAACATTAAATATCGACTTCGATGCTATCATGAAAAGAAATGAGTATAAATATGACACCTGAGTTAAAGCCGGCCACAATGAAGCAAACATCGATATATATATATATATATATATATATATATATATATATATATATATATATATGTATATATGTGTGTGTGTGTGTGTGTGTATGATTATATATATATATATATATATATATATACACATATATATTTATATATATGTATGTATGTATGTATGTATATTCTCTCCAAATAGGATCTGAGGTTAAGATCGGATTCTAACTCTGCCTGATGAGATCTCAGTTTATAGAAACTGGTCATCGATAACATAGACATGCCAGTGTCGCAGATTTTGTACATGTCTATGTAAATAAAATTATCATATATATAAATAGATATATAATATATATATATATATATATATATATATATATATAATCAAATATGAAACTAAAAGTAAACTTTTAGTAGATAGAACCTATAGTGAAATCGTTTAAGCTCAATATACGAAATAGAGCAATTATAAAGATAGATGAAAGAAGAGTG
Source organism: Sepiola atlantica (assembly GCA_963556195.1). Taxonomy (NCBI): domain Eukaryota; kingdom Metazoa; phylum Mollusca; class Cephalopoda; order Sepiida; family Sepiolidae; genus Sepiola; species Sepiola atlantica. The sequence goes on from OY744547.1 coordinate 68,879,920, forward strand.
ATAAACATGTACAATGTTCATATTTAGTTCAAACTTCAATTGTTCAATGCAAGGTATATTCAGCGAAATCTCCTTTCATTGGACACCTTATCAACGGACAATTACCAACTGGACATACCCCATATCTTTTTTTTTACACGAACATTTTTCACTCTCCATTTCTTAATATTTTTTCAAATGTTGAATTTTGGCTTTTCCACTGCCAACTTATCTATATATGTAATTCCTCTGATGATAAGATTTCGATCTTTGAAAAGCTTTGGCTTAGGGAAAGAATAATAAACATAATTTTATTACAGAATATACCTTGCTTTGGACAATTGAAGTTTGAAATAAATCTTGACATTCGTACATGTTTATCACTCTTCTTTCATCTATCTTTATATATATATTCATATATATATATATATATATATATATATATATATATATATATATATATAATTATTGAACAGTGCATTTGTCACGTGGTCTATTTTATGAGTCTAATATAAAACAATTACGCATCTATCTCTTCAATTCAATTATGATATTAATTGCTTTCTTTCGCCCAGACAATTAAAGACATCAACATGGTTTATTAATTACGCATAGACACTAATTGCTACGACGTGTGTGTATCTAGGTTTTATGGAAAATAATGCACTTTAGTTGAAAGCCTCAAAGGAGAGATGGGGGGGCATCAGAACAACGAAGCTGTTATTTTGTATTCTGTTTTCCTTTTTGTAGGAGAGAATGGGAATAATGATACAGGCAAATAAATGCGCATTAACCTTTCACGTGTAAATATATATTATTAGGCGATTGTAATAATCGAACAGTTCAGACTCAAAATGCGGATATATACATCAGTAAAACAGCTATAGGGTAGTTCCTTAAACCAAATTCTACATATGCATAAAGTTATTTTCCCGATGCTACCAGATTAGGTTGTATGTGTTAAGTGGGAGGTGTATAGAGTAAGAGAACTCACTGGAAGAGTGTTAGAAATAGCAACGGAAGTAGAAAGTAACGTCATGACGGTGGGAGGCTTAGTTTATCTCTTTGTTTTTGACTGATCGACCGAAGCAGTTGTGAACAGTCGTCCGGCCTGACATATAGAGATATATATGTTTCGTGTGATTCGTCAGTATGGAATTACGTAATCGTAACGACGTTTGGAAGATATGTATGAATAAATGCGAAAAGCTGTTTGTTTTGTGTTTACAACAATGAAATGTTTATTATTTATTATTCAAGTATTTTAAGTAGAGAACTGTCTGAAGCGATAGGAAGCTTTTGAAGACATCTAACATTATTACATCGGGTTCGTGTGCAGCTTAGACGAATAGGAAGTAACACTCAGTGTCGTTAACCGTAACTATAACGGAATCGTTCTTATAAATATATGCGAGTACCTTATATCTAATAATATATATAGTGGAAGTAGTCTACTAGAAGATAGATCGATGGGCAATGTTTGTGTTGTAGTATCGGGCACCTGCATGTGTAAGATTTGAGTTAGCTCTCTTCAAAATTGAACAAAAGCTATTTACTATATTTAGTTAGTTATCCTTTTGTCAATTACTTGCTGATATATGTAAAACTGTTGTTTAGGCAGAACAAAATGATACAATAAGATTTTAAAAACGTATAGCTCATGAAATGCAAAATGATTATGGTTTCAGAATATATTGTTTAAGTAATTTTCCAGATGCATAGAATGTTTTATGATTTAAAATTATTGTAACTGCTTAGATGTTAATATGCGTAAATGTAAGATAATGAAGAGTGGCAAAAATGAATCGTGGACGAGTCCATTGTGGGTGGGACGTCGAGAAAGAAATAAAGGCGACTTGATAACTGTTAAAAAGAAAAAGGTTCGGCAGTGCAAGAAGAACTTGGACAATGACGGTTTCAAAAAACACGAAGAGCCGAAACGCTTGGTGATCGGACTATCGATGACCGGAAGAATGCGAGTTTTGTGTCCGCTGACTAAAAATGCGGAATGAAGGTATCCCCTGACTTGTACTTCACCAAAGCGCTTGTAGAACAATTGCTTCAGTTCACGCTCGGATAGACAATGCAGAGAAAATCGCTTTCCAATCGAATGTATATACGAACGAGTTTCTAGCGTAAACCAACTCTGTGATCTCAGCAAGAAAAAGACTTTCATTAGACAAAAGTATGTCAAAAGATTTTTTAATATGTGTGCGTAGCCGGTGTAAACCATCCGGTAATGGCAAATAAAGAAAACCGAAGTTTTTTCATATACGTTCTGTTCATTGTCATCCTTGTTGGACTTTAACGGGTACCCTGAAAGAACGGGTAATGCAACACGTGTACTGAAAAAAGCGAGTTGCATTCAAGTCGTTCTCGTTTTTCTCCAACAAATAAGCAACGTGTCTGTCGAAACAAATAGGCTAGTATTCAACTACATCTGTGTCAATGTACATGTGTTTCCATTAAGAGATTTCTCCTATATACCATTGCCGTCTTCGAATAAAATATCAACAAATAATATCATAAATAGTTATTATTTGTAATCAAACGTTGTTTATTTCATTAATAATGTGTAATCCTCCCATAATATAAATATACTTTGTACTGAAACTGGCAATCTATCTATCTATCTATCTATCTATCTATCTATCTATCTATATATCTATCTATCTATCTATCTATCTATCTATCTATCTATCTAAGTCTGTATATATCTATCTATCTATCTATCTATCTAAGTCTGTATATCTATCTATCTATCTATCTATCTATCTATCTATCTTTCTATATATCCATCTATCTATCTATCTATCTATCTATCTATCGATCCATCTGTCTATCTATCTATCTATCTATCGATCTATCTATCAATCTATCTATCCATTCGTATCTATCTATCTATCTATCTATCCATCTATCTATCTATCTATCTATCTATCTATCTATATATCGATATATCTATCTATCTATCTATCTATCTATCTATCTATCTATCTATCTATCTATCTATCTATATATATATATATATCTATCTATCTATCTATCTATATATATATATATATATATATATATCTATATATCTATATATATCTATCTATATATCTATCTATCTATCTATATATATATATATATATATATATATATATCGAAATAACCCTTATACTCGAGCTGTTTTCGGACTTGATAATTTATAACTCAATTGTAAATAAAAAATGAATTGCTCTTACTGTTGTATGAAAGCGAGATCTTCGACTTTGAATAGGATTTCATTAAATAAAGTTGTTAACGGATATAACCCAAAAACCCTAAAATATTTACTTAGTCGACGGATTTAAAATTATTTTACTGGCCGACTACGTCTCTTGTTAATGCTATTTCATGTCGGGGCTCTGTAGCCAGTAATTTAAATTTAACTGCCACAAATGTATTTATACACAAATTATATATTTTTAAAATCATACATTGAGTTAACTACAAGCTTCATGTAGGGATAGCGAGCACGACAGAGGGAAGATTAGCGCTATTTCATTAAGACCTACATGCCAACACATGGGTTCGCTTCGTCTCCACGCGAATAATTCTACGTGCCTTCCTGAATTCCGCTTTTTGTATTTCACCCAGTTTTGTTTCATATACGGCAAATGTTAACTTTCTAAAAGGTATTTGACCTGTACAACCTAGTGTTCTTCGAATCAATCACAAAAGTTTGATCTTAAAAAGTACATAGACATATAGAGAGTGATATTATTATTTATTGTTTTTAAAGCAACGTCAGTTTCCGTCGCCTCTAAACTTTTCATTTTTCTTCTCTTACTTTTCTATTTCAATATTAATGAGAGAGAGAGAGAGAGAGAGAGAGAGAGAGAGAGAGAGAGAGAGAGGAGTGGGGTCGTTATATTTCGTGTCAAAAGTATTTTTACGAATCTTTCTTTTTCATTTGTCGAATTCTTTCTTTCTATGATATTTTTATAAGTTTATTCTTATTTGCTCTGTTTCATATGATTTTCCATAACAATAATAAATCTTCTCATAATATTCTTCGTCGTTAAACCGAAAATATATCAATCTTATTTAACCTTCATCCGCCAGTGACTTTTATCCTTGATACGTAAAGGCTGATTAGTAAAAAAAAAACTTTGTTCTTACTGGGTATATAATCGACACTGTCGTTATCAATATGACGATGATGGTGATTTGATGAAATAAAAAAAGATTAAGGGAGAATAGCTTAAGACTATGGAAGGCTTACTTGGTCGTTCTATAATGATTGTTTTGCTTGGCAGGATACGTCCCTGGCATGCCCTTCCTCATAGTGGGGCGTCTGTTACCGGTTTGCCATTAAGTGCAATTAACTTAGACAAAGACATGTATACACAGATCATATAGTTCTTTCATTTAGTTTATCTTAGGTACATACTTCGGGCAGAGAGACATAGAAAGAGAGATGCATTCAGTTATTTTGTAGAGCTACATGCCAACCCATGCGTTCGCTTCGCCTCCAAACGAGTCATGTTTCTCGCACTTTATTCACGTGATCATTCGCTTCGGCTGTTTGTCTTCCACCAAGATTTTTCTCATATACGGCAAATTTGAACTTTTGACCACTTTGTATACTTCACTTACCTATTCTTCAAGGCTGCCTTCATATATAACATTACAATTGCATTTTCATTCGTTATTCAACCAATGAAGATACACATTAAGAGTGCCTAAAAAAAGATATGAGATTATTTTCGTAATAGTGCGTTCCAATGATTCCTTCGTCGCACAGAGAAGGAAAGAGGGTTTTCAACAGTATCTTATCTCTAAGAAACCCATTTAATCTCTAACGGCAGTAGTCGAAGGACTCGTCATCAGCTAGCGGGTGATAAAAACGCTGGATGAGATCAACGCTGCAGAAATTTACTGGAAACTATGGAAGCGTGGAACGCAGCACATAATGGATTGTAAGACATGCCATTGAGGGATAAATGGACTTGCTTCTGATAAATTCCTAGCATCTACCATTATTCTCAGGATGCGTTCAACTTGAAGCCATTGATCTGAGGCATTTTTCCATAAATCTTTCTTGAGGACGTGCCCCACCCGTCACAATGCGATGTTCTCTTCTTTTCTAGATGCGAACTCGTACCGATATAGAAAGCTCTGTATGTCGCTCGATCGGTCACTCTGTCACAGATCATTATGAAAAAGCGTTTTTTATCGGTAAAAAAAATAGATAAAACGGACGCAGTTGAAACTCTCTGATATGGCTGTGTCTGTCAGTTTGTTTGTCACGTTTAAACTGGAGTAGATTTTTCTCTGGTGTTTGATGCTAAAGTGTATTATAATATTTATATCTGTCTGTCGGTTTGTTTGTCACGTTTAAACTGGTGTAGATTTTTCTCTGGTGTTTAATGATTAAGTGTATAATATTATTTATATCTGTCTGTCGGTTTGTTTGTCACGTTTAAACTGGAGTAGATTTTTCTCTGGCGTTTAATGATTAAGTGTATAATATTATTTATATCTGTCTGTCGGTTTGTTTGTCACGTTTAAACTGGATAAGATTTTTCTTTGGTGTTTCATGATTAAGTGTATAATATTATTTATATCTGTCTGTCGGTTTGTTTGTCACGTTTAAACTGGAGTAGATTTTTCTCTTGGTTTTTCATACTTAAGTTTATCATATACTTAAGCATGGCAAACCAAAAGAAATATCTATCCAATTTAAACGTTATTTTTTCTGTCTGTCGCGCTGTCCAATATAAAATAGAATTACCATCGCTAATCCTATTATTCTGTATTTCTAGAATTTCAAAAAGTACTTAATTTTGAAATTGCATCTCCATTGGTATGGTACTACGGTTCTAAAAAGCATTTCTGTTGGTCCGTCACGGATCTGTTTGAAACGGTACTTACATCGTTAAATACGTAGATCAAACGTGCGCATCTTATTTGCGTGTAAACAAAACATCTCTAAGAGAGTGCTGGTCTGTCGGTTTGTGCGATATTTTTATTTGTTTTGTTTGTCACGCTTAAGTTTGTAAAAGTATGTATATCTGTCACGCTGTTAAGTTTGAACTAAAATAATAGTCACTAAACACGCAAAGTGAGTGTTTATCTTTAATACTTAATAGTAGTTCAGCCTGTCTGTCACGCTTACCTTTAAAATAGCATATGGTACAGACAATATGTTTATTTTAGAAGCAAACATACATTTTACTTTGCGATTCTGTCATCAGTATGTCTGTCATGAAAGAATTCGAACCTTCTAAATTTTAAAATAGTATTTCCATCGGTATGTTACGATTACGTTCGAAATAGGATTTTCATTGGTCAGTAATGTTTACATTTGAAATAGTATTTCTATCGGTATGTTACCATTACGTTCTAAATAGGATTTTCGTTGGTCAGTAACGTTTACATTTGTAATAGTATTTCCATCGGTGTGTTACGATTACGTTCTAAATAGGATTTTCGTTTGTCAGTAACGTTTACATTTGAAATATTATTTCTATCGGTATGTTACGATTACGTTCTAAATAGGATTTTCGTTGGTCAGTAACGTTTACATTTGTAATAGTATTTCCATCGGTGTGTTACGATTACGTTCTAAATAGGATTTTCGTTTGTCAGTAACGTTTACATTTGAAATATTATTTCTATCGGTATGTTACGATTACGTTCTAAATAGGATTATCTTGGTCAGTAACGTTTACATTTGAAATAGTATTTCTATCGGTATGTTACGATTACGTTCTAAATAGGATTATCTTGGTCAGTAACATTTTCATTTGAAATAGTATTTCCATTGGTATGTTACGATTACGTTCTAAATAGGATTTTCGTTGGTCAGTAACGTTTACATTTGAAATAGTATTTCCATCGGTGTGTTACGATTACGTTCTAAATAGGATTTTCGTTGGTCAGTAACGTTTACATTTGAAATAGTATTTCCATCGGTGTGTTACGATTACGTTCTAAATAGGATTTTCGTTGGTCAGTAACGTTTACATTTGAAATAGTATTTCCATCGGTATGTTACGATTACGTTCTAAATAGGATTTTCGTTGGTCAGTAACGTTTACATTTGAAATAGTATTTCTATCGGTATGTTACGATTACGTTCTAAATAGGATTTTCGTTGGTCAGTAACGTTTACATATGAAATAGTATTTCCATCGGTATGTACGATTACGTTCTAAATAGGATTATCTTGGTCAGTAAAATGTTCATCTGAAATAGTATTTCCATCGGTATGTTACGATTACGTTCTAAATAGGATTTTCGTTGGTTAGTAACATTTTCATTTGAAATAGTATTTCCATCAGTATGTTACGATTACGTTCTAAATAGGATTTTCGTTGGTCAGTAAAATTTTCATTTGAAATAGTATTTCCATCGGTATGTTACGATTACGTTCTAAATAGGATTTTCGTTGGTCAGTAACGTTTACATTTGAAATAGTATTTCGCAATCTGTTACCTGTTTGTCATTAATTAAAATTTACTTAGACAAAGACATTTATACACAAATCATATAGTTATTTAATTTAGTGTATCTTAGGTACATACTTCGGGCAGAGAGACATAGAAAGAGAGATAAATTTAGTTCTTTTTTAGAAGTACATGCCAACACCTGCATTCGCTTCGCCTCCAATTAAATATAATCTCAGTGTGTTACGAACAGAAGTAAAGTTTTGGTTGCCCTGTCACACTTAAGTTTAAAATACCCGTCACGTCGTTATCTTAAATTTAAGGATTAAATAGCATTTCTCTTGATTCGTGATGTATAACATTAAAATTAAAATTCTCCCGCTTATCTCGCTTAAATTTAAAATAGAGTTAGTTTGTTACTGTTTAGTTCTAAATAACATTTCTGATGGTCAATGAGCGTTAAGTTTTAAATAGCGTTAACGTCAGTATGTTAGTAATGGGTTTGTAACAGGATTTTCGTAAGTGATATTAAAGTTTCAAATAGCATTTTTTTCATAAGGATTTGCGTGAGTCCGTGAAAGTTACGTTTCAAATAGCATTTTTATCGGTATGTAAGGCTTAAGTTTAAACTAGCGTTAACGAAAGCAAATTACGATTAAGTTTTAAATAGTATATTCTTTGGGATGTAATCGTAAACTTTTAAATAAAATATACGTCGGTTTGTACCGCTTAAGTTTAAAATAATATTAACGTAGGTAAGTTACGGTTAAGTTTTAAATATGATTTTAACCAGTTTGTAACGCTTAGGTTTACATAGCGTTTACGTCAATTGGTTACATGTAGATTTAATAGCGTTTTCGGTGTCTGTTTCGGTAAAACTTTTAATATAATTTCCGTTGGTCCGTGACAGTTAAGTTTTAAATATAATTTCTGTCAGTCTGTAACGGTGAAGTTTTACATATAATTTTAACCAGTTTGTAACGCTTAGGTTTACATAGTGTTTACGTCAATTGGTTACATGCAGATTTAATAGCGTTTTCAGTGTCTGTTTCGGTAAAACTTTTAATAGAATTCACGTTGGTCATTAACAGTAAAGTTAGAAATACAAGTTCCGTTATTCTGCCAAGCTTATGCTTAAAATAGCGCTTACTTAGGTATGTTGCGATTAAGTTTTAAATAGTATTACCGTTGGTCTGTCACGGTAAGTTTTAAATAGTATTTCCGTTGGTCTGTCACGGTAAGTTTGAAATGGTATTTTCGTCGCCCATTTACTGCCTAGTTTGAAATAGCATTTTCATCGTTACACGCGTAGTTTGAATGGGCGCATCTTCATCATATCTGTTCTCGTTTTTCATCCATCTATCGTGTTTCTTTTTTATTGTGAATGCTTCAGTGATTTCTACTCTAAAGAATGTCTTCGCGATAATTATCGCCCTTGCCTCAACGACAGGTGGCGCTGTCAGTTTCTGTTTATATTTCTCTGTGTTTTTTTTTATGTAAAATTTGTATTTCTTCCGAAAAGGTGATAAACGCAACGACATTTTTCGTCGAATTATACGCTTTGGAAATTGTTTCTGCTCTGGTTACGTCAGACAAAGCGTATTCCTTTTTCTTTCCTAACCTCTCTCTTTTTCGCTCTCTCTCTCTCTCTCTCTCTCTCTCTTTCTCCTTTCCTTTCCTTTTGTTCTTCGTTCTCTCTATTTTTGTTAATTTCTCTTTTTTTCTCCCCCTATTATTTTCTTGTTCCTTTTTATTCTCTCTCTTTTTTTTTTGGCTTTCTCTCTGTTGCCTTTTCTTTCTCTCCTACGATTTCTCTCTTTCTCTTCACTGCCTCATCTTTTTATCTATTTCTATTAACTCATTTTTACTTTTTTTTTATCTCCCCCCCATTTAGCGGTAAGATGCGACACAAGGTTAGAAGGTTGATTAAGAAAAGCCAGCGCCCTACCGGTTGAATACTCTGACCTACAACAAATGCCTGAGCAGCCCAGTCGGCATTCCCCGGTAAGCGATTCGCAATACACTAACCCCTTCTCAGAGGGGTAAAAGGGAAAGCCTAGGAGAGTGGACCTCCTAGGATTGCACAGAACAACCCCTAAGACCGGTAGAATTAAAGTCCGAAGGATAATACAGTAACGGTCTAACGAATGTAGTATCCATCGGAACAGATACTACACTTTGATCTGATCCAACAGGCCGGGAAAGAAGGGTTTTCTTCTCCCCCCCCTCCCCACGGTGGTTAGATGTGACACAAGATAAGAAAGTGGTATTTAAAAGCCAATGCTTTAGAGAAAGAAGAGAATTCTAGCCATCATAGAACGGCACAGGACAGTACCTCAGAACGGCGGAATCAAGACCCGAAGGCCTAGACTGTACCGGTCTACAGGGCGCAACATCCACTAGAACAGATACTACACTCTCATCTTAGCCAAAAAGCCGATAAAGAAGTCGGTATTTATCTACCGTTCCACAGCGGTAAAATGTGACACATGATCAGGAAAGTGGGATTAAAAAAGCTAGTGCCCAAACCAGCAGATAATCTGTTTGAGTCTTTTCTGTATCAGATTCATACGTCACGAAATGGCTCTCTGCCCTTTTTCTCTAACCAGCAGATAACCTGGCTGTCAAAAAATGCCTGGGCAGCCCGTCGGCATTTCCCGGTAGAGGTACATCTCTGAGGTTGAGAAGGCAAATCCTGAGAGGGTAGGCCTCCTAGAACTGCACAGGACAGTTCCTACGACCAGTGGAATCAAGACGCAGATGTCTTAATGGTACCGGTCTACAGAGCGCAGCATCCATCGGAACAAATACTACACTCTGATCTTAGCCCCCAAAAATGCAATTCTTCTCTTACTCTCGTTTTCTTTTACATTCTTTATATATATATATATATATATATATATATATATATATATATATATATATATATATGGGGGGTGCAAAAAAAAAAAAATCTTAAATACCGGAAAAAATCATCAAAGATAAAACGAGACATTTTACCGGTTTCGTTCGGATCAACGAACGTTTTCAGAACAAGTGAAGATTTTAAATTTATTAAATTTTATTTCTATCTTTAGCTTAGATAAAGAGATAGCGTCTGGGTAAATTATTTCAAAACCGAGCGTGGCCGATAGTGTATATGTCCCAGGCAAATCAAAATTAATGACTGTATGATTTTTCTGCAGTTTGCGTCATCCTGAGGAAGACGAAACGTTGATGAATACATAAATAATATAGTTTTTGGCTTTCCTTTTAGATTTTTCATTATGTCGGATCATTTTATCCCCATTTCTCTCTCTCTCTCTCTTCTCTCTCTCTCTCTCTCTCTCTCTCTCTCTATATATATATATATATATATATATATATATATATATATATATATATATATATATATATTTCATATATATACAGGGTGGGCCAAAATAAGGGTCCTATCTTTAAATTTGAAATACTTGAATTTGAATAACTTCCACAAAATAAAAGTTAAACTCACCAAACTTTATGTGTGTGTAGACTGACCCTTCCGAGATTTTTTGAAATAAACAAAACAAATTTTAGCCGAAAAACACTTCTTAAAACTTACAAAAACTAAAGTATTGTTTTTTACACTGTTTTGAGTTTTTTAAGCAAAAATAATGTTTTCTAAATGAGGGTACGTTCCTTAGGGCTTATACGGCTCATGCTTGCTTCGGAAGGGGTCCTTTACTTATTCTAAAAAAAAAAAAAAATCAATAAATAAAAAAGTTATGAATTTTTAAAAATAGGACCCTTATTTTTGCCCACCCTGTATATATATATATATATATATATATATATATTGGTTGAGAATTATCTAAAATTAAAGTGCATGAATTGACATGAAAATTCATTCAGCTAATTTATTTTGAACATCAATTGTCTCATCTTAATCAATAGAATTGAACATACGTTCTCTTTATAGTTGGAATTTTGATCACGTGACCACACTGATACGAAAGGGATTGCTTATTTCTTCTCTAAATGGAATACAAATAAACCCTTGGAAAAGCTTTTAAAGCGTCTTAACACACTAAAATATTGTATAGCTTCAATTGTTTTATGGTGTGAGTAATTGAAACAATTGCAGAACACATTAAACAGAAGAAAACCCATATTTACTCCTTAAAAGAATACGTCATCGCACCTCTATGAGATCTTCCGTCCACCGGTCGTTCAATCTGTTGGTCTGTCACATTATAGTTTAAAATGTAATTTTCATGACTGAAGCCGCAGATTTAATGGCCGTATTTTCCTTTATATACATCCAAGTATCTCACTGCTCGATGAAAACCACCTTCTCCTCAAGCTCGCCACAGAGATCCCTCCACAAGCTCGCCGGAAGTCACGATTCCCATTCTCGGAGCATGCCTACCAGCTCCTGCTTTCAACGCCCGGTAACGTGACAAAACGAATCTGGTTGAAACGTTGCTGGACGGAAGAATGGCAGGCAGCAGATAAATCAAGGTTGCACAAATTTGTTGATGTTCATATATTTGTATGTAAATGATTAATTCCTAAAATACTTAACCGATCATTATTGTCCAAATGTGAGCTATATTTAGTTGAATTTATTTTTAGGCAGAGGGGGTAAAGGACGCTGGGGGTCGCTTTCAACAACCGGTGACGTCACAAAACGAATCTGGCTGAAACGTTGTTGGATGGAGGAATGGCAGGCAGCAGATAAATCAAGGTTGCACAAATTTGTTGATGTTCATATATTTGTATGTAAATGATTAATTCCTAAAATACTTAACCGATCATTATTGTCCAAATGTGAGCTATATTTAGTTGAATTTATTTTTAGGCAGAGGGGGTAAAGGACGCTGGGGGTCGCTTTCAACAACCGGTGACGTCACAAAACGAATCTGGCTGAAACGTTGTTGGATGGAGGAATGGCAGGCAGCAGATAAATCAAGGTTGCACAGATTTGTTGATGACCCGGATGACCTACCAGACATGGACCTCACTCGCCGGCAGTGGACAATACTCACCCGCCTCATGACAGGCTGAGGACTCAGGGACTCGGCCGTCTGAACAGACTGTAGAACACATCATCGAGTCATGCCTTAAATATCGACCACGCAATGGCGGAGCCGGCATAGCTGCGCTAGACAACAATACATTAGCATGGTTTTTCTCAACCGAGCTTGTGATCCAACAGTGAGATGCTGTGAAGCAAACGAAAGAAGAAGAAGAAGAAGAAGAAGAAGAAGTGTCTCACTCGTTTATATTATATGTAAGCTAGTCTGTCAGACAAAAGTTTGATAAAAACAGTTTTTTGTTAGTCTGTCATGCATACGTTTGATAAAAAATAGCATTTTTGTTGGTCAGTCACACTGAAGTTTGACATCATTTTTATCAATAAAAACACACATTTA
>OY744547.1:68897715-68902715 GCA_963556195.1 Sepiola atlantica
GAATTTTCCAACGAATGTTAAGTCTGCACTATTTTGGATTTAGTTAGTTTCCCTGGGAATTTGAACTGCATTTTCCATTTTTTTGTCTTTTTGTTTAAAATAACTCAAAGCTTCTTTAGGCTATATATATATATATATATGTATATATAGAGTTTTGCCCTGCGTTTTCTTTCCCTACAACTTTTATTTCTTTTTTTCAAATTTTAAATCTTGGCCATTGCCAACTTATCTATCCCAGCAACTTCCTCTGATGATAAGATTTTGATCTTTGAAAAGCCTGGCTTAAGGAAAATTTAACTTGAATAAATTGCTTTTTTGTGGATTATACCTTGCTCTGAGCATTTGAATTGAATTTTGATTTGGCTTTTGCTTCTCTAATTCCTTTCCATTCTTCTTCATATCTACCTGCTCTATCCTGGATATTGAGCTGTATACTCTTCACAATAGGTGTTACCTCTCCTAAAAGTTCACTTTTAGTACACCTCTTTATATGTATATATATATATATATATAGAGAGAGAGAGAAAGAGAGAGAGAGACAGAGAGAGAACTTGAATGCCTTCGAGGTGAACATGAATGCCTCCAAGACACTGTACTCAATTCTCTACGGTTTCTCTGTAGAAAGGTTTGTCAGGACAATCTGGCATAAGGATACTTCACCCTACAAGTAAACCCTGACCAAATTCTCAAAATAACAGTATTCGAAGCCTAAATAAGATTCCCTCAGTGTGGCTACACTGACTAATACGAGGAATGGTGCACCTTCCTCAACTGATGTTGCCTTTAGTAACAGCAGTCATCTGGATACTCCACCAGACCGGATGAATTCTTGCCCTGGAATCCGGTAAGACCAATCGACCACATGACAGGTATACTCTAAAATAGTTAACTGGTCAATTAGGGAGAGGAGAATCAATGGTCTTCACTTCTTTATTAACTCAACTTTTGAGAAAAAAGGAGAACTATAATGAAACACTCATATATCTATTTATCTCATATAGGGATCAAGTGTGAGCCTCAGGAAGGGGCCCCTTGATTTCTGAGAACTTCCACCGAAGTAAAATGAAACAAAAAACGCTAATATATAACCCGAAACGATATCGTCTTTTGGTAGAAAAAACACTTTAATATTTAATAAATATTTATAGTCAACTCTTAAAAGTAGAGCCTTATTTGAAATTACAAAGTTGTCAACCTAGCGATAAAGAAATATACCGCGCGAACGTTGAACACTATCGATACCAAAGACGCTTACCCTTTCCTCCCGGGTTAGTGAGCGTCAATTTACATTACTTTCTCTTGCGGACGTGTCAGCATAGACGTTAGGCTCGTGATTCTATGCTGAATCTACGAACTGCGTTTGAAGCCAGGCGAACAAGTTTCGGTCTTCTTATGTATATACATATATATATATATATATATATATATATATATATATATATATATATATATATATATATATATATATATATATATATAACTATATATGAAGCAATCCAACAAAAGATATAAGCGTCAACTAATATCTTATAATTAGTGAAACATCCGGATAAAAAAACTGAAGCTCAATATACTGGATAGAGCATTAATATTATAATATAAAATGAAGTAATAAAATAAGGTGTCAATCAAATTTTATTAGAATTCAAAGTTCATGCAAAGCATCCTTAAGTCCTTAGCTCATGAGTTTTCAAAGATAATTCTTCTCTTCAGAGGACCATTACCGCAGTTATACTACTACAGGCAATAAAATTACGCTTTGAAAATATATAAAATTATATACACAAATATATAAAAATACATAACATCAAACATATCAATCCAAAAACATACTTTTGTTGAATCCATACAGTCCATCCAAGTCATACAAGTTGAGAAGCATAATCAGGAAGGACATCACTCCAAGATACAAACAGCAGTCCAAATATGTGAAATTGAAGGGGCCGGCAAAGTTATCCAGTCGCGAAATGTGTCCATATTCAATGTTAATGATAAATAAATCAATCAAAATAACACAAAAAGTCCAATCAAAGTTCCGAGATCCCAACATGTGCAACTCTAATCAAATCCAAATTCGTTGTTTAATTAGAAAACCCGCTAAATCCGAATTGAGCAAAATAAGACGGACTCCCATCACATCTAGCCAGAAGAGCGAAAAATATATAAGTGATCTTCTCTCCAGACATGACAAATCCCTAACGAACAAAAGGCGATATTAAATTGTCTACATCTCAGAATGACTTCAACGGGTTCAAAATTATGTCTGTCCTGCTTCCTGTTTGACAGGTTCAAGAAAAGACAGCAACATACAACCCCGCCATCCATCCCACCCAAATTAGGTTTTCACTGTCTGGGTCAGTAAGCTTATTCTATGTCAAAGGGGAAGGAGCTTAGAAGTTAAAAGAAAGCGAAAAGGAAGTTAGGAAAATTAGGTCAAGTCATGTGATCACGTACCCATCCAAAAGTATTACTTAAAATCTGGCTTACAGTAAAAAACCGACTTCACAAATCTAGCCCCATCAAGTAATTTAGAATATTTATGAAGTTAAAAATTACGAAGTTATTAAATTCCAATAATTTTATAGTTTAATTCAAGATTTAATTTTTAAGATTTAATTTTTAAGATTTAATTTTAACAGGCTAGAAATTATTAGTAGTTTAATTTAAGATTCAATCCCATCAGCCCAGGAATTCCAACTCAAGGCCTGACATTCCCCAATTAAAAAGTTTAACCTGCCCTAAGGTTTAATTTTTCCCAATTAAGATTTAATTTTCCCAATTACGAAGTTATCTAAATAATTAGAACTTAATAATTTAATAGTTTAATTTAAGATTTAATTTTATCAGATTAGGAAGTTTAATTTAAGGTTAGAATTATCTTTGAAAACTCATGAGCTAAGGACTTAAGGATGCTTTGCATGAACTTTGAATTCTAATAAAATTTGATTGACACCTTATTTTATTACTTCATTTTATATTATAATATTATAATATATATATAACTATATATATATATATATATTTATATTTATATATATATGCACGCTTGAACTTGAGTTGAGCACGGTTCTGAAGAAGACCAAGAGTTCCCGAAATATTATACTATACGGAGTTCCACCAGACCATCCTGATACAGGTATTACATAACATTGCAACATTGTGTAGATAAACAGATATATGTTTGTTTGTGAAAAAAATAACGTACAAATATATATATATATATTAAATTGAAAATGAAAGCCGTTGTCAATGGAAGATTAATTTTTTATCAGTTTTTTTACTTTAATCTGATTAATCTCGGAATAATAATTCATCATCAGAGTTGACCAGTGTTGTGTAATTTTTTCAAAACATAATAGTAAACAAACTTTTTTTAAAAATATAATTCCGTTGTAATGGGTGTTATCCGCGGAGATGTTCTTGTATATATATATATATATATATATATATATATATATATATATATATATATATGAATGAAACAAATATGTACCCACCAAGTAGCTAGTGCTCTAGTATTTATTTACATAGCTAGATAAATAGGTATTGATTTACTCCTCTCCAGGAGTTAGGCACAGGGCCAGTTTTTATCTTACTCTCAAAAGTAAGATATATTTGTTTGATTGTACATGCAATGCTAACCTTTTCTATAGCGGCTACTACTATTTTAAACTGAATCAACATAATGTTAAGATATGACCCAAGGTCGGGTCGGGAAAGTGGAGTTTAAACATTGCCTGGGCAGCCTCGTCGGCATTCCCCGGTAGGGGCGCCTCAGGCAGTAAGAAATAAACTTACTCCACCCTAAAGAGGGGAGGCGAAGCTTGGGAGGGTGGACCCCCTAGAACTGATCAGGACAGACCAATACACCGGCGTAGATCAAGCGCCGAAGGCCAAGACAATACCAGTCTATGGGGTGCAGTATCCATCGGAACAGATACTACACTTTGATCTTAGCCAAAAGGCCAAGAACAAAAAATTAGTAACGAAAATCTAGATTGGTGCGAAAAAGTGACATTAACATATTTATATGCAAGATATATAGATACATGTAAAAAACAGATAGCTTTATTGATATACAATGAGAGCACACTGCAACACTGTGTGATAATATAACATTCTGCACTTTTGTCCAACAAATCGATACAGTTTGAAGACATTTATTTCTTTTTCGAACGGCGATTTTTTTATTGTATTTTATTTATTGACGTTATGCACTTTTGTTGTTGTTTTTTTGTATTTCTACTTGTCAGTTGTTTGATCGTATTTGTGCGCACATGCATCGTATTCCCTCGCCGTGACGAACCTGTCTTTGCTGCTTTCTTTTTCTCAACCAAATCCCCCCAGAGGAGAAGCCCCCATCCCTCGCTCGATCTCTCCCCCTCTTTCTCTGTATATATCTCTTGTTCGCTCTTATAGACGCAGTGAATCGACTCTAAAAAGGCCGGCTTAGCAATGTTCATAAAAACGAAAAGCATCTCGGCTAATAGTCTTTTTTCACATAATTAAGAGCGCACAGAATTAATTGTTGTTGACTGCTTTTCGACAAGAAAGTCGGTTCGAATTAAAATGCATCTAATGTACGGTTCTCTCCGGCTTATGAAAATGAATCGTTACGACAAAAAGGCCTAATCAAGTGAATAAATTAATGAGAATTAAAAACTACAGAATGGCAAAAAGTACCATAAATATAAATAATTGTCGATATCATATTACCGCATCTTCCAACCGGGTATATAGTACGATATATTTTGTGAATAAGATGTCCGTTCAGATCTACACTATAAACAAGTAAACTGCATTGATGATAACCTGTTGTACAAAATATCTCAAACCGAGGTATAGCGTCCTTCATCAGTAATAGATAATTAATAGAGTTTTTTTTAATAAAAACGGTTGTAATATAGTCAGCGAGATTTATTCAAAAAGTGCATTTTTTATACATTTTACCTTCATACAAAGACATATTGGTACATAGACGTCAGTAGCTACACTTATAG
>OY744547.1:68912715-68935215 GCA_963556195.1 Sepiola atlantica
GTCACACAAGAAAAAGAAAAACACACCAACCCACGTACGCCACCAACAGAAACACAAAGATATATATATATATATATATATATATATATATATGCTCTGTTGTTTTATATTAACAATTGTCGAGCTTTTACCTTGCACAAGTTCGTCTATTAAAAATAGAACTCTGTGAAAAAAAATCAATCAAACGCCTTTGAATGTAGATTCGATTTGATTGAAACAAGAGAGTTCGATCGGCGTAGTAATATGACCTGGTTGTCACACAAGAAAAAAGAAAAACAAAACAAGCCACGTACGCCACCAACAGAAACACAAAGATATATATATGTATATATATATATATATGTGTATGCTCTGTTGTTTTATATTAACAATTGTCGAGCTTTTACCTTGCACAAGTTCGTCTATTAAAAATAGAACTCTCTGAAAAAAAATCAATCAAACGCCTTTGAATGTAGATTCGATTTGATTGAAACAAGAGAGTTCGATCGACGTAGTAATATGACCTGGTTGTCACACAAGAAAAAGGAAAAACAAAACAAGCCACGTACGCCACCAACACAAACACATACATATATGTATGTATATATATATATATATATATATATATGCTCTGTTGTTTTATATTAACAATTGTCGAGCTTTTACCTTGCATAGGTTCGTCTATTAAAAATAGAACTCTGTGAAAAAAAAATTATCAAACGCCTTTGAATGTAGATTCAATTTGATTGAAACAAGAGAGTTCGATCGGCGTAGTAATATGACCTGGTTGTCACACAAGAAAACAGAAAAACAAAACAACCCACGTACGCCACCAACGCAAACACAAAGATATATATATATATATATATATATATATATATATATATATATATATATATATGCTCTGTTGTTTTATATTAACAATTGTCGAGCTTTTACCTTGCACAAGTTCGTCTATTAATAATAGAACCCTGTGAAAAAAAATCAATCAAACGCCTTTGAATGTAGATTCAATTTGATTGAAACAAGAGAGTTCGATCGGCGGAGTAATATGACCTGGTTGTCACACAAGAAAAAAGGAAAAACAAAACAACCCACGTACGCCACCAACAGAAACACAAAGATATATATATATATATATATATATATATATATATATATATATATATATATATATGCTCTGTTGTTTTATATTAACAATTGTCGAGCTTTTACCTTGCACAAGTTCGTCTATTAAAAATAGAACTCTGTGAGAAAAAAAATCAATCAAACGCCTTTGAATGTAGATTCAATTTGAATGAAACAAGAGAGTTCGATCGGCGTAGTAATGTGACCTGGTTGTCCCACAAGAAAAAAGGAAAAACAAAACAAGCCACGTACGCCACCAACACAAACACATACATATATATATATATATATATATAAATATATATATGTATATATATATATGCTCTGTTGTTTTATATTAACAATTGTCGAGCTTTTACCTTGCACAAGTTCGTCTATTAAAAATAGAGCTCCGTGAAAAAAAAAATCAATCAAACGCCTTTGAATGTAGATTCAATTTGATTGAAACAAGAGAGTTCGATCAGCGTAGTAATATGACCTGGTTGTCACACAAGAAAACAGAAAAACAAAACAACCCACGTACGCCACCAACACAAACACAAAATATATATATATGTATATATATATATGCTCTGTTGTTTTATATTAACAATTATCGAGCTTTTACCTTGCACAAGTTCGTCTATTAAAAACAGAAAGTATCTGTCGATACGAAAATTTTCCAACAGTTATCATGAAAATATATTTATGGCAATAAAGCTACACCGATGCTTCCTCTGTGTAGCTTAATTGCCATAAATATATTTTCATAATTTACTACCTAGCTCTACTCACGTATCAAACACTGTTGAAGAGAGAGAGAGAGAGAGAGAGAGAGAGAGAGAGAGGGGGGAGGGAGAGGGAGAGAGAGAAAGAGAAAGAGAGAGAGAGATCGAATTATATTTTAATATTTAAAAAAAACGTACAACGTCGTTTTAAGCTTTCGGCTCTCATCAGCGCAGGGAAATAACAATGTCAGACGGTCACAGGGCGCGAACCCGGTTCACAGAGACACCTTGTAAGCGTTCACTTATGCTCAAAGCCCACGGAAGATTGTCACGGTAGACTGTCACGTGATAACGGAAAATTGAGTAATATTTACCCCTAAAGCGTCAGGTATAAATATCAAGGCATCCGATAGAAATCAACGAGAATAAATAACATATATATATATATATATATATATATATATATATATTTATATATATTAGTACTTCAAGTATCCACATAAAATATTATAAGGAGATATAATTTTTTATGTATCAGTTTTCAGTATTTACTTCAACAGTGTTCGATACGTAAGTAGAGCTAGGTAGTAAGCAATGAAAATATATATGGCAATCAAGCTACACAGAGGCTCCCGTGTGTCATCCCCGGGGGGAATCGTCAGGCTAAATGCATTTAGCCTGACGATTCCCCCCCGGGGATGAAACACGGGAGCCTCTGTGTAGCTTGATTGCCATATATATTTTCATTGCTTACTATATATATATATATATATATATATATATATATATATATATATATATATATATATATGTGTGTGTGTGTGTGTGTAGCAGGTTTTATCACCTCCAGTTTCCTTCTTGTTTATCCGGTTTCCTTGCTTGTGTGAGTTTATCTGTTTGTACCTTCATGTCCCAAAGGCTTTTGCGATTTTCGTTTTCCAGTACTGTCTCCAGTTTGTATTTGTACCATTTTTTTTTTGCATGTTCAAAGAGCAAGCGTTTGCATAGTTCATAGTCGTGCCTGTTTTTTTTGGTATTCTTTTAGGGCTAGTTTGCTGCATTCACTTATGATGTGATTCACCTGTTTGCCTCTTTGTCTATATTCACTATTTTCCTGGGTTCTGTCTATTTTTGATTTGATATAGTTCAATCTGATTTCGTTTTTCTGTGCGACTGTCAGCGATTCTGTTTCTCTATTACGGTGCCCGGATCGTAGCCAATGTCAAGGTGTTTTCTGGCGTCTCTTCTTTTGTCATTTTTTGCCACTCTTCCTCATTTTCTTTTCTCGCTTTTTTCTTTTGTTTTCCGTTTCGCTGTTCATTGTATTGTTTATTTTTGGCGGGGCAACTGGATACTATCACTAGTTTTTTTCCGTGTTCTATGCTATGTAAAAAATTGTAAAAAAATGTGTTTGTGTCATGCACACAGTCTTTTATATTTACGATTTCTCTTCCCCATTCTTTCCTTATTTAAGTTGTGAAATAGCAATTTCTCTTTGGTCTCGCAAGCTTTAGTATAGATGTAGCATTTCCATGTGTCCGTCATACTGGTATTCTAACATAAAATCTCACATCGCAAGTTAAATTCAAATATAGCATTATTGATTCACATAAAACATCGGGGAAATATGTGCGTAAGTTTTCGCATGTGGGCGTGGATACATATATATATATATATATATATATATATATATATATATATATATATATACATGTGTATACTTCCCCGGTTTTTAAGCTCGCAAGTAAAGTGTTATGTTTTTCGTCATTTCACATCCCAAACGCGATAATGGTGATAATTTTATCTATTTTCTATATCGGGAAAAATAACACGTATAATTATTTCCACTATAATCGAAACTTTAAATGTATATCTTCTCGGAAGAGAACAGGAAATGAGTAATAATAAAATTCATAATTATATACAAGGGAAACATGCAGATAGACTTTGGTATATTTCATGAGTATACACTGAATATAACACATAAACCAATAGACAGAAACCATTTATAAATACATATATATATATATATATATATATATATATATATATATATATATATATATATGATTATTTTTATTTACACAAATATGTACAAAATCTGCGACACTGGCATGTCGATGCTATCGATCAACAGCTATTACACACTGAGATCTCATCAGGCAGAGTTAGAATCCGATCTTAACCCTAGATCATATTTGGAAAGAATGAAATGGAGAAAGCAAGAAAAAGAAAAAGAAAAGAAATTTAAATTTCAAAATTTAGGGAGTCGTGTTTTTTGTTTTTCGTATTTTGGTTTTGGACTTTAATATTTTGATTCTTAACGGTCCCAACCACGTGACTCCCTAAATTTTGAAATTTAAATTTCTTTTCTTTTTCTTTCTTTTCTCTCAAATATATATATATATATATATATATATATATATATATATATATACAGGGTGGGCCAAAATAAGGGTCCTATCTTTAAATTTGAATAACTTGAATTTGAATAACTTCCACAAAATAAAAGTTAAACTCACCAAACTTTATGTGTGTGTAGACTGACCCTTCCGAGATTTTTTGAAATAAACAAAACAAATTTTAGCCGAAAAACACTTCTTAAAACTTACAAAAACTAAAGTATTGTTTTTTACACTGTTTTGAGTTTTTGAAGCAAAAATAATGTTTTCTAAATGAGGGTACGTTCCTTAGGGCTAATACGGCTCATGCTTGCTTCGGAAGGGGTCCTTTATTTATTCTAAAAAAAAAAAATCAATAAATAAAAAAGTTATGAATTTTTAAAAATAGGACCCTTATTTTTGCCCACCCTGTATATATATATATATATATATATACAGACCCTGTGTTAGTATTATAGATGGTTTAGGCGAGAATTGTGTAATAAGTACGAAACTATACTTAGAACTACAGACATTTTAGTATTAAAATTAATTCTATTAATCAGGGCTTCTAATATATGAAGTTTTATTTTGTTTAAAAAAACTTAATATACTTAACAGAAGGAGCGAAATTGCTAGATACATAGAATGAATTTTGTTTGGGGATAGCCTATAAAAATGACTAAAAAAATATTACGCTAAAAACATTCTGCTTTGTTCAAGAATAAACAGAAAAGGTGTGGTTGAGGCGCGTTTCAACATTATCTGGCTAATCTAATTGTGATTTAGAAGCCAAAAATATATGAGTACGTTGATTGAACTTTATTGAACATTCTGGAGCTGGCGTTAAACGTAAAAGATCAAGGTGGATATGTGTGTGTATGTTTGAAATAGAAGAACATAACCACTTAAGCATGTATTTAACAAGTAGTAGGCATTTTCCGAAATATATTTGCTTCTAGAAGGGATGGTAGAATTTCAAATTTCGCTGTAAGGAATTTGGAATACAACAAAACCGTTTCTGCGTATTCTGTCATTGCGTTTACTTTTACTAGATCTCAGTTTTATGACTGTATTCGGCACCGGTTACGCAAATACTGGAAAATATAGACGTAATTTATTATTTTATAATTTATACTAGAAAGTTTGCAGTATCGGCCCGTTTGTCAGTATAAGCCGGGAGACTAAGGTTCAATCCTCGGTCGACTGACACTAAAGAGACACACAATCGTAATTGATGTCCCCTTAATGAAATAATCAATTATTAATTATAATTTGCTCGATTAATCCTGGTTAAACAACATATATCTCGGTGGTGTAGCTAATGGAAATGTGGATGACATATATATATATATATATATATATATATATATATATATATATATGGTATATATATATAGATGAAAGGATAAAACAATCTGACGAAATGAAATTTAAAATGGAACTATGTTGTTAAAAATAACACTTCTCAAACCCAAAATACATAAGGAAGAACCAATGTAATATATCAGTTCCAATGCCCTATGGGAGAATGTATCTCCGACAACATAAAAAACTAATTCTTACATAGGTTTCACTTCCACAACACTATCCTGAAGACTCACCCTACATCTCTCCGACACTAGCTCTATATGCCAACACCTAAACAACATAATTGTACCCCCTCCCAATATAGAAACATCTTTGTTAACAATACCAAAATAATACACCACGATACCAATATCAAAAAATTAAAAATACTCGAAGCCCTCTACATAAAAACTAAACATCCCACAATTAATAATGTCAATTATGAAACTAGTCGCAACATTTTAAAGTGTCTAGCATAATAGTTAACATTACCAAATTCTTAGCCATAAGGTAGTTATGCGTTTGAATTGTATGCACTTTCTTTAACGTCATCAATTTCTTAACAGTTTAAACAGTCATACTTTTAAATCTCTCATATGTGTAGAACGCCATCGCGCTCTCATGTACATTTCAACTTTACAGACGCTTTTTCAAGTTATAAACTACTCGCCGTTATAATTCAAAAATGAGCACAACAGTAAAGTCATAATTTGTAAAGACACTAAACACTGAAGATGACTTGACGATTCAAATCGAAAGTACTTGCTAAAAAGAAAAAAGAATGGAACAAGAAACCCATGGATCATATTTACATCAATTTCACCGAAACATTAGATGGACAATTCGGAAAATTGAAAAAATAAAAAAAACAGTCGCATCGAACAAAACCACTCCGTGTTATTTAATAATGTTTGCTTAAATATATATATATATATATATATATATATATATATATATATACAGGGTGAGCCAAAAGTAGGTGGACAGTATACATTGAGATGTTTGTCGAAGCGTAAGAGGCAGACTTCAAAGCTGAGCAAATTAAGAAATAAATGTTTTTTTACTGTTCACCTACTTTTGGCTCACTCTGTATATATATATATATATATATATATATATATATATATATATATATATATATATATATATATATAATGAAGGAGAGTGGAAAGGAATTAGAGAAAGCAAAAGCCAAATCAAAATTCAATTCAAAAGTTCAAAGCAAGGTATAATCCGCAAAAAGGCAATTTATTCAAGTTAAATTTTCCTTAAGCCAGGCTTTTCAAAGATCAAAATCTTATCATCAGAGGAAGTCGCTGGGATAGATAAGTTGGCAATGGCCAAGATTTAAAATTTGAAAAAATGAAATAAAATAAAAATTGTAGGGAAGGAAACGTAGGGCAAAACTGTGCCAGGGTGCAAGCGAATGTCCGATTGCCAAAAAGTCCGGTGTCGAGGAGTCCAGCGGAGAGGATACGATGTCGATAGGTAGGTCGTTAGAGGCACGCGAAGTAATGAGAGAAGTTTTAGTACACCTCATATATATATATATATATATATATATATATATATATATATATATATATATATATATATATATATATATATATATATATATATATATATATATAGAGAGAGAGAGAGAGAGAGAGAGAGAGAGAGAAAGATAGAGAGAGAGGGAGGGTGGGAGAGAATGAGAGAGAGAGCGAGTCAATGTTGCAGAAAAAATCCGAGTACAAAATGAAAACAAAATAGACAATACAGACAAAAGTTATATATGCAGAGACCCGACAGTTTATGTAGCAACCGTTAGAGTTACATGCTATAGGGTGGGCAAAAATAAGGGTCCTATTTTTAAAAATTCATAACTTTTTTATTTATTGATTTAAAAAAATTTTTTTTTTTAGAATAAGTAAAGGACCCCTTCCGAAGCAAGCATGAGCCGTATTAGCCCTAAGGAACGTACCCTCATTTAGAAAACATTATTTTTGCTTAAAAAACTCAAAACAGTGTAAAAAACAATACTTTAGTTTTTGCAAGTTTTAAGAAGTGTTTTTCGGCTAAAATTTGTTTTGTTTATTTCAAAAAATCTCGGAAGGGTCAGTCTACACACACATAAAGTTTGGTGAGTTTAACTTTTATTTTGTGGAAGTTATTCAAATTCAAGTTATTCAAATTTAAAGATAGGACCCTTATTTTGGCCCACCCTGTACATTATATTTTAATGTTATCGCCGTCGGTGGAAATGAGCATCTTTAGATTGGCGCGAAATGAGTCACACAATTTGGCGACCATGTGCCTGTCTATAGCAGTGAACGCCTCGACGATTACAGGCCTTCAGTGTTGACCGTGTTGTTGACGTGCTTCCTAGTATTGTCCTAGATCACATCCCAGAAGAAATAGTCAAGACGGTTGCAGTCAGATGAGGAGTGAGGCCACAATTCCGGTGACCAGTTTGGAGGAATATTGTCGCGCAACCACGGTTGCATCTTCTTGGTCTTGGGTACCGGAGTAAGATCCTGCGTGAAGACGTAGGGGCGTCTGGTGATGATCTCATCCATTCAGAGCTTCACCACGCTCCTCAGCGACATCTTGGTACTATGTTTACTTTTTGGCAAGTGTCGGATTTTGCCGCAACACTCTCTATATCCATATATAAACGTACACGCACTCAGAGTAACTGATATGCACACGTATAGCGTGAAGTTTTTGAGATTTGAAACACCTACTATGTAGTAAAGAGCTCTTCCTCGAAATATATTATGGAACACGGTCACATCACAGTGTTGAAGTTTTGCCTTATCAAGTAAGATTTGCTATAAAAAATTATAATTCTTTTAAAAATATATATTTAAAGCAAAATTACTTCTTGTTTCTTACTTCTCAACAATAATATATTTGTATTTCTTGCATTATGATTGCCTTCTAATACTCTTCTATATACGCACAATGCTTGAAGCAAACTACCTCTCCTTATATATATATATATATATATATATATATATATATATATATTAGTACTTCATGTATCCACATAAAATATTATAAGGAGATATAATTTTTTATGTGTCAGTTTTCAGTATTTACTTCAACAGTGCTCGATACGTAAGTAGAGCTAGGTAGTAAGCAATGAAAATATATATGGCAATCAAGCTACACAGAGGCTCCCGTGTTTAATCCCCGGGGGAATCGTCAGGCTAAATATATATTTTCATTGCTTACTATATATATATATACAAGTATAAATTTTTATTTATACAAACATTATAACAATAATGTTTGTATAAATAAAAATGTATACTTATAAACAGCTCTACTTGTTATTGAGCACTTTTTATAAACACTTGAGTTTCTACGGATTTACATTTACAGAAACTAATACAATACATGTACGATATATAAGTATATATATATATATATATATATGTAAATCTGTGGAAAATATTTGACTGTGTCTTCTATATGTACCAGTGGTTTGGTTTGTGGGTGCCATTGTGTTCTTCCTCCTCCTATGCTGCTAACATATCAACCGGTCGCTCTTTAGGGCAGTGGATGTTTCTCTACGACGAGCTTTTTAATTTTTTCTTTGATTTTCTGTAAGACGTGGTGCTAAAGGCGCTGATGAAGACGCGTTTTGGATTAGCTTTATTAATTTATAAAATTATTTTGGATTAGCTTTATTTATGAAAAAAATAAAATAAAGTATTTCCAAACTGTTTTGGAAACGATCGTACGCCATAATGGACTTTATGTTCTAATTCTTGGAACAGTGGTAATGTTTTAATTCATTGAATGTTTATATATATATATATATATATATATATATATATATATATATATATATATATATATATATTCCCTTTTTATTTAGTCTGATATTTTTCTTTTATGCCAAATTACCTGTTTCGCGATATCTATGGATTTTGGTTATACTTTTTGCTGTTTTCAATACCACACACAAGATCTCAATAAACGAAATTCGCGTTAGAATTATGACATTGTCTCACAAATCTTTCCCAGAAAAAGACATATAATTACTCTCTTAACATACACTTGTGGCTCATAAAACTACCCAGCCCAATATTTTATTTTGTGAAGCAACTTAGAAAAAATTCCGCAAGAATATGCTAGAAATTTTAGAAAAAAATTGTCATTATTGGATTCCTTCCCCGTCGCTGTTTCGAAGTTATTTTTAATATCAGACATACAACCTATCAAAAAAGAGACCGCCATATTGAAACCGACGGTTTGTAACGATTTAGCCAATCAACAAAGCATATTCATTATCGGATCTGTCTCTAAAAACGCTATCCATGGAATAGTTAATGAAATTCGCAATCTCTTATTAAATTTGAACATATTTAGTACAAATAAACTTCAGTCTATGCCTGATAAAGAACAAAAATGGTGACTCAACTAATGCACGTGTCATATGGACAGATATGTGCTATGATCGATTTAATTACTACGAAAAAATAAAAAGGTTGATTTTATTGAACTATTGAATCGTCTGCATAGTTATGGAGAATAGATCTTAATAACTCTTTTACCAAATTGGCTTGGTTGTTCCAACGCATCTCCCTGGCTGTTGTCCCTGGAAACGCAATGTCAAGATTAACAGCTCTGTTTTCTATGTATTTAGCTATTTTTTCCTTGTACTTCAGTGTACATCTTCAGTAACCAAAGATCTATTTTCTTAGACCAACACTTGGAGTCTGTATGAGATGCATAGATATCCGATTGTTGAACTAAGATAATCCCCGATTTCTCAAATGTAGAGTTAGTCGAGCAGTGAAGAACACTAATTTTCCTCATTCTTTTGTTGTATTTTCTTGATTTGACCTGATTCTAAGATACGAATTCATCTGGTCTTGTGGGATACCCAGCGTAATGCTGTTACTTGAGGTAAAAGTGCATTGTTCCCTGTGTAAACCAGTGCGTATGAATGTTGAGGAGATCTCAGTTGAGCTTCGGGTTAGGTCGCGGTTTACTTATATGGAGACGTACTCTCATGTAAGGTTGTCCTGACAAACCTTTACACATAGAGACCGAAAGCATTTGAGGAGTGTGTCTAGAAGACATTTTAACTTTTTTCTAGCTATATACGTGTTTTTCTTACATAAGCAAATGTTTTTATATATTAACGTGTCATAGTTTATTAAGGCACAAAAACCACTCGAGGATAAAGGTTCGTGCGTTTGTCAGATGAACGATAATTAAAACCGCATAATTTGATTATTTAAGAAGATAGCTAAACAGCAATTGTAAACGTTGGACTTGAAAACGACCATGTTGTAGTCAGCTGGGAAGTATCCTTGTGGTATTGTGTTCCCAAAACAGATATTTACGTTTTAGGAACACATTGTAAGAAAGGCAAACTATTGACAGTTGATGTAGCTAGACCAATTCTTGTTGTGGATGTTTTACAGGCGTGAACCAAAGAGTGAAGCTCAGTCGAGTAGAGAAAGACTAGCAACCTCTCTACTGTGAGTCAGAAAATGAATGTAAGAGAAGATGAGATCTCCCCCCAGATTTAGAAATCGGTGTTTTACTCTGCCAAAACAGAAAATGGTCCTCTTAGCGGCAATCCCAAGATGTTGAAATAATATACTGAAATAGTAGACCGTCTTATGACTTATTTGACTCTTATACAAGTAGAGGATTGCGTCAGGAGTGATATACGTTTGGGGGCGGTAGAGTGATCTAACTTTGTACCAGCAACAGATTTTATATATGACTTTTATTTCAGATCTGGAGTGAAGAATCTATCAAAGTTTATGAAATGCCTGAATATACTTCATAAAAATAAGCTACAAATAATTATATATATATATATATATATAATTATATATATATAATTATATATGTATATATATAATTATATATATATAATTATATATATATATATAATTATAATATAATTATATATATATATATATAATTATATATATATATATATATATATAATTATATATATATATATATATATATATATAAAGAGAGAGAGAGAGAGAGAGAGAGACAGAGAGCGAGAGTGTCAGGTTGTATATGAAAAGAAATCAAATAAAGTGCTCGATCATATAAGAGAGCTAATATAATTTATTTAGATACTGTATATTACATATTTCAGCAATGTACCGCGGTTTCATCCAAAAGGGCAGATTTAGACATCTTTAGTAAATCTCTGTGCCCAGTGGAAACATCGGCAAGCTGAACTGATTGTAGGCACGCCTGACAAGGAATGGCTTTAACAATCCCATTCCCTGACGCCATTTCCTGTCAGGCGTGCCTACAATCATTTCAGCTTGACGATGTTTCCACTGGGCACGAACATTTACTAAAGATGTCTAAATCTGCCCTTTTGGATGAAACCGCGGTACATTGCTGAAATATGTAATATACAGTATCTAAATAAATTTTATATATATATATATATATATAGTATGAAATTGAGGCAAACGCCATGAAGCACAGAGGATGCAGTATATTTTAATAGAAATAAAAATCAAGAGTGATTTTTTTTTTCATTTTAACTTTCAAGGATTTAATTTTTTTGTTTCGCAATCATTTCGCTAGAAACTAACCTTGTCAAGCGGAGAGATTTTGTAGAAGCCAAAGCAGTACCTGTTGGTAACCGTCCGTTACCATGAAATTGAAACGACGATGTTATTTTTTATTTTATTACTGGTCTCTTGTTTTTGAATATGGGCAACGCTATGCAGCGCAGATACACAAAAAAATGAGAAGTTCATATTCTTTTAAAACATATTTTAATAAATTTAGCATAAGATTTAGGCCAACGCCCAAAAGATGCAGAATATGAACAACTCAATTTATATATATATATATATATATCATTCCGTGAAGATATTTTTGCTGTCTTATATGTTATATCTTAATCAGCCAAACGAGTGATCACATGTGAGATCACGTCTGAGAAGAAAAAAAATGAAAATAGGAGTCCATTTGACATTTCTGTGGGTTGCTTATAGTTTTTAAATAAAGCTATTCTTGCAGATTAAATCAGGCAATGTGGTCGAAGAACAAACCTATACAAAGAAGAACTTTAGTTCAAAGCCTAATGATATATATATATATATATATATATATATATATATATATATATATATACATATATATATATATGTATATATGTATGTATATATATATATATATATATATATATATATATATATATATATATATATATAATTTATTTAGATACTGTATATTACATATTTTAGCAATGTACCGCGGTTTCATCCAAAAGGGCAGATTTGGACATCTTTAGTAAGTCTCCGTGCCCAGTGGAATCATCGGCAAGCTGAAATGTATTGTAGACACGCCCGACAGGGAATGACGTCAACAATGACAAAAAAACGGTGTATCTGTAATTGTTGACGCCATTTCCTGTCGGCCGTGTCTACAATCATTTAAGCTTGCCGATGATTCCACTGGGCACGAAGATTTACTAAAGATGTCGTAATCTGCCCTTTTGGATGAAATCGCGGTACATTGCTGAAATATGTAATATACAGTATCTAAATAAATTATATTAGCTCTCTTATATGATCGAGCACTTTATTTGAACTAAGCTCAACTCGTGTATGTTTCACTCTTGAAATCGATAGTTCAACAAATAAATGCACACAATCTCTTATGAACTTTCGTAATAAAGTAATACATTAAAAGGCTGGATCCAAAAAGAAACAAATATGAATTGTCACTGTTGTTTAAACAAACATTCATCTCTCTCTCTCTCTCTCTCTCTCTCTCTCTCTCTCTCTCTCTCTCTCTCTCTCTCTATATATATATATATATATATATATATATATATATATATATATATATATATATATATATGACTGTTTCTTTAAACAACAGTGACAAATCATGTTTGTTTCTTTTTTGATCCATCCTTTTAATGTTGTATATTACTTTATTGCGAAAGTACATAAGAGATTGTGTGCATTTATTTGTTGAACTATCGATTTCAAGAGTGAAACATACACGAGTTGAGCTTAGTTCAAATGTTGTATTGCAAATATGGTTATGGGACGTTACACAGTCATTCTCGTGTTTCACTCAGTTCGAGCTCGTCCGGCTGATGTGCCCTGGCTGACTGAAACACGCTATCAATAATGGAGATATCGTTCTGTTTTCCGTATCTCTAACTTGAATATTTTCAGCAGAAATACAACATTGTTGTTGTCGAAAGAAAAGGAGGCAAAAAATGAAAAAAAAAAAAAACGAAAAGAATATATAAACAGGTTTACATTTCGAATGTCGAACATGAAAGAATGTAAGTAATTACCTTTTTAGACGCCAAAAGCAACATCGCTAAAAAGAACTCAGCAGACAGAGGGGAAAAAAGAAGCGAATATTTATGAATATGAAAACATTCATTACGCGAGAGGAAAAAAGAAAATTACATATTGATAGTAATGTTACAACCAAAGCACACTCTCACACAGAAAGAGAGAGAAATATATATATATATATATATATATATATATATATATATATATGTGTGTGGGGGGGGGTGCGTGCGCGCGCATGTGTATGTGCAATAGTACACACGCACGCCTATTTTATATTTATGTTCAACCCTAATGTTAATAAGAATACGCATTTCGCAGTATGCACGAATAAAACGAACTGACTGACTGTTTATTTGTCCGCTATATATTCAAAAGTATATGGAGTGAATTTGCACCAATTCTAACACAGACACACACACCCTACATACATACACACACACACACACACACATATATATATATATTTATATCACTTTTTTTAATTGACACAGACATGTACAAAATCTGCGACACTCACATGTCGATGTTATCGATACACAGCTATTATAAACTGAGATTTCATCAGGGAGAGTTAGAATCCGATGTTAACGTTAGATCATATTTGGAAATAACATTTGGTTCTTTCCAAATATGATCTAAGGTTAAGATCGGATTCTAACTCTGTCTGATGAAATCTCAGTTTATAATAGCTGTTGATCGATAACATCGACATGCCAGTGTCGCAGATGTTGTACATGTCTGTGTCAATAAAAATAATCATTTGATATTGAGCACTTTTTAAAACCCGGTTGAAATTATTTAGATATTTTACCTGGATTATATATATATATATGGGAAGAGAAGGATGAAGGTAATCCGACGTGATGGGAAAATGAAAAAAGAATACCAAAAAATGGATGTTTTTTATGTGTACATCAACGTTTCGTCTTTATTTATAAGACTTCATCAGGATGATAATATAGAGAAAAATGTCATGCAGTAGTGGCCATTATTTTATTTTATTTTTTTCATCCCAATATGTCAACCCTACATGTATTTGTACTTGCATGACATTTTTCTCTATATTATCATCCTGATGAAGTCTTATAAATAAAGACGAAACGTTTATGTACACATAAAAAACATCCATTTTTTGGTTTTCTTTTTTCATTTTCCCATATATATATATGTATATATATATATTAATATATATATATATATGTATATATATATATGTATATATATATATATATATATATATGTATATATATTTATATATATGTATATATATATTATATATGTATATATATATATATATATATATATATATATATATAGAGAGAGAGAGAGAGAGAGAGAGAGAGAGAGAGAGAGAGGAAGCGTTAGAGTAAACTATTGGAGAGTTTGGATTACCTACTGGACACAATCCTTAAGTGTGTTCGGTCTCCCTGTACAAGGGTTTGTCAGGACAACCCAGCATGAGGATACTAAACCCTCCAAGTAAACCCCGACCCCGACAAAATATTCAAAATAACACAGTATTTGAATAAGATCCCTTCGACACGGCTATACATTGGCTCATACGAGGAATGATGCCCCTTCTCTAAGTAAGGTTACCTCAAATAACAGTACTTAGCTGAAAACTCCACAAGACTCTATTAATTGTTGTCCTGCAATCCGGTAAGATACAGAGGACACAATAAATATATACTATAACATAGTTAGTAGGTCAATTAGGGAGAAAAAAATTCTTAACTTCCTTACAAACTCAACGTTTGAGAAATAAAGGAAGACTTTATTAGAATATTCGAATATAGAAATGAATGGTTAGTCTCAGGAAGGGGCCGATTTATTTCTGGGAACTTCGACTGAAGTATAATGAAACTAAAAAAGAATTATATGTATGTATATATATATGCGGGGAGATCATGAGTGTCTGCTAGATACTGTCTTCGAGGGGCTAACCTATTTTGTACAGAGGTTTGTCAGAAAAACCATAGCCTAACGATACTTCTCTTTACAAATAAACCCTGACGAAATATTCAAATAACGTATTATTCGAAGCCCACATATATATGTATATATGTAACTGTTTGTATATATGTAACTGTTTGTATATATGTATATTTGTTTAGATAAGTACAAATATGAGTCGCAGGAGTTCTGTTGAATATATAAGTCGTGATTATTCAGATGTGTAGAAACATAAACGCATGGAAATATTGGGTTTAGTTTTCTTAGGACATGGTTAAAATCATAATATTACAATCAAGAACCTTCATTTACTAAACTATTATCTGTATCCACTATTTTTAAAAAACCCTGTAATATCGTAAGAGTGTGGGTTTAGATTAAGGTTAGGGTTAGAGTTAGGGTTAGGGTTAGGGTTAGGGTTAGGGTTATGGAACGTGCAAGATATGGAAGATGTTTCAAATTAAATTACCTGAAGGAATTATCTGTCACAAGGTCTAACGTGTCACCAGATATGCAAAACATGGATAAATTGGAATTTTCTCACGTGAAGCGATGTTTTTAGGGATAATGATGTCAGCGAAGATTGCTTCCTCTGGGATTAAAACGCAAGAAGACATGTCCGAATGACGTTAATTTGATAGCGAAAGGGACATTCTTTATAAAAAGAAAATATTTTACCCCTCAACAAAATAAAATAGATTATATTCTGAAATCCACATTTTAAATGTTTATATGCGATGAAATATATATATTAAGATGTTTCCTTGCATATTTATAATAGGCGTTGTCGGTCGGGCGATCTCGTGCCTTTCAATGTTGTATCACCCTTGCCTTTTCTTGTTCTTATCTTTGCCATCTGTAATTAACACCGCATGTTCCCATATTGCATTCTATTCTATAGTAGGTTTACTTAAAAGGCCACTGTCGCCTTACATATGCGCTATCTCTTTGAGACATCGTATTACACATATAGAAATGATAATGTTTAAGGTGTACCATCCACTAGTCTCTCCCTCTTAGAGAAGGTCCCCAAAAGAGTATCTAATCTAATAGGCCCCTCCCCACCCACCTAGCCCAATCCCCTGTCTTATTGCCGCAATGTTGAATCGTTGTGCTTATTTTACAAATATTTCGATGAAAGGTAATCCGATCAACTAGCTGTTCTGGTGCGCTCTTTGACGTGAATACACTCGGCCAACCCGAAAATCAGCTACACCCCATCCATTCACTGTTGAGGTCCAAAGATGTAGAAGAGGCTTTCCTACTCCTATGGCTTATTGTTTCGAACTGCTGGCCTCTGGAACTCCCTACCTGCTCTCTGTTTCCCCGACCGTACCGACATGCAGACATTTCAAACTGATGTGAACAAGCATTTCGTTGCACAGCTCCCGATTTAGGATGAACCCCAAAACTTCCACCCTAATTCCCAGTAGCTCTTTACGTCTACAGTGGCAATTTGCCTTGTTTAGGGTGAACTAAGTTTTTAAAAAACACCAAGTGTTCACATATTGCATTTAATTTCATAATAGGTTTACTTTGAAAGCCATTGTCGCCTAACATCTATTTTTTAATAGGACTACTTAGAAAGCCATCGTCGCCTAACATCTATTTTATGATAGGACTACTTAGAAATCCACTGTCGCCTAAAATCGATTTTATAATAGGTCTACTTAGAAAACCATTGTCGCCTAACATCTATTTTTAAATGGGTCTACTTAGAAAGCCATTGTCGCCTAATATCTATTCTATAATATGACTACTTAGAAAGCCATTGTCGCCTAACATCGATTTTATAATAGGTCTACTTAGAAAACCATTGTCGCCTAACATCTATTTTATAATAGGTCTACTTAGAAAGCCATTGTCGCCTAACATCTATTTTATAATAGGTCTACTTAGAAAGCTATTGTCGCCTAACATCTATTTTATAATAGGTCTACTTAGAAAACCATTGTCGCCTAACATCTATTTTATAATAGGACTACTTAGAAAGCCACTGTCGCCTAAAATCGATTTTATAATAGGTCTACTTAGAAAACCATTGTTGCCTAACATCTATTTTTAAATGGGTCTACTTAGAAAGCCATTGTCGCCTAATATCTATTTTATAATATGACTACTTAGAAAGCCATTGTCGCCTAACATCTATTTTATAATAGGTCTACTTAGAAAGCCATTGTCGCCTAACATCTATTTTATAATAGGTCTACTTAGAAAGCCATTGTCGCCTAACATCTATTTTATAATAGGTCTACTTAGAACGCCATTGTCGCCTAACATCTAGGTCTACTTAGAAAGCCATTCAGATGTCTTCGACCTTTGTGTAAACTGTACCGATAGGTAATAGACATCACTTCTTTAAAAAGGGCTTATAGAGGTCCTAATATGGGCACAAGTCTTATTTAAAAAAAAAGAAAATATATTAGTTTTAGATCGATTTATATCCATTGTCATTAGACACCAATAAAGCAAGATTCCCTGAATTTCAATTCCGTCTTAAGAACCCTTAAGCTTAATCCATTAATTTTATACTTTTTTCTCGGATCAAAATCATGTAATAGATTTTTATAAAAATTGGAATAAGGATTATAGACATGAGGTTTAGTATTATTATATCTTATTTTTAATTATTGCAAGGGTCGTAAAATGTTGAAACACTCTTCTGTTTCGGCAATTTATTCTACCACTCCTCGTACGGCTAGTATTTCAGTGTAAGCATAAAGATATTCGCATAAAGATATTCGCATAAAGATATTCGCATAAAGATATTCGTATAAAGATATTCGCATAAAGATATTCGCATAAAGATATTCGCATAAAGATATTCGCATAAAGATATTCGCATACAGTTATTCGCATAAAGATATTCGCATAAATATATTCGCATAAATATATTCGCATAAAGATATTCGCATAAAGATATTCGCATAAAGATATTCGCATAAAGATATTCGCATAAAGATATTCGCATACAGTTATTCGCATAAAGATATTCGCATAAAGATATTCGCATAAATATATTCGCATAAATATATTCGCATAAAGATATTCGCATAAAGATATTCGCATAAAGATATTCGCATACAGTTATTCGCATAAAGATATTCGCATAAAGATATTCGCATAAAGGCAAACAAACAAAAAGTTTTATCTGATTTTGTTTTCTAACATGACTGAAATAGTTAAGTTAAACACAAAAACCTTACTGACACACACGAAATAAACAATGCGTAGTCATAACTCAGTTAGAAAATACTGTGTAATATGTAAGCTGGGATGTGGAGAAGATGTCGATAAATGAAAATACCTAAAGGAATTATCTGTCAAAAGATTTAACGTGTGAGAAGATGCGTACACCATAAATAAATACAGATTTTCTGTCGTGCATTGACGTTTTTAGGGACAAAACTGTTATCTAAGACTGTTCCCCCCCTCCCCCCCCCCTCGTCCGGAAAAAAAAAATCTGGCGAAAAAAATAGAAAAAAAAATTAATTGGATATCAGAAAAATTCAAAGTTAAAATCGTGTAAACCAACAGAAAGTTTTATATTTCCTCATCAATATTTTTTTCATATTTATACAGGGTGTCCCAAAAATCACTGACACTTAAAAAGAAATCATAACTTTTTTGTTTTTAATTTTTTTTAGAGTAGTTGAAGCTATCCTTCCGACGTTATCATTAGCAACTACAGCATTAAAGACCGAACGCACATTGTACAATGGTACTTTGAGTCGCATGGGTCAAATTCAGAAACCCAGCGGTGTTACCGACGACATTTTAACACTAGAGATGCGCCAAGTGTAAATGCCATTAAAGCCATAATAAGCCGTTTTCAAAAAAAAGTGCAGCATGTGACCTCCCGAGATCCGGAAAGTCTCGTTCAGTAAGAACTAAAGGCAATCGGGAAGAATTAGAGTGAAGTCTGAAAGAAGATACAACAGTTTAAATTAGAAGATTATCCCGACAGTTGGGAGTTTAACGAGCCGCTTTACATAAGATTTTGCATGTCATGGACATGTTTCCATACAAAATTCAGCTTGCCCAGCAGCTTCAGCCTCAGGATTATGAGCAAAGACTGGAATTTGTTACACGTGTCAGTGACTTTTTGGACATCCTTTAGTAGATACAATATACGTTTTTGAAATGTGTCCTCGAATCTCTATAAGAGGCGTTGTCGGTCGTTAAGTGTAATGGGCAAAGAAAGTCTCCTTGAAGTAAACGGTAGGGAATCACCTGTGCCGTGCATGAAAGCCTCACACGGCAAGAGATGTATTGTATTGCAGTTGTAAATATAAAGAATTGAGATAGTGAAGCTGATTCGAACCGTAAGCCACCAGGTTACAAACGATTTGACATTTCGAGCTGCATATGAGGTAGATCATTCGCCTGTTCCAAAAAAATGTAAATAAAATAATAACGCAACTAGTAACACGCAGTGCATGCACACGCCCTTGACCGACGTGTGTTGGTGTTGTCTATACACGCATCGGATTAGAGTTAGTGTTATGGTTACGTTGTACAAAATTCAGAATAAATGCCACTGTGGAACGCATCGAGGAATGTTTGACAGTTATCGATGTGACTGTGTGCTCTATTACATAAACGGACTCTATCATCTTGATTAAGTTTTTCGTAACGCCTCTAGCGTCCATGTCATAGTTGCGAGAGAGTTATTAACGACAACAAGTGTTTGGTCGAGGCACTGTACTTTGGTGGCAGGCAGTGATTTGCCATTGTGTTTCGTGACTTTTAAAGGTGCTTTTGTATTTTGGGGGGCAGATTAAATTTTCATGTTCATTTTAGAAGAGTCAGTTGAAAAGGGAGATAATTTTAACTGTTTTTTCATTAGGAAAATGTAGAGAATTAGTAAAAAAAAATTAAAAGGGTACTCATGTAGTTTACGGACCGGGCTGAAATAATAACGTTATAATTTAGAAAGCCATTCTTAACATCGAAAGTGGGGGTTGATTAACTCTTCTTTAAATTAACCTAATGATTTAATAAACAGAATAGTTAATAACCCTCACCACCACCTTCCAATGTAGAAATACATTAATAATGTATTTCTAAATTATAACATTCATAATGTATGGGTTAGTCGGCTTGTTAGTATGCATTTAAAACACCACTTGTCACTTTCTGGCTGACACGTAAATTCGTTTTTTGTTGCGAACCTACTTGGATATCCTCTTCCTAAGTCTGCTGTCTCTTTTTTGTTCTCTCGCGTTATAAAATTAACATTCCTGTCAGATTAACCTGGTCATATCTTTAGTTTTAATGTCGATATTTTTATTTTGTGAATTAGATATTGTTTATCAAATGTCTAATAACTTGATCGATACACTTTAAAGTTTACCAGATTTTAGTAAGACTTTGTCGGTTGACTGGCGTCATAAACATTGTGGCTATTATAACAAGTAAAACTCGCTGAATAACTTTTGCGCCTACCATACAGATGGCTGCCTAAAAAAATACATATGATTTCTATAAATTACTAACCTTCAAATGAAACGTTTAAAATGGAAGCTCGATTAGTTTATTAGTTTAGACACGAGTGTACAAGAGTAACATATTATATTTTTAATATACAAACATGTGGCTACAGATGCTTGTTTAAAAGTATCATGTAAGACTGTGGTCGATCAATGTTTGTCTCCAGCAGATCATGTAGACTGTGGCTTATTACGTAAACAGCTTGTGTTCGTTGTGTATTGATTTACTCCTCTCCAGGAGTTAGGCACAAGGCCAGTGTTTATCTTACTCCCACAAGTAAGATGTGACCCAAGGTCGGGTCGGGAAAGTGGGGTTTAAAAATTGCCTGGGCAGCCCCATCGGCATTCCCCGGTAGGGACGCCTCAGGCAGTAAGAAATAAACTTACTCCTCCTCAAAAAGGGGAGGCGAAGCCTGGGAGTTTGGACCTCCTAGAACTGCACAGGACAGACCCATAGACCGGCGTAAATCAAGCCCCGAAGGCCAAGACAATACCAGTCTATGGGGTGCAGTATCCATTGGAACAGATACTACACTTTGATCTTAGACAAAAGGTCAAGCAGCAAACAATTGTGTAGATGACACGCAGCTATAGTATGCTTCGTCTTTTTTTCTTTTTTTCTTGCTGCAGTCGTCTTATTTTCTTCCTGTAAAAGTTATTAATATCGATAGCACAAAATCATGTGGGGTTCATTTAATGTTGTCGTTTTGTTTTACCGCATATCACACATTTTTAGGGTTATTTAATGCTAATCCAGTCATTTTTGTAGTAGTTTTTTATGCTTCAGATCTTCTAAATCTGCAAATATTTATTCATAGTGTTTAGTTTGGTTGGGTTGCTTAACAGCATATCAACCCTTTTCGGGTTATTTAATGCCGAATCTGGACATTTTGGTAATGCTTTAAGTTATTTATATATTCAAATATCTATTCACGTTGTTTGGTTTAGTTTGGTTTGGTTTGGTTGTTTTTTACGGCATATCAACCTTTTTCGGGTTATTTAATGCTGAATACGGTCATCTTGGTAAGAGTTTTCATGCTTCAGGGTATTTATATTTTCAAATATGTATTCATGGTGTTGGCTTTGATTGTTCTTAGAGGATAATGTTGTTTATTTTGTTTTTAGCTATTGAGTTGTGGAAAGGGGATGGGAAAACAATAACATCAATGTTTGGTGCATTTTAAGTCAG
>OY744547.1:68940215-68952715 GCA_963556195.1 Sepiola atlantica
AACGTGCCTTTTGTGAAAAGGATTATACCAACTAGATTCTGAAGTAGATTCTAAATTGTGTCATGGAAAGAAAGATGATCTGAGTAACACCTCCATAAATGCGGGAACTGTACTTTAATCCTAAGACCTATCGTACTCTAGAGTTATATACTTCCTAAAGCTAACTGTTTTTCGAACAACTTTCGTAATAGTCTTCCATTTGAAGTGAACATGAAGCCAATGAACTGAGCTGAATAAGAATATTTCTAAAAGAAAGTGGCATTTATTTCGACTGAGGCAAAACAAAGATTCAAGCATTGCCGGTAAAAGGAGAGAAGCTTGGCTTTAGAGGCTGTTGTTATGTTGAACGTCATTTATCTGAGACGAACGCTTCTTCAAGAAATATTAACATATATCTCATTATTGTATACAAGCGCTCTACTACAGTTCAGACATAAAACATTTTTTTAAAAAACAGTCACTTCGATAAGACGAAAAGATCGTCGATCTTCGGCTACGCCGTAAGACTTCGACCACATCCGGAAAACGTAGCTCTATCTCCATCGTTAATTGGAAAACTCCATTTTTCCATACTAATCCTGCTTTTGATACACCCATCTTATTTATTTTTAAATAAATTTTCGACGGAAGGTAAAGCGAAATAATATATAAAACAAGAAAGCAAACGATCTACGAAAAGTGCCGGAAATATACGATAACATGCGAGAAAAAAACGACGCTAAACGGAAATAATAGAAATAATATATCAAACAAGAAGGCAAACGATCTACGAAAAGTGCCGGAAATATACGATAACATGCGAAACAAAAACGACGCTAAAACGAAATAATAGAAATAATATATTAAACAAGAAGGCAAACGATCTACGAAAAGTGCCGGAAATATACGATAACAGTCGAAACAAAAGGACGCTAAAACGAAATAATAGAAATAATATATTAAACAAGAAAGCAAACGATCTACAAAAAGTGCCGGAAATATACGATAACATGCGAAACAAAAACGACGCTAAACGGAAATAATAGAAATAATATATCAAACAAGAAGGCAAACGATCTACGAAAAGTGCCGGAAATATACGATAACATGCGAAACAATAACGACGCTCAACGGAAATAATAGAAATAATATATCAAACAAGAAGGCAAACGATCTACGAAAAGTGCCGGAAATATACGATAACATGCGAAACAAAAACGACGCTAAACGGAAATAATAGAAATAATATATCAAACAAGAAGGCAAACGATCTACGAAAAGTGCCGGAAATATACGATAACATGCGAAACAAAAACGACGCTTAACGGAAATAATAGAAATAATATATCAAACAAGAAGGCAAACGATCTATGAAAAGTGCCGGAAATATACGATAACATGCGAAACAAAAACGACGTTAAAACGAAATAATAGAAATAATATATCAGACAAGAAGGCAAACGATCTACGAAAAGTGCCGGAAATATACGATAACATGCGAAACCAAAAACGACGCTAAACGGAAATAATAGAAATAATATATCAAACAAGAAGACAAACGATCTACGAAAAGTGCCGGAAATATACGATAACATGCGAAACAAAAACGAGGCTAAACGGAAATAATAGAAATAATATATCAAACAAGAAGACAAACGATCTACGAAAAGTGCCGGAAATATACGATAACAGTCGAAACAAAAACGACGTTAAAACGAAATAATAGAAATAATATATCAAACAAGAAGGCAAACGATCTACGAAAAGTGCCGGAAATATACGATAACATGCGAAACAAAAACGACGCTAAAACGAAATAATAGAAATAATATATCAGACAAGAAGGCAAACGATCTACGAAAAGTGCCGGAAATATACGATAACATGCGAAACAAAAACGACGCTAAAACGAAATAATAGAAATAATATATCAAACAAGAAGACAAACGATCTACGAAAAGTGCCGGAAATATACGATAACAGTCGAAACAAAAACGACGCTAAAACGAAATAATAGAAATAATATATCAAACAAGAAGACAAACGATCTACGAAAAGTGCCGGAAATATACGATAACAGTCGAAACAAAAACGACGTTAAAACGAAATAATAGAAATAATATATCAAACAAGAAGGCAAACGATCTACGAAAAGTGCCGGAAATATACGATAACATGCGAAACAAAAACGACGCTAAACGGAAATAATAGAAATAATATATCAAACAAGAAGGCAAACGATCTACGAAAAGTGCCGGAAATATTCGATAACATGCGAAACAAAAACGACGCTAAACGGAAATAATAGAAATAATATATCAAACAAGAAGGCAAACGATCTACGAAAAGTGCCGGAAATATACGATAACAGTCGAAACAAAAACGACGTTAAAACGAAATAATAGAAATAATATATTAAACAAGAAGGCAAACGATCTACGAAAAGTGCCGGAAATATACGATAACAGTCGAAACAAAAACGACGCTAAAACGAAATAATAGAAATAATATATCAAACAAGAAGGCAAACGATCTACGTAAAGTGTCGGAAATATACGATAACATGCGAGACAAAAACGACGCTGAACGGAACTTTCTTTCTATTAGTTTTTTGTTTTATTGTATGGTCGTTTTTTTTTGGTTATTAATTAGTGAATATTTGTTTTCCTAATTTATTTATTTGTTATGAACATTAATTATTCCTAGGGTCTTTATTATGAGTTAAAGATGAAAGTAGGGTCCGGACAATAAGGAAACACCACGAATCGTTTTCGGTGTGATTTAATTTTAAAGAAATGAACAATCAACATGAACACCAAACGTACTTCGTTTTGATTTATCGTTGTAATTTAATTCTAAATAAATGTTATATAAAATTAATAACCGATG
The DNA here is from genome assembly GCA_963556195.1 of Sepiola atlantica. Lineage (NCBI taxonomy): Eukaryota > Metazoa > Mollusca > Cephalopoda > Sepiida > Sepiolidae > Sepiola > Sepiola atlantica. Next base: position 68,943,084 of record OY744547.1, read on the forward strand.
CCATTCTAGCAAGTTATTAGAGAATCGGTAACAATTTACCAAATAAAAAGTGAGTATTGATTTACTCCTCTCCAGGAGTTAGGCACAAGGCCAGCATTTATCTTACTCCCACAAGTAAGATGTGACCCAACCAGGTTGGGTCGGGAAAGTGGGGTTTAAAAATTGCCTGGGCAGCCCCGTCGGCATTCCCCGGTAGGGGCGCCTCAGGCAGTAAGCAATAAACTTACTCCTCCCCAAAGAGGGGAGGCGAAGCCTGGGAGTGTGGACCTCCTAGAACGGCACAGTACTAACCCATATACCGGCGTAAATCAAGCCCGGAAGGCCAAGACAATACCAGTCTATGGGGTGTAGTATCCATCGGAACAGATACAACACTTTGATCTTAGCCAAAAGGCCAAATAAAAAGTGAGTAATAAGAATGATCGAAGGGACTTTTCACATTTTCAATTGCCGAATTTTAAAAATAATTAAATATTTAAGATATCATAGATTTATTTTCTACTTGATTTTTACGACCAAGCAAAAAACCTAAATTACCCTAATGTTTCAAAAATTGAAGCAGAGTGATTTATCGGTACTTATAAGTAAAACGTGTAATGAACAATTACGAATAATTTCCCTATTCTAAATTATCTCCCCTTTGGAGAACTCTCCTGTTCGTCTTCCCAATATAAATAGCAGCGTCAATGTTGTACTGACAGTTTATGCCGAATAAAGCTTTCTTAAGTTACGACTGTGCTCGTTTGTCATTACAATACGTACCCAGAAAATTCCAGGACTTGCGTATTTAATCCCGAGTATCAACGGAGAATAACGATTCAGTCCCAGAAATTGTCACAACAATTCACGATTTAAAAGCCACTTTCTTTTCTTACCTTTTCTAAGCATTTTTTTGGAGTGGTTAATTAAAAAAAAAATGACCCTAAATTCACCTTAATCCTGACCTAACTCTTACCAAACCCTTCGCACGCTTACTGTCGTATGCCTTTCTACAGTTAGTTGTGTCTTTCAAATAGGCTATTTTCGAAACAGAATCTGGATTATCCGTCGATATTCGGGTCTGACTACGTAAGTACTTAAATTCTCAGGGTGCCTATTCCTTACAAGTACCGATTCATTTCACATTCATTTTTTTATAGGAAAATCTGTCACCCCTGAAAATAAAATAGGTAAGTAGTTTAGCAGTTTGGCGGTAGTACCGAATATGATGAGGGTAACTGAACGGTCTTTAAGTGTGGTATGCTTTTGTTGAGTTGGGTTATTAAATTCCGAATCAGGTCATTTTTGTAAAATTTGGTTGTTTTGTTTTACGGCATATCAACCCTTTTCAGGTTATTTAATGCTGAATCCGGTTATTTTGGTGAAGGTTTTTATGCTTTAAGTTCTTTATATATGGTTATATGTAGTTATATGTATCTATTTATGGTGTTTGGTTGAGTAAAAAGGGGAGAGGGAGAGAGAGGGGAGGAGAGGTATGGGAAGGATAAGGAAGGGAAATTGTTTTTTTTTTGTTTTGGATTTTGCAGAACATGATTGAGTTTTGTTAAAAAAACAAACAAAAAAAACAATAAAACATCAATGTTTGGTGCATTTTCATTCAGGAAGTCAATAACTTCAGACAGCCTGATTTGGTAGCACCAGTAGGTTTTATTTGACTCATAGATAGGGGCCCTTACAGGTACTACCACTCTGGGCCAGAGTGGACCTAGGAGCAATGGCAACTAAGGGGCAACTCTACATTCCCCACAGCTCCCAAATAGAGGGCTCACCACTAGATGTATTTTAAGGTCATACCTAGGACCGATCGATATTTAACGGCTGTAATTACTTGAAAAAAAAAACCTCACAAACAATAAACATTGTTTACGCATTTTGCGCGTTTTCATTTCAAGTATTGGCTTTATTTTTAGAACCTATTTTTTTATTTTCTCGGCTTAAATGGCAAACTAAATATTAATATGTGCATAAAGTTATATATTCTTGTTTTTTTTTTTTAAATTTAATTTAATTTTAATAAGTGAATTAAAAAAACGTAATTTGGCGGTATATTAAACATTCTTTGACGTAAAAGCCTCTCCATTCACTTCTTGAGAGTTCGACTATCCATTAACAAAAAAATATCTGAATTAAAATAATTGTTTTTTCAATTTCAAGCTGGAAGATTCCATTCAAGTTAATCATAAGTATAAAAACGAGTCACATTCTTAAAATAGAATAGGTCAGTAGTTCCGGAGTTCTACGCTATTACTCGATCATAGGGTTAACACGATTATCCCACGTTAGACGTAAGACCGTGACCCAGCTGGCTATTCAAAATAAAGGAACGGTTCTGAACTTTAGTATCTAAACTGAAAAAAAATCAGTAATAAAAAAACAAAGCAAGATGCACACAAATAGAAAACAAGAGGATAGCAAAACTATACAATTTTTTTTTATTAACGACGAAAAGACCAATAAATTTGAAATGACAAATGTTTAATCGATTCACACGTGTTTTATTTATTAGTTATTAACCATTGGCTATTTTTTTTTTCAAATTGAATCTGACAAAGAAACATAAGCATATATACTGACATCTGTAGAACTCTCTGGACTTTAAGCCCGCCGATAAAGTGTTAAAATTATCACAGTTTATTCGCTATTTAAAATTGGCCGAGTGGTTAAAGACGTCGGATTTGAGCTGAGAAATACTTGTTATCCGGGGGTTTCGAATCGCATGACCGGTAGTGAATAGTCATATCTCTATGCTGATGAGTCCCGATTAAAAAAGGACGAAACGTATACGTACATAGATAATAAACTTATATATATATAATAAGGAGAGGTAGTTTGCTTGAAGCATTGTGTGTAATACGTATATAGAGGAGTATTAGAAGGCTATCACAATGCAAGAAATAGAAATATGTCGACGTTGAAAAGTAAGACAAAAACAAGTGACTTATTTTTTAATATACTTTTTCCAAAAATGTTTATATATTTTTTTCTATATAGCAAATCTTACTTGATTAGGCAAAACTTCAACACTGTGATGTAATGTTTGTGACCGTGTTCCATAATATATTTCGAGGAAGACCTCTTTGTCAAATGGTGGGTGTTTAAAATCTCAAAATCACGCATAGAGCACTGTAAAATGGTAGTAGTAACACAGCGTAGCGTCACTTGCTTTATGCATCGTTCCTTCCCTTATAGAAGTTTGAATGCCTGTACGCTTTCGCCGCCGTTATTGTGTTAAAATTATCATTGTTTATAAGCTGTTCAGAACTGGCCTAACGATTAGCGACGTTGGACTGTAGGTTGAAAAAATACTTGTAGTCCAGGGTTTCGAATCGTGTGACCGGTGGTGAATAGTCGTACTTCTATGCTGATGAGTCTTGATCGAAAAAAGACGAAACGTATACGTCCATAGATAAAAATATAAACAATAACAAATATTTTATATATATATATATATATATATATATATATATATATATATATATATATGTGTGTGTGTATGTGTATGATTTCTTATAAAAACTATATATTTAAGTATATACTCTTTATAATATCCGAAGATGTTTCAAATTACAAGTTCAGTGAGGTTTTATAAGGGTTAGAGTAAGGTTAGGTTAGGATAGGGTAAGTGTTAAGCTTAGTTTAGGGTTTAGGTTAGGGGTTAGGGTTAGGGTTATGTTAGGGTTAGGTTAAGTTAGTTTTGGATTAGGGTTAGGGTTACAAAACTTACTGCAGATTCTATACCTGACACCTCGGGCTTCCGCATTTACTTCAATATATATTATTGAAATATTAGCTTACGTATATCTTTTTGGTGCAGACAGCATTTTCTTATGCATCAAATATCACACTTTCCTGTTATCTCTGTATTAATGAAATAATCTTTAAATGTGTCATGTGATTGCGAGTGCGTTTATCTCGCATCAACGTGACTTTGAGAATCACACATTTAATTTCTAATTTTTTCTTTCCAATTACTCGAATATTTTAGAATCAAAAATGCATTACTGAAAAAAAAATGTAATATCCTATTGAAAAATAATAATTTGATTACGAAATTAGAATCTACCAGAATACTTTTCAGATTTTCGTCAACAGGTCAGACATCTCAATCTAAGGTTATTAGTTTTGAAAACTATTCCAATTTTATTATTTTATGAGCAGCGACTAAAACAGCATTACCTTGACTAAATAAATATTAGTTTCATTAAAGTTTGGTTTAATTAATAATTGTATCACCAAACGATACCATAATGAATAAATTACATTTGTAAAATCATCCTTAAAATGATAATAATTTGGTTAAAAATAATTGTCATAGTTTATAGGGTTAAACAACAATAGTTAATAAAAAAAAGACTTTTAGGTAAGAGCATGTAGTATAAGGACCCTTTGTTTTGTTTAAAGGAACAAACATACGTATGTAATGACAGTACCTGATTTCTTTTCTTAAGAAGCTTACACTGACGTTTTAAAAAAATGTCCATTAATATCTTCGTAGTCAAATGTCAGTTCAACATTTGAAGAGCTCGAATGCAAAACGCGATAAACGACATTTTCAAAATCACAAAACTGTCCCTACAAAAAGTGTTGCATTTCAACACTCGACGACACCCCAAAACTATGTGTTACATAATATCATACCTAAACTAGTTCTTTTGGATTTCAATTAAAATCAGCTTTCATTCGAAGTCTAGATTTAATATATTCGTGTTTTTATTGTTTAAGGTCTCCATTTAAACGAATTGGATTTATCGCGTTTTGCGTTCGAACTCTTCATTTTTTTTCTCTTCTGTGTTTATTTATTTTTCCAATTCTTTTCTCCTATAATCCCCACAATATACTTTACATTGTTCCCTTCCCCCTTTTCACGTAGCTTCGGTCAATATCATCATACGATTGTAGTGCATTGTGCACGGTTATAGGTTTTATAAGCTTCTTGTGAAGATGCCTAAGTTCGTCTTTTGTTCAGGCTATTAATTGGTCAGAACTGTCCTGTGCAGTTCTAGGAGGTCCACCCTTCCAGGCTTTGCCTCCCCTCTTTGGGGAGGAGTAAGTTTATTGCTTACTGTCTGAGGCGCCCCTACCGGGAATGCCGACGGGGCTGCCCAGGCAATTTTTAAATGGCCAGAGTGCTCACCTCTCGAGCGCTGGCTTTTAACCCCACTTGCTCGACCCGATCTTGGGTCACATCTTACTTGTGGGAGTAAGATAAAACTGGCCTTGTGCCTAACTCCGCGAGGAGTAAATAAACACCCTCCCAGGCTTCGCCTCCCCTCTTTGGGGAGGAGTAAGTTTATTGCTTACTGTCTGAGGCGCCCCTAGCGGGGAATGCCGACGGGGCTGCCCAGGCAATTTTTAAATGGCCAGAGTGCTCACCTCTCGAGCGCTGGCTTTTAACCCCACTTGCTCGACCCGATCTTGGGTCACATCTTACTTGTAGGAGTAAGATAAAACTGGCCTTGTGCCTAACTCCGCGAGGAGTAAATAAATATCTTACTCGTGTACTCGGCCTTTTTTGGCCGAGATCAAAGTGTAGTATCTGTTCCGATGGATACTAACCCCTATAGACCGGTGTTGTCTTGGCCTTCGGGGTTTGATTTACGCCGGTCTATAGGTCTGTCCTGTGCAGTTCTAGGAGGTCCACCCTCCCAGTCTTTTCCTCCTCTCTTTGGGGAGGATAAGTTTATTTCTTACTGCCTAAGGCGCCCCTACTGGGGAATGCCGACGGGGCTGCCCAGGCAATTGTTAATGGCCAGAGTGCTTACCTTCTCGGGCGCTGGCTTTTCAAGTCCCACTTTCCCGACCCGATCTTGGATCACATCTTACCTTGTGGGAGTAAGATAAAAACTGCCCTTGTGCCTAACCTCCTGGGGAGGTAAATAAAATCTTACTCGTGTACTCGGCCTTTTTGGGCCGGGATAAAAGTGTAGTATTTGTTCCGATGGATACTACACCCTAAAGACCGGCGTCGTCTTGGCCTTCGGGTCTTGATTCCGTCGGTCTGTGGGGCTGTCCTGTGCAGTTCTAGGAGGTCCACCCTCCCAGGCTTTGCTTCCTTTCTTTGGGGAGGAGTCAGTTTATTGCTTACTGCCTGAGGCGTCCCTATCGGGAGAATGCCGACGGGGCTGCCCAGGCATTTTTTGTAGGCCAGAGTGCTCACATTCTCGTGCGCTGGCTTTTCAAATCCCACTTTCCCGACCTTGTGTCAAATCTTACCTTGTAGGATGAAGATAAATAAAATCTTGTTCGTGTACTGCCCAGGTGTTGATTCTTTTTATTAGAATGTTGCTTCATAATTAAGTTTCTAAGAGTTTTATTGTATTACTCAGATATATTTAAAAAAAATATTTTTGTTTATTTCTGTGGGTGTGATAGTGGTTGCTTGCAGAACTCTACAAATTGGTGAGGCATCATGATCGCCAAGTGTCCTCATCTCCTCTTTGTTGGTCAGTCCCCTGCCATCTGATGTCTCCAGTGTTCCCCTTATAAACGGCATTGTTGATAGGGTTAAACGAAAATAGTAAATAAAAAAAGCCTCTCAGGCAACAGCAAGTAAGTATAACGCCCTTTGTCTTGTTTAAGAGGCCAAACATACGTTTGTAATAAAAGTACTTTATTTCTTTCCTAAGAGGTTTCCCCCTAAATTTTGAAAAAAAAATCGTCTATTCAAAGCTTCGTAGTCAAATGTCTATTCAACTTTTGGATTTTCATTATCATTTGTCGCATATCAATCATCTACGTTAGGGAAAATTAACCCTAACGCTAACCCTAACCATAACCCTAACCCTAACTCATGAAGATCAAACAAAAGAATATTAAATTGTTTGATTTTTATTCTTTACTTATCCGCTTATTTCTTGTGGATCCAAAACGTAACACTGTCGGGAGAAGCAAAGCACAGGACGTCCTCGCTTGTCAAAAATGAAGTAAAATCATCTCGTTTACCAATCCAATCATCGTATTTATCAAACCCTCTTTTACCTTTCTAAACAACACAACAGAAATGCTTATTTTAATTATTTATACATCGACTTTCCCAAATCATAACCTGTCAAAACAAGCAAGCTTTGAATTCTAGATACATCATAACTTCCATTCGCTAACCTAACATTTTGCGTAACCTACGTTAGCTATTATTCCAAAGTGTTTTTTTTTATTCAAAAGTGAACATGACTACTTGTTGGTCTGTATAACTATGTTAAAACCAAGCAAATATCTTATCGCATTTCGTTTTTTCGTAAACACGTCAGACATTTGGTTAATAAACAACAAAATAAAATTGCTTTATTTTCACAAATCACAACCTGTCAAAACAAGCAAGCTTTGAATTCTAGATAAATCATGATATCACCCAACATATTTTGCGTAACCTAATAATGATCACGTTAACTATTATCCCAAAGGTGTTTCAATAGTGAGCATTAATACATTTTGGTCTGTAAAACTAGGTAAAAACCAAGCAAATATCTTCAACAATAAACGTGTCTAAACTATTCGTTTCTATTCACTTATTTGTGAAACTAAAAATGCCAGGTTGACCTGAAAACAAATGAAATAAAACCGTCGACTGTGTGAACAAAAAAAAAACATATACAGAAAAGTTGTAAAGATGTTATTGGATTTTACCTCTCGGCATATTTTATTAACGGAAACATGCATGACATCACTCCCAATAAACAAACTTGGTCGACAGGCGACACCTCCTCTCCAAAAAAATAAATTGGAAGCAAAAATCGGAGAATCTAATGTAATCTTCTATATATACAAAAAGCAATGACTGTGTGTATGCGCGTGTGTGTGTGAGAGTTTTGTGTTCCCTACATTAAGAAAGGTTAGAGGATCTACATAAAATCAAAAAGTGTTCTCTCATGTAATATAGTGTCCGCGAGTTTCTAAGTGCACCACTAAGGGGCCTATAGAGGCAAAACCCACTTAATAATCTGATATGCATTATATTTCAATGAATTTTCAAGCATGTCCTGTCTCATGTTTTCATGTATATTGTGTCTCTGTCTCTCCCTCTTTTTCACCCTCTCCCTCTTTCTCTCTCTCGATTTTATATCAACGAGGGAGAATGAAAGCAGTTTTGGATTTTCGACTCGTGCGAGGCGGGTTTCGCTTCCAACAGAGCTGCCTTTTTAGTTTCTGTTATCATATTTCTTTCGGAAATGAATAAATATACTTTTGATATATAAAACAGTTATCGCCTCATTATAAGCATAACTTTTAAGCTGATGGTCCCAACCCGATAATTTATTCTCTGGAGAAAAAGTATTGACGCCGTCGTAATTCACGTAAAATACTAAACCTTGTATAATTAACTCTTTCATTAAAGGGATGTGCCTATTGATCGCCCAAGGTAGGGAGCTGGGTATCGTGCTAGGACGATATCATCCCTTCCAAAGACGTCCCCACGGCACGGATCACTGAGTTCACACTCTCCCGACAAGCAATTCTACCACAAATGCACTAGCAAATTCTATTAGAAGTTCACCGACAAGAGGTATGCTACGGTTGCAGGATATAACGTCATGGGAGAAAGTAACTGGCGGAAAAGAGAAATCAATTTTGCCCTTTCAGTTTAAGACGTAGAAAATGAACATTATTTTTTGTGTGAATACTTTTTTGGGAAGGTTTTTAAAAAAAAACCTTTTTGCCCAGGATATATTGTAGATGTCGAACATCAGAATAGTCCGTACCTTGTTAGGGTATTTTAACATAACAGTGTGTTTTTAGCAGATATATTTTATCTTTTGTATATTTTCAAAGCTGAATTTATTTTTTACTCGCAGTAATGTCATTGAGGTAATTGTCCTCTGAATTGAAGATTTTCTTTGAAAATCCATGGTTTAAAGGCTCAGTATTACTCCTTGCACTTGAACTTTGATATGTAATTAAGTCTGATGCATTTCTTATTTTATTCTGTCATTCAATTCATTATTATTGATTCTCTATCCACTATATTGAGCTTTGTTTTTATCTTGATAGTTTATTAGTGAAAGATATTATTTATATATTTGATGTATCATCTTACTCTATCTCTCTCTCTCTCTCTCTCTCTCTATATATATATATATATATATATATATATATATATATATATGAACAGATGAAAGGATGACATAATCCGACGGTATGAAATTAAAATTAGGAGTTGCGCAGCGAGATGTCTGTTTACCTTACTTTTACATTTCTGCATGTCAGTTACGTCTGGAAAATAAGGAGCAGGAAGGGAGTTCCAGAGTCCAGCAGAACGACGAAAGAAGCTTTTGGAGTAAAAAGCTCTTCAGCATCTGGGGACCTCCACAGTGAATGGATGAGATTTGGCAGATTGTCGGGTTGGTCTAGTTAATTTACGTCGTGGGGGTACCAGAGAAGCAAGGTTATCAGAGCACAATTTATTCAAGTACTTGTAAAACAGGCACAAGGAAGCAACATTGCGGCGATGGGGCAGGGGTTGGGGCTTGGTTGATAGTGCAGGACCTATCAAGCTGCCGACTTTTTTTGGACCTTATCTAAGAGGGAGAGACTAGTGGATGATGCACTAGCCCAGATGTGGCAACAATACTCTATGCATGGGCGGATGGTGGCTTTGTAAAGATATAGGATGATGTCAGGTGTGAGAAGTTTACTGG
>OY744547.1:68957715-68992715 GCA_963556195.1 Sepiola atlantica
TCATAGTCTGCAGACACACATACAAGCGTATATATATATATATATATATATATATATATATATATATATATATATATATATATATATATATATATATATATATATATATACTTTGTTTCTAATCCGAATGATAAAATACCACGGCTTTCTGCAAATCAATTCCGAAGCCTTGGGGAAATCTAGCTATGTTCTCATCTTCGGTTTCTCCTCCTCCTCCTTCTCGTCCTCCTCCTCCTCCTTCTCCTCCAACTCACAGACCGACAAACACGCATCCCGGCACCTTCCCGCGCTTTTCCGGCTTTTGTTTTGATGGCTTTTACCTATATTTCTCATCTTTCTTTTTCCGTGTTCGTTAATTTCTTTTCTTTTTCCTGATCGAACTCTGGGTGTTTTTTTGTTTTTTTTCTTTTGTCTATATCTACCAATCGTGCGCCCTAGCATTTATGTTTCTTTTTTTTTTATTTCTCCCCTTAGACGGATAAAAAAAAAACTTCCGCCGCCAATAAACATCTTTCCCTAGCCGAACGAGAAATGTGGTAGACAATGAGCGTTCGTATTATTCTCCGACTTGTTTCAGATACAAGTGAAGATACGGTTAAGTTGGTATCGATGTGGTTTGTTGGTCCCTACGTGTGTCTTGGCTGAGCACCTACGGTTCCGCAACACCATTCTTATGAGAGGTGCTGAGGAGCCTCACACTGTCGCGCCATTTAATGCCGATTCTAACAAGAATCAGAACAATAAATTACAATACCAAAATCAAGCTGATGTTATTCTGATATTGTGAGTCTTTGGCTGTCTCTTCTGAGACTATTTAGGGAACAAGTCTTGTAAAAAAATCCTGCCTCAAAACTCTAACTACTCTGACCCACGTCGCAAGTGCATCGAAAGCACTATACTACTTCTCCCATTACCATCTAACAAAAACCTCAGAATCGCATCTTATTCCTTAAGCATAGATCTGGGAGGTGACGGTGGTTAAGTGGATAAAGACACGGACTGAAGACCTGGGTGTTCCAAGTTCGAATCCAGTCGATTCCACAGTACCACTGTCACTTAGGGATGTTGGCACCCTTCTCGTGGTCCTTGTCGTAAGACCCCGATGTCTTTCAAGAAAGATTTCTAACTAGAAAAACATCGGGGAAACTAATGACAACACCAGAATCATCTGATTCACACGAAAAAAGCTCTGGTAATCGATGATACACTCCTAATTTACCCACATCACATTAATCTCCATGACATAGTCGACAAACATAATAAAGTTGAACACACCATTTCCTCACCTTTTTTTTTCTTTTTAACTGAGTTCACTCCAAACAAGGCTACGTGCCACTGTAGATGTAAGGCGCTACTGAGAATTAAGGTTACATTTTTAGGGGATTGTTTTAAATCCGGAGCTGTGCAGCTAGATGTTTGTTCACATAAGTTTTAAATTTCTGCGTGTCGGTAGAGTCAGGGAAACAGCGAGTAGGGATGGAGTTCCAAAAACCGGCAGCACGAGGAAAAAAGCTATTGGGGTAGAAATATCTCCGGCATCTTGAAAATAGCATCCTCAATTTCCTAGATATCACTTTGCACAACACTCCAAACGGCCTAAACTTCCCAGTCTTTAGAAAACCAACGAAGAAAAATGATATTATTCATTTTTACTCGGACCCCGCCAAAAGTAAAACATCTCGAATGATCATAGACTCGTTCCTCAGAGCTCTTAGAATTTTCAGCCTCCATTTATCATCGGTGTTGTTTGACTGAACTAGCCATTCAACATAATAACATTGTAATCTCAACCAGGAAGACTGGAAACAATGCCGAGATAAGCGGAGAGTACATACAGCGCCTGGTATTCCCAAATGGTCACCCATTTTAGTACTGTCCAGGCTCAACGTCGCTTAACTTCGGTGATTTAACAGGAACCGGTGTGTCTCAACGTGATTATGCCGGATATTCGAAAAAGGCTTAGCAACCCTGCAGCCAAATTTAGTGACATCAATAATTTGATGTTAATGTAAACTTTCTATATCATATAAAATATACACTACCTTGCTTACCTTCAACATGAGAACACCTATATCTAGAACACTTATTAAGCTTTAAAATATCCTCAAATTTTTAAATCCAAAATGGTAAAGTCTTTAATATCCACAAAAAACAGACTAACACTACAAGAAACAGACTAACACTACAAAAACAGACTAACACTACAAAAAAACTAACACTACAAAAAACAGGCTAACACTACAAAAACAGACTAACACTACAAAAAACAGACTAACACTACAAAAACAGACTAACACTACAAAAAACAGACTAACACTACAAAAACAGACTTACACTACAAAAACAGGCTAACACTACAAAAACAGACTAACACTACAAAAACAGACTAACACTACAAACATCTCCTTTTCATAACATCACCATCACAGATAAAACCGACACGGCTGAAATAAATAAATCTTGCATAGTTCTCTTTAATAATCCCATATCCATTTCCTTACAAAAACTAGATCCGACATGAAAATAGAAATATCAAACTCTAAAACAATTAAGGATTTACTCCACACACAAAGCCCGTTCCCGACTGCCTCCAACGGTCACATCTTCCCGGCATTTAGAAAATAAAATGTGCCGCATGTACGATATTTTATATTGGTGAAACGGCCAAGAAATATAAAATCCCGCAATTACGAACACAAACAGAACATCGAACAGAAATACTTTTAGCCATAATTTCGACTCTAAGAGAAGTACGCTCTCAAAGACCGAATACTATCTCCCACGTCGCAAGTGCATCAAAAGCGCTATAATACTTCTCTCGTCAGAATCTAACATAAACCTCCGACTCGGATCTTATTTCTTAAGCCAACATCTGGCAAAAACAGCACTGAAACACCAATATATTGTGCCTCGGCGATGCTGGTTAAAGGAACTTTTATTTTTTACTACATTTCTTTCACATTTTCTATTTCTATGTCTTTCTTCTCTATTTCTTTCTTTTTTTAACGTGTCTCCGCACGCGTTTTATTATATATATATATATATATATATATATATATATATATATATATATATATATATATATATATATATATATATATATATATATGCAAACATGCAAACATTGTAAAAATGAAAGAATTCGTCTGTTTAATTATAATTTTTCCATTTTTTCAATTTTTCTGATGGTGTTGTATGTATGAGATTCAAAAAGTTAATAATGGCCCATAGGTGTAACGAACGTTTTCGATCTTTCGTCGTTCTCTGCGCGTTCTTCCGTCGTCTTTAAAAAAAAGGATATTTATTCTCCAGCTTTTTGTTTATTTGCTTTTAGCACCTGAGGATGGTTCAACGAACAATCGAAAACGTTCGTGACAGCTATGGGGCATTTTTTTAATTTTTATTGTAATACAAAATTAATCATCGGAAAAATTGAAAAAATAAAAAAGGGCTAATTGAAGCAACGAATTCTGTAATGTTTAACAATGTTTGTATAAATAAGACAATGATGCCTAAATACACACATAATATATATATATATATATATATATATATATACACATATTAGTATTTCATGTATCCACATAAACTTTTATTACGAGATATAATTTTTTATGTGTCAATTTTTAGTATTTACTTCAATAGTGCTCGATACGTAAGTAGAGCTACGTAGTAAGCTAGGAAAATATATTTATGGCAATTAAGCTACACAGAGGCTTCCGCGTTTCTTCTCCGGGGGAATCTTCAGGCTAAAATGCATTTTAGCCTGAGGATTCTCCCAGGGGATGAAACGCGGGAGCCTCTGTGTAGCTTAATTGTCATAAATATATTTTCATAGCTTACTATATATATATATATATATATATATATATATATATATATATATATATATATATATAAAGTAATCCAACAAAAGATATAAGCGTCAACTAATATCTTATAATTAGTGAAACATCCGGATAAAAACTGAAGCTCAATATACTGGATAGAGCATTAATATTATAATATAAAATGAGGTAATAAAATAAGGTGTCAATCAAATTTTATTAGAATTCAAAGTTCAAGCAAAGTATTCTTAAGTCCTTTGCTTGAACTTTGAATTCTAATAAAATTTGATTGACACCTTATTTTATTACCTCATTTCATATTATATTATATATATATATATATATATATATATATATATATATATATATATATATATTCACATCATCAGAAAAACATAATATACCTATGAGATGTATATTTACGACTCGTTTCTCTGGAGGTGAGTCAACCAACATTATTATATCAATATCGGTTCCGCTACCCCTTAAGACAATCAGAAAAATCTACAAAGGGGAAAAGTTCTCAAATATATATATATATATATATATATATATATATATATATATATATATATATATATATATATATATATGGGGTAAGGTACACAATAATTAATGAAAATGAAATGCCGTGGTAGACAAAATGTGTGAAAAATTACCAATGGAAAACAGGTTGAAGTGCAGGAGAAAAACAAAAACAAGAGATTTGACCGGTTTCGTTCGTGTTGGCGAACGTCTTCAGAAAAAGTTAAGATATATATATATATATATATGTGTGTGTGTGTGTGTGTGTGTGTGTGTGTGTGTGTGTGTGTGGCAACATGGTACGATACTGTCGTCTCACGAGTAGTTATCAAACAATCGTGGAAACTTGAGCGAACCGAAATATGAAATTAGCTACAAAGGCTGAAACCCGCGAGCTTTACGGCTCTTTCGTTTGGTCTCAGCTTTATTAAAAGATCGATAGTCGGGGCAAGATTAAATATTGCATCGTCAGGTTGATCGGCACAAATATCGATATTTTCTCATTGGAAAGAAAAAAATCGTGCGCAGTATTGAACACAACTGGCATCGGTTCACCGTCTCGATAACAACCTACGAATATAAGATATGAATTGGGCCTCTTGGTGCTTTGTTGCATTAAGACCCGCATTAACTTAGATCCCGTCGTTGGGATTAGTGTTAGGGTTAGGATCAAAGTGTGGTTTTAGTTACGGTTAGCAATAGAGTTATGGTTAGTGTTAGGGTTAGGGTTAAGGAAGGGGTTGGGGTTAGGTTTAAGGTTTGGGTTAGTGTTAGGGTTCGAATCAAAGTGTGATTGGAGTTACGGTTAGCAATAGAGTTAAGGTTAGGGTTTGGGTTAGGGTTTGTGTGAGGGTAGTGGTTGGGGTTAGGTTTAAGGTTTGGGTTAGTGTTAGGGTTAGGGTTAGCATCAAAGTGTGGTTGGGGTTACAGTTAGCAATAGAGTTTAGGTTAGGGTTAGGGTAAGGGTTTAGGGTTTGTCTTAGTGTTAGGATCAACGTGCAGTTTGAGTTACGGTTAGCAATAGAGTTTAGGTAAGGGTTAGGGTTAATGTGAGGGTAGTGGTTGGGATTAGGTTTAAGGTTGTGGTTAGTGTTAGGGTTAGAATCAAAGTATGATTGGAGTTACGGTTAGCAATAGAGTTAAGGTTAGGGTTAGGGGTAGGGTTAGTGTTAGGGTAGTGGTTGGGGTTAGGTTTAAGGTTTGGGTTAGTGTTAGGGTTAGAATCAAAGTGTGATTGGAGTTAAGCAATAATAAATCAAATAAATAAATTAATAAATTTAAAAAATATATTAAATAAATAAATATAAACAAGATGAGAAAATAAAGAACAAATACATAAACTATAATATATATATATATATATATATATATATATATATATATATATATATATATATATATATATAATAAATTAATACACAGATTTCTACCGTCTTAATCTATAAATTAATTCGCATTCAAGACCCAATTTAATAACAGGTAGAGTTATTCCCCTTACACAGTCTTAAATACCCGAATTTTACTAGAATATTTTAAGCTAAAAATAAATTTATAATCCTATCATAAATAACAAATTACATTAATTCGATAAACTAATTTAATAAAACTCACAATTAATATACTTTTGAATATATGATAACCAATAAATTTAATAAAATTAATAATGATAAAAAGTAGAGATTAATTACTTTATATTTTTAAAATATGCGAAAATAAAACAACACACAGAAAATTATAAAAAAAATATATATATATAATCAAAACTAACAGTTAATTCATCACCATACAATTCCTATCATTTATTTAATATTACACACATATTTTTGAACACTACATTTATATACAAAACATAACTGTAAAATTGACTAATTTCTATTCTCTGCGGGACTGATTTGCTTCAACCCTTCTCTCTTGCATCCAGTTTGATGAATTCTCTACACAGACGGAGTTTTCCTTTGGTGTTTATTATTTTTGACAAAGGGAAGTTTCTTTTCCCGAAATATTAAATAAATGAACTTTATAATCATCCGGATAATACACAAACAGTTAACACCACACTTGCTGTTATGTAAGATTTTAAGAAAAAAAAATAGTAAGTCCCATTTCGATTTATTATTTTTGTCCATTCCAGCTTACAACATACCCGGCACTTTGCACTGCTCTCAGCCTTTTTAAAACATACTACTACTATTCTCAGCAATGCTTCAAGCAAACTACCATTCTCTATTATATATATATATATATATATATATATATATATATATATATATATATATATATATATATATATTAGTTTAAACATAATATAAACAGATAGACACGCAGTTCTTGGACGCATCTCACCTAGAATAGTTCTATTGAATATGTACTTTATGCAGTTTGGCTGATACGTCAAATCGTGACAGATCGACCAAACGACACAAAAACGTATCTCAGTACTATTTCGACGTTAGCATAAATAGAAAAACAGCCAGTGCTTGGACGCTTCCAACAAACATTTAATATGTACGTTAAACAACAACGATATCCTCCTTTCGTGTGAATCAGATGATTCTGGTGTTGGCATTAGTTTCCCCGATGTTTTTCTAGTCAGAAATCTTTCTGGAAAGACATCGGGTACTCACGGGAAGGGCCACGAGAAGGTTGCCAACATCCCTAAGTGAAAGTGGTGCTGTGGAACCGACTGGATTCGAACTTGGAACACCCATGTATTCAGTCCGTGTCGTTATCCACTTAACCACCGTCACCTCCCTACGATGATACGTGACAACGTAACGGACGGGTGGACGCAAAGACGCACCTAACAGTGGATTGGAACAGATATCAGATAATGACCAAAAATATCACAAAACAAAAAGAAATCAAGAGAAAAAAACAGCCGTCAAGTTATTCGGACAGACGTAGAGATACGGCGAGAAATAAAAGAAAGTTCCAGCTGTCTGGAGTTCCATCAAACCGAACTATCTTAGAAAGAAAAAGAGGAAGTAGAGGAAGAAAAAAATAAAACGTTGCTAGAACTCTCAAGACGTCCGCGTTCATCATTTCGTTCAGAGATGCACAGAAAAAGACGATGGAGGCGCTGACAGAGAACGCTAGAATCTCTCCTGGGGATTTACGCTTCAGCAGGAAAAGTTTGAAGAAGCTTTCGGAGTCTCTCAATAAATTACAGTATCATTACCTTGCTGTCAAAAAAAACTCTTAATTTAAGAATGAATTTTTTTCTCCAAGAACTGTCTTTGTATAGGGACACAATTCCGCAGGACTGATTACCTACCTACTACAACATAGTCGTCTTCAAATCTAACATCAATAAATACTTGGAATAAACCGTCCACATAAGTAATCAAATTGTGTAAATTGCTTTACTATCGTGAGCTCTTACCAGTCGGGGATATGTCCTCGACAATCGGGCCGAAAGTGATTTTATTGCTGTCGGGCTCAGGTATGGTTCTGTTCAGTCTCAAGAGGTAAACCCTTCCAGGTTAGTGTATTGCTAATCGCCCGAGGCTTAATAACCGGGGAATGCCGACGGCGCTGCTCAGGCATTTTTGTAGGCCACAGTGCGCTAATCCTTGTGCGCTGGCTCTTCACATATGCCCTTGTGTCTAGCCTCCTGGAAAGGAGGTAAATAAAAAATACTTTGACCTTGTGTCTAACCTTCTACTTGGGAGGTAAATAACTTGGCCTTTTGGCTAAGATTAGAGTCTAGTGTCTGTTCGGGTGGATGCTACACTCTGTAGACGGGTACTGTCTTGGCCTTCGGGCCGTTATTCCGCCGGGCTGATATATTGTTCTGTTGAGTTCTAGGAGGTTCACCTTCCCAGGCTTTACTTTCTTTTTGGGAAGAGGGTTAGTTTATTCCGCCGGTCTGATATATTGTTCTTTAGAGTTCTAGGAGTTTCACCCTCCCAGGCTTTACTTTCTTTTTGGGAAGAGGGTTAGTTTATTCCGGCGGTCTGATATATTGTTCTGTAGAGTTCTAGGAGTTTCACCCTCCCAGGCTTTACTTTCTTTTTGAGACGAGGGTTAGTTTATTCCGCCGGTCTGATATATTGTTCTGTAGAGTTCTAGGAGTTTCACCCTCCAAGGCTTTACTTTCTTTTTGGGAAGAGGGTTAGTTTATTCCGCCGGTCTGATATATTGTTCTGTAGAGTTCTAGGAGTTTCACCCTCCCAGGCTTTACTTTCTTTTTGGGAAGAGGGTTAGTTTATTCCGCCGGTCTGATATATTGTTCTGTAGAGTTCTAAGATGTTCATCCTCCCAGGCTTTACTTTCTTTTTGAGAAGAGGGTTAGTTTATTCCGCCGGTCTGATATATTGTTCTGTAGAGTTCTAGGAGGTTCAGCCTCCCAGGTTTTACTTTCTTTTTGAGAAGAGGGTTAGTTTATTCCGCCGGTCTGATATATTGTTCTGTAGAGTTCTAGGAGTTTCACCCTCCCAGGCTTTACTTTCTTTTTGGGAAGAGGGTTAGTTTATTCCGTCGGTCTGATATATTGTTCTGTAGAGTTCTAGGAGTTTCACCCTCCCAGGCTTTACTTTCTTTTTGGGAAGAGGGTTAGTTTATTCCGCCGGTCTGATATATTGTTCTGTAGAGTTCTAGGAGTTTCACCCTCCCAGGCTTTACTCTCTTTTTGGGAAGAGGGTTAGTTTATTCCGTCGGTCTGATATATTGTTCTGTAGAGTTCTAGGAGTTTCACCCTCCCAGGCTTTACTTTCTTTTTGGGAAGAGGGTTAGTTTATTCCGTCGGTCTGATATATTGTTCTGTAGAGTTCTAGGAGTTTCACCCTCCCAGGCTTTACTTTCTTTTTGGGAAGAGGGTTAGTTTATTCCGTCGGTCTGATATATTGTTCTGTAGAGTTCTAGGAGTTTCACCCTCCCAGGCTTTACTTTCTTTTTGGGAAGAGGGTTAGTTTATTCCGTCGGTCTGATATATTGTTCTGTAGAGTTCTAGGAGTTTCACCCTCCCAGGCTTTACTTTCTTTTTGGGAAGAGGGTTAGTTTATTCCGCCGGTCTGATATATTGTTCTGTAGAGTTCTAGGAGTTTCACCCTCCCAGGCTTTACTTTCTTTTTGGGAAGAGGGTTAGTTTATTCCGCCGGTCTGATATATTGTTCTGTAGAGTTCTAGGAGTTTCACCCTCCCAGGCTTTACTTTCTTTTTGGGAAAAGGGTTAGTTTATTCCGCCGGTCTGATATATTGTTCTGTAGAGTTCTAGGAGTTTCACCCTCCCAGGCTTTACTTTCTTTTTGAGAAGAGGGTTAGTTTATTCCGTCGGTCTGATATATTGTTCTGTAGAGTTCTAGGAGTTTCACCCTCCCAGGCTTTACTTTCTTTTTGGGAAGAGGGTTAGTTTATTCCGCCGGTCTGATATATTGTTCTGTAGAGTTCTAGGAGTTTCACCCTCCCAGGCTTTACTTTCTTTTTGGGAAGACGGTTAGTTTATTCCGCCGGTCTGATATATTGTTCTGTAGAGTTCTAGGAGTTTCACCCTCCCAGGCTTTACTTTCTTTTTGGGAAGAGGGTTAGTTTATTCCGCCGGTCTGATATATTGTTCTGTAGAGTTCTAGGAGTTTCACCCTCCCAGGCTTTACTTTCTTTTTGAGAAGAGGGTTAGTTTATTCCGTCGGTCTGATATATTGTTCTGTAGAGTTCTAGGAGTTTCACCCTCCCAGGCTTTACTTTCTTTTTGAGAAGAGGGTTAGTTTATTCCGTCGGTCTGATATATTGTTCTGTAGAGTTCTAGGAGTTTCACCCTCCCAGGCTTTACTTTCTTTTTGGGAAGAGGGTTAGTTTATTCCGCCGGTCTGATATATTGTTCTGTAGAGTTCTAGGAGTTTCACCCTCCCAGGCTTTACTTTCTTTTTGGGAAAAGGGTTAGTTTATTCCGCCGGTCTGATATATTGTTCTGTAGAGTTCTAGGAGTTTCACCCTCCCAGGCTTTACTTTCTTTTTGGGAAGAGGGTTAGTTTATTCCGCCGGTCTGATATATTGTTCTGTAGAGTTCTAGGAGTTTCACCCTCCCAGGCTTTACTTTCTTTTTGGGAAGAGGGTTAGTTTATTCCGCCGGTCTGATATATTGTTCTGTAGAGTTCTAGGAGTTTCACCCTCCCAGGCTTTACTTTCTTTTTGAGAAGAGGGTTAGTTTATTCCGTCGGTCTGATATATTGTTCTGTAGAGTTCTAGGAGTTTCACCCTCCCAGGCTTTACTTTCTTTTTGGGAAGAGGGTTAGTTTATTCCGCCGGTCTGATATATTGTTCTGTAGAGTTCTAGGAGTTTCACCCTCCCAGGCTTTACTTTCTTTTTGGGAAAAGGGTTAGTTTATTCCGCCGGTCTGATATATTGTTCTGTAGAGTTCTAGGAGTTTCACCCTCCCAGGCTTTACTTTCTTTTTGGGAAGACGGTTAGTTTATTCCGTCGGTCTGATATATTGTTCTGTAGAGTTCTAGGAGTTTCACCCTCCCAGGCTTTACTTTCTTTTTGGGAAGAGGGTTAGTTTATTCCGTCGGTCTGATATATTGTTCTGTAGAGTTCTAGGAGTTTCACCCTCCCAGGCTTTACTTTCTTTTTGGGAAGAGGGTTAGTTTATTCCGCCGGTCTGATATATTGTTCTGTAGAGTTCTAGGAGTTTCACCCTCCCAGGCTTTACTTTCTTTTTGGGAAGAGGGTTAGTTTATTCCGCCGGTCTGATATATTGTTCTGTAGAGTTCTAGGAGTTTCACCCTCCCAGGCTTTACTTTCTTTTTGGGAAGAGGGTTAGTTTATTCCGCCGGTCTGATATATTGTTCTGTAGAGTTCTAGGAGTTTCACCCTCCCAGGCTTTACTTTCTTTTTGGGAAGAGGGTTAGTTTATTCCGCCGGTCTGATATATTGTTCTGTAGAGTTCTAGGAGTTTCACCCTCCCAGGCTTTACTTTCTTTTTGGGAAGAGGGTTAGTTTATTCCGCCGGTCTGATATATTGTTCTGTAGAGTTCTAGGAGTTTCACCCTCCCAGGCTTTACTTTCTTTTTGGGAAGAGGGTTAGTTTATTCCGCCGGTCTGATATATTGTTCTGTAGAGTTCTAGGAGTTTCACCCTCCCAGGGTTTACTTTCTTTTTGGGAAGAGGGTTAGTTTATTCCGCCGGTCTGATATATTGTTCTGTACAGTTCTAGGAGTTTCACCCTCCCAGGCTTTACTTTCTTTTTGGGAAGAGGGTTAGTTTATTCCGCCGGTCTGATATATTGTTCTGTAGAGTTCTAGGAGTTTCACCCTCCCAGGCTTTACTTTCTTTTTGAGAAGAGGGTTAGTTTATTCCGTCGGTCTGATATATTGTTCTGTAGAGTTCTAGGAGTTTCACCCTCCCAGGCTTTACTTTCTTTTTGAGAAGAGGGTTAGTTTATTCCGTCGGTCTGATATATTGTTCTGTAGAGTTCTAGGAGTTTCACCCTCCCAGGCTTTACTTTCTTTTTGGGAAGAGGGTTAGTTTATTCCGCCGGTCTGATATATTGTTCTGTAGAGTTCTAGGAGTTTCACCCTCCCAGGCTTTACTTTCTTTTTGGGAAAAGGGTTAGTTTATTCCGCCGGTCTGATATATTGTTCTGTAGAGTTCTAGGAGTTTCACCCTCCCAGGCTTTACTTTCTTTTTGGGAAGAGGGTTAGTTTATTCCGCCGGTCTGATATATTGTTCTGTAGAGTTCTAGGAGTTTCACCCTCCCAGGCTTTACTTTCTTTTTGGGAAGAGGGTTAGTTTATTCCGCCGGTCTGATATATTGTTCTGTAGAGTTCTAGGAGTTTCACCCTCCCAGGCTTTACTTTCTTTTTGAGAAGAGGGTTAGTTTATTCCGTCGGTCTGATATATTGTTCTGTAGAGTTCTAGGAGTTTCACCCTCCCAGGCTTTACTTTCTTTTTGGGAAGAGGGTTAGTTTATTCCGCCGGTCTGATATATTGTTCTGTAGAGTTCTAGGAGTTTCACCCTCCCAGGCTTTACTTTCTTTTTGGGAAAAGGGTTAGTTTATTCCGCCGGTCTGATATATTGTTCTGTAGAGTTCTAGGAGTTTCACCCTCCCAGGCTTTACTTTCTTTTTGGGAAGACGGTTAGTTTATTCCGTCGGTCTGATATATTGTTCTGTAGAGTTCTAGGAGTTTCACCCTCCCAGGCTTTACTTTCTTTTTGGGAAGAGGGTTAGTTTATTCCGTCGGTCTGATATATTGTTCTGTAGAGTTCTAGGAGTTTCACCCTCCCAGGCTTTACTTTCTTTTTGGGAAGAGGGTTAGTTTATTCCGCCGATCTGATATATTGTTCTGTAGAGTTCTAGGAGTTTCACCCTCCCAGGCTTTACTTTCTTTTTGGGAAGAGGGTTAGTTTATTCCGCCGGTCTGATATATTGTTCTGTAGAGTTCTAGGAGTTTCACCCTCCCAGGCTTTACTTTCTTTTTGGGAAGAGGGTTAGTTTATTCCGCCGGTCTGATATATTGTTCTGTAGAGTTCTAGGAGTTTCACCCTCCCAGGCTTTACTTTCTTTTTGGGAAGAGGGTTAGTTTATTCCGCCGGTCTGATATATTGTTCTGTAGAGTTCTAGGAGTTTCACCCTCCCAGGCTTTACTTTCTTTTTGGGAAGAGGGTTAGTTTATTCCGCCGGTCTGATATATTGTTCTGTAGAGTTCTAGGAGTTTCACCCTCCCAGGCTTTACTTTCTTTTTGGGAAGAGGGTTAGTTTATTCCGCCGGTCTGATATATTGTTCTGTAGAGTTCTAGGAGTTTCACCCTCCCAGGGTTTACTTTCTTTTTGGGAAGAGGGTTAGTTTATTCCGCCGGTCTGATATATTGTTCTGTACAGTTCTAGGAGTTTCACCCTCCCAGGCTTTACTTTCTTTTTGGGAAGAGGGTTAGTTTATTCCGCCGGTCTGATATATTGTTCTGTACAGTTCTAGGAGTTTCACCCTCCCAGGCTTTACTTTCTTTTTGGGAAGAGGGTTAGTTTATTCCGCCGGTCTGATATATTGTTCTGTAGAGTTCTAGGAGTTTCACCCTCCCAGGCTTTACTTTCTTTTTGGGAAGAGGGTTAGTTTATTCCGTCGGTCTGATATATTGTTCTGTAGAGTTCTAGGAGTTTCACCCTCCCAGGCTTTACTTTCTTTTTGGGAAGACGGTTAGTTTATTCCGGCGGTCTGATATATTGTTCTGTAGAGTTCTAGGAGTTTCACCCTCCCAGGCTTTACTTTCTTTTTGGGAAGAGGGTTAGTTTATTCCGCCGGTCTGATATATTGTTCTGTAGAGTTCTAGGAGTTTCACCCTCCCAGGCTTTACTTTCTTTTTGGGAAGAGGGTTAGTTAATTCCGTCGGTCTGATATATTGTTCTGTAGAGTTCTAGGAGGTTCACCCTCCCAGGCTTTACTTTCTTTTTGGGAAGAGGGTTAGTTTATTCCGCCGGTCTGATATATTGTTCTGTAGAGTTCTAGGATGTTCAGCCTCCCAGGCTTTACTTTCTTTTTGGGAAGAGGGTTAGTTTATTCCGCCGGTCTGATATATTGTTCTGTAGAGTTCTAGGAGTTTCACCCTCCCAGGCTTTACTTTCTTTTTGGGAAGAGGGTTAGTTTATCCCGCCGGTCTGATATATTGTTCTGTAGAGTTCTAGGAGTTTCACCCTCCCAGGCTTTACTTTCTTTTTGGGAAAAGGGTTAGTTTATTCCGCCGGTCTGATATATTGTTCTGTAGAGTTCTAGGAGTTTCACCCTCCCAGGCTTTACTTTCTTTTTGAGAAGAGGGTTAGTTTATTCCGCCGGTCTGATATATTGTTCTGTAGAGTTCTAGGAGGTTCAGCCTCCCAGGCTTTACTTTCTTTTTGGGAAGAGGGTTAGTTTATTCCGTCGGTCTGATATATTGTTCTGTAGAGTTCTAGGAGTTTCACCCTCCCAGGCTTTACTTTCTTTTTGGGAAGAGGGTTAGTTAATTCCGTCGGTCTGATATATTGTTCTGTAGAGTTCTAGGAGTTTCACCCTCCCAGGCTTTACTTTCTTTTTGGGAAAAGGGTTAGTTTATTCCGCCGGTCTGATATATTGTTCTGTAGAGTTCTAGGAGTTTCACCCTCCCAGGCTTTACTTTCTTTTTGGGAAGAGGGTTAGTTTATTCCGCCGGTCTGATATATTGTTCTGTAGAGTTCTAGGAGGTTCACCCTCCCAGGCTTTACTTTCTTTTTGGGAAGAGGGTTAGTTTATCCCGCCGGTCTGATATATTGTTCTGTAGAGTTCTAGGAGTTTCACCCTCCCAGGCTTTACTTTCTTTTTGGGAAAAGGGTTAGTTTATTCCGCCGGTCTGATATATTGTTCTGTAGAGTTCTAGGAGTTTCACCCTCCCAGGCTTTACTTTCTTTTTGAGAAGAGGGTTAGTTTATTCCGCCGGTCTGATATATTGTTCTGTAGAGTTCTAGGAGTTTCACCCTCCCAGGCTTTACTTTCTTTTTGGGAAAAGGGTTAGTTTATTCCGCCGGTCTGATATATTGTTCTGTAGAGTTCTAGGAGTTTCACCCTCCCAGGCTTTACTTTCTTTTTGGGAAGAGGGTTAGTTTATTCCGCCGGTCTGATATATTGTTCTGTAGAGTTCTAGGAGGTTCAGCCTCCCAGGCTTTACTTTCTTTTTGGGAAGAGGGTTAGTTTATCCCGCCGGTCTGATATATTGTTCTGTAGAGTTCTAGGAGTTTCACCCTCCCAGGCTTTACTTTCTTTTTGGGAAGACGGTTAGTTTATTCCGGCGGTCTGATATATTGTTCTGTAGAGTTCTAGGAGGTTCACCCTCCCAGGCTTTACTTTCTTTTTGGGAAGAGGGTTAGTTTATTCCGTCGGTCTGATATATTGTTCTGTACAGTTCTAGGAGTTTCACCCTCCCAGGCTTTACTTTCTTTTTGGGAAGAGGGTTAGTTTATTCCGCCAGTCTGATATATTGTTCTGTACAGTTCTAGGAGGTTCACCCTCCCAGGCTTTACTTTCTTTTTGGGAAGAGGGTTAGTTTATTCCGCCAGTCTGATATATTGTTCTGTACAGTTCTAGGAGGTTCACCCTCCCAGGCTTTACTTTCTTTTTGGGAAGAGGGTTAGTTTATTCCGTTGGTCTGATATATTGTTCTGTACAGTTCTAGGAGTTTCACCCTCCCAGGCTTTACTTTCTTTTTGGGAAGAGGGTTAGTTTATTCCGCCAGTCTGATATATTGTTCTGTACAGTTCTAGGAGGTTCACCCTCCCAGGCTTTACTTTCTTTTTGGGAAGAGGGTTAGTTTATTCCGCCAGTCTGATATATTGTTCTGTACAGTTCTAGGAGTTTCACCCTCCCAGGCTTTACTTTCTTTTTGAGAAGAGGGTTAGTTTATTCCGCCGGTCTGATATATTGTTCTGTAGAGTTCTAGGAGTTTCACCCTCCCAGGCTTTACTTTCTTTTTGGGAAGAGGGTTAGTTTATTCCGTCGGTCTGATATATTGTTCTGTAGAGTTCTAGGAGTTTCACCCTCCCAGGCTTTACTTTCTTTTTGGGAAGACGGTTAGTTTATTCCGGCGGTCTGATATATTGTTCTGTAGAGTTCTAGGAGGTTCACCCTCCCAGGCTTTACTTTCTTTTTGAGAAGAGGGTTAGTTTATTCCGCCGGTCTGATATATTGTTCTGTAGAGTTCTAGGAGGTTCACCCTCCCAGGCTTTACTTTCTTTTTGGGAAGAGGGTTAGTTTATTCCGCCGGTCTGATATATTGTTCTGTAGAGTTCTAGGAGGTTCACCCTCCCAGGCTTTACTTTCTTTTTGGGAAGAGGGTTAGTTTATTCCGTCGGTCTGATATATTGTTCTGTAGAGTTCTAGGAGTTTCACCCTCCCAGGCTTTACTTTCTTTTTGGGAAGACGGTTAGTTTATTCCGGCGGTCTGATATATTGTTCTGTAGAGTTCTAGGAGTTTCACCCTCCCAGGCTTTACTTTCTTTTTGAGAAGAGGGTTAGTTTATTCCGCCGGTCTGATATATTGTTCTGTAGAGTTCTAGGAGTTTCACCCTCCCAGGCTTTACTTTCTTTTTGAGAAGAGGGTTAGTTTATTCCGCCGGTCTGATATATTGTTCTGTAGAGTTCTAGGAGGTTCACCCTCCCAGGCTTTACTTTCTTTTTGGGAAGAGGGTTAGTTTATTCCGCCGGTCTGATATATTGTTCTGTAGAGTTCTAGGAGTTTCACCCTCCCATGCTTTACTTTCTTTTTGGGAAGAGGGTTAGTTTATCCCGCCGGTCTGATATATTGTTCTGTAGAGTTCTAGGAGTTTCACCCTCCCAGGCTTTACTTTCTTTTTGGGAAGAGGGTTAGTTAATTCCGTCGGTCTGATATATTGTTCTGTACAGTTCTAGGAGTTTCACCCTCCCAGGCTTTACTTTCTTTTTGGGAAGAGGGTTAGTTTATTCCGCCGGTCTGATATATTGTTCTGTAGAGTTCTAGGAGGTTCACCCTCCCAGGCTTTACTTTCTTTTTGGGAAGAGGGTTAGTTTATTCCGCCGGTCTGATATATTGTTCTGTAGAGTTCTAGGAGTTTCACCCTCCCATGCTTTACTTTCTTTTTGGGAAGAGGGTTAGTTTATCCCGCCGGTCTGATATATTGTTCTGTAGAGTTCTAGGAGTTTCACCCTCCCAGGCTTTACTTTCTTTTTGGGAAGAGGGTTAGTTAATTCCGTCGGTCTGATATATTGTTCTGTACAGTTCTAGGAGTTTCACCCTCCCAGGCTTTACTTTCTTTTTGGGAAGAGGGTTAGTTTATTCCGCCGGTCTGATATATTGTTCTGTAGAGTTCTAGGAGGTTCACCCTCCCAGGCTTTACTTTCTTTTTGGGAAGAGGGTTAGTTTATTCCGCCGGTCTGATATATTGTTCTGTAGAGTTCTAGGAGTTTCACCCTCCCATGCTTTACTTTCTTTTTGGGAAGAGGGTTAGTTTATCCCGCCGGTCTGATATATTGTTCTGTAGAGTTCTAGGAGTTTCACCCTCCCAGGCTTTACTTTCTTTTTGGGAAGAGGGTTAGTTAATTCCGTCGGTCCGATATATTGTTCTGTACAGTTCTAGGAGTTTCACCCTCCCAGGCTTTACTTTCTTTTTGGGAAGAGGGTTAGTTTATTCCGCCGGTCTGATATATTGTTCTGTAGAGTTCTAGGAGGTTCACCCTCCCAGGCTTTACTTTCTTTTTGGGAAGAGGGTTAGTTTATTCCGCCGGTCTGATATATTGTTCTGTACAGTTCTAGGAGTTTCACCCTCCCAGGCTTTACTTTCTTTTTGGGAAGAGGGTTAGTTTATTCCGCCGGTCTGATATATTGTTCTGTACAGTTCTAGGAGTTTCACCCTCCCAGGCTTTACTTTCTTTTTGGGAAGAGGGTTAGTTTATTCCGCCGGTCTGATATATTGTTCTGTACAGTTCTAGGAGTTTCACCCTCCCAGGCTTTACTTTCTTTTTGGGAAGAGGGTTAGTTTATTCCGCCGGTCTGATATATTGTTCTGTACAGTTCTAGGAGGTCCACCCTCCCAGGCTTTACTTTCTTTTTGGGAAGAGGGTTAGTTTATTCCGCCGGTCTGATATATTGTTCTGTAGAGTTCTAGGAGGTTCACCCTCCCAGGCTTTACTTTCTTTTTGGGAAGAGGGTTAGTTTATTCCGCCGGTCTGATATATTGTTCTGTAGAGTTCTAGGAGTTTCACCCTCCCAGGCTTTACTTTCTTTTTGGGAAGAGGGTTAGTTTATTCCGCCGGTCTGATATATTGTTCTGTAGAGTTCTAGGAGTTTCACCCTCCCAGGCTTTACTTTCTTTTTGGGAAGAGGGTTAGTTTATTCCGCCGGTCTGATATATTGTTCTGTACAGTTCTAGGAGTTTCACCCTCCCAGGCTTTACTTTCTTTTTGGGAAGAGGGTTAGTTTATTCCGCCGGTCTGATATATTGTTCTGTAGAGTTCTAGGAGGTTCACCCTCCCAGGCTTTACTTTCTTTTTGGGAAGAGGGTTAGTTTATTCCGCCGGTCTGATATATTGTTCTGTAGAGTTCTAGGAGTTTCACCCTCCCAGGCTTTACTTTCTTTTTGAGAAGAGGGTTAGTTTATTCCGCCGGTCTGATATATTGTTCTGTAGAGTTCTAAGAGGTCCACCCTCCCAGGCTTTACTTTCTTTTTGAGAAGAGGGTTAGTTTATTCCGCCGGTCTGATATATTGTTCTGTAGAGTTCTAGGAGTTTCACCCTCCCAGGCTTTACTTTCTTTTTGGGAAGAGGGTTAGTTTATTCCGCCGGTCTGATATATTGTTCTGTAGAGTTCTAGGAGTTTCACCCTCCCAGGCTTTACTTTCTTTTTGAGAAGAGGGTTAGTTTATTCCGCCGGTCTGATATATTGTTCTGTACAGTTCTAGGAGTTTCACCCTCCCAGGCTTTACTTTCTTTTTGGGAAGAGGGTTAGTTTATTCCGTCGATCTGATATATTGTTCTGTAGAGTTCTAGGAGTTTCACCCTCCCAGGCTTTACTTTCTTTTTGAGAAGAGGGTTAGTTTATTCCGCCGGTCTGATATATTGTTCTGTACAGTTCTAGGAGTTTCACCCTCCCAGGCTTTACTTTCTTTTTGAGAAGAGGGTTAGTTTATTCCGCCGGTCTGATATATTGTTCGGTACAGTTCTAGGAGTTTCACCCTCCCAGGCTTTACTTTCTTTTTGAGAAGAGGGTTAGTTTATTCCGCCGGTCTGATATATTGTTCTGTACAGTTCTAGGAGTTTCACCCTCCCAGGCTTTACTTTCTTTTTGGGAAGAGGGTTAGTTTATTCCGCCGGTCTGATATATTGTTCTGTACAGTTCTAGGAGTTTCACCCTCCCAGGCTTTACTTTCTTTTTGAGAAGAGGGTTAGTTTATTCCGCCGGTCTGATATATTGTTCTGTAGAGTTCTAAGAGGTCCACCCTCCCAGGCTTTACTTTCTTTTTGAGAAGAGGGTTAGTTTATTCCGCCGGTCTGATATATTGTTCTGTACAGTTCTAGGAGTTTCACCCTTCAAGGCTTTACTTTCTTTTTGGGAAGAGGGCTAGTTTATTCCGCCGGTCTGATATATTGTTCTGTACAGTTCTAGGAGTTTCACCCTTCAAGGCTTTACTTTCTTTTTGGGAAGAGGGTTAGTTTATTCCGCCGGTCTGATATATTGTTCTGTACAGTTCTAAGAGGTCCACCCTCCCAGGCTTTACTTTCTTTTTGAGAAGAGGGTTAGTTTATTCCGCCGGTCTGATATATTGTTCTGTAGAGTTCTAGGAGTTTCACCCTTCAAGGCTTTACTTTCTTTTTGGGAAGAGGGCTAGTTTATTCTGCCGGTCTGATATATTGTTCTGTAGAGTTCTAAGAGGTCCACCCTCCCAGGCTTTACTTTCTTTTTGAGAAGAGGGTTAGTTTATTCCGCCGGTCTGATATATTGTTCTGTAGAGTTCTAAGAGGTCCACCCTCCCAGGCTTTACTTTCTTTTTGAGAAGAGGGTTAGTTTATTCCGCCGGTCTGATATATTGTTCTGTAGAGTTCTAAGAGGTCCACCCTCCCAGGCTTTACTTTCTTTTTGAGAAGAGGGTTAGTTTATTCCGCCGGTCTGATATATTGTTCTGTAGAGTTCTAGGAGTTTCACCCTTCAAGGCTTTACTTTCTTTTTGAGAAGAGGGTTAGTTTATTCCGCCGGTCTGATATATTGTTCTGTAGAGTTCTAAGAGGTCCACCCTCCCAGGCTTTACTTTCTTTTTGAGAAGAGGGGTAGTTTATTCCGCCGGTCTGATATATTGTTCTGTACAGTTCTAGGAGTTTCACCCTTCAAGGCTTTACTTTCTTTTTGGGAAGAGGGCTAGTTTATTCCGCCGGTCTGATATATTGTTCTGTACAGTTCTAGGAGTTTCACCCTTCAAGGCTTTACTTTCTT
Organism: Sepiola atlantica; assembly: GCA_963556195.1. Classification (NCBI taxonomy): domain Eukaryota; kingdom Metazoa; phylum Mollusca; class Cephalopoda; order Sepiida; family Sepiolidae; genus Sepiola; species Sepiola atlantica. The sequence goes on from OY744547.1 coordinate 68,977,961, forward strand.
TTTGGGAAGAGGGTTAGTTTATTCAGCCGGTCTGATATATTGTTCTGTACAGTTCTAGGAGTTTCACCCTTCAAGGCTTTACTTTCTTTTTGGGAAGAGGGCTAGTTTATTCCGCCGGTCTGATATATTGTTCTGTAGAGTTCTAAGAGGTCCCCCCTCCCAGGCTTTACTTTCTTTTTGAGAAGAGGGTTAGTTTATTCCGCCGGTCTGATATATTGTTCTGTACAGTTCTAGGAGTTTCACCCTTCAAGGCTTTACTTTCTTTTTGGGAAGAGGGCTAGTTTATTCCGCCGGTCTGATATATTGTTCTGTACAGTTCTAGGAGTTTCACCCTTCAAGGCTTTACTTTCTTTTTGGGAAGAGGGTTAGTTTATTCCGCCGGTCTGATATATTGTTCTGTACAGTTCTAGGAGTTTCACCCTTCAAGGCTTTACTTTCTTTTTGGGAAGAGGGCTAGTTTATTCCGCCGGTCTGATATATTGTTCTGTACAGTTCTAGGAGTTTCACCCTCCCAGGCTTTACTTTCTTTTTGAGAAGAGGGTTAGTTTATTCCGCCGGTCTGATATATTGTTCTGTAGAGTTCTAAGAGGTCCACCCTCCCAGGCTTTACTTTCTTTTTGAGAAGAGGGTTAGTTTATTCCGCCGGTCTGATATATTGTTCTGTACAGTTCTAGGAGTTTCACCCTTCAAGGCTTTACTTTCTTTTTGGGAAGAGGGCTAGTTTATTCCGCCGGTCTGATATATTGTTCTGTACAGTTCTAGGAGGTTCACCCTCCCAGGCTTTACTTTCTTTTTGGGAAGAGGGTTAGTTTATTCCGCCGGTCTGATATATTGTTCTGTACAGGTCTAGGAGTTTCACCCTTCAAGGCTTTACTTTCTTTTTGGGAAGAGGGCTAGTTTATTCCGCCGGTCTGATATATTGTTCTGTAGAGTTCTAAGAGGTCCACCCTCCCAGGCTTTACTTTCTTTTTGAGAAGAGGGTTAGTTTATTCCGCCGGTCTGATATATTGTTCTGTACAGTTCTAGGAGTTTCACCCTCCCAGGCTTTACTTTCTTTTTGAGAAGAGGGTTAGTTTATTCCGCCGGTCTGATATATTGTTCTGTAGAGTTCTAAGAGGTCCACCCTCCCAGGCTTTACTTTCTTTTTGAGAAGAGGGTTAGTTTATTCCGCCGGTCTGATATATTGTTCTGTAGAGTTCTAAGAGGTCCACCCTCCCAGGCTTTACTTTCTTTTTGAGAAGAGGGTTAGTTTATTCCGCCGGTCTGATATATTGTTCTGTAGAGTTCTAAGAGGTCCACCCTCCCAGGCTTTACTTTCTTTTTGAGAAGAGGGTTAGTTTATTCCGCCGGTCTGATATATTGTTCTGTAGAGTTCTAAGAGGTCCACCCTCCCAGGCTTTACTTTCTTTTTGAGAAGAGGGTTAGTTTATTCCGCCGGTCTGATATATTGTTCTGTACAGTTCTAGGAGTTTCACCCTCCCAGGCTTTACTTTCTTTTTGAGAAGAGGGTTAGTTTATTCCGCCGGTCTGATATATTGTTCTGTAGAGTTCTAGGAGGTTCACCCTCCCAGGCTTTACTTTCTTTTTGAGAAGAGGGTTAGTTTATTCCGCCGGTCTGATATATTGTTCTGTAGAGTTCTAGGAGTTTCACCCTCCCAGGCTTTACTTTCTTGTTGGGAAGAGGGTTAGTTTATTCCGCCGGTCTGATATATTGTTCTGTAGAGTTCTAAGAGGTCCACCCTCCCAGGCTTTACTTTCTTTTTGAGAAGAGGGTTAGTTTATTCCGCCGGTCTGATATATTGTTCTGTAGAGTTCTAAGAGGTCCACCCTCCCAGGCTTTACTTTCTTTTTGAGAAGAGGGTTAGTTTATTCCGCCGGTCTGATATATTGTTCTGTACAGTTCTAGGAGTTTCACCCTCCCAGGCTTTACTTTCTTTTTGAGAAGAGGGTTAGTTTATTCCGCCGGTCTGATATATTGTTCTGTAGAGTTCTAGGAGGTTCACCCTCCCAGGCTTTACTTTCTTTTTGGGAAGAGGGTTAGTTTATTCCGCCGGTCTGATATATTGTTCTGTACAGTTCTAGGAGTTTCACCCTCCCAGGCTTTACTTTCTTTTTGGGAAGAGGGTTAGTTTATTCCGCCGGTCTGATATATTGTTCTGTACAGTTCTAGGAGGTCCACCCTTCAAGGCTTTACTTTCTTTTTGGGAAGAGGGCTAGTTTATTCCGCCGGTCTGATATATTGTTCTGTAGAGTTCTAGGAGTTTCACCCTCCCAGGCTTTACTTTCTTTTTGGGAAGAGGGTTAGTTTATTCCGCCGGTCTGATATATTGTTCTGTAGAGTTCTAGGAGTTTCACCCTCCCAGGCTTTACTTTCTTTTTGGGAAGAGGGTTAGTTTATCTCGCCAGTCTGATATATTGTTCTGTAGAGTTCTAGGAGTTTCACCCTCCCAGGCTTTACTTTCTTTTTGGGAAGAGGGTTAGTTTATTCCGCCGGTCTGATATATTGTTCTGTAGAGTTCTAGGAGTTTCACCCTCCCAGGCTTTACTTTCTTTTTGGGAAGAGGGTTAGTTTATTCCGCCGGTCTGATATATTGTTCTGTAGAGTTCTAGGAGTTTCACCCTCCCAGGCTTTACTTTCTTTTTGGGAAGAGGGTTAGTTTATTCCGCCGGTCTGATATATTGTTCTGTAGAGTTCTAAGAGGTCCACCCTCCCAGGCTTTACTTTCTTTTTGGGAAGAGGGCTAGTTTATTCCGCCGGTCTGATATATTGTTCTGTAGAGTTCTAAGAGGTCCACCCTCCCAGGCTTTACTTTCTTTTTGAGAAGAGGGTTAGTTTATTCCGCCGGTCTGATATATTGTTCTGTAGAGTTCTAAGAGGTCCACCCTCCCAGGCTTTACTTTCTTTTTGAGAAGAGGGTTAGTTTATTCCGCCGGTCTGATATATTGTTCTGTAGAGTTCTAAGAGGTCCACCCTCCCAGGCTTTACTTTCTTTTTGAGAAGAGGGTTAGTTTATTCCGCCGGTCTGATATATTGTTCTGTAGAGTTCTAAGAGGTCCACCCTCCCAGGCTTTACTTTCTTTTTGAGAAGAGGGTTAGTTTATTCCGCCGGTCTGATATATTGTTCTGTACAGTTCTAGGAGTTTCACCCTCCCAGGCTTTACTTTCTTTTTGGGAAGAGGGTTAGTTTATTCCGCCGGTCTGATATATTGTTCTGTACAGTTCTAGGAGTTTCACCCTCCCAGGCTTTACTTTCTTTTTGGGAAGAGGGTTAGTTTATTCCGCCGGTCTGATATATTGTTCTGTACAGTTCTAGGAGGTCCACCCTTCAAGGCTTTACTTTCTTTTTGGGAAGAGGGCTAGTTTATTCCGCCGGTCTGATATATTGTTCTGTAGAGTTCTAGGAGGTCCACCCTCCCAGGCTTTACTTTCTTTTTGGGAAGAGGGTTAGTTTATTCCGCCGGTCTGATATATTGTTCTGTAGAGTTCTAGGAGTTTCACCCTCCCAGGCTTTACTTTCTTTTTGGGAAGAGGGTTAGTTTATTCCGCCGGTCTGATATATTGTTCTGTAGAGTTCTAAGAGGTCCACCCTCCCAGGCTTTACTTTCTTTTTGGGAAGAGGGCTAGTTTATTCCGCCGGTCTGATATATTGTTCTGTAGAGTTCTAAGAGGTCCACCCTCCCAGGCTTTACTTTCTTTTTGAGAAGAGGGTTAGTTTATTCCGCCGGTCTGATATATTGTTCTGTAGAGTTCTAAGAGGTCCACCCTCCCAGGCTTTACTTTCTTTTTGAGAAGAGGGTTAGTTTATTCCGCCGGTCTGATATATTGTTCTGTAGAGTTCTAAGAGGTCCACCCTCCCAGGCTTTACTTTCTTTTTGAGAAGAGGGTTAGTTTATTCCGCCGGTCTGATATATTGTTCTGTACAGTTCTAGGAGTTTCACCCTCCCAGGCTTTACTTTCTTTTTGAGAAGAGGGTTAGTTTATTCCGCCGGTCTGATATATTGTTCTGTACAGTTCTAGGAGGTCCACCCTTCAAGGCTTTACTTTCTTTTTGGGAAGAGGGCTAGTTTATTCCGCCGGTCTGATATATTGTTCTGTACAGTTCTAGGAGGTCCACCCTCCCAGGCTTTACTTTCTTTTTGGGAAGAGGGTTAGTTTATTCCGCCGGTCTGATATATTGTTCTGTAGAGTTCTAGGAGTTTCACCCTCCCAGGCTTTACTTTCTTTTTGGGAAGAGGGTTAGTTTATTCCGCCGGTCTGATATATTGTTCTGTAGAGTTCTAAGAGGTCCACCCTCCCAGGCTTTACTTTCTTTTTGGGAAGAGGGCTAGTTTATTCCGCCGGTCTGATATATTGTTCTGTAGAGTTCTAAGAGGTCCACCCTCCCAGGCTTTACTTTCTTTTTGAGAAGAGGGTTAGTTTATTCCGCCGGTCTGATATATTGTTCTGTAGAGTTCTAAGAGGTCCACCCTCCCAGGCTTTACTTTCTTTTTGAGAAGAGGGTTAGTTTATTCCGCCGGTCTGATATATTGTTCTGTAGAGTTCTAAGAGGTCCACCCTCCCAGGCTTTACTTTCTTTTTGAGAAGAGGGTTAGTTTATTCCGCCGGTCTGATATATTGTTCTGTACAGTTCTAGGAGTTTCACCCTCCCAGGCTTTACTTTTTTTTTGAGAAGAGGGTTAGTTTATTCCGCCGGTCTGATATATTGTTCTGTAGAGTTCTAAGAGGTCCACCCTCCCAGGCTTTACTTTCTTTTTGAGAAGAGGGTTAGTTTATTCCGCCGGTCTGATATATTGTTCTGTAGAGTTCTAAGAGGTCTACCCTCCCAGGCTTTACTTTCTTTTTGAGAAGAGGGTTAGTTTATTCCGCCGGTCTGATATATTGTTCTGTAGAGTTCTAAGAGGTCCACCCTCCCAGGCTTTACTTTCTTTTTGAGAAGAGGGTTAGTTTATTCCGCCGGTCTGATATATTGTTCTGTACAGTTCTAGGAGTTTCACCCTCCCAGGCTTTACTTTCTTTTTGAGAAGAGGGTTAGTTTATTCCGCCGGTCTGATATATTGTTCTGTAGAGTTCTAGGAGGTTCACCCTCCCAGGCTTTACTTTCTTTTTGAGAAGAGGGTTAGTTTATTCCGCCGGTCTGATATATTGTTCTGTAGAGTTCTAGGAGTTTCACCCTCCCAGGCTTTACTTTCTTGTTGGGAAGAGGGTTAGTTTATTCCGCCGGTCTGATATATTGTTCTGTAGAGTTCTAAGAGGTCCACCCTCCCAGGCTTTACTTTCTTTTTGAGAAGAGGGTTAGTTTATTCCGCCGGTCTGATATATTGTTCTGTAGAGTTCTAAGAGGTCCACCCTCCCAGGCTTTACTTTCTTTTTGAGAAGAGGGTTAGTTTATTCCGCCGGTCTGATATATTGTTCTGTAGAGTTCTAAGAGGTCCACCCTCCCAGGCTTTACTTTCTTTTTGAGAAGAGGGTTAGTTTATTCCGCCGGTCTGATATATTGTTCTGTACAGTTCTAGGAGTTTCACCCTCCCAGGCTTTACTTTCTTTTTGAGAAGAGGGTTAGTTTATTCCGCCGGTCTGATATATTGTTCTGTAGAGTTCTAGGAGGTTCACCCTCCCAGGCTTTACTTTCTTTTTGAGAAGAGGGTTAGTTTATTCCGTCGGTCTGATATATTGTTCTGTAGAGTTCTAGGAGTTTCACCCTCCCAGGCTTTACTTTCTTTTTGAGAAGAGGGTTAGTTTATCCCGCCGGTCTGATATATTGTTCTGTAGAGTTCTAGGAGGTTCACCCTTCAAGGCTTTACTTTCTTTTCGGAAAAGTCGCCCCTACTGGGGAATGCCGGTGTGGTTGCTCAGGCATTTTTCGTAGGCCGGAGTGCGCTAATCTTAGTGTGTTAGCTCTCTACACTTGACCTTGTGTCTGGCCTCCTGGAGATGAAGGAAATAAAAATACTTTGACCTTGTGTCTAAGTTCCTTGAGATAAATAACTAAGCCCGGTGAATGGTGGCCAACTAGCCCCGACTAATTCGGGTAGGGCGTCGGGCGAACATAAACCATTACAGGGACTGGGGGTCGGGTAAATAAGCGTCGAAGTTTTCTGAGGAATTCAATTCTATAAATATTATGCGAATGTGAAACTTAAATCATCAGTATCAAAAACAATATCATTATAAGGGTCTATCTCTTAACCATTAAGAGGAGATTGTGACGAAACTAACAAATAAACGAACAAGAAGAAAAAATCTTTTGACATAAGTGTATTTATGTAATTGTTTTAATTGGTGATTGAAGTGTTCGTTGTTTAACTTTATGGAACGTATTTTTCCTTAATATATATATATTTCAAATCATCTTGATTTCTTCAAATCTTTTTCTAAAACTATGATACTACCTACGCACCAAAGACACAGGGCTTCCCCCTCCCCTACTCTTTCCCCATCCCCTCAAAATCCATGCTACACCTCACCACAACAAAAACCACAGCAACCCCTCCCCTCTCTCCACCCTGAGATAAATTCACTAACACTCCCACCCCTCCCCTTTTTAACTCACAGCCATTCACATTCATTTCACTCCCTGCCACCGACTTCTCTCAGCCCGGACCATGGTCCTGCGCTCCCAATACTGGCTACTACTTCTTCTCATTAACCCGTCATGTCAATCAAATATTTATATGTAGTTGCATGACATTTTTCTTAAAATTTATTAAAATTATCATCCTGAGGAAGTCTTACAAATAAAGACGAAACGTTGATGAATACATACAAAAAAAAACATATTTTGGTTTTTCGTTTTTCATTTCCCATTTATATTTTATCCGTACATAAACGTAATCCATGAGCACACGTTTCTGGCACACAGACGTCACCAGCATGGCTAACTTAGACAAGGTTTGAACCTTTGATATTGATGTATATAGTCCAGCGTCTTACCATTGGTCTACGACGCCCTGTCTAGAAATATGTACGATTTTTAACAACTTAAATATTTAATGTATTTGTATGTAATTGTTTTAATTGGTGATTGCAGCATTATTGGTCGCCCTTAACTTTATAGGATGTATTTTTCGTTAATAATTATATATATATATATATATATATATATATATATATATGTGTGTGTGTGTATATTAATTTTATACGTACATAAAAGTTATACATGGGCACGTGTTTCTGGCTCACAGCCGTCATCAGCATGGCTAACTTATAAATGTATATATAAGTAATAGTCGAAAGAGGATACTCTCTCATGAAAACAGACACGGATCATTCGAGAGCAAATCATTGTCTGCTACGCTGTATCGCTTAAAATAAAAATCTGCCATTTAATTATTATCATAAAAAGAAAATGTTGCAGATTGTGCGAGAAAGAAAGCATATGCGACCTCACTTCTCTTCCGGTTCTGACGTCAGTTTCTTTGACTCGATCGCCCATATTAGCCGGAGTCAATGGTGAGTAACTAGCCTCAATTAATTGAAGTAAAATGCCGGACAACAGAACCATTATAGTCACTGAGAGGAGGGACGATTAAGAAATGTTATCTTTACTCTAAGGAATTCCATTCTATTAGAATGATACGAATGTGAAAACTTAGATAACTAATATTTCAAAACAATATCGTAATGAGAAGATTGTTGGCTGCTACGCTGTATCGCTTAAAATGCAAGTCTGCCAATTTTAACTAATTTGAATTACAGATAAAGCCCCGTTATTTTTTCGAGCCCATTTTGCGATTAAAATAAAATAGCGGAATAAAAATTAAATGTAAAAAATATAAATTAAATAATTAAATATAATTAAATAATAATTATTTTTTAATTTAAATATAAACTTTTAAATATAAAAATTTAAAACATTAAATATTTAAACATTAAATATTTAAACATTAAACTTCATTAAACTATGTCATTTAGGGTTAGAAAAAACCGAAAAAAATCATCATAGAAAAAAATCATCAAATATTAGAAAAAAAAATTTAGGGTAAAAAAAAACGATTCTTATTAAACTATATTAAAAAATATTAAAATATTAGGGTTTAGGGTTTAAAAATATTAGAAATTAGATTTAAGTGTTTATTAGGGTTTATTATTATTATTAGTTTATTATTTAATTATTTTTGGTATATGTTAGAGAGATTAGTTTATTATTAATTAGTTTTTTATTTGAGTTTTTCTTAGGGTTTATTTAATATTAGAAATATATTTTAAGGTTTAAAAATATTTAAACATTAAACTTTATTAAACTATGTCATTTAGGGTAGGAAAACACCGACAAAATTATCATAGAAAAAGGCATCAAATATTAGAAAAAAAATTTAGGGTTAAAAAAACGATTCTTATTAAACTATATAAAAAAATATTTAAACATTAAACATTTAAAACATTAAATAACATTTTAAATTAAATAAAAATTAAATATAAATAAAATATATTATAAAGAAATTAAATTAAATAATTAAATGTAATTAAATAATAATTATTTTTTAATTAAATATAATTTTTTAAATATTAAAATTTAAAATATTAAATATTTAAACATTAAATATTTAAACATTAAATATTTAAACATTAAACTTTATTAAACTATGTCATTTAGGGTTAGAAAACACCGACAAAATCATCATAGAAAAAGACATCAAATTTAGGGTTAAAAAAACCGATTTTTATTAAACTATATTAAAAAATATTTAAACATTTAACATTTAAACATTAACTATTTAAAACATTAAATAAAATTTAAAATTAAATCATAATTAAATATAAATAAAATATATTATAAAAAATAAAATGAAAAAGCGGAATAAAATAAAATTCTATAGGGCCCCATCGTTATTTTTTCGAGTCCCTTTTTGCGATTAAAATAAAATCATGAAACATAAAAAAAGAAACTGTCGCAGATGGTTCGACGTTCTTCGTATCAAATACGATCTCAATAAACAGAAGAAGAAAAAAAAAGGAAATATAACAGAAAAAAAGCAACAAAGCATTAACAGGGAAACAAATAGATTAAAAGAAAACATATGAATAGCGTTATCTAGCAATCATCGGAGAGGCACCTAGGGCGCCCATCTCATCGTTTCCGTCTGGTTCCTGGAAGACACAATTATCTTGAGTCTAGCGTTGAGAGAGGGAAAGAGGGGGAGAACGAATAAATGAATAAACATTTATAATCTAATGAATAGAAAACACGCTTATCTAGACAATCACCATCTGCTTACGATGGACACGGAACAAGCAAATGACCAAAAGGTCACTTCAGCTCCTCTCGACTTTGCTCCCCTCATCCATCCATCCATCAATCATCATCGCCATCATCATCAACATCATCTGTATTTTTTTTTAGATAATTCGGACTTCTATACTAATCTTGAATGTTATTCCCACAACGTTTCGGTCGATATAATCTTCGACCTTCTTCCGGTGCGTCTTGTCGAAATCGGGAATCTGGAATCGGGAATTTTTTTTTTTTCATGGAAATGGCTCCAGACAATACATGAAGCCACTTTATGTAAGGAGTTAAAAAAATTCTATTTTAAGATTAAAAAAAACTAGCCAAAGATAAGGGTAAAATGAATAGATGTCGACCCAGAAAACAGCAATTATTTCCCCTTTGTCAGACACATCGCTCATGGGATCTGAGAACTAAAGGACAGAAAAAGTAATTCGAGAGCCACGAGGCTGCCGAAAGTGAACCAAAGGTCTACTTTCTAGAACGAAAGCTTTTATTTTATGAACGGGAGTAAATTGTTTTCTTTACGTCAGCCAGAGCGCAATGGATATAGGTGCTAAGTGATAACCAGTTCAATGTGACATTTTTCTGGGGATCGAATGTTCAGTTCTCAGTACGAGCGATACTGAGAATACGATGGCGAATTATTTAAGACATTCGTTAAAGATTCCCGAGTCTTACATAAAGATTCCCGAGTTCGAGAAGACACGCCTCGAGAAGATAGAGTATTACATAGACCGAAACGTTGTGAGAAAAACATCCCAGAGGGAACAAAGTTGTTCAAATAATTTAAAATATCGAAATTGGTTTCGTGAAAGTTTAGTCCCTTTTTTCCTAAATACAGCATCTGGTATTCCGCAATGGTTACTCTTGACCTTTTGGCTAAGATCAAAGTGTAGTATCTGTTCCGATGGATACAGCACCCTATAGACTGGCATTGTCTTGGCCTTCGGGGCTTGATTTACGCCGGTCTATGGGTTTGTCCTGTGCAGTTCTAGGAGGTCCACCCTCCCAGGCTTCGCCTCCCCTCTTTGGGGAGAAGTAAGTTTATTTTTTACTGCCTGAGGCGCCCCTACCGGGGAATGCCGACGGAGCTGCCCAGGCATTTTTTGTAGACCAGAGTGCTCAAATTCTCGGGCGCTGGTTTTTCAAATCCCACTTTCCCGACCCGACTTTGGGTCACATCTTACTTGTGGGAGTTAGATAAAACTGGCCTTGTGCCTAACTCCTGGAGAGGAGTAAATAAATACTCAATTAATACAAGCCAGGCTAAAAATCGCTTCACTTCTGCGATATAACGGGAACCGTGTATCAACGGTACTACAGTCGTAATAAAGTAGCTGAGAATGCGAGGAAAATAGAAAGGCAAACACTGAAACGTTAATGAGAAATTCTAGTTCTTCCATAAGTGAGAATCTAAGCTGTTCTCAAAGATAGCCTATGAAAAACTACTTATCAAAATGTTAAATAGTTCCTCGCATGTCTCATACAATGAAACATGTAGAAAAACATTCAGAATAAATGTATCTACTTTTTCATGTATCTGTAAAGAGCGACGAACCACATTGCTTCTAAGAACACAATGGAGCTTGAACGCACCTGAAAAAATATGATATACATTTCGATATCTACATATTTCACATAGGAAAATTTTGAACATTACATTCTTTACAGTTCGAGTCAATGTGTCCATTTTTTATTGCAAAAAGAAATATATTCTACGGCTTTAACTAAAACTACGTCAAATTTCGAAAATATATTACAAAAAATTATTTTATATGGGAAAGTCACGGACTTTACTAAAAATAGTAAGTTGGTGTTGCTCTGGATTGAATAATAAACCTTATGTTCTTTTCAGTCTAACCTGTAACAAACTATTGGCACGTTTATTTTTTTTTACCACTTTCCAATATAGAATGTACTAAGAAGTGATTAGATAAAAGCGGGTTTCATAACAGTTATATTAAGTTATTGCCAACAACCATACGCTCTTCCCTGAGTTGTGCATCAATGTCCGGCGGTGTTTCTTTCATCGCCGTTTCATGTACACCTATTTGCCTCAAGCATACCTGGATCCAACCTAAAAAAGTGTCAATAATCCGTTTTCATGAGCAAAGATGCGTAGGCTTAATCGTAATAATAACTGATCATAATTTAAAAACATGAAAGAATCATCACGTATGAACATTTTATTTCTATGAGCAAAGAAGCGTAGGCTTAATCGTAATAATAACTGATTATAATTTGTTTTAAATGAAAGAATAATCACGTATGAACATTTTATTTCTATGAGCAAAGAAGCGTAGGCTTAATCGTAATAATAACTAATTATAATTTTTTTTTAATGAAAGAATGATCACGTATGAACATTTTCTTTCTATGAGCAAAGAAGCGTAGGCTTAATCGTAATAATAACTGATCATAATTTAAAAACATGAAAGAATCATCACGTATGAACATTTTATTTTGATGAGCAAAGAAGCGTCGGCTTAATTTTTATAATAACTGATCATAATTTAAAAACATGAAAGAATCATCACGTATGAACATTTTACTTGTATGAGCAAAGAAGCGTAGGCTTAATCGTAATAATAACTGATTATAATTTTTTTTTAAATGAAAGAATAATCACGTATGAACATTACATTTTCTATGAGCAAATAAATCGGGGAAGAATCTTAATATCTGATAATAATAATGAAGAAAGAAAGAAAGATGATTTCAAGTAGTGAACGGGAATAAAATTGCGAAACGATAGCGAGCGGGCGAAGCCAACAAGTTGGGAACATAGCAGCCTACACGAGGCAGGTCACACCGTGATCCTATGTCCCAAAACGTCGTGCAGACACCCATAAAGCCTCGTTAAGAACGATACAACACTAATTGTGAGACTTCATAATAGATAGGGGGGGGGCATAATCTCGTAGACTGAGTTCGTACATCCCCCCCCCTATGTAAACCCGCAATCCACCGTCTACCTGCCCACAGTTTCTCAAAGCACTTAATGTGCAGGTGCCTTGTCAAAAAGAACAAAGGAGGGAATCAATAGAATTTGAAAGCATTTGGTAAACTGGGAATTCGAGTGAACTGGTGCAATATTGTTTACCGTTTTTAAGGATTCATTTCATGTTAAATGCAACCTCGTATCTCTAATAGAGGATTCGTCCGTCTTTTGGTCGATAGGTCGGTTTGTCACGGTTCAGTTTTTTTTTTAATCTCAATGGCTGAACGAGTATTGATTTACTCCTCTCCAGGAGTTAGGCACAAGGGCAGTTTTTATCTTACTCCCACAAGTAAGATGTGACCCAAGGTCGGGTCGGGAAAGTGGGGTTTAAAAATTGCCTGGGCAGCCCCGTCGGTATTCCCCGGTAGGGGCGCCTCTAGCAGTAAGCAATTAACTTACTCCTCCCCAAAGAGGGGAGGCGAAGCCTGGGAGGGTGGACCTCCTAGAACTGCACAGGACAGACCATAGACCGGCGTAAATCAAGCCTCGAAGGCCAAGACAATACCAGTCTGTGGGGTGCAGTATCCATCGGAACAGATACTACACTTTGATCTTAGCCGAAAGGTTGAATGGACGCGTGTTATATTAGACGCACACAAGCGTATACGGCACAAGTATGTTGATACACCGGTTCCCGTTAGATCGCTGAAGTTAAGCGACGTCGAACCTGGTCTGTACCAGATGAGTGACCATTTGAGAATAGCATTCTTGGGAGCACGGCGATACATCCATGCAAACATCTGCAAACACGTCGTTACAAATCTCGCCGTTTTTATGGAAATCGCTCCAGACAAGACATAAAGCCACTTGATATAAGAGGCTAACACGAACTAAAGATGATTATCGCAAAGACATGAGATGCCTATTGGTCGTAGTCTTACAAAGATAAAAGCTATAGGTAGGAGGAAAACAGTCAGCATGAAGAGTTCCACAAGCCTGTAGTTCTTGAAGAAAAAAAACTACTGGAATAGGAAGCTGTATTACAATAAGGTATCAAAACAGCGAATTGATGGAGACCACTAGACCAACGAGTCAAACGAGCTGGAACAAAAGAAGCGGGGAATGGATCATATAATTCTGAAGAACACGTCATAATAGTATGTATAGAAAAGACTGAGACTAGCAGCATCACGTCTATGAGAGAGAGGGCGCAGGGTCGGGTCAATCAAATTACAGACACGTAAGACGATGCCGGTCTATGGGGTGAAGTATCCATCGGAATAGATTGTATTTAGGGCAATACATCCCGGGAAACATTAATTCAGAGAATTAAAATTATATTCCCAGAATGGATCCACCCTTAGGCATGAAAGCCCACTGTGGAAGGGGGAATGTGGGAGTCGGGGGGCTTTTGTGACATTTAAAGCCAACGCCTGTCAGCATTCCCCGGTATGGGCGCCTCACGCGATAGCAATAAACTGACCATTCTCAAAATTTGAGAAGGTAAAGACTGGGAGGTTGAACCTCCCAGAACTGTGCAGGACAAACCCACAGACCGGCGGAATCAAGACCCGAAGGCCAAGACGATACCGGTCTATAGGGTGTAGTGTCCATCGGAAGAGATACTACACTTTGATCTTGGCCAAAAAGGCGCTGCCTGCGTCCTACAATCATTTTCGTCATCTGTGTGGTTAGGATGTAAACGAAGATAGGGAAGCCTCTAATATTTTGTGCAAAAGAAAAGGTTTATGTTTAGTTTCTATATGTCTTTCTGTTTTTACTACATCAAAACCATAATGATGCAGGATATGGTTATAATAGACATGGCGTGGCTTCAGATGATAGCTTGGAAGATATACTAGAATATTTAAGCGGTCTCTCGGGCCTCGTTACTGCAAGTTGCTATCATCCATCCAATGTACTTATATATAGAGTGTTTATTTTTAAAAAAAAATGAAGAACTCGTTTTTAAAGGTTTCACAAATTTAGCATTTTTGACGGGTAATATGTTATAAACTAGTGTACGCACTCTATCAAAAATGAGATAAAAGCAAAATGTGTTCTCCCCCAGTGTTTGCACTAATATTCACATAAAATCAAAGAATTATGTCTATAATGTATTTTTGGGGGGTACATGAAATATTATCATTTCCGATGGCCTAAAGAAGAAAAAATATCAACTGTTTATTTATTTATTTTATTTAGAGTGAATGATTTATTTCCGAATACATTTCCGATGGTGGGGGTTGTCTGATTTGCTATTTGTGTTCTTTCTTACACTCAACACTTAAAATGGTAAATAGGACATGTCAATTTGAAATGTCAATTTGAAATGTCAATTTGAAATGTACATTTGAAATGTCAATTTGAAATGTAAATATGAAATAGCAGCCATTGTTTCGTATACGCATCTCTATACGAGGCCCTGTCGATTTGTCCGTCGTCGTGTCAAGCTGATGTTTGAAATATCATCTTTGTCGCTCTGTCACGCTTACATGTGAAACAACATTTACAGACACGTACAAGTATCGCTTTTGCAAGTCATGTCTGCCCGCCAGTCCATAGTCTGTCAATCACGCTTAAG
>OY744547.1:69000215-69035215 GCA_963556195.1 Sepiola atlantica
GGTATCAAATATTTGTATTAATTCTTAACCACAATAAAATGTAAGAAAAGCCAAATCCACATCTTTTCAAAAAATGTTTTTCATACTTTTGGTATACAAGTGTTTCGGCTTATACCAGAAATTATAAAATATTCATAAAATACTGTTAATATTCCAGTGGACGTATCCCCTGGTATGGCTATCATAAATGCCTTATACAAAAAAAATAAAGAAAAAAAATGAAAAACAATGCCTTAATTTCAAACCGTACTCAATTGTCATCATCATGTTTAATTACACAATTCTATTACATTTCGTTATGAATTATACACAATCGTCCATTCTTGTTATGGTTTTTAGACTATGTATATATACAGGGTGTTTCAAAAGTCTTGGGAACATAACGATTTTTAATAACTACAAAACTATTAGGAGTTGAAAAATGAAATTGGTACCGTTGGAAAGGTTAAAGTTTCAAGTTTTGTGGGGAATCTTCAAAGTTGCTCAATATGAGCACCATTCGTCACACGGCAGACATCTAGTCGATAGTCCATTTCCTGCCAAACGCGTTCCAGCATCTTGACGTCAATGGTTCCCACAACTGCCGTTACTCGAGCCTTTAGTTCGTCAATATCTCTTGGAAGGGGCGGCACATAGACTTGTTGCTTGACAAAGCCCCAAAGGAAAAAGTCACACGGGGTAAGATCTGGAGACCTAGGAGGCCAGGGCATGAGAACGTCATCACCTCGCCCAGATCTCCCAATCCATCTACCAGGCAGCCTTGTGTTAAGAAACTGCCTTACTCTAAGACTCCAGTGTGGTGGTGCACCATCTTGTTGAAAAATGAAGTCATCAGATTCTGCTTGTTCCAACTGCGCCATTAACCAGTCTTCCAGCATGTTGAGATAGGATTCACCAGTGATAGTTGCCTCTTCAAAGAAGAACGGTCCATAGACACCTTTCTTGGAAATTGCACAAAACACGTTCATTTTTGGTGAATCTCGCTCGTGCTCAAGAAGTTCATGAGGATTCTCAGTACCCCATATGCGAGTGTTATGCTTGTTAACTTTGCCATTCAGATGGAAGGTCGCCTCATCGCTAAAAACAAGCCGGTCATCAAAGCCGTTATCTTCCAACTTCTCTTGCATTGCAATGCAAAAGTCACGGCGAAGTGGCTTATCAGTGTCCTTCAACTTTTGGACCAACTTGAGCTTGTAAGGTACCATTTGCAGTCGTTTCCTTAAGACACGCCAGACAGTTGCTGGAGCAAGCTGAAGTTCCCTGCTGGCTCTTCTCACTGATTTACGGGGGCTCCGCTGAAAGGCTGTCCGAACTTGCTCAACTGCATCTTCTGAAGTTGAAGGGCGACCTGTTCGCTTACTTGGGCACAAACACCCATCTTTCACAAATTTAGCATGCCATCTGACAATGGATTTCCTTTCAGGAGCTTCTTTTTTAAATTTCCTGCGAAATGCACGCTGAACACATGTCCACGATTCAGTCTTTGCAAATTGGAGGACGCAAAATGCCTTGTCTTGTTTAGAGAACGCCATTACTACACCTGGAAAGATAACACGAAAATCATTAGTATGACCAAAATCTTGATTAAGCAAGCTTTAAAATGGCACCAGTTTCATTTTTCTACCTGGAATAGTTCATGAGATATACGCATTTGTAATGTTCCTAAGACTTTTGAAACACCCTGTATATATATATATATATATATATATATATATATATATATATATATATATATATATATATATATATATATATATATGGAAGACATTCATATATATACAACTTGAGTGCTGATATTATCATACAGTGTTCATGCTAGGATGACGGGTGCAAATACACAAACTTACAAAAATAAGCGCACTGCAAAAGCGACACACTCACACACATACCATGCAAAGCCGCCGGTATGCACTATTTCCACTCCCGTACAACATAAAATAAATGAACAAAAAACGAAAATATACACACGTTTTAATAAAGCGAAACACGTATAAATACACGAACCTAAACAAATACACGAACAAAAATCATTACAACATAAATACACCACATTTCTCCTACAAATACACTCGACCACATTCATACACATATCATTGTAAGCATGGACACCCACAAACAAAACACACACCAACTGGAACACAGAAAAATAGCACAAATATACAAACACGCTCACGCAGACAAATGTGCGCGCAAACAATAAATAAACACACAATTCACACGAAAATATATCGCCAAAAAGAAATTTTAAAAGAAATGAAAGAAAAAAATACAGTGAAAAACAATTCACTTAGAAGTAACTATTTTCACTCAAAGGTTAGAAAAGCTATAAATATAATGAATTTAAAAACTTTAAAAGCAGGTTCACAACAGGGTATTGGTAAAAAAAACTCCAGCGAAACACATGTGTCGTATCTAAGGGTTTAATATTACAAACATAAATAGAAACGCTTAAAATATTCGTAGCTTACTATTTGTAAATATACTCCCGCTATCTGTTCTATATATTATACTAAAAAAATAACTGCCCCATGCTCGTTTTGCCCCACTTTTATGTCTCCTTAAAGTTTTAATGTCTAAAATAAAACGCTTAAGCTTAAGGGGTCTCAATAGACAAATCTGATATGTTTAAAATTTAAATGGAAGGTTGTTCCCATATTCTGCTTCTAAAAACCCTTTTAAAATACCCCAACGAAACAGAAATTTAAGGAATTGATATTAATTGATGGTTAATATTTATTCTTCATGGAAAATATCTGAATCTTAACGACGGCCATCCAACCACTCTTGTTCCTTCAATTTAATTAATAATCAAAGTAATATATATCACGTCACTCACCATTACGCCCAGAAGCTCTTTTACGAAATTCATAACAATCGGTTATTTTTAAGGAGCGAATCCTGCACATACTAGTATATAATCGTATACACAGAACTAACATTATAATATATATATATATATATATATATATAAATATATATATATTTATATATATATATATATATATATATATATTTGTATTTATATATATATACATATATATATATATATATATATATATATATATATATATATATATATATATATATATATATATATATATATATATATATATGTATTTTTATCAACATCTTCATCCTGCGGGGGTGCTTATATATATTGTATAAGCACCCGGAGGCTTCTGAAGTATATGGACCTGGCCGGGGGGGTTCTTCTGCAGTATAGGAACCAGGGGGGCGAGGCGCTTCTACAGCATAGAACCCAAGGGATTCTGCAGTATAGGAACCAGGGGTGCTTCTACAATATAAGACCCGGATGCTTCTGCAGAATAGGGACCATGGGTGCTTATGCAGTAATGGGGCCAGGTCTGCTTCTACATTATAGGGGCCAGGGGTGCGTCTACAGTATAGGACCCAGCACCGGGGGTGCTTCTGCAATATAGGACCCGAATGCTTCTACAGAATAGGGACCATGTGTGCTTATGCAGTATAGGCACCGGGCGTGCTTCAACAGTATAGGATCCAGAGGCTTCTGAAGTACAGGGACGGGGGGTGCTTCTGCAGTATAGGCACCAGGGCGCTTCTACAGTATAAGACCCAGTACCGGGGGGGGGGGCTTCTACAATATGGGACCCAGCATCGGGGGGGGGGGCTTCGTCAATTTAGGACCCAGAGGCTTCGGCGTTGTCCGGGAGAAAAGTGCTAAATGTCCTAGATAGAACTACTGTTGTGTTTCTCTTAGGAATATAGTGCAGATGAAAAGGAGGGTGGCTCGGTAAGAGTGATTTTAGTAGTGCTATGGAGGCCATCTAGATTTTCTAAATACTCAGCGTTGTCCGAGAGAAAAGTGCTCAATATCCTATTTTTCTTGCGGAGAGGAGGAGGGAGAGCCCCGGGCAACGCCGGGCACCCCTGCTAGTTTGAAAATAAAACATAAAAAATGAAAAAAATAAAAAATAAAAAAGTTTCTATGTCATTCCTGTGAGCCAATTTTATGAATTTGTATCATTAGCCGTTACTCTTTTGGCGTTAGAAGGTGTGCGTTCTAAAAGGAAACACCGTTAATTAATATCGTGTTAAAAAATTTTTAGACAACACGAAATGGTTTTAATTAAGAAATTGCTGGATCTAAGGGAGGTAACTTTGTTGGAAATATAAAGGTTTGAGGATGGATTTGTTAGATTAGTCTAATGACTGATACATAAAGTAAATATTTTTATGAAATATATATATATATATATATATGACATCTACAGTTGTTAAAAACAAGGGATTTATTTTTCCTAAGACCATGGCTTTTCAAAGAATTGAATTCTCATCATCAGAGAAATACAGATTGATAAGCTTCATATATATATATATATATATATATATATATATATATATATATATATATATATATATATATATATATATATACATGTAAATATTTAAATCTTCTTCGGTTTAAATCTCAACTATTACATTTCACCCTTCCCCCTTTTTTCAAACCTTACTAAACCTTCCTAAATTTGAAAAAACTTACATAACACTCTAATCAAATAACGCGTCCAAACGAGAGTGACACGTGACTTCACATTTCCGAAACAGATGACAACAGAAGCTGAAGAGAGCCGGATGGCTAAGTCCTTCCGTGTTAGAAACCGCCGGTACGAATGTTGTACAAATGTTTCTTTACCAATATATATATATATATATATATATATATATATATATATATATATATATATATATCAAAATAAACATAGTGTGATTGAGATAGGCAGAGAGTTAGGAAGTTTTAACATAAATATGTTACACACTCTTTAACCTCTTATTTTGTGTTTATCGCTCCGGGCAACGGCGGGTAGACTTGCTAGTAGTAAATAAAGTTATGATCTTACACAATGCACACTGACAGGATCTCGGATTAACACCCAAAGCTTTGAGTTCGTAGGAAAAAAGTGATGGATTGTGATTGTTTCGATGTTAAATAATATTTGTTTACGTGCTCACATTATATATTATTATTGTTATCTAACGCAAAAACTGTTTCATTTATATTCCTGATATTAAAAGGCACACGTGCATTCCGATATTAAAAAGATTATTATTAAACATCGAGACACAGACTAGACACATAGATTTTAGCAATTGCAATTTGGAAGCAATTACTGTCATCAGGTCTTAATGCTAAACTTTAAAAAAACAGATTATGTTAAAAGACGCCATTTTAAAAATAACGAAATACTATCGGCATTTACAGAATCGAGTGAACTTTAACATGTTTAATGCAAGTCAGTTTAATTTCAATTCAATTGAAATTGACAACAAATAAGAGAAGCATGTTTTAGTAGCCATGTAGGGAAAGGGTGGTAGAAATTCATACAGGAGATGATACAGTAGCCGATCACCTATCAAGATTCAACTTGAATTGTTGGCGCATTTATTACCGCACTTGAACGTCTATTTAAAGGTGTTGGATAATGGCCCTGTTGGAACGGACACATGTTGGCGTATCTGTTGGAAATCGTTTTGGTTTGGCTTGCGCGATTTATTACGGGTGAACCCGTATAGTCAAGTGCAGAATAAGGCTGTTCTCACAGTCGGAGCAAACAGACGTTACAGGGTCACCGCGTTGATGAGATCTCAGATCAAGGGTCAATGTGCACATGCGCATAAAGGCTCTGTGAAATCACGGGCCTTTGCGTGGGTAGCAGAGTTTTAGTCAGTCTGGGTTTTGGAGGCGAGCCTGTTAGACGTGATTTTTACGATGTAGTCAGCAACATGATTAGAGGAATTAATTCCCTGAGAAAATACAGGCGAAAGATCTCTTCTCCCCACGAAACGTTAAGAACTTAATTGATAATGAATTACGAAAGCAGTATTTTCTCTCTCTCTCTCTCTCTCTCTCTCTCTCTCTCTCTCTCGACGTTAGTGAATATCTTCAAGCCGATGGATAACTAATGCCTGAAATAAAACAGAACTTAAGATTAAAAAAATGTTAACCTTCTGAGTCGGTCATGGAGCTTTTGGTTGTAGCGGCGTGGTTCACGGCAGAAAGAAAGAAGAAAGAATTCAACCACTAGACGACGCACCCCTCTACGCGACGAGGGAAGATTGAAGGTGCGAGAAATTTAAAGGTATGCAAACTATATGATTTATGTTTTAAAAATGACGAGTTGTTTAAACGAGAACTGCCACGGCCCGTTCCGGGACGAGTGTACAAAACGAGAACTGCCACGGCCCATTCCCGGGACGGCTATGTAACAACGGTCCAGGGATCCAGATTAAGAAAGCGACCCTCCTCCGGTTCATTCGTAATCGACGGTGAAATAATACCTTGTGGTGTCCGCGTAGACCACTTTCAGGTGCAGGAGTGAATAGTACGTCCTAAGGGATATCGTAATCACCATTCAAGGGAAAACAGGTTAAGTTACTCGAGTCGGCTTTAATAGGACAGATCCCAGAGACCCTGTACTATCTCCAGGAAGTTAGGCACAAGGCCAGTTTTGTCTTACTCCCACAATTAAGATGTGACCCAAGGTCGGGTCGGGAAAGTGGGGTTTGAAAAGCAAGCGCCCGAGAGTGAGCACTCTGGCCATTAAAAATTGCCTGGGCAGCCCCTTCGACATTCCCCGGTAGGGGCGCCTCAGGCAGTAAGAAATAAACTTACTCCTCCCCAAAGAGGGAAGGCGAAGCCTGGGAGGGTGGACTTCCTAGAACTGCACCGGACAGTCCCATAGACCGGCGTAAATATAGCCACGAAGGCCAAGACAATGCCAGTTTATGGGGTGTAGTATCCATCGGAACAGATACTACACTTTGATCTTAGCCAAAAGGCCAAGAATGTAGCAAAAAAATACTTTAAAACAAACAGGAAATTTAATTGCGCAAATCTTTATGACGTTGTCGTCAATTGAATAACTGTTGTATTCAAACGTGCTCCTACATATTGACTTTACCCTTATCAAAGCGCGTAATTTGGCGCGGTTGAACCCGACGAGTGAAAACAGTCTCGGTGCGCATGCGACTATAGAAACAACAACTGTATCTTGCGAAAGCGAAAACTTTGTCCTTTTACGATCACGAAACACCAGCTCGATTTCCCCCAACGGCGAGAATTCACCAGCGTAAACAAACACAATATCGACGCTGTCCCATCGTTAATATACAAAAGCGAACCCCGCGTACCGCACCAGACTTATCAAGACTGCCCTCCTCGGGGCAATCATGCATGAAGCAGACAAGAAAACTATTGAGTTCACGTCGGTCGGTTGACAGGACTGTTGATTTAGACGAACGCATATATATATATATATATATATATATATATATATATATATATATATATATATATATATATATATATATATATATACATGGAAAATGGAAAAAATGAAAACCAAAAATAGTATTTATGTATTCATCAACGTTCTGTTTTTATTTCAAAACTTCCTCAGGTTTATTGGATTGAAGAAAATAACAGACAAAGTACAAAATATTTTAAACAATAATATATATATATATATATATATATATATATATATATATATATATATATAATAAAATAAAGTAACACGAATCACATAATCACCGGTGCAATAATCTATTTCGACCCTCTGGTGATTATGTGATTCCGTGTTACACTATTTTATTTTATTTTTGCTCTGTTTATGACATTGAGCTCTCATACCTGAATTTATTTCTGGAATTTATTTAACTCTAACACTTTATATATATATATATATATATATATATATATATATATATATATATATAGAGAGAGAGAGAGAGAGAGAGAGAGACAGACAGAAATAGAGAGAGAAAGAGAGAGAGTGCAACGCGGAAACCTATATATAGAGAGAGATGAAACACGGAAGCCTCTGTGTAGCTTAATTGCCATGAATATATGTTTATAACGCACTTCCTAGCTCTACTCACGTATTTAGCACTGTTCAAATAAATACTGAAAATTGATACATAAAAGAGTATATCTCCTTATAACATTAATATGGATACATGAAATAATATATATATATATATATATATATATATATATATATATATATATATATATATATATATATATATATATATATATGATAATCCAGGTATAACATCCACAGAGTAATAATCCAAAGAATTTCAACCGGGCTTATAAAATGTGCTCAATATCAAATAAAGCTTTTATATATGATTATTTTTATTTACACAGACATGTACAAAATCTGCGACACTGTCATGTCGATGTTATCGATCAACAGCTATTATAAACTGAGTTCTCATCAGGCAGAGTTAAAATCCGATCTTAACCTGAGATCATATTTGGAAATATATATATATATATATATATATATATAGAGAGAGAGAGAGAGAGAGAGAGAGAAAGAGAGAGAGAGAAACAGATATATATATATATATATATATATAGATAGATAGATAGATAGATAGATAGATAGATAGATAGATAGATAGATAGATATGTGTGTAAATGTGTGTGTGTACAGCATGAAACACGCACAGATACAGAGGACCCGAAAAATGGGGTAATTCAGATGAGAAAGAGAGGGGGGAACAGACAGAGAGATACAGAAAAAGAGAGAGAGGGGGAAGAGAGAGAGAGATAGAGGGCGAATAGTCGTTTTATAAATTTTTTTTGTGACGCAGACAATGATGAATACGACTGAAAAAATTAACGTCTAATCGGCTTTTCACTCCGAAGATTTCGAGTGTTCTTGTCGATAGCGAAACTTATTATTGCCGCCCAACCAAGGGGACACGTTTTGTTATGATACGTCGGGCGGGAGAGCAAAGTAATCAAACGACGACACACACCAGGGGCCACACACGGAAACGGACCACGCCCATGTGTACAGGCAAGTCTTCTCTCTATATTCACTGTGTGTTCGTTTGTTTTCCTACGAGAGAGAGAAAATCGCGAGTTAACCAACCTTGTATACAATCGATATCTAATTCTATAGAGAGATGTGTAGTCAAGCCTATACGCATCAAAATATCAAATACCAGGCTTATTTAGTCTCTAACCAATGTTTAAACTCTCTAACCAATGTTTAAAGACATGAAAATATTAATAACCTATATTATAATCTAGTATTATTGGTTAGTATAAGTTAGATTATCCGGAATATTGTTCTCATGTTGAGTGTTATTCTCACAACGTTTCGGCCGATGTAACTTCCGCCTTTCTTCAAGTGTATCCTATAGAACTCGGGAATTTGTCTGTCGAACTCGGGAATCTTCATCAAATTTCGAACAGATTCCTTTATTTAATCCACATAGGTAGCATGCTCTCGTTCTGTTGGCAATGTCATTCGTAATTCCTAGTATCGCCCGCACTGAGGATTGAACCTTCATCATTCAGAAGACAGTGGTTCAAATAATTCAACTGATACGAGAATTGATAATTTGTACTATTTAGATTATTTGGACTATTGTTCTCATCGTGAGTGTTATTCTCACAACGTTTCAGCCGATGTAAGCTCCGACCTTGTTCAGGTGTATTTTGTCGAACTCGGGAATCTTTCTGTCGAACTCGCGAATCTGCACGGAATTTCAAACAGCACCGTTTTATTTAAACCACGGGGGTAGCTTGCTTTCGTTCCGTCAGCCATGACCGGATAGAAATCTTCAGTAATTCGTAATTCCTAGTATCGCCCTAACTGAGGATTGAACCTTTAACTTTCAGAAGACTGCACCTAGTACTGAAATAACTTAGTACTTTATCCGTGGCGCCACGGATCCTAGAGGACAATTCTAGTATTCTTGTAAGTTAGATCTGCTGTCTTTATATTCATCACATTAGATCATTACTTATTACTACATTTTTACTACGTATTATATATATATATATATATATATATATATATATAATAGAAATTGGTAGTTTGCTGTAAGCATTGCTGGGAGTAATAATAAGAGTTTTTAAAAAGGTTTAAGGCAATGCGAAGATCCGGGTTGCTGGAAGCTGTGAAGAACAAAAACAGAACAAAACCGAAATAAGTCGGATATAGATCGAAAGGTTTGTTTATTTTTCTAGACAGCAAGGGTGTTAGTTTGTAATGTCCGGATTGTCAAGAATCAATTTGATATTTCGAGAGATTTTTTTTTTTCTTCTTCCTCTCCTTGTCAAAAATAAATAAAAGAAAAATCCCGGGTACCGAGAAAATGCCAGGAGCGCTGGGGGGTTAAACCGGAAGTGTTCAGAGTAAAGTATTCAGAGGAAAACTAAATAGATTCATTTTATTTATTTATTTATTTATTTATTTATTTTTAAATATATATATATATATATACACCCATATATATATGTAATTGTCTCTTGTTTCTATTTATTTAATTTTTATTTTTTTATATATGTTTACTATTATTGTTATTTTTTTTTTATTTTTTTTTTTTTTTTTTTTCGTATATAAAACGTAGTTATTACTTATAGTATATATGTTTGTCAACAGGCTGATTCCGGCATTAGATTTTAAATGTGTGTTGATAGCTAATTATTTGTTGTCGGTGCAGTATATTAAAATTTAGTTATGTCTGGTTAAGTTTAATCCTTATTTATTGGTTTTAATTTATCTCTTAAATGCCTATTGTTTTAGTTATGGAAAGTTTGCTGGTTAAGGGGAGACAAATCTCTTATTTTTGGTATTCTGTTATTCTGTTAATTGGCTTTGTATGTTGAATTTATTTAACTAAAGTAATGGTCAATTCTTAGTATAACGGATATGATTTGTGCAAATAGTGTTTATTATGGGGGGGGTTATTATCTGGGGATGGGTTCGGGGGGGGGGTAGGTTATATGATGAAGGTAGAATTTAATTCATGTCTTTGATTCAAAAATGGGCTAAGTTTGGAAATGAGAATAGCTTCCATCAGTCTTAGGTCGCCTAGGTTCCTGGTCGAGGCTAAAATGGAAACTTTTATGTCTTGTTGTGTAGTATTGCATGAGGAAGTATGTTTGAAGAAGGAAGATATATTTGTATTCATGTGTTCTTTTATACGTTGGTGTAATTGTCTTGTAGTATATCCAATATAGGAGTGGTTACAAATAGTGCATGATATATTGTATACACAGTTAGTGCGGTGGCATAGTCCAGTGGTAGGAATGGGACAATTGGCTAGTGAGCATGGTTCTTGGGTGCGTGTAGTGCGTTTTTTGGAAAGGTGTTGGCGTAAGGTGGTGCCGGTGTGGGTGAGTTGAATGTCTAGTTTTTCTTTATGTATTGCACTGCGGATGGCATTAGTGATTCTGTCGTTAAAGAAAGGTAGTTTTAGGAAGCATGTGTTGGAGAGTGTGTTGTGTCTGCGTGGTCTGGTCTTGCTGAGGTGGGTTATTGTGGAAGTGGGGTAGCCGTTGGTGATTAGGGTTTGATGGAAGTCTTTGGTGTGTTTAATTTTATTGGCAGTAGATGAGCATTTATTTTGTATGCGGGTAATTTCATTACGGGCATAGTCTAGTTTGGCTTTAAGGGGCAGGGCAGATTTAAAATGAACAAATAGGTTTTTACAGGCAGGTTTTCTGTAGAAGTTGGTCTGTATAGAACCGTCTTCTGTGATTTTGAGGTTGAAGTCGAGGAGAGATAGTGAGCCGGAGTCGCTAGGGTGTTCAATAGTAAATTTTATATGGGGGTCGGTGTTGTTGAAAGTGTCGAAAATGCTGATAGCTTCTTCACGAGATGAGGTGAGGACAAGAATGTCATCTATGTATCTAGTGAAGAAGATATGTGAGTGGCAGGTGTTGAGGGCTTGTTGCTCGAGTCTGTCCATGTAGGATATGGCTAAGAGGCCAGACAGGCTAGAACCCATGGGAAGACCAGTAATCTGTGTAAATATGTGGTGTTGGAAGGTAAAATATGTATTGTTAATGATAATGTCTAGGAGTTGGTGTATGTCTTCAGGTGTTAACCCGAAGAGTTCTAAGTTATCGGAGGAAGAGATGTGGTCGGAGATGAGGTCAATGGCTGGGTGTGCGGGTATTGATGTGTATAGGGAAACAACATCGAGGCTAAATGTGTATTTGTTAGAGCTTAGCTGTTGTTGTTGGAGTAGGTTTAGTCTGCTAATGACTTGGTCAGAGCTGCTGACATGTGCAGGGAAGGTAGGGAGTAGTGGTTTCAGGAGTCTAGAAAGTAGCCAGGAGATTTTATATAATGGTCCTTCGACGCTGGAGACGATGGGCCTAATTTGAGTGTGATTGCTGGTCTTATGGGTTTTGATAAGGTGGTAGAAGGTAGGGAGCTTGCTATTTTTAGTAGTGAAATTAATTTTGTATTTCTTAGGGAGGTTGCGTTTGGCGCAGATTTTAGACCAGGTATTGTTTATAGTATTTTGGATCTTAATGGCTGATATGTTAGGGGCAGGAGTGTATAATGTGTTATTGTCTAGGTGTTTTAGTGCAAGGGTGTTATAAGAGTCTTGCGAGACGACGCAGAATTCTTTGCCTTTATCGGAGGGTAGGTAGATTAAGTCTTTATCTTTTAGTGTTTTAAGTGTAAGGCGTTGGGATCTGGTGATGTTAGGGGTGATGTGGTGTTGTTCTTGTTGCAGTATGGTAAAGATTCTTTGTTTTAATCTGGTGAGTTTGTGGTCGAGTAGGTGGTTGCTGGGTGGAGGGTGTAGAGGATGGTCTAGTTGGTAAACCGGGAAGGATTCGTTAGGGTTGTTCGTGTTATTGGGGTGGTCAGGGGTATTGGAATTGAATGCTGAGAGCCATTTCAGGTGGTAGGCTGTTCTACAGAATTGGGTTTCTATATTGAATTTTGCATGGTCGTTCAGTTTTTGGGTAGTAATGAATTTGGGGCCAAGGCTGAGTAGATTTGTTTCATCTGTAGAAAGGGAGTTGGTGAGGTCAGTAACTAGGGGGTGGGTAGCTTGAGGAATGTTAAGGTCATGTGTGTGGTCGATATTTGTTCCACTAGGTGTTTGATGTTGAGGGTATTTTAATGAAAGCCAGGTGAATTTCCGTTGGAGTCTATTCTTCTCTAGGTTGAAGCATTGGAGATAGGCGTGGTCGACAGATGTGGATATGGTCTGTGCTGATTGGTCAGTTGATTCGGGGTCAGACGATTTCATCTCTGTGATGTTGCGGATGATTTTGTGTAGCTCGCAATGTAGGAATTTTATGATGTTCCTGATACAGTAGGTGTATAGGAACTTACGGGTTGGATAGAGTCTGGGGAGTTGGAGGCAAGCAGGTAAGTGGATATTCCGTATGGTGTTGGGTATGACATTATGTTTAAGGCATCTCTTAAGGAAAGTGATCTGGCAGCTGAGTCTGGCACGCTTCTCGGAGAGTCGGAATAGTCTTTTAATTAGTGCAAACTGTGTCTGGCCTAGACGTAGGGTTAATAGAAATTGGTAGTTTGCTGTAAGCATTGCTGGGAGTAATAATAAGAGTTTTTAAAAAGGTTTAAGGCAATGCGAAGATCCGGATAAGGATTAAACTTAACCAGACATAACTAAATTTTAATATACTGCACCGACAACAAATAATTAGCTATCAACACACATTTAAAATCTAATGCCGGAATCAGCCTGTTGACAAACATATATACTATAAGTAATAACTACGTTTTATATACGGAAAAAAAAAAAACAAAAAAAAAAAAACAAAAAAAAAAAAAAAAACAAATAACAATAATAGTAAACATATATAAAAAAATAAAAATTAAATAAATAGAAACAACAGACAATTACATATATATATGGGTGTATATATATATATATATATTTAAAAAAAAATAAATAAATAAATAAATAAATAAAATGAATCTATTTAGTTTTCCTCTGAATACTTTACTCTGAACACTTCCGGTTTAACCCCCCAGCGCTCCTGGCATTTTCTCGGTACCCGGGATTTTTCTTTTATTTATTTTTGACAAGGAGAGGAAGAAAAAAAAAAAAAAAAAATCTCTCGAAATATCAAATTGATTCTTGACAATCCGGACATTACAAACTAACACCCTTGCTGTCTAGAAAAATAAACAAACCTTTCGATCTATATCCGACTTATTTCGGTTTTGTTCTGTTTTTGTTCTTCACAGCTTCCAGCAACCCGGATCTTCGCATTGCCTTAAACCTTTTTAAAAACTCTTATTATTACTCCCAGCAATGCTTACAGCAAACTACCAATTTCTATTAACCCTACGTCTAGGCCAGACACAGTTTGCACTAATTAAAAGACTATTCCGACTCTCCGAGAAGCGTGCCAGACTCAGCTGCCAGATCACTTTCCTTAAGAGATGCCTTAAACATAATGTCATACCCAACACCATACGGAATATCCACTTACCTGCTTGCCTCCAACTCCCCAGACTCTATCCAACCCGTAAGTTCCTATACACCTACTGTATCAGGAACATCATAAAATTCCTACATTGCGAGCTACACAAAATCATCCGCAACATCACAGAGATGAAATCGTCTGACCCCGAATCAACTGACCAATCAGCACAGACCATATCCACATCTGTCGACCACGCCTATCTCCAATGCTTCAACCTAGAGAAGAATAGACTCCAACGGAAATTCACCTGGCTTTCATTAAAATACCCTCAACATCAAACACCTAGTGGAACAAATATCGACCACACACATGACCTTAACATTCCTCAAGCTACCCACCCCCTAGTTACTGACCTCACCAACTCCCTTTCTACAGATGAAACAAATCTACTCAGCCTTGGCCCCAAATTCATTACTACCCAAAAACTGAACGACCATGCAAAATTCAATATAGAAACCCAATTCTGTAGAACAGCCTACCACCTGAAATGGCTCTCAGCATTCAATTCCAATACCCCTGACCACCCCAATAACACGAACAACCCTAACGAATCCTTCCCGGTTTACCAACTAGACCATCCTCTACACCCTCCACCCAGCAACCACCTACTCGACCACAAACTCACCAGATTAAAACAAAGAATATTTACCATACTGCAACAAGAACAACACCACATCACCCCTAACATCACCAGATCCCAACGCCTTACACTTAAAACACTAAAAGATAAAGACTTAATCTACCTACCCTCCGATAAAGGCAAAGAATTCTGCGTCGTCTCGCAAGACTCTTATAACACCCTTGCACTAAAACACCTTGACAATAACACATTATACACTCCTGCCCCTAACATATCAGCCATTAAGATCCAAAATACTATAAACAATACCTGGTCTAAAATCTGCGCCAAACGCAACCTCCCTAAGAAATACAAAATTAATTTCACTACTAAAAATAGCAAGCTCCCTACCTTCTACCACCTTATCAAAACCCATAAGACCAGCAATCACACTCAAATTAGGCCCATCGTCTCCAGCGTCGAAGGACCATTATATAAAATCTCCTGGCTACTTTCTAGACTCCTGAAACCACTACCCCCTACCTTCCCTGCACATGTCAGCAGCTCTGACCAAGTCATTAGCAGACTAAACCTACTCCAACAACAACAGCTAAGCTCTAACAAATACACATTTAGCCTCGATGTTGTTTCCCTATACACATCAATACCCGCACACCCAGCCATTGACCTCATCTCCGACCACATCTCTTCCTCCGATAACTTAGAACTCTTCGGGTTAACACCTGAAGACATACACCAACTCCTAGACATTATCATTAACAATACATATTTTACCTTCCAACACCACATATTTAAACAGATTACTGGTCTTCCCATGGGTTCTAGCCTGTCTGGCCTCTTAGCCATATCCTACATGGACAGACTCGAGCAACAAGCCCTCAACACCTGCCACTCACATATCTTCTTCACTAGATACATAGATGACATTCTTGTCCTCACCTCATCTCGTGAAGAAGCTATCAGCATTTTCGACACTTTCAACAACACCGACCCCCATATAAAATTTACTATTGAACACCCTAGCGACTCCGGCTCACTATCTCTCCTCGACTTCAACCTCAAAATCACAGAAGACGGTTCTATACAGACCAACTTCTACAGAAAACCTGCCTGTAAAAACCTATTTGTTCATTTTAAATCTGCCCTGCCCCTTAAAGCCAAACTAGACTATGCCCGTAATGAAATTACCCGCATACAAAATAAATGCTCATCTACTGCCAATAAAATTAAACACACCAAAGACTTCCATCAAACCCTAATCACCAACGGCTACCCCACTTCCACAATAACCCACCTCAGCAAGACCAGACCACGCAGACACAACACACTCTCCAACACATGCTTCCTAAAACTACCTTTCTTTAACGACAGAATCACTAATGCCATCCGCAGTGCAATACATAAAGAAAAACTAGACATTCAACTCACCCACACCGGCACCACCTTACGCCAACACCTTTCCAAAAAACGCACTACACGCACCCAAGAACCATGCTCACTAGCCAATTGTCCCATTCCTACCACTGGACTATGCCACCGCACTAACTGTGTATACAATATATCATGCACTATTTGTAACCACTCCTATATTGGATATACTACAAGACAATTACACCAACGTATAAAAGAACACATGAATACAAATATATCTTCCTTCTTCAAACATACTTCCTCATGCAATACTACACAACAAGACATAAAAGTTTCCATTTTAGCCTCGACCAGGAACCTAGGCGACCTAAGACTGATGGAAGCTATTCTCATTTCCAAACTTAGCCCATTTTTGAATCAAAGACATGAATTAAATTCTACCTTCATCATATAACCTACCCCCCCCCCCGAACCCATCCCCAGATAATAACCCCCCCCATAATAAACACTATTTGCACAAATCATATCCGTTATACTAAGAATTGACCATTACTTTAGTTAAATAAATTCAACATACAAAGCCAATTAACAGAATAACAGAATACCAAAAATAAGAGATTTGTCTCCCCTTAACCAGCAAACTTTCCATAACTAAAACAATAGGCATTTAAGAGATAAATTAAAACCAATAAATAAGGATTAAACTTAACCAGACATAACTAAATTTTAATATACTGCACCGACAACAAATAATTAGCTATCAACACACATTTAAAATCTAATGCCGGAATCAGCCTGTTGACAAACATATATACTATAAGTAATAACTACGTTTTATATACGAAAAAAAAAAAAAAAAAAAAAAAAAAAAAAATAACAATAATAGTAAACATATATAAAAAAATAAAAATTAAATAAATAGAAACAAGAGACAATTACATATATATATGGGTGTATATATATATATATATATTTAAAAATAAATAAATAAATAAATAAATAAATAAAATGAATCTATTTAGTTTTCCTCTGAATACTTTACTCTGAACACTTCCGGTTTAACCCCCCAGCGCTCCTGGCATTTTCTCGGTACCCGGGATTTTTCTTTTATTTATTTTTGACAAGGAGAGGAAGAAGAAAAAAAAAAATCTCTCGAAATATCAAATTGATTCTTGACAATCCGGACATTACAAACTAACACCCTTGCTGTCTAGAAAAATAAACAAACCTTTCGATCTATATCCGACTTATTTCGGTTTTGTTCTGTTTTTGTTCTTCACAGCTTCCAGCAACCCGGATCTTCGCATTGCCTTAAACCTTTTTAAAAACTCTTATTATTACTCCCAGCAATGCTTACAGCAAACTACCAATTTCTATTATATATATATATATATATATATATATAATACGTAGTAAAAATGTAGTAATAAGTAATGATCTAATGTGATGAATATAAAGACAGCAGATCTAACTTACAAGAATACTAGAATTGTCCTCTAGGATCCGTGGCGCCACGGATAAAGTACTAAGTTATTTCAGTACTAGGTGCAGTCTTCTGAAAGTTAAAGGTTCAATCCTCAGTTAGGGCGATACTAGGAATTACGAATTACTGAAGATTTCTATCCGGTCATGGCTGACGGAACGAAAGCAAGCTACCCCCGTGGTTTAAATAAAACGGTGCTGTTTGAAATTCCGTGCAGATTCGCGAGTTCGACAGAAAGATTCCCGAGTTCGACAAAATACACCTGAACAAGGTCGGAGCTTACATCGGCTGAAACGTTGTGAGAATAACACTCACGATGAGAACAATAGTCCAAATAATCTAAATAGTACAAATTATCAATTCTCGTATCAGTTGAATTATTTGAACCACTGTCTTCTGAATGATGAAGGTTCAATCCTCAGTGCGGGCGATACTAGGAATTACGAATGACATGGCCAACAGAACGAGAGCATGCTACCTATGTGGATTAAATAAAGGAATCTGTTCGAAATTTGATGAAGATTCCCGAGTTCGACAGACAAATTCCCGAGTTCTATAGGATACACTTGAAGAAAGGCGGAAGTTACATCGGCCGAAACGTTGTGAGAATAACACTCAACATGAGAACAATATTCCGGATAATCTAACTTATACTAACCAAAAACTCTTATTATATATATATGTATATATATATATATATATTTGTGTTATAGTGGAATAATTCCAGGAGGAAATCCGGGTATGAGAGCTCAATGTAGTAAACAGAGCAATAATAAAATATAATAACACGAAATCACATAATTGTCGATGCAATAATTTATTTCAACCGTTCGGTTTTTTCAAGCATCACTCAGACAATTACATTTTTGAGACTCTATATATATATATATATATATATATGTGGGAAGAGAAGGATGAAGGTAATCCGACGTGATGGGAAAATGAAAAAGGAAAAACCAAAAAATGGATGTTTTTTATGTGTACATCAACGTTTCGTCTGTATTTATAAGACTTCATCAGGATGATAATATAGAGAAAAAATGTCATGCAAGTACAAACACATGTAGGGTTGACATATTGGGAAATAAGGAAGAAAATAATGGCCACTACTGGGTGGACGTCCGTACTTGGTGAGGAGTGAAAAATGAATGTTGATGAAAATGAGTGGGGAAGAAGTGGAAAGATGGGGGTGAGCAAGGACTACTGTGGCTGGTAGTAAGAGAAAGAGGTGGGGGGATGAGCAGGAATAATGTGGAAGGCAGAGAGGGAGTGGAGGAGAGGGAGGAAGGAGGTGTTTGAACAGATAGCTGCGGTGAAGACTGAAGGGGAAATGTAAGTTGGAATGTGTGTGTATGGGGGTGTATGCAGAGAAAAGGACGGTGGGTAGAGAAGGAGGGGGCTGTGATTTTGGTGGATGGGCGAAAATTATGGTCATAGAGAGCGTTTTGAGAAAATGAGGGGATTTAAGAAGGAGGTATGGAAGAGTGAAGGTACGATAAAAATAGTTGAGAGGGGGAATGGGTGAGGGGGAGAGGGGGGATTTGTTGTGATAGGGTATGAAATATTTGAAATATTTGGAAAATGATGGTAATGAGTGAGGGAGTTGAGGGGTGGAGGAGAGGGAGGAGGGAGGTAATTGAACAGGTGGGTATGGAATATTTGAAATATTTGGAAAATGAGAAAGTTTCATCGGACAGCAGTGTTAAAAATGTGAGGGGAAAACGGAATGAGTTAGAGAAAGTAAAGATTCATTGAGAAAAATCAAGCAACGAAATGGCTTCTTTAACCTATCACCCTTAATAAGCAAGATCATCCCTACAGAACAAAAACTCTTGCCTGATTATAGATAACATTTATTTTCATCTCTAACCTTAATGAAACTCACCCACTTACTCACACCCTTCCTTTTTCTCCAAATCTTAGTTAGGTGCGCCATACAGTAGAGAATACCTGGCCCGAGATAGGTATAATTTATTCCCCGAACAGTACAGTTTTGCAGGACTTTTATACGCCTTTTTATGAAGATTAAAATCAAGATAAAATGGATCAAATAAAATACAAATCTGATATATTTGAATTTTCAAATGGAAGGTTGTGCCCATATTGTTACATACCTGCTTACTTGTTCCCGTAGGCACTCGGGACGTCCGTCGGCTGTTCGTTGGTTTATTCGGCCGCTCCACGTCTGTTGACCTGTTGAACTGTTGGGCTGTCGATCAAAGCATGAGGCAGCAAAAACACACAGACGCTACATTTTACCTTTAAGAGTGTTGTTTATTTTTATTTAGAGACACACCAACTGCAACAGGACTTATGTGTGCGTGTGTGAAAGAGATAGAGAGAACAATAAAGTTACTTTGAAAGAGAGATCTCAGTCAGGCCAATTAGGGCCACTGCGCCCACGCTCCGCTCCTCTGTTGTGCATATCTTTTTAAAGTCTAACTGGTTTTAATGTCAGGAACAGAAGGTTAGAATATCATTCCAACGGAAGTGACATAATCCGACTTCTGTTGTCACTCTTTCCATATCTTTCGGGGAGTTCTCCTACTTTCTCGCCTCCAACTACCTTCTGGGGCCTCCTCCCTTATTATTAAACTCCCTTAAATACTTTTAAAACCCCCAAAATGAACCGAAATTTGGGAAATATTCATTAATTGCTCTATTGTTTAAATTTCACAACAGTAGAAGGGATCTGAATAGTTACGAAAGGGCTTCCGTCCCGTTATTAATATCTTTTGATTTAAATTAAATTAAACTGAATATAGCTCACATCCCCACTTTATCCTAGTAGCTGTGTTCAAAAAACATCATGATCGGTTCATTAGTTTAGGTTTCAATCCTATACATTCAACTATACACAAAAAATCTGACCAGTGTGGTTACCCATAGAGCCCGAGTCAGAATGTTTGAATCAGGCAAAAGTGGGTGTGCAAAACCATTTAATTTTTAAGATATAAAAAGACAGATGTTCTCCATGTAGTCCGCAAATGAACAGGGGAAATGATTTCCCTAAAAGAATACAGGTTTACCATGGAACTGATTCCCTACAGACTAAAACTTGGCCATCTTCAAATGCAAATGTTAAACAAATACGTGTCATATGTCGTCCACATACGTAATCAAATGTTGACCATTCGATTAAAAATGTTCAATCAGATTTCATCGTTCAAACGACAATTCATCTGTCGCATTAGCCCTTATCCTCGACTCGCTTTTTGGCTTTGATAAGTGGTTAGTCATTAATAAATCTACTTACGTGTTTATTAAGAAGACATCTGGGAATTTGGAAGGGTTGAACATAACAAAAAGCTTAATAGTGCCACGTAATCTTGTTGGATAATGGCTCTGTGAGGCTGGACGCATCTTGAAGTAGACGTATGTGTGAGGGATCGTTTGGTTTGACTTGCGCGATTTAGTGCGGGAAAACCCGTACAACCGAGTGCAGAATAGGGCTGTTCTCACAGTCGGAGCTCACAGACGTTGACAGGGCCACACGTTGACAAGACCTCAGATCAAGGGGCAAGGTGCACCTGCACATGGGGGTCTGTGACGTCACGGGCTTTTGTGTGGGAAACAGAGTTTCGCTAGTCTGGGTTTTGGAAGCGGGCCGAACAGACGATTTTCTATGTAGTCTTCAAATGATTAGGGGAATTAAATTCCCTAAGAGTATACAGGCATGATATTCCTTCTTCCCCCCTCCTCGAATGGCTAAGGACGTGAGCTAGGAATTAACTACGATAAAGTAGTAATTTGGTCTCTCCCTCGATGTTAGTGAAGCATTTCCATGGCCCACAGAAATTTGACGCCTGAATAAAACAAAATCAAAAGTTTAAAAGATTGGTTGTCGCGTGAATTGTTGTGTGAGGTTTTTGTTGCAGACACAGAAGACGACATCGAGACACACCTCTCCACGCGAGGAAGAAGAAAAGATACGAGAAACTAGACGACAGCGAGACGACACCCCTCCACGCGACGAGGAGAGAGAGAAGTTACGAGGAATTAAAAGGTATGCAACATATACATTTTTGGTGTTAAAAATGACCAGTTGTTTAAGCGAGAACTGCCACGGCCCATCTTACGTCCGGGAAGCATACTTTATCTGAATATATAAGCGTTGTAAGTGTACCAGTAGTAATTTCAGAGTGTTATTTTCACACGCAGACAGAGAAACCCACTTTCTGTTACGAAATAGATGATTTGTTTCCGAAATATCGAAATTGAATAAGAGAAGAACAAATAGCAAGAGAATTTTATAATTGCGATTAAAATACCCGCCGAATTCCATCGGTAATAGACTGCAAATATTGTGTGTGTAATTAGACCCCGGGTTTTAAAACCATATTGGAAATAGACGTGGACTGGAGGCGCCGTTGAGGTACAAATAAATTGCGGTTGAATGATGTGTGTTAAAAGCGCGGCGGGTGGCGTTTTGGGCGGGAAAGTTGGCCTAATTGTACGAAGCTTAGACATAACAGAGAACATGAAGCGCGAAGAACAATGCATAATCGATATCGAACTGTACTGAGTGAGATCGATAGGTACGAAGATAGACGTTGATATAAATAGTACAATGATGTCGGCAAAATTAGCATCGAATTGTATCTGCGTCCAAACGTAGACGTTATACTTATCGCTATACGCGGGTCGTTCAATAAATCAGGTGAATATTTGGAACACCCGTAAAATATTTTTTTCCTGTATAAAAACTGTTAATTGTATCGTCAAAACAACAAATCACAGCGGCGTTACCAAGTAACGAAGAGTAGAACGTGAGCTTTCGTTTTACTTTCGGCAGCGTCGTAACTCTCGCTTCCCTTATTTAGTCCTTTAGTCCTCGCATTCCATGAGCGATGTTTCTGACAAAGGGGAAATAATTGCAGTGTTCTGGGTCGGAATGTATCCATTTTATGATTATCCTTGGCTAGTTTTTGACCTTGAAGTAGTATTTTTGTTAGCTGATTACATCAAATGGCTTCATGCTTTGTCTGGAGCGATGCCCATATAATAAGATGAATGAGGGGCTTTATATATACTCCTGTTACATAGCCCTTTAATTACTCGTACCTTTTCTTCTTCGTCGTGGAAGGGTGTCGTCTCGATGTCGTCCAGCGGTTGAGTTTTCTCCTCGTTTCGGGACTGCTGTGAAACATCGCCGCCATCGCCGCCACACGCCGCGCGTCCAGTATCATCATCGTTGTATTGGGCTGTAACAGAGATTCTCATACACAGCGAAAAACAAGGCATACCCTCTCTTCTAAATGTGATTACTTTTATTTCGACGCCAAGTTTCTGTGGTTCATAGATATGTTTTACTAACGAAGAGAGAGATCATTTCACTACTTTTATCGTAGTTAATTCCTAAGTATATATGGCCCATTAAGTCCTTAGCCATTCGAGGAGGGGGAAGAAGGAATTTTATCACGCCATTATTCTTTTAGGGAAATAATTTCCCCTGTTCATTTGCGGACTACATGGATAAAATCCGTTTGTTCAGCTTGCTTCCAAAAACCAGACTCACAAAACTCAGTTCCCCACACTATCACCCGTGACGTCACACAACCCTTATGCGCAGGTGCATTCGTCACAGCCTGACTCCCTTGAACCCCGACCTAAAAGGTCTTATCAAAATGGTGGCCTGTGAACGTCTGTGAGCTCCAACTGTGAGAACCAGTTTTATTTTGCACTCGACTGTACGGGTCCACACACACTAAATCAAGCAAGCCAAACAAAACGATCCCCCACACATACGTCCACTTAATATGCGTCCGGCCTTACAGGGGCATTATTTAACACTCCTTCCTCGAGCCATGAACCGATATTATAGGGTAGCTCCCCAAAATACTACCCATGATATTGCTAATAAAATTCATAATCTTTTTTCTGATATCCAACCATAATTGGTAAGAATAAAATTCGGCGCATGTCCACTCTGTGGTTATGTTTATGGTTAGTGCTCCACTGAGCTCTTCTTTAGTTCCCCTCTGTAAAACATTCATACCAAATACTCGTCTACCTACAGCCACTGTAAATTATTTTGCTTTCTTCCTCTGTGTACCTAAAACAAAACGGAACTTCCATGAACAATGTTTCCTTCCAAGAACTACCTGTCTGTGGAACACGAACCATGTGACTGATTCCCATCTGACTACAACATTGTTGTTTTCAAGTCCAATGTTAACAAATTATTGTAGGGCCGTCCTTCTGAATAATCAAATTGTGTCCAGTTTCAACCATCGTTACGAATCATCACGGTGTTGTCCCAACGTCCACCTTAAACACTCATTCACCTTCATCCTCGAGTTGCCTTTGAGCCTTTATAAATGGTGACCGGTTAGTACATAAACAATGCCTTGTTATTTACTACGTTTAAATAATGAATGGCAACCGGTTTTCTTTTCATCGCCGTTCTCTGATATGTGAGGTCACTTTGGTAATCGCCTCATCAGTAGACGTTTTAGTCCTTAATAGACTTCACATAACTATCATTGTTTTCTATATATGAGGGTATCGAAACGATAAAAAATAACGATAAAAAACCAGACGATTTTTTAATGGAAATCACTCCAGACAAAGCAGGAAGCCACTTGCCGAAAAGAGCTAACAAAAACAAATATGATTATCGCTAAGACAGAAGATGTCTATTGACCTTAGTCTTGAAGATACCAAGGTTATAGGTAAGAGGAAAACAATCGGCAGGAAGAGAGTTCCACAGGACTACGGTTCTTGGAAATAAGCTACTGGAATAGGAAGCTGTATTACAATGAGGTATCAAAACAACGAATTGATGGAGACCATTAGACCAACGAGTCCAACGAGCTGGGGCAAAAGAAGCGGAGAATAGATCACATAATTATGTTCAACCGATAATCTCTATAAGCGTTATCCTCGAGTGGTTCGCGGGCCTTGATAAGCGGTAACCCATTTGTAAAACATATTTAAAAATCAGTCTATTAACGCGTTGTAAAGTTAGAATAGTATATCATAGTAAGTATGTGTTCAGACAATAGACAGATGACCGCACGTGTCGTGTACAATGTAAAGGTTCGAATGCAAAATGCGATAAATCCAATTCGTTTAAATTGAGACATGAAACAATAAAAGTACGAATATATTAAATCTAGCCTTTGACTAAAAGCTTTTTGTAATTGAAAACAAAAGAAAATGATGCCGGTATCATATTATGTAAAACATAGTTTTGGGGCGTGGTCGAGTGTTGCAATGCCACGCCTTTTGTAGTGATAGTTTCGTAATTTTGAAAAGGGCGTTTATCGCGTTTTGCATTTTAACTCTTCAATTGTTTATGCGCTTTTATCTAGTAGTTGTGTGTAGAGTTCTCTGTCTCTCTCTCTTTCTTTTTCGTTTGCTCTGTAATAGTTGTCCTTGTTATGAAAAAATTAAAACGCAATATCGCTCTGAGTTTTGTAGTCATAATTGTTC
The DNA here is from genome assembly GCA_963556195.1 of Sepiola atlantica. Classification (NCBI taxonomy): domain Eukaryota; kingdom Metazoa; phylum Mollusca; class Cephalopoda; order Sepiida; family Sepiolidae; genus Sepiola; species Sepiola atlantica. Next base: position 69,025,368 of record OY744547.1, read on the forward strand.
ACCGTATAAGCATCTCTTGTGTATACAGCATCATTTTACACCAATGTGTCCTAGAGCAATTTATAGTATCAGACTTCTGACGTCAGCATAATTAGTATAGAAGAGATAGATCATTGCTTAGCATCAGTGATCATTTCAGACTTTCCAGTTCTTTTATCACAAAGTCCAAGGAAAATCTGAACAGTGCAGGATTTAAGAGACAACCTTTGCAGTTACTTCAAACCAAGTTGTACTATTGACGTTAATAACAACTGCACATTATGTGTCCTTGAATAACGTTTTCAGAAATATTAACGATTTGGCTATCAACTCCAATCGCCCTTAGTATTTTCCATAGGGCTTTTCGAAACTCCATGTCAATAGCTGCTTTGAAGTCTAGGAAATTGAAGCTGGGTGCAAAGAAAGACAAAATTGCACTGAACTTCATTCATAACATTTAGACTAAATTAACTTTTGGTCATTCTTCCACACAATACAGATGCCGAAAGCCATTCAGAAAAATTGTCTGGTCGCTTATAAAAAGCTTGATTCTCCATGAAAAACCCATGTCAGACCATTTCCGATATATATATATATATATATATATATATATATATATATATATATATATGTCCATAATTCAATGGTTTTCTATAAGTTATAAAACCAAGTCAGACCATTTTTATATATGCACACACATACGTATATATATATATATATATATATATATATATATATATATATATATATATATACATACAGAGTGAGCCAAAAGTAGGTTGACGGTAAAAAATATTTTTTTTGTCGAAGCGTACGAGGCCGACTTCAAAGCTGTGTAAATCAAGAAGGAAAACAGTTTGAACACTTGCATTTATAAATAACATTTAATTTTCATTAATATAATTGTTTTATTACATGTAATTGTACGTATAAGTGATCTCTAAATAAATGTTTTACTGTCCACTTACTTTTGGCTCACCCTGTATATATATAGTGCTCAATAACAAGTAGAGCTGTTTATAAGTATAAATCTTTATTGATACAAACATTATTAGTTACATATGTGCATACATGTTTCGGTTGCACTTTTCCCAGAAAGTCAACCTCATCAGACCAAGAATTTCAGAGAAATGGACCATATATATATATATATATATATATATATATATATATATATATATATATATATATATATATATATTGTTTGGTACAGAAAATTGGAACAATATCAATACCATTGGTTTCAATTTCAGAAGGCAAGTCTAAATTTTAAAAAAACAACACTTTATAAGCATAATTCGACTTTATTCATCAACATAGTCTCATTTCTAGGGTTATACACTGATCAATTACTTCTTTAAAAATTGATGTCTTTTTTGTAGAACGATTTGTCTTTAGCATCAGTTCTTTTTGGAGCAATATATCTTGCGTCGGATCATTCCTTTCAGGTCTGCAACGTGCCAGTAGTCGCAGGGGGGCAGGTTTTGAGAATAGGGTGGCTTCAGAAGGAATTTGAAGTTCAATTCATGTAGTTTGTCCATATTTTGTGATCGAAGTTAAGTTATTTGCAATTGTATTCTTAGTATCACCCGTATTGAGGATTGACTCTTCAACCTCCAGAAGTCCGTCACTTAGAATTAATTACCACTTAGCACTTTTATCTGTTGCGCCATGAAAATAACATCCAAGATGAGTAGTCCAAATAATACAATTTATCAATCCTCATCTAAAAAATTCCGAAACATAACAGGTTTTATTAGGCTAGATGGTGCGAGTATCAAGAAAGGAACTGCGATGAAGGTCTACTTCGGCGAAGCAAGAGGGTGAGAGTTATGGTGATTAGAATTGCTGCATGCTGTTAGCAAGGTATCTGGCTTGAAATGTTTTAATAACGATAAGCTACAAAACAATTGCATTCATAAATATGCATTACTTTTATCTGTGTACAAAAATGAATGCATGTTTAAACAAGAACCATTTGATACAAGTTTAAAAAAACAAAAACATTAACGTGTAGTTTTAAAATCATTCATTTTCTTGTGTGCAAAGTTCACACGCAGGAGTCCGATGAGGAAAGTATGCGTATATATATATATATTACCATCTGTCTGTAAGAATATGTTTTCACATTGTAGATGTGTCAGCATAGCAATTTTCTCACAACTTGACTAATGGCAAAGTTAGGGGTAGATCTTCTTTAGGTTCCTCTTGTCGAATCGTCGGGAATCTTCATGCGGAACTTAGAAATATGCACTGAATTTCTAATCTAAGCGTTTATTTTATTCACAGGGAGAAAAACTTCTTGTTCAACAGCGCATGACACAATAGAAGTATTAAGTAATTTCTAATTGTATTCTTAATAGCGCCCGTACTGAGGATTGAACCTTCAACCCCCAGAAGACTGTCACTTAGAACTTATCATTACTTAGCAATTTTAATCAAAGAATGAAAATATCTCGGTTTGGAATCTGAATTAGTTTTGCCAGTTCCACATATTCCACCGTGAAAGCATCGGTTCCACTTCACCTCAACATAAATATTTCGCGATTCTCTGAGATCCAGAAAAACCCCAACAAGAAGCGGCTTTGAAGTTATCTTCTAGCCAACGTAATCGCTAGATTTTTATCCGATTGGGAATACCAAAAGTAGAAGCTATGACGATATCTCTGCCAGATATCTCTCCAAGATGAAGAATGCCACCTAAGAGCAGTACCATTATCTATCAACGTTTTTTCTTCTTTCGATGAAGCTTTCAATCATTACCGATTCCAAACGACTTGAGACTGCTTAAGGCGTTCTTATTAAATATTAATCTTCGGTGTCTCTAGTCGAGGTATGAGCTTGTCGATACCTTGAGGGAAAAACAAGAAGTTCATCGCGGTTCGATTTTAAAGTATTTGCGAAGTGCATACAGAAAAAAGGACAAGACCTCAATCGGAATTTCTAATTTGAGGTCATTTGCTGTCAAATAATCTTCTTGCAACATGCACGAAACGCGTGTTCCCTCCTACGTTAATATAGTTTTATAAGATTCCTGTGTTGGGTATTCGTAGGTATATCAGTATATATGTATGTGTATATATATATATATAGTCTGTGATATCTTGGATTTAGTTAGTTTCTCTGGGAATTTAAACTGCATTTTCTTTTTTTTATTTTGTTTAACATAACTCAAAGCTTCTTTAGGCTATATATTGGGTATTTAGAGATGTATGGCTAGGTTTCCTTCCTCTTATCTACTTGCCTATCTGGTACCTAAGGTACTTAAGCTTTTGTTTTTTTTTGTTTTTTTTTCAATGCAACTTTTATTCCTATATAATTTCAGAGCTAGCTACCATATCGCAGAATGTTTCTTGGGTGTAGTGTTTAGATAGTATTTCTATTATTATTGTTATAATTAATGTTATTTGATATGCAAATTACCATATCTTAAGGGCAATATATTATTATTATTAATATTAGTAGTAGTAGTAGTATTATTATTATTAGTAGTAGTAGTAGTAGTAGTAGTAGTATTTATTTATGTATATATTAGTGAAATTTAAACTGAATTATTTCTACACTTGATTATTGGGGAAATTGTCGTTTGATCAGTACCATTGGAGAGCCATGAATATTATAACTGTCCTGTTTTTCAATCTCCAAAACAGTTCCATTGTAAACAGCTGATGATCCCCGTTTTAATATTTCACGCTTAAGTTAAGGTCCCCTGTTTTTGTTTCACTGTTAGATACTGACATCCCCTTTTTTATTTATGAATTTTCCAACGAATGCTAAGTCTGCGATATCTTGATCGCAATTTCTAATTTGAGGTCATTTTCTGTCAAGTAATCTCCTTGCAACATGCACGAAACGCTACGTGAATATAATTTCATAAGATCCCTGTGTTGGGTATTCGTAGGTATATCAGTTAGTATATATGAAGAGTTCGAATGCAAAACGCGATAAACGTCATTTTCAAAATCATGAAACTGTCCCTACAAAAAGTGTTGCATTTCAACACTCGACGACACCCCACATCTATGTGTTATATGATATGATACCGAAATAATTTCTTTTTGACTTCAATTAAAATCAGCTTTCATTCGAAGTCTAGATTTAATATACTCGTGTTTTATTGTTTAAGCTCTCAATTTAAACGAATTGGATGTATCGCGTTTTGCGTTCGAACTCTTCATATGTATATGTATATGTATATGTATATATATAGTTTGCGATATCTTGGATTTAGTTAGTTTCTCTGGGAATTTAAACTCCATTTTCCTTTTTTATTGTTTTATTTAAAATGACTCAAAGCTTCTTTAGACTATATATATATATATATATATATATATATATATATATATATATATATATATATATATATATATATATATATATATAGACGTCGCCAGCCATATGTGCATCGTTCCTTTCATTAAGTTGAACGCTCTTATGACGTCAAGCCGCCGGATTGGAGTTGTAAAATACTTGCAGCCCGGGGTTTCGAATCGCGCGATCAGTAGTGAATAGTCATATATCTATGCTGTCCCGATTATAAAAAGGACGATACGTATACGTACATACATATATATATATATATATATATATATATATATATATATATATATATATATATATATATATATATATATATATAAATTGTAAGTAAATAATATTAAATTATGTTTACCTTCATATGCTAGCGTTTCAAGCTTTCGCTCTCATAAGTATAGGAAGGGTTATCTTAGACGGTCGCAAGGTTCGAACGCCTGCTACAGAATCTACCCAGACTTCGCAAACAAGCGTCATAACCATACGGCCACGAGACATTACCACGTACAGAAAAAGAATTCAAGTGTTATTTATGTGAAGGGAGGCACATAAAGAAAGACTGACTAGAGAATTCAACAATCAGTACCATTGGCTTCAAGCTCAGAAGGTGCTTATCTCCCGGTTTTTTTCAGGACAACAAAGATGAATATATCCGGGAGGTTAACGCTTCCTCAGCTTGACCCCGATGGTACTGATGTTGTACTGATTTTCTGTACCGAATAATAAATAAATATTACGCTCTTAATTATTAATTTCTTAATTAATTGAACACTCTGCTGGGATGTTTCCTACCATCTTACAAAAGAAGATATATATATATATATATATATATATATATATATATATATACATATATATATATATATATATTATTACTATATATACTACCTCTCTGTATTATATATATATATATATATATATATATATATATATATATATATATATTGATTTTAATAATAATGGCGAGGTAGCCATAATTACCAAGGACGGAGAGGCTTATAATACTAAAGCAAGAAATAAATTATTCCTTTAGTAAAGCGGTTGAAATATAAAAAAACTTATAATGGAGGAGAAAAAAAAATGATGGTGAACTCGAGACGTCTTTCGAGTCGACACATTTTCAAGATCTCACGTCGACTATGATAGAATGTTTGAAAAGCGAATAAAATTATGGATTATCGAATGAGTGGAGAAAAAAATATTATGTACCCATCAGTTCCAAACTGTGGGTATATTCTTTCTGCTTGCATATATATATATATATATATATATATATATATATATATATATATTGTATTTGCGCGGATATCTTCGTAAATATGACAAAGGGGTTAGCAGGGTTTAAACCGGTGACTTTCAGACAGACTGTAACATCTATCGTCAGAATCAGAAAAGTGAAGGCATACCCGGATGTTATGTTAGACGGGGAATTAAGAGGTTAAGAGTTGCCACTGGCAGTTTTAAAAGATGGTCTAAGGGTATATAATAATTAAGGTATGCGCTTATAAAATAAGCATCTCTCACTATCTCTCTTTCACTCTCATTCTCTCTCTCTCTCTCTCTCTATCTCTCTCTCTCTCTTTATCTCCTCTCTTTGACCTTCAGTACTAAAGGACAAAATCGCTGAGACGAATACAATCTTTCGCATCTTTAGGACGTGTTTTAGTGATCATGTAATTGAGCAATTACTTGTTATGTACTTGGGAGTGTTTAACTGAGCTGCGATATTGTCTACAGTCACGAAAGATCACTACAACACGTGTGGACAGAGAGCCGCTAGTCATTGGACACAAGTTATGTTTTACATCAAGTTTGAACTGTTAACGAAATTATAAGAAATTCTTTACGATGTCACACGTGGTTTACGAAATCGATGATATATTGTGTGTATTGATTACAAACACAAAAAAATGAACACAATTTTCTACAAGTAATATGTCAACTTTTCTTTAATTAATTGTGTACAATTAATCGTCTGCAATAACTATTGGATTTAAGTATTAACTAACATAGACGCTGTTGGTATATCGTCCACCATGAAGAAAACCCTATACGTATGATTCTGGTGTTGGCATTAGTTTCCCCGATGTTTTTCTAGTTAGAAATCTTTCTGGGAAAACATCGGGTACTTACGGGAAAGACCACAGGAAGGTTGCCAACATCCCTAAGTGACACTGGTGATGTGGAACCGACTGGATTCGAATTTGAAACACCCAGGTCTTCGGTTCTTGTCGATATCCACTTAAGTACAACCACTTTCCACCCGTATGTCTCAATTGCAGCAATCCCAATTCAACTATTAATATATTGTATTGGATACATGTGCATCATTTGTACATCAGCCCGTGTGCATTTTGTTTAATAATTAATAGTCTGGAGAAATTAACTAGATTAGTCATAGACAGTATTATTTGTATTTATATTTGTATTTCTATTTCTATTTATATTTGCAAACATTTTTCGGACTTGTAATCTTATCTTGGATAATATCCGCAAGAGCCTTTGGTGTTACGGGTATAAGCGATAAGTGATAACCAGTTTAAAGTGACAGTATTCTGGATGTAAGAGGTTCAATCCTCAGTGCGGGCGATACTCAGAATACAATTACGAATCATTTAAGAGGTCTACCCGCTAATAACTGACGGAACGAGAGCAAGTTACACCCGTGGATTTAATAAAAAGTTATGTTCGAAATTCCGTACAGATTCCCGAGTTTGACATAAAGATTCCCAAGTTTAACATAAAGACTCCCGAGTTTAACATAAAGATTCCCGAGTTTGACACAAAGATTCCAGAGTTTGACACAAAGATTCCCGAGTTTAACATAAATATTCCCGAGTTTGACATAAAGATTCCCGAGTTTGACACAAAGATTCCCGAGTTTAACATAAATATTCCCGAGTTTGACATAAAGATTCCCGAGTTTAACATAAAGATTCCCGAATTTAACATAAAGATTCCCGAGTTTGACATAAAGATTCCCGAGTTTAACATAAAGATTCCCGAGTTTGACATAAAGATTCCCGAGTTTAACATAAAGATTCCCGAGTTTGACACAAAGATTCCCGAGTTTAACATAGAAATTCCCGAGTTTGACATAAAGATTCCCGAGTTTAACATGAAGATTCCCGAGTTTAACATAAAGATTCCCGAGTTTAACATAGAGATTCCCGAGTTTGACATAAAGATTCCCGAGTTTAACAAGATGCACCTGAAAAAAAGTCAAAGGTTGCATCTGCGGAAACGTTCTGATAATAACCTTCAAAGATGAGAACAGTAGTCCGAATAATCCAAATAATGCAAATTATCAATCTTCATCTCAAGAATTCCGAAACAATATGTGTTATAGATTACAAAATATTAGTAACGATCAAGCAAGTGCCCTTTGCGTAAATACTCTCTGCCGTTCAGAAAACAACGTGCAGATAAGTTATGCGTATATAACATCGATTGAATTGAGGAAATAATCCGATCTGCCATTGCCCAAAGGCCGTTTAAAGAGTGCGATAAAGTGTGTCGCTCAGTCGCTGAAAGATTAGCGAAGTGCACTGAACTCAATGGGTACGACACACAGCTTTAATAAATGTTTCAATCAACATCATGTTTATATTGCAAAACACTTTAAAGTAGCCTTTTTAGTGTATATACTGCAGTTGCATGGTACTTCCATGTTACATTTTTTTATTGAAATAAAATCATATAGTTTCTTATGACAGACAACGTATATACATATATATATATATATATATATATATATATATATATATATATATATATATATATAATTATTAATGACAATATATGTATTAGCATATACTATCAGTTCGTTTTACTTTGTAGTCTCCTTAAAAGATTCATCTTTTTATTTCTTTTTTTTATTTCTTTTTTTGTTTGCTTTCACCCAAAAATAATCTACTGTATAGTGTAGGTTTTTTCAAGACACTTTAATCCAAGAACTTTTTTACTCTTTGTGAATTTTTTCTGATGATTTTGTAGTGTTGCAGAGACGATATTGACATAAAAATGTTGTTTGACACAAGACAAATGAAACGGACCGAAAAATATATCTCACAGAAATGGTATGTTTTTTTGAAATGTGAAAAAATAAAAATGATAAAATAAAACCATGGTTATTGGAATATAATATGAACTGACTTTTATATATATATATATATATATATATATATATATATATATATATATATTTAGTACCTACATACATCGATGTTTCATGCTTACACAATCTTCAGTGCAGGAAGCTAATTCCCAACGGTCGGTGGGAGCGAACTCCGATCACAAATCACAACTTATTCGCAGTCAAGAGACTTACCAGTTTGCCACCAGAAATTAGCTTGGAATTTTAGGAGGAATTTAATTTTGTAAATACAAAGTCGGCGAGTATTCAAAACAAGCGGCAGAAGAGTGATCAACAACAACAACAACAAATCGTATATATATATATATATATATATATATATATATATATATATAATAATTATTCTTTCATGTATCCACATATACTGTTATAAGGAGATATAATCTGTTATTTATCAATTTTCAGAATGTACTTCAACAGTGCTCAATGCGTGAGTAGAGCTAAGTAGTAAGTTATGAAAATATATTTATGACAATTAAGCTACACAGAGGCTTCCGGATCTTAGCCTAACTATTCCATACAGGGATAAAACGTGGAAGTCTCTTTGTAGCTAAATCCCTATACATATATTTCATTTCACTCTCTCTCTCTCTCTCTCTCTCTCTCTCAATATATATATATATATATATATATATATATTATTTCATGGATCCACATAAAATGTTATAAGGTGATATCATCTTTTATGTATCAATTTTCAGTATTTACTTCAACAGTCCTCAATGCTTGAGTTAAGCTAAGTAGAAAGTTATGAAAATATATTCATGGCAATTAAGCTACACAGAGGCTTCCGCGTTACATCCCCGTAGGGAATCGTCAGGCTAAAATGCATGGAGTTTGTGTTGCCGGGTGTTTTTATAAATACATGTGGTGTTTAGTTTAGTTAGTTAACCAAACAGATTCTTCATTATTCTCTTAGCCAATCGTTGAGCTTGTGACAAACAAAGGTTCGGTTGATTTTACTCCTATTTATTATTCTATTTTTTTGTTTCTACGTTTCTTTGTTGTGTCAAAATAATGGGTGACCTTATTCTAACACGTGCTTGCTTGTATTTCTATAATAGGTTTTAGTTTAGTTTGGTCTTATTTATTTATTTATTTTTTGATTTATTTATTCATGATGTATTGTTAACCTAAGGTGGATTCTGTTCTGTGTATAAAGTTGTTTGCTGTTTCACTTATTCAGTGTAATAGATTTGGGAAGTTTTTAATGTTTAGGGTTTCAAATTTCTCATTCAGACATAATCTACACGTCTAAATTTCTACGTGTTTATTATTTTTCATTCGATTATTGGTGAGCGCCCGCTTTCTTTGAACTCTCAATAATGATTTGATAGGGCTGTTTTAATTCAGCGTTCTTTGTTTTTAAATATATATATATATATATATATATATATAT
>OY744547.1:69040215-69057715 GCA_963556195.1 Sepiola atlantica
AACTCCAGCTCAATTTACCAACATCGACAAAAACATAATTGATCTCCATCTGATTTAAGACAAATTCTAGTTAATAACGCTAAAATTATACATCGCGAAACCAATTTAAAAGAAATTAAAAATACTGTAAGCTATCTACATAAAAAATACAACAACCTAAAAATTAACAACATCACATATGAAACCAGTGGTAACATTTTAAAATGCTTAACGTAATGCGATTTTGATCTGTGATTCCACCCAGCGTTGCTGAATTTAAAATTGTCAACGACTTCCTGGAACAATGCCGGCAACGTTCTACGCGCGTTTCTCATCTGTCTTTTTAAAATTCTCTTCGTTCTCCAGCTTTTTTGTTCATTTGCTTTCAACAGCTAAGGATGATTCGACGAAGAATCGAAAACGTTCGTGAAACCTATGGAACATTTATTATTTAATTTTTGTATTCTAATGCAAATAAGACCATCAGAAAAATTGAAAAAATAAAAGAAGTATAATTAAATAGACGAATGTTGTTATTTTTAACAATGTCTGCATATATATATATATATATATATATATATATATATATATATATATATATACATTTATGTATGTGATTTTATGAAGGCTTACCAAAGCATTCCTTTCAGGACACCAATGATCACCATTAAAGATATTGTTTCTTACAAATATTATTTATTCAAATTAAATGTTTTTCCTACACGTGTTTCACTACCAAGCAGTTTCTTGCTTGGCAGATCATCAGGGAAATTAAATGTCTGGAATACTGGTTTCAACTGCCGACAATACACAATGTGGCGTTGCAATAGTTGAGGTCACTTAAGAAGAGAAGAGGAAAAAAATAAAAATAAAAGTTAAAATTAAAAAACAAGGAAGAACAACGATAAAAGAAAGGAAAGTTTATATATATATATATATATATATATATAAATATATATATATATATATATATATATAAATTAAAAATAATAAAATAATAAAAAATAAAAGTCTTATGAAGCTCTATGTGTTACTTAGTAATATTAGATAACGGACTACTATAACCTAGAGAGATTTATCTTCGAAGGACAAAAAAAAAAGGATTTATGAAAAAAAATCGCTTGCAAAAGATCTGTTGAGATCGAAACCTTGCTCATATCTTTAAAGTAAATAAAAGTTTTGATTTTTTTACGAATTTCTGACTTTGAAACATACTGCAATTATACCACGAACGCATCGGACGTCCGACAGAGCTTTATACTCGGATGCTTAGACCATTACAAATATGGAATGATTTTGCACACAAGGTAGCGGGTACTGTTCGTCTGTTTTTGTTTTGTTTGTTTTTGTTTTTTGTCAAAATAACAAAACAGCATGGCACGAAACATTTCATATGCCTCGTTCTTATTTACATTAGAATGAAGTGTAGCAAAACAGAAATGGAAATTTCTTTTAGATTTATTTATCGCCAAGGAAAAAATTAAATTAAATCAGGCGGTAAATTTAAATAAAAACACATCTTTCGTCATTACGGAATCGGATTTTGAAAGAAACAAACACACACCTTTATGTTCCGATAATCTTAATTTTGAAAATAGCGGTAAATTACGGAGTGGTTGGCTTAACATTGGCCGCACAACCAGCGCGCGTTCACACGCAGAAATAAACGCGCCATTAACACCGGAAGCGAAATCACGTATGAAAAGTTGCATAATTTTGAAATGGAGTTTTCCCTTCTTCTTCCGTCTTTTCTAATATCAAGCGAGAACTCCATGATCAGAGTTTGTTTCCACAAAAGTTCCCATCTAAGGAACCAATTGGCACGGCAGTACTTGTTTCGGCTTTCAATTTTCAGATTGAACCAGTCCTTTGATTTGCACCGTCACGGACCAATCCTGTCCATTACGTCCGGTTAAGCGTCAGGTCCACATATTAGCTGAACCACTCATTTTTCAATCGACGTACACGGTAGACTTGAGGGTCAAATCACGACGAAGAAAATCAAACTAATATATATATATATATATATATATATATATATATATATATATATATATATATATATATATATATATACACGTGCTGGTCAAAAAAATAGAACATATGTATAAAACTGTAAAAATCATTCCGTTTGAGATAATTTTCGGCTTTTAAATTGTGTAGGCGAAATATTCTATATGTAAATAACAATTACAACTATTGTTAATCATTTGTAATATTTGCATATGTCAGACTTTATTGTCACAGAGTAGTTTATTGTCACATTAGGAAATTCAGCGTTTCAATTTAATAGAACATTATTCGTTGAGTAATCTTAAACTCAAAAAGATTATGTGTTTAAAAAGATTTTGCAAGTAATTTAATCATAATCTCTCATTATGGGTCGCTCTAAAGACATATCTTTGTTTGAGAAGCAGCGAATGTTCAATTTGCGGGAAGTAGGAAAGACGCACATGGAAATCGCAACCAAGGTCGGATGTTCAAAATCGGTAGTGACCAAAGTGCTCCAGAAAGATGTTACGGTTGTTTCCAACAGCAATTGCAAGAAATGCGGACGAAAGAAAAGCACCACTGAAAGACAAGACCGGGCACTGGACAAGGTGGCAAAGAAAAGTCGATTACAGTCAACAAGCCACATTACTAAAAGTGGAAACAGGCTTCTGGTGCCGACGTTTCACGAAGCACTACCTACCGAAGGCTCCAGCAACTGGGATACCAAAATCGTATAGCTGCCACCAAACCGCTCCTTAACAAAAATCAGATGTTGAAGAGGCTACGATGGGCAACTGCTCATCAAAGCTGGACTACAGACGATGGCGGCGTGTGATCTTTTCAGATGAGTCTCGATTTTGTATTTCCTTCGGCGACCAAGGGCCACGTGTTTGGCGAAGATCCACGGAACAGTATAACCAAGAATGCGTCAAGAAGTCTGTGAAGTTCCCGCAGTCTTGCATGGTTTTGGGCTGTATGAGTGCTAAGGGTGTTGGTAATTTCTGCTTCACCAAAGGAAATGTAAACGCAACAGTGTACCAAGATATCATGGAAGCTAATTTACTGTAAGTGCTGGATAATCAGTTTGACAGTGACGCCACATACATCATTTTTCAACATGACTTGGCAACGACACACTCTGCCAAGTCCACAACTTCCTGGCTCCGAGAACAATCGATCCCTGTTCTTGAATGGTGAACTCGCCAGATTTTAACGTTATTGAAGCCTTGTGGGATCAGATGAAGAGGAAGCTTCGCAAAGAAAAACCTACTACCTTTGCACATCTCAAAGATTGTCCTCAATAAGAATGAGAGATTATGATTAAATTACTTGCAAAATCTTTTTAAACACATACATTTTTTGAGTTTGAGATTACTCAACGAATAATGTTCTATTAAATTGAAACGTTGAATTTCCAAATGTGACAATAAACTACTCTGTGACAATCAAGTCTGATATATGCAAATATGATAAATGATTAAAAATAGTTGTAATTGTTATTTACATATAGAATATTTCGCCTACACAATTTAAAAGCCGAAAATTATCTCAAACGGAATGATTTTTACAGTTTTATACATATGTTCTATTTTTTTGACTATTTTTTTGACGAGTATATATATATATATATATATATATATATATATATATATATATATATATATTTTTTTTCCTCTTGAGGTTCTCAAACCGTCGAGCCATCTTTCTGGTTTCAGGTGGCAATCCGTATAGTACTTCGCCGAGAGTTTTTAATTCGGCCATTTTCTCGAGCGCTTTCGACTTTCGTAGTCGTCTTCAGGATTAGGGTTTTACAACCAAACACACAAACGATAGAATAAAATGAACTCAACCACACACCCTCTTCTCTCTTTCATTCGGCCGTAGCGATAACTATAAAACACTAACTCCAGTCTTCTTATTTAAATTTAAAAAAAAACAAAAAAACCCAAGATCAAAGTGTAGTATCTGTTCCGATGGATACTGCACCCCATAAACTAGTATCGTATTGGCCTTCGGGGCATTATTACGCCGGTCTATGGGTTTGTCCTGTGCAGTTCTAGGAGGTCCACCCTCCCAGGCTTTGCCTCCCCTCTTTGGGGAGGAGTAAGTTTATTGCTTACTGCCTGAGGCGCACCTACCGGGGAATGCCGACGGGGCTGCCTAGGCAATTTTTAATGGCCAGAGTGCTCACTTTCTCGGGCGCTGGCTTTTCAAGTCCCACTTTCCCGACCCGACCTTGGGTCACATCTTACCTTGTGGGAGTAAGATAAAACTGGCCTTGTGCCTAACCTCCTGGGGAGGTAAATAATATGAAGCAGCGTATCTTTGGCCTTTTGGCTAAGATGAAAGTGTAGTATCTGTTCCGATGGATACTTCACCCCATAGACTGGTATTGTCTTGGCCTTCGGGGCCTGATTTACGCCGGTCTATGGGGCAGTCTTGTGCAGTTCTAGGAGCTCCACCCTCCCAGGCTTTGCCTCCCCTCTTTGGGGAGGAGTAAGTTTATTGCTTACTGCTTGAGGCGCCCCTACCGGGGAATGCCGACGGGGCTGCCCAGGCAATTTTTTAAATGGCCAGAGTGCTCACCTCTCTGGCGCTGGCTTTTCTAATCCCACTTTCCCGACCTTGTGTCACATTTTACTATGTGGGGGGTAGATAAATTAGACGAAGCAGCGTATACAATGGCTTAGAGGCAATAAGCAAATTACACCTAGGTCGAAACAAGCTGTCGTAAACATTCGGTTTACTTGATATTAAAATAGAACTTAAAATTAATGAAATTAACAAAAATACCTGAATATACGTGAATATTAAAAAAATAAATAAGATATTGTCATCGTTAGGCATTCATCAAATGTTTGGCTGCCAAGAGATCTTTGAATTTCAAAAAAGAAAAAAAAAACGCTCAACACTTATTCCCCAATGAAATATATATTATTATAAATGCATCCATTACTTGAAGAAACGTTATCCATTATTTCAAAATAAAACGAAGTAACACACGTGTTTAATAGTTATTATAGTTTCTAACGATATTTCGAAATAGCATCCCTTACAGTTTTTCAAAGAAATGATGAATTAATAAATATATTTAATGTAGACTTTAGAATAATTCTACTTAGAAATACGTATTAAGAATGTAAGTGTTACACCGGCCGTTCTTACACAGGAGAAACTGCACCGGTTGTCACTATAAATAGTGCGAGTCACCAGAGACACAAAGAAGACAAAGCACAGTCTTGTAACTGTCTAGCCAGGTGCTAGTCACTTTCTTACTTTGTTAATACCCTTGTTAAACAAACCTTCGACTTGACTTCCTTATTTATTATTTACTGTTGGACAACTTCACAACAGTAAGTAACCTCTATAACCCAGTTCTAAAATACATTAAAAGTCAATATTTCAAAAACACATTAAACAATAATAAAAAAAACTAGAAGAAAGGAAAGCATCAACTGTAAAACACTGCGATATCACCAGATGATTAAAACGTGAAAGGCACATTAGTTATGTGACTACATACCCTTACCTGATAAAGTAAGTATAAGGCTAACATCTATTCTGAGCCTTATGTCTCGATCTAAATTGAGAGTTGTGCACGCATCCTATCCCTTACGCGCGTTTCATGGCAAAATTCAGATACGCTTTTTTTTCAATTAGTCTAACGGAAACGTTGATAATTGAAATACGGTTTTATTTGATCAGGCTCAAATTAAACGTGGTGATTACTGTTATTAAAGCGTATCATATATATGCATTAAATTTGGGAGCAATGTTAAACTGACTGAAATACAAATAAGTTAAACAATTGCTCTACATTATTTTGTATTATATTAATTAATACATTTTTAAAAAGACTGGTGCACACACGTGATCGTCAATGATATGTATGTGCTTGGTAAAATACTAAACTATTGGACTTATCATTATGATCTATGGAATATGTATTCTAGGCAACAGGGTGGGTAACATGGGTACATTACACTGGTTAACAAAGAAATTGAGGCAAGCACAAAAATACCCGTTTTTACCTAATTTGGGGGTGCTAGATTCAAATTTGGAATCCGTTTTTACTCATCACCTCTAGGATTTTTAGTAGTGAGGCTCCTTGCTCTGAACTTTTGATATTCTAATAAATATTTTACCTTTACAATTTTTTATTCTCATCTTTTATCTCTAGAAATATATATATATATATATATATATATTTATTTATTCTGGTACAGAAAAATTAGTACAACATTCGTACCGTCGGTTTCAAGCACGGAAGGTCTTACCCATCCGGCTCTCTTCAGCTTCTGATGACAACAGAAGCTGAAGAGAGCCGGATGGGTAAGACCTTCCGTGCTTGAAACCGACGGTACGAATGTTGTACTAATTTTTCTGTACCAGAATAAATAAATATTATGCTCTTAATTTTTAACTTTGATTCTTAATTAATCGAGCACTCTGCTGGGATTTTTCCTACCATTCTACAAAGAATTTATATATATATATATATATATATATATATATATATATATATATATATATATAGATATACATACATATATATGTATATTAATGCATGTGTTGTTGAAAACGACAGAACTCTTCTGTTTAGTGATTCCTTTTTTTAATTTTTTCTATTCGTCGAATGATCTTTTTAACGTTGAAATGGAATGCATTAATGTAGGATCCGTGTGTTTGACAAACGTTTTCGATTCTCTCCGGAATCATCTTCAGGTCTTTAATGGCAAAAATGAATAAAAAAGCGAGTGAAAGAATGGAATTTCTTAAAAAATACGCCGGCAATCCGTTCACGTAAAAGACGGACGTCTACATTTGAAAATATGCCGATTGATATATATATATATATATATATATATATATATATATATATATGTATATATTATATATGTATATATTATATATATATATATGTATATATTATATATATATGTATATTATATATATCTAGATCTAGATCTATATCTATCTATCTATCTATCTATATATATATATATATATATATATATATATTCCTTAATTCATAATGATTGGTTCATTAGTTCAGGAATGAAATCAATACATAAGGATGTATATATATATATATATATATATATAATATACATATATATATATATATATATTACTTTATAAAGCTTGATGTATAATTGTGTGTGTTTGTGTATGTGTGTGCTATTTATGTGTGTTTTGTGCTTAAAGATATAAATATATTGCAACATATTTCTATTTAAATCATTTATTGATTAGTGTTCCATTTTGAAAGGCTTTCACCAGCGCAGTGGCCGCAAATTGGGTGATGTAATTTGGTTAAAATTGAAAGGGAAATAATACAATCAAGATGGCGTCAAAAGCACGGGAAAATGATAGACCTGCGATGACGCAGCGGTAATGGTAAGCGCGTCACTTCCGGCGTCGGGGAGAGACTAAAATTATCGCCTCCATTTTTATTATTAAATTTTAGTAAAGATAGCCTCAGGATTGTAAGGATTTTTATGATGTGGGCCTCGTCTGAATAGACTGGAACGCAGGGGTAGTAGATATAAGATATGGGAACGACGATGGAAAGAAAAGTTAAATATAGAAAAGAAACGAGAGAGAAATTGTGATATTGAAAGAGAGAAAAAAGAGAGAAAAAAGCAGGTAAAACTAAAACAGAAGAAAGAACAAGCGATAAATAAAAAGAGAAAATGAATTGGCGATAAATAAAGAAGGAAGGGAGTTGAGAGAATAAAGGATCGAAACGGAACAAACAAACGTGGGACCCTCTGTATGTGACTCGATGTGGCGAGTGTTAAATGCAATAAATTTGGGCAATTTAGGGCATTTTTGACACACCTTTGAGCCCCGAGGGGGGGGGGCGGCAACCAGAATTTTTCTGAGGTCAAGGATGCTCATTTTATATCCAGAACAATTGCCTCTACATTTTGGCCAAGTTTCAGAAAAATTGAATGGATGGATCCAACGTTATGGGAGAAAAGGGTCATATTTTGCCATTTTGGGGGCTTTTGACCACCTGGGGGCGCGAACAAGATCTTTTCCAAGGTCAGTGATACTTATTTTCTATTAGGAATAATTGCCTCCACATTTTGGCCAAGTTTCAGAGAAATAGAATAGATGGATGAAAAGTTATGGGGCAAAAAATGTCATTTTTTTGCCATTTTGGGGCCTTTTGACCCCCGGGGGGGGGGGGCTAACCAGATTTCTTTTAAAAAATCTGAGAATGTCACTTTCTAACCTGACCAAAGTAACAACTTCATGCAAAATTTCAGAGAAATTCAATGGATGGTTGCTGGTTGCGGAGAAAAATCCGGACGGACGGACGGACGGACGGACGGACATGCCTCAAAACATAGGTCCTCCGATTTTATAAATCGGGGGACCAAAAAAGAAAGCATAGAAGAAAGTAAACAAGAAAGAGTAATATACATGTGTGATACTATGGACGCCGCAAGAGTTGAGGCCCCGGACAAGGATAGGAAGTGACTCATCAGCGCACACAAAAGAAAGTACAGGAGTGCTCAGGTTGTATTGTTCAGAGGACAGAGGCTAATCGGCGCCTGACAAAAGACTGGAGTTGACGAGTTGTCGACTCGGAGGAAAAACATTCAGTTTGAGTCAGCGTTGGATGAGAGCAGATCGCAGGCACAGCTCGGCAACCTTTAGCAAGTAATGAGATGAGCTGACGACTTGAGTAACGACAATGTGGGCATCGACCGTCCGCGACGGTGTCACACACACTGTATATGAGTTTGTGTTCTTTCTTGTGAGTCGCGTGGCTTTTATTTGTTTTATAAACTTGTAAACAAGTGCTGTGCCCTCGACGATTCGTCATGGGATAGACAGCTCGGCTAGAACGACGATGAAGACAGGATATATTTTAAACTCCTCCTACTTAAGGTTACCAATACTACAATCTAAAAGTTTTTGGAAACGAAAAGCTACCTTTCAAACATTTTATTCAGAAATTTTATGCAATGAGGCATTTTAGACTTGATCAAAATTATAAGATCAGGGGTATAAATTGTTAGATCTATGGTAATTCCAATGTTTTTAGTACAGTTAGAGATTAGCAATAACTGCGTAAGGGTGTCACCATTACTAAAGAAAGAAAACTTACCGAAGTCGAATTCTATATTTCCATAAGCAAGGTTTGTCACAGAAGGCGATTGCAGCTGATGTAAATCGCAGTAAAAATTTGCAACATTCTAAAAAACAGTGAGCATTATGGCAAAGCAAAATCCACTGGCCCCTCAAAAATGTATGCTGCATTGAGTAGCTAAATAAGACGGGTTGTTCTGAAAGACAGTGGGCTTTCTTCTAGTCAAATTAAGGCAGTCATAGATGCAGATTCCAGTAACCATTAGACGACACTTACTTACAAATATCTTAGTGTATTTAGTTACTCCTCTCCAGGAGTTAGGCACAAGGCCAGTTTTTATCTTACTCCCACAAGTAAGATGTGACCCAAGGTCGGGTCGGGAAAGTGGGGTTTAAAAATTGCCTGGGCAGCCCCGTCGGCATTCCCCGGTAGGGGCGCCTCAGGCAGTAAGCAATAAACTTACTCCTCCCCAAAGAGGAGAGGCGAAGCCTGGGAGGGTGGACCTCCTAGAACTGCAATGGACAGACCCATAGACCGACGTAAATCAAGCCGCGAACCCCAAGACAATACCAGTCTATGTAGTATCCATCGGAACAGATACTACACTTTGATCTTAGCCAAAAGGCCAAGAATTGTATGCTTAATAAATAACAAGTTTTATGAAATGACGTGAATCTGTTCTTTATAACATTGAAATGGTACAAAATTAAATAAACAACATTGTATATAACATAGCTTTTTCTTTACATTATCGAACTATTACAATTGTTTTATGTTATTAAATTTACATTTGAATATATATAAAAAAATTATAAATATAAATTTTAAAATACACACGCACACACATATATATATATATATATATATATATATATATATATATATATATATATATATATATATATATATATATATATATATATAATGAGTAAGGCTATCAACATTTTAAAAATGTTTTTCAACATTTATTTATTATTTTGTTATTTTATCATATTATAATTTCATATAACGCGTTTCAAGCGCTGGTCCGCTTTCATCAGATATGTAAATCCATTTGAAGAAATGACTCTTTCAAATCAAAAGACATTTCTTACAATGGATGTATATATCTGATGAGAGCGGAACACCGCTTGAAACGCGTTATATAAAATTATAAAATTATTAAATAACAAAATAATAAATAAATGTTGAAAAAGACATATTACAAATATTGATAGCCTTACCCCTTTATATATATATATATATATATATATATATATATATATATATATATATATATATATATATATATATATATAGTAAGCTATGAACATATATTTATGGCAATTAAGCTACACAGAGGCTTCCGCGTTTCATCCGCGGGGGTAATCTTCAGGCTAAAATGCATGGAGTTATTTTTGCCGGGGTTTTTCATATACACAGCTGGCTTGTTAACCAATCAGATTCTTTGTTGTTCTCTCAGTCAATCGTTGGGCTTCCCACGAACAAACGTGTGGTTAGGGTTACTTCCTATACCCTGTTCTATTGTTCTGTATTCTATTTATTGGCATATATCGTTTCCTTTGTTGTATCAATATAATGGGTGAATTGATTTAACACGTGCTTCCTTGTATTTCTATTTTAGGTTTTAATTTTTAAATTGTTAGGTTTTTGTTTAGTTTAGTCTTTTTTTTATTTGTTTATTTATTTATGTATCTTTAGCCTAAGGTAAATTTATTTCTGTGTAGGCAGCTGTTTGCTATCTCACTTCTACAGTTTAATAGATTTGTGGGGTTTTTAAAATTTAGGATTTCAAATTTTTCATTCAGACATAATCTACACGGCTCGTCTAAATCTTTAGATGTACTTGCCTGTCGTATTATTTTCCTATTGAATTATTGGTGAGCGTCCATTTTCTTTAAGCTCCCAATAAAGGTTTGCTAGTGCTGTTTTAATCCGACGTTCCTTGTTTTTTAATGTGCTTTTTTAATATATATATATTTCACTTTAATACCTTATAATCCGTGCTTCTAAGATGTTGACTTCCTTTCCTCAGCGTATAAACATCGGCCGGACTAAAAACATAACGTCGTAAGAACCTGACGTATTTTCGACCCCTCAGGGTTAATACCACCAATATGAGGAGGAAGAAAAGAAGAGAAAAAAACACTATGGGACAGTCTCGCTTGACAAGGTTGTTTTTACAACGAAAATTCGCGAAAAAAAAGGAAAAAAAGAAATAAATGAATTTTTCATTTAAAATTGCACGATTGTTTGATTTTCAAAATATTTCACTTTAATACATTATAATCCGTGCTTCTAAGATGTTGACTTCCTTTCCTTATATATATATATATATATATATATATATATATATATATATATAATATTGTTATCCACAAACAGCTGTTTCGTTGTTTTCGATTTAGCAATGTAGATAAACGTATACAGTGTGTCAGTCATGAGTCGAAACTTGTACGTTACATAATTGTATGTCTATTTCCCTTACTATGTTTCACTTTTAATAAAGGCGCCCCGAATGTCCTGTGGGCAAGCCGCGTTTCAGTTTCACCTAAGATCAAATTTGCTTCTATTCATCTCTCTCCCACAAGGTAAGATGTGACACAAGGTCGGGAAAGTGGGAAAGAACCAGCGCTCGAGAATTTGAGCACTCTGGCTGTTTAAAAATTGCCTGGGTAGCCCCGTCGGCATTCCCCGGTAGGGGCGCCTCAGACAGTAAGCAATAAACTTACTCCTCCCCAAAGAGGGGAGGCAAAGCCTGAGAGGGTGGACCTCGTAGAACTGCACAGGACCGACAACCCCCAATAGACCGGCGTAAATCCAGACCCAAAGGCGCGGACGATACCGGTTTCTTAACCACTGAGCCACACCATTATCACAACTTCTCAAGTGACTGACGCGTTAGTTGACAGCTCAAGAAAAATGGCGGAAAAGCGATAAATCACTTTAAGCTCTAAGTAATCGAAATGTTTAAATAATTTGCAATTTTTCCGAGAAACGCTATTCGACGTGACTTAACTTTCTCTCGGTTTTTCTTTCTCCGTTTTGATTTTACATTTCTCTCATATAACGAGCGGGCGAACAAAACAAAACGACGCGAACAATCCGTTAAATATTAAGAGTTCTCTCCCCCTTTTATTCCGAGTCGAACGCCACGCGTCTGCGCATGCGCGATGGAATTAGTTCTGACGTTAATGAAACCATTAATCAAGTTTCGCCCTAGAGTTCAACGGCTTAAACATGGCCGAAAAAATAGTGGAATCCTTAATTATGTAATTGGAGGGCCGTTCATGTAGTTGTCAGTTCGCCGTTCATTAGGATGACGGTTTACTTTATGAATATTCTTATTTGTTTGGCTTGTTTTCATAACAGGTTAGAATATAAGAAGGACTTTCAATAACGCTGTTTAAATTTTATAGCTTACGTATACATTTTACAATGTTCATCTCGCCCTTCATTTGATCTTAATGTGTGTTGTTATCTACACCAAGTCAAGGATACGTCTTCGGCAATTAGTCCGACAGAGTCATGCCCATTTGATTCAGTTACCTTTTTCTGTCGGGCTCAGGTATAGTTCTGTTCAGCTCTATGTGGTCCACCCTCTCAGGCTTGACCCCCTCTATTTGAGAAAAGAGTAGTTTATCGCTAATTTCATGAGGCGTACCAACCAGGGAATACCGACAGAGCTGCTCAGATAGTTTTTGTAGGCCAGAGTGTATCGTTTCTTGGGCGCTGGCTTTTCAAACCTCCTCTTCTGGCCTTGTGTCACATCTTTCTGGAGCTAAGCACAATACTTCCTCGTTTATCAAGATCAACTTCCTATTCTTGATCATTAAGATAATAATTTACTTTTTTGTTTATTGCTATGATATAAGATAACAAAACAAGGAAGACTCAAAACAAAAGTATTTTACGCTGTTTAGCTGTTATAACTTAATTGAGTACGTTAGACAAAAGAAAAGCACAGGACGTTCTCGCTTGCGAAAAACAAGTTAGACACTGCGGTTTTTAGATCATAAGAATAACCATTTATTTTGCAGATATTGTTATTATTAATTTGAATTTACAGCAGGTAAGAACACAAGTAAGTTCAACGTGTTCCAAAATAGTAGAGCAAAGCACAGAACGCTCTCGTTTATGGAGATCAACTTTACGCTGTTTACTTTTACATTATTTATTCTGTGTTCAGCAGACCTCTGACAGATCACGCAGGACAAGAAAAGCACAGAACGCCCTCGTTTATCGAGATTAACTTTACGCTGTTTACTTTTACACTATTTTCTCTGTGTTCAGCAGACCTATGACAGATTACGCAAGACAAGCAAAGCACAGAACGCCCCCGTATATCGAGATCAACATTACGCTGTTTACTTGTACACTATTTTCTGTGTTCAGCAAACCTCTGACGGATCACGCAGGACGAACAAAGCACAGAACGCCCTCGTTTATGGAGATCAACATTACACTGTTTACTTGGACACTATTTTCTCTGTGTTCAGCAAACCTCTGACAGATTACGCATGACGAACAAAGCACAGAACGCCCTCGTTTATGGAGATCAACATTACGCTCTTTGCTTTTACACTATTTTCTCTGTGTTCAGCAGACCTCTGACAGATCACGCAGGACAAGCAAAGCACAGAACGCCCTCGTTTATCGAGATCAACATTACGCTGTTTACTTGGACACTATTTTCTCTGTGTTCAGCATACCTCTGACGGATCAGACAGGACGAGCAAAGCACAGAACGCCCTCGTTTATTAAGATTAACTTTACGCTCTTTGCTTTTACACTATTTTCTCTGTGTTCAGCAGACCTCTGACAGATCACGCAATACAAGCAAAGCACAGAACGCCCTCGTTTATCGAGATCAACATTACGCTGTTTACTTTTACACTATTTTCTCTGTGTTCAGTAGACCTCTGACAGATCACGCAGGACTAGCAAAGCACAGAACGCCCTCGTATATCGGGATGAAAATTACGTTCTTGTTTGAGGAGATCAAATCAGATTCTCTCGCTTTACAATCACTAGAATAAACATCAATTTTGTGAATATTTGTATATCTTATTTGTTTAAACAACAAATTTAAATGCGAGGAACACAACATTGATGTTTTATTTTCACTCTCACCTTTTTAAGAGAGTAGAAAATGGACCAATGCTGATGACGGCTTATAGCCAAAACACGTGTCTATGAATTACTTTAATGTACATATCAAATTTAAAAATATATATTAATGAAAAATATCTTTTACGAAGTAAAGGGCGACTAATAATGCAATTTTCTGCATCTTCATCACTTAGGAAGTGAAACAATCGAAATAGTAGTCGTAAGCAAAAACAACAAACGCTGCAATCACCAATAAAAATAATTACAAAAAACACATTAAATATTAAAAAAATAAAAGTCGTACATATTTCTTAGAAGGGTGTCGTAGTCCAATGGTAAAACGCTGGGCTATAGACATCAATATCGAAGTTTAAGTTAAACATGTTGATGACGATTGTGAGCCAGAAACACACGTTCATAGATTAATTTTGTATAAGTATAAAATATATATATATATATATACATATATATATACATATATATATACATATATATATATATACATATATATATACATATATATATACATATATATATATACACATATATATATACATATATATATACATATATATATATACATATATATATATATTTGTTATTGTTTATTTATGGACGTATACGTTTCGTCTCTTTTCAATTTAGACTCATCAGCATAGAAGTACGACTATTCACCACCGGTCACACGATTCGAAACCCTGGACTACAAGTATTTTCCTACCCAAGTCCAACGTCGCTAACCGCTAGGCCAGTTCTGAACAGCTTATAAACAATGATAATTTTAACACATTAACGGCGGCGAAGCGTACATGCATTCAAACTTTTATAAGTGAAGGAACGATGCATATAAAGCAAGTGACGCTACGCTGTGTTACTACTACCATTTTACAGTGCTCTACTTTTTAACGAGGAGCTTCAAATATAAAATATTTGTTATTGTTTATTTATATATATATATATATATATATATATATATATATATATATATATATATATATATATAAACATTCAATGAATTAAAACATTACAATTGTTCCAAGAATTAGAACATCAAGTCCATTATGGCGTACGATCGTTTCCAAAACATTTTGGAAATACTTTATTTTATTTTATGAATTAATAAAGCTAATCCAAAACGTCGCTTCATCAGCGCCTTAAGCAACACGTTTTACAGAAAGCTGGCTGGGTATGACAGATTTGATACTTCGACCACAGCCTTTAAGATTAAGAATATGGAAGACGACCAATAAACGTTTGATAGCACTTGTTAGACAAACACACACCTCAAATTGGCAGTGAAATTGGTAAAAATACAGAATAGTTAACACTCGGCAACTTGTAAACCAAAAGCAAAACATAATTTATATAAAATTCATTAGAATTAAATTCTCTATCAAAAACACTAATTTTTCACGTGTAAACGGTCTGTAAGATCGTTTTCCGTTTAAAAATATCTTACAAATCGTTTGTATATGAGTTCCGCCATTTTATTTTGGGGTTAAAAGTTGTCGTGTGTGTAATACCCTTACGTTATACCGTAATACCTCCATCATTTTACACCGGTGCCTATCATGTAACCTAAGATAAGCAACGTTGAGCATGGTCAGTACTAAATGGGTGACCATTTGGGAATGCAAGATGTTGTATGTGAGAAAGCCTTTTGCTTATTCCGGCATTGTTTCAAGTCGTATTAAACTTCTCTTCGCAACTGAAAGCAAAAAGTGCTGCTTCAAGTGTTTCACAATGTACTTCTCCTACACCTACCTATCCAATTTGTATTACCTACTCGACATCATCCTCGAGTGGCTTCTGGCCTCTCTGTACAAACGGTGTGTAAGTATCACCTGACTTGAGGATAGTTTACCCTACAAGTAAATCCTGACCAAATATTAAAAATAACATAGTATTCGAAGCCCAAATCAGATTGCCTCATCACGGCTATACACTAGCTGATGCGAAGAACGGTGTACCTTCTCCAAGTAATGTTACCTCAAGTAACAGACCTTTGCCAGATACTCCACCAGACTAGATGAATTCTTGTTCTGGAATCCGATAAGACCAAGAGAACAAAATAAATATGTAAGTGATGTTTCTGACAAAGGGGGAATAATTGCTGTTTTCTGGGTCGGAATCTATCTATCTAACACTTATAGTAAACTAGTGGTTGATCTTGAAGTAGTATTTTTTTAGTTCCTTTAGTGTCTTCATGTCTTGTCTGGCGCCACTTCCATAAAAATCGATAACTTTAATGGAAAACTCCAAATTCTATATATATCTCATATAAAGATTAAGTGTAAGCCCCAGGAAGGGTCCCCTTGTTTCTTAGAACTTACTGAAATAAAATGAAAGAAATATTTTGAATCACCTACGGGACACCACCCTTAATTGTCTGCGGTCTCTCTGTACAAGCATTTGTTAGGACAAACTGACGTGAGGATACTTACCCTACAAGTAAATCCTTACCAAAATAACATAGTATTCGAAGTCCAAATAAGATCTTCTCGGTATGGCTACTCTACACTGACTGATTTGTTCTTTGCCTTTTGGCCAAGATCAAAGTGTAGTATCTGTTCCGATGGATACTGCACCATATAGACTGGTATTGTCTTGGCCTTCGGGGCTTGATTTACGCCGGTCTATGGGTCTGTCCTGTGCAGTTCTAGGAGGTGCACCCTCCCAGGCTTCGCCTCCACTCTTTGGGGAGGAGTAAGTTAATTGCTTACTGCCTGTAGCACCCCTACCGGGAAATGCCGACGGGGCTGCTCAGGCAATTTTTAAACCCCACTTTCCCGACCCGACCTTGGGTCACATCTTACTTGTGGGAGTAAGATAAAAACTGCCTTGTGCCTAACTCCTGGAGAGGAGTAAATCAATACTCTACACTGACTGATACGAGGAATGGTGCACCTTCTCCAAATAATGTAACCTCAAGTAACAGAACTTTGTTAGATACTCCACCAGACTAGATGAATTATTGCCCTTGAATCCGGTAAGACTACAAGAAATATATACTATAACAAAGTTAACTGGTCAATTATCTTTGTTATAAACTGAACGTTTGAAAGGTAAAGGAAAACTTTAATAGAATATTCGAATATCTATGTAGCTCATATAAAGATCAAGCGTTAACCCCATGAAGGGGACCCTTGATTTATGACAACTTGGACTGAAGTAAAATGAAACAATTACGGGTATCCATTTACTATCTAGACTGAACGTTAAAACACATACAAATAATTTCTACACGAGTATTTCTTTCTAATGCGTTTTATATAAATTATGTGTTGTTGTTTTGTTTTCTTTATAAGC
>OY744547.1:69065215-69075215 GCA_963556195.1 Sepiola atlantica
GTTTCACGTAACGCGATATGTTGACGAATCCCCTTAGCGAAGATCATAGATACGCGACACATAACGATGGGACGCAACGTAACGCATAACCTTTTAAAGCACATTACAAATGTTAATATATAGGACCACTTCATAAGAAACACAGTACCACTCTCTATATGCGTGTTAATTTTATATTTCTCAATATTTACTTTTGGCATTAATTAAATCAATGAATAATTTCGCTTGTATTCGTTGAATATGGTTGCATTTGACGTTTATTGAAATCTATAAAACGATCTAACCTTTGACCTTTGATTTTAAAAAAATCTGTATATAAGCAACTACAAGTGAAACCTTTTATAACAAGTTTATATATGTTATAAAATCGATCTCTCTCTTCTCTGGCTACCTGTCACTCTTTGTCTTCCCATTTTTACTCTTTGTGCGTTAGTATTTTTACTGTCTGGGATACATTTTAAAAGGTTGAAGGAAAAACAATCAGGGAAACGTCAAGTATAACGATTTACAGAGCATTACATACTTTTTTAATCATAAAGTCTAATAAGGACTACGTGGAACCATGTCACGTAGATCTATTTGTGACCACACCGTTACACCCAACGTAGCATGGGCTATCTGAATTGAATTCGTTCACAAGTAAAGGTCATTATATGTGATACAAGTGAAGAAAGACAAAGAAGAAGAAGAAGAAGAAGAAGAAGAAGAAGAAGAAGAAGAAGAAGAAGAAGAAAAAGAAAAAGAAAAAGAAGAAGAAGAAGAAGAAGAAGAAAAAGAAGAAAAAAAAGAAGAAGAAAAAGAAAAAGAAGAAGAAAAAGAAGAAGAAGAAGAAAAAGAAGAAGAAGAAGAAAAAGAAGAAAAAAAAGAAGAAAAAAAAGAAAAAGAAGAAAAAGAATAAGAAAAAGAAGAAAAAAAAGAAGAAGAAGAAGAAGAAGAAGAAGAAAAAGAAGAAGAAGAAGAAGAAAAAGAAGAAGAAAAGGAAGAAGAAGAAGAAGAAGAAGAAGAAGAAAAAGAATAAGAAAAAGAAGAAAAAAAGAAGAAGAAGAAGAAGAAAAAGAAAAAGAAGAAGAAGAAGAAGAAGAAAAACGTTAATTGATTTCACCTGATGTTAATGTTTATGAATACTGGTGTCGTGTTTCCATTAGAAATATCAATTATCAATAAAGAACATCAATCCAGCGTGTTCTGTGAGGATCCGAGTCTCGGGGAAAAATCATATTATTCACCGAACAAATGTAATAATTAAAACAAAATCATTGTCAGCAGTTTCTATTTATTTGCCTCCACACGAGAGCAGGTATAGACAAAAGGTCAGTTTTTAATGTTGGTAAAATCTAGATCCTTAAAAAGGGCCTCTGGATTTGAAAAAAAAATTAAATTGCTTCAGTCGAGAAAGGTGTTTTTCTTCACTTATCGAGGACAAAAAATATTGGAAAGTGTAGTATCATAACAGATACTACACTTTGAAATATTTATTTACAGCAAATATTAAAACATTATTTAAAAAAAAAATTAAGCACAAGGCCATCAAAGTGTGGGGATTGGTAGGGATCGTTGTTCATCGTTGGTCAAAAATGATAAATATGTATATTCTACTCTTAACTAGATGATGCCACCAGATGAGGCTGCATAAAGATACCGGCTTTCTGATTTAAAATTCACCAAACATTGATGTTATTGTTTTGTTTTCCTTTCTCTTTGCAAAACTCAATCATGTTCTGCAAAGCTAAAGTAAAAAAAAAATTTTCCTCTGCAAAAGCAAATACCATTAATAAATATTTGAAAATGCAAAGAACTTTAAGCATAAAAACTTTTACCAAAATGACCCTATACATTAAATAACCCGAAAAGCATAGATATGTCGTAAAACAAAACATCCCAACTCTTAACTAATATCATCTCGAGGCCATCCTACTCAAGATATCCCAGATGTGGTTCATTTTGTTTAATTTTTCATAAATATGGTTATATATACAGAAATTTATGGGGAGTCGGAGAAAGAAAAGCAAACAGCGGTTAGTAAGATCCTCCTAACTTTTTCTAAATAATAGACAACCCATTGTTTTCCAGGTTTTTTTTCAGAACCGAAAACAAGAATGTCAATCTCTAAATGGGAGTGGGGTCTAAGTGGGAGAAAATAACAGAGGATAGAGTTTGGAGAATAAATGGTGTCCTATGAAGACAAAGTCCAAGGACACATTGTTAGCAGTTATCTTATTTAAAAAAAAAGAGGCGCCTGCATGTTTGTCCACCATAGCCTCAGCTAGTACGACTGCGATGTCACCAGAACTCGCTAAGTCTATATAACCAGAGGAAAGACAAGTAGAACCACCAGACCATGAAACAGTTCATTAATTTCGCCTGATATATCATTTAATAGACGCTACAGTCATATACCAAGAGGGTGAACCCCTCTCTAAAATTGCCAGATTTAAATGGTTTATATAATTCACAAGACTTACTGCAGTGTAACCGTATTTTACCAATAAGACAATCGCTCGGTTAAAAATGGTAAGTGAAATCCCGAGGTCTGCGTCGATTAGACGCTGGTTATCTTCACCTTCATTTAAACGTCTAATATAGCTCTTCTGAAACTCTAAGAATTCTATCCCTCGACGCAAATACCACAAGGAGCAAAATTCCACCCCTTCATTGTTGAGGTCACTAGATGCCGGAAAGCTTTCTATTCCGATAGTTTTTTTCCTAAGTCTGCTTGCCTTCGGAATTCCATCTCAGCTCTCTGTTTCCTAAACTGTACCAACTCGCATAAATCTAAATGTAATGTGAACAAACATCTTGCTGCACAACTCCCCACTTAGGATGCCTCTTATAAATCTGGTCCTCATCACAGTTGCCCATTGCGTCTCAGTAGCAATATGCCTTGTTTGGATTGAAGAAAAGAAAGAAAAGACAATGTTTCTTTGGTTCGTGCATTACTTAAATCGTAATAGATGATAGATATATGTACATCTAAAACACAGAAAAATATCAATTAGTAGAATATATCGATATTTCAAAATGTTACCCGGCTTTGTACGGCTCCGAATAAAGCAGATACTTTTTACATAAACGAATTATTTTGCGAGGTGTTTATTTACTTCTTTCATATGTGTGTATAGTCTGTGAACCAGGGATTCTGAAGGTGGAAACCCTTGATGAAAATTCAATTAATTCCGATTTCTATAAAATTTTAACAATGGGTATTAGAGATCAATTAAAGAATATTCCATGCATTTCTATTTGTTTGGATTATTTAAAATGGATCTCATGCGGATTAATAGTGAAACAATTTAAATATTTAAGATTTCTCTTTCAATTTGATCCATAAACATTAGATACGAATTACAAAAGACCACCCTGAATTAAACGTTTGTCTTGAAGTTGTAGCTGTCAATTTACTCACTTCTGGAATGAAGATGATGTAAGGAATTTTGATCCAAATTAAAATAAGGATTCTAAACATTAGGTTTATTATGATGATACATTTATTCTAATCTGTGTTAAGGGATATAAAATTTGTGCAAAACTTTATTTATGTTTCTGAATTTTTGAGATGAGGATAAATAATTTGTATAATTTGGATTATTCTCATCTTGAGTGTTATTCACACAACGTTTCGGCAGGTGTAACCTCTGACCATCTTCAGGAGTATTTTGTCGAACTCGCGAAATCTTTCTGTCGAAATCGGGAATCTGCACGGAATTTCGAACGGTACCCTTTATTTAATCCACAGGGGGGGGCAGCATGCTGTCGTTCAATCAGCCATGACCGAGTATTGATTTACTCCTCTCCAGGAGTTAGGCACAAGGCCAGTTTTTATCTTACTCCCACAAGTAAGATGTGACCCAAGGTCGGGTCGGGAAAGTGGGGTTTAAAAAATTGTCTGTGCAGCCTCGTCGGCATTCCCCGGTAGGGGCGCTTCAGGCAGTAAGCAATTAACTTACTCATCCCTAAAGAGGGGAGGCGAAGCCTGGGAGGGTGGACCTCCTAGAACTGCACAGGACAGACCCATAGACCGGCGTTAATCAAGCCCCGAAGGCCAAGACAACACCAGTCTATGGGGTGCAGTATCCATCGGAACAGATACTACACTTTGATCTTAGCCAAAATGACCGAGTAGAAGTTTTATTTACTCCTCTCCAGGAGTTAGGCACAAGGCCAGTTTTATCTTACTCCCACAAGTAAGATGTGACCCAAGATCGGGTCGAGAAAGTGGGGTTTGAAAAGCCAGCGCTCGAGAGGTGAGCACTCTGGCCATTTAAAAATTGCCTGGGCAGCCCCGTCGGCATTCCCCAGTAGGGGCGCCTCAGACAGTAAGCAATAAACTTACTCCTCCCCAAAGAGGGGAGGCAAAGCCTGGGAGGGTGGACCTCCTAGAACTGCACAGGACAGGTGTGCAGTATCCATCGGAACAGATACTACACTTTGATCTTAGCCAAAATGACTGAGTAGAAGTCTTCAGTAATTCGCAATTCCTATTATCGCCCACACTGAGGATTGAACCTTCAACCTCCAGAAGACTGCACATAGAACTGATTATGACTTAGTACTTTATCCGTTGCGCCACCGATATTTTTTTATACACCGGAAGAAGTTCAGAGGTCACATCGGCCGAAACGTTGTGAGAATAACACTCAAGATGTTAACAGTAGTACGAAAAATCCAAATTATACGAAGAAGGAATGGTTCAGATGATGAATAAGTTGATAAAATTCACCTGATATTTGCTTAAATGCGTACTTGTATACGAATATTTAATGCATAATCGTGTAAGTACAGGGTTCCCTTAAGCCCCCAATCTCCCTTTAAATTTACAGGTCACAATTTTTGCCGCAATTCAATCTTATTTGATGCAAATAACCTTTTTTTTTGTTTTTTATATAGAAATCGCTTCAGACAGGCATGAAGCTACTTGATGTAAGAAAATTGTAAAAATACTACTTCAAATTATAAAACAAACAAACCCAACAATAATTGTTAGATGGATAGATTCTAATCCAGAAAACAGCAATTCTTCCCCCTTTGTCAGAAAAATCGCATATCGAATGTGATTAGTAAAGGACAAAATAAGGGAAGCGAGAGTTACAAGGCTGCTGAAAGAAAGCCAAAAGTTCACTTTCTACTCCCCTGTGCGGCGAGATGCTTGTTTACATTAGGTTTACATTTCTGCATGTTGGTACAGTCGGGGTAACGGAAAGCAGGGAGGGAGTTCCAAAAGCCGGCATTTCGCGGAAAGAAGCTTCTGAAATAAAAAAAAAGAACTGAAATATGTTTGTACCTCATACATGTTTGTAGAATAATCGACGCGACCTATTGAGGGATATAATGGAATATTCCAACATTAATTAGAGGCCCTGTGTGTAAGCAGTATAGGGAGTCGCATTTAGTATAGTCTAGTCCACTGCACCAAATTAAGATCTTTATTCTATGTTACTTGAAACAACATTTTTGTATGTGCAAATACTATTATGGCATGTGTTCTTCAGAATTATGTGATTTATTCCCCGCTTCTTTTGTTCCAGCTCGTTAGACTCGTTGGTCTAGTGGTCTCCATCAATCCGCTTTTTTTATACCTCATTGTAATACAACTTCCTATTCTAGTAGCTTCTTTCCAAAGAACCGCATGCTTTTGGAACTCCCTTCCTGCTGACTGTTTTCTCCATACCTATAACCTTGGTGTTTTCAAGACTAAGGGCAATAAGGCATCTCCTTTCTTTGCGATAATCATATTTGTTCTTGTTAGCTCTTTACATCAAGTGGCTTCATGCTTTGTCTGGAGCGATTTCCATAACAAAATATGATGTCTTTAGTATCTAGCAAACATTCAATAAGTACAGATAAGACTTACACCAAACATAGTATACATATAAACACTGAAAGAGTCAGTGTTAGGGTTGATGTAAAGCTGGTCTGATGAACCCCTAAATATCGTGAAATGCGATATCAGAGAATAAGGGGTAGAAGAAGAAAGAGGAAAGATGATGAGGATTGAAACGATTAAGATGATGAATGAGATGAAGATGATGTTAATAAAGATGATGAGGATTGAAACGATTAAGATAAGCATGATGATGATGATGATGGTGATGATGATGATGATGATGATGATGATGATGATGATGAAGATTAATATGATAATCAAGCATCATCATTTTCATCATATGATGAAATGATGATGATGCTTAATATGATGATGATGATGATGATGATGATGATGATGATGATGATGATGATGATGATGATGATGATGATGATGATGATGATCAAGCATCATCATTTTCATCATAGGACGAAAATGATGATGATTAATATGATGATTATGATGATGATGATGATGATGATGATGATGATGATGATGATGATGATGATGATGATGATGATGATTAATAGGTTGATCAAGCATTATCATTTTCATCATAGGATGAAAATGATGATGATGATTAATAACAGAATGATGATGATGATGATGACGTTGCTGCTGCACAGGTTGCTGCTGCTGCTGATGATGATGATTTCAAAGTTAATTAATTTCACCTGATTTTTACGTTGTCGTGCATAATTTGAAATGTTAATTATCGATGGGTCGCATCAATCCAACGCTTTCTGTAGAGAAATAACATTATTCACCTAGGAAATGAGTCTACGAACGAATCATTCGCAAGAAGTGGTGGTTCTTTAAATAAATGAATGCGATGGATTGGTAGATTTGTTCGGAATCGTCTTGGTAACTACGGGTTTCCTGTTAATTAAATTGGGAATGAATATCTTCTGTGTACGTGTGAGTGGCATGGACCTTCAAGATCAAGAAAAGAAAGACCAGTGTATGAAGACAGAGAAGAAGAAAAAGAAATGAAAGTAGAAGAAAATGAGAAGAAGAAGAAGAAGAAGAAGAAGAAGAAGAAAAAAGAGAAGAAGAAGAAGAAGAAAAAGAAGAAGAAGAAAAAGAAGGAGAAGAAGAAGAAAAAAAGAAAAAGAAAAAGAAGAAGAAGAAAAAGAAGTGAAAGTAGAAGAAAATGAGAAGGAGGAGGAGAAAAGAAGAAGAAGAAAAAGAACAAAAAAGAACAAAAAGAAGAAGAAGAAAAAAGTAGAAGAAGAAAAAGAAAAAGAAGAAGAAAAAGAACAAAAAAAGAAGAAAAAGAAGAAGAAGAAAAAGAAGAAAAAGAAGAAGAAAAAGAAGAAAGAGATGTACGGAGACAACATTTGCATCTAAAAACGTAGCAAAATTCATCACATACTGACGAAAACAATTCCAATATAAAAACGTTTTGATGCTGTAAGAAGTTCATTGTACACAAAGCTTTACCCCAAAGAATCACAGTTGAATTATTCCTGAAAGTTCGCCTTTCTCTAGGCGTAATGGCTCGTTAATCAAGATGTCTAAGACGACACCAACGTTAGGCGGTGACTCTTCTGCGATCAAGATTCGCATTCTGTACGAGTTTCATTGTTCACTTTGTGGTAAAGTTTGCTAACCTCAAACCCCGCGGGGTAAATAAATTGTTTGTTAAGTGAATATCGCATGCGCAAATATTACTTTAAAAATATACTACATCAGAAGATCTTCAGTGTGGCTAGGCAAAGCGAGGACATTAATCCGATATTCGAAATCCGTTAGACTTCCTTCCAAGTGAAGTACAAATGCGCCAACAACGCAACAATTCAGGTGAATGTGGCCATATGCTGGGCGACTGTATCCTCTTTTGTGTAAATTTCAATCACTCTTACCCTACATTACCCATGCTTTTTGTATTTCTTGCCAAATTAATTCAATTGAATTGGATTGGATTTATATTCATTGTCTTTTCTTACGTATAATAATTATCAGCTAAATATTCTTCAAATACACTTTTTAAGAAATGCAACTTTTTGAAATGCATTGATTTCAAATTGTACTGTTTTACTTCGACAGAATCCGATTTTGGAACAATTCCTTTTTAAGAGTAAAGTCTGAATCATTTACCTTAGCGACATCATATAAGTTCAATCACCATCTCCGCTGATCGGACAATCTAATAGTTTAATGGGTGTGAACATGAAATAGCGTAGAATATTATTATATACAGGTGGTCGCTAGAAAAGCGGGGAATTTAAGGATGTAAATTGTATAGTTTTTTATTTGATTTTGTTTAAATTTTATTGCGTCTGGCTCGTTCACTGTTTTCAATTTGCACAGACGAAAATTTTAGCATAATATTAGTCTTTACAAAACTTTATAAAAGTTAATTTGTAAAAATAAATTACCGTTTGACAAATTTCACGTTTTTCTAGCGACCACACTAGTTTCATGCATATGTCTTCAGTTCATTTTCATCGGCAAACACGCGATGTAGTATTTTATTTTAGATGCGTCCAAGTATGCCTATGCGAAGCTCTGTCTGTCGGTGTGAAAACCACTTCATGTGATCTGAGCGTTTAATCATGCGAAAGCTCTTCAACAGCCCGTAGTCTAGTCGGGCTAAACCGGGTTCCTTAAAAGATTTTTGCATATTTTGTTTTAAAAAAAGTTTCGCCGTGCTCCCACACACAGCGTCTGGTATTTCAAATAGTCACATATCCGGTACAGACCAGACTCAACGACGTTTAAGTTTCGTGATCTAACGAGAACCAAAAAAAACAGACTAGCAGCAAAATCTCACCCCTTCACTTTAGCGCTCCCCAGATGCCGTTTAACTTTCTACAGTAATAGTATCTGTACTTGGATCGGTTTGATTTGAAATTCGTTCTCTGCTCCCCGTTTCCTTGACTCTACAGAATTTAATGCAGATTTTAAAAAAATAATTTGCAATAGACAGCTGCACAACTCCCAACTTAGGATGCCCCTTAAGTCTCAGTGGCCAATATGACTTGTCTGGGGTATTAAAGTAGAAAGAAAACGGTGTGTCAACGATATTACTCTTTTTAATAGAAATCGCTCCAAACAACACATGAAGCCACTTGAGGTAAGGAGCTAACAAGAACAAATATGATCATCGCAAAAAAAGGAGATGCCTATTGGCTTTAGTCTTGGAAAGACCAAAGTTATAGCTAAGAGAAATGCAGTCAGCAGGAACAGAGTTTCACAATCCTGTTGTTCTTGGAAAGGAAGTATTGGAATAGGAAGCTGCATTACAATGGGTTATAAAAACAGCGAATTTATGAAGACCAATAGACCAACGATTCAAACGAACTGCAACAAAAGAAGCGGGTAATAGATCACATAATTCCGAAGAACACATGATATAATAGTATATATAGAAACGACTGAGACTAGCAACATCACGTCTGCGAGAGAGAAGGTGCAAAAAAGAAGAATGGGTAGGGGCCAATCAAATTACAGATACGTTTCTGCACATTAAAAAGAACCTTCAAATGGAACAGACATTCACCAGCCCAAATATGACAGCAGTACCTCATACATTGTATGATTGCAGATGTGTAACCTACTTACGATTCTTCTGTGAGCTTTTGATTTGAAGCTGATCATATGTTTTTTGGAATGAATAAATAACACAACTCGAAGCTGTGTTTTATTGTAACTGCATTTATTTTTAACGGATGATCGACATCGTATTTCTAAACGCTCTTTATCGGCTTCTTTCTCCTGAAAACGACATATATATATATATATATATATATATATATATAGATAGATAGATAGATAGATAGATAGAAGAAAAAAGAGTGATAAATATGAGACGATTGTCCGAATTTATTTCAAAGTTCAATTGTTCAATGCAAGGTGTATTCAGTAATAAACTAGTGTTTATTATTCTTTCCTTAAGCCAAGGCTTTTAAAATATTTGAACTTTGTTTTTTTCGAAAGCCAACTTATCCATCTGTATTTCTCCTCTGATGATAAGATTTCGATCTTTGAAAAGCCTTGGCTTAAGGAAAGAATAATGAACACTAGTTTATTACTGAATACACCTTGCATTGAACAATTGAAATTTGAAATAAATTTGGACAATCGTCGCATATTTATCACTCTTTTTTCTTCTATCTCTACAATTGCTCTATCTCG
>OY744547.1:69080215-69097715 GCA_963556195.1 Sepiola atlantica
TATATATATATATATATATATATAAGTTCATAGATATACATTTCTTTAACTAACTTGGTATGAGCCTCTTATCGGAACACGGGGCTTATTTATTTTACAATGAGATTCAACCATGTAAAAAAAAATTTTAAACAAATATTTTTTTTGTATCTCTATGCCAAGAAAATCTTTAGTGAAATCGTACAATGCACATAGCGAAATGCTGTTCGAAAGAGTCAACGGACGAAAGGAGAGATATACATAGATCAGTGAACACGAAGCGATTGTCTTTGGAGTTGGAGACGAAGAATTTAGCCGCGCCTTCGATCGAAACTAATTTTAGCCGTTTCTAAAAGAGGACACGAAATGAGCTTAGTGGAAATGGAATTTTGTCTTGTCGTAGGAACTTATCCATATAAGCACCCCCAACTCAAATCGAAAGGGCAAAATTGTATATGTCATATCGTATGGATGTTAGTATACCCTATGCTGGTATATACTTATTTTTATATATCTACTAAACAAATGTAAACTCTTTAGTCATATATATATATATATATATATATATATATATAGTACGTCAATGAAAATTAATAAGACCTGCAAATGGAAGCAAATCGGTATTTTTAGTTGTTCAAAACAAGGAGCAGTTTAGTTAATAAAAACATTTATTTTTCATCTCTTTCTTTCCTTAAACCAGGCTTTTCAAAGATTAAAATCTTATCATCAGAGGAAAAATTATGATTGATAAGTTGACAGGATAGGACTGTCAAAGTTCCAAATTTGAAAAAGTTTTCTTTTAAAATTAAAAAATTTAAAAAATTAAAAAAAATGTTTTTAAAAGTTCAAATGGGCAAGGGAACTACCAATAACGAAATCCAAAAAACGTGGGGCTCAGAAATATTGGAAAATCCAGAGGAATCTGTATAAAAATCCAACGACGGCGATTCCATTCAGGTCTATTGTCCACGGAGAATTATTATTAATTTTCATTGACGTACTATATTTTTGCTCTATCCAGTATATTGAACTTTCCTTATTTCACAATAAGTCCAACTCTCTAAAAGTCTACCCTTTAGTTTTATTTTTTACATATATATATATATATATATATATATATATATATATATATATATATATATATATATATATATATATATATATAGCATTAGATAAAGTGAAAGAATAAAATAAGGTGCGAATCAAATTTTATTAGAATTCAATGTTCAGACAAAGTACCTTAAAGTCCTTAACTCATGAGTGTTCAACAAAATTCTTCTCCTCAGTGGACCATTACCGCAATGACATTACTGCAGGTAATAACTTTAAACTTTGAAAATATATAAAAATATATATAAAAATACATAAAAGCATATAATCATCAAATATATCGGCCCCAAAAGTACTTTTTTGTTAAAGCTATACAGTTCATCCAAGTCATAAAATGTATAACATATTCAGGAAAGCCATCCAAGAGGTTGATTGAAAAGTGATCGAGGTGGTGAGTGGTAGTCCAAAAACGAAAAATTTATCCAGGCGGGAGATCTGTTTTCAATCGATGCAGTAAATGACAGTGCAAAATGTATCCAAGGTGTATGCAAATTAATAACACATTGATATATACATGTGAAAAACAGGAAAATAAAGATATAATGTATACCTTTAAAGTTATTTTTTCCTTTGTTTTTTAACTGCGTTCACCCCAAACAAGGCAAGTTTCCACTGTAGACGTAAGGGGCTACTGAGAATTAGGGATACATTTTAGGGGATCCTCCTAAATTAGGAGCTGTGAAGCTAGATTCTTTTTTGATATTAGTTTTAAATTTCTGCATGTCAGTACAGTGATGGAAACCGGGAGCAGGGAGAGAGTTCCAAAGGTCGGCAGTTCGAGAAAACAATCTCTTGGAGTAGAAGACTCTCCGGCGTTTGGGGACGTCCACAGTGATTGAATGAGATTTAGCTGTTTGTCGGGTTGGTAGAGTGTATTTACGTCGTGGGCGCACCAGAGCAGCAAGTTCAAAGGAGCACATTCTATTAAGGCACAAGGATGAAACATTGTGACGATAGGGCATGGACTAGAGCTTAGTTGATAGTGAGGGACCATTCAGATTAAAGAGTATTTTTTGGCCCTTGTCTAAAAGGGAGACCCTAGTGGATCGTGCAGCAGCCTAGATATATATATATATATATATATATATATATATATATATATATATATATATATATAATTAACTTGTTACAAATATCCAGGGGGTATGAATCCGAAGGAAGTTGAAACCGGGTTTATGAGAGTGCTCAATGAAAATTCAGAGCAAAATATATATTTTTTGATTTTATTCCATTAGTTGCGACAAAACAAGTTTTGTTTCATTGGTGCAAATAGCGACCAACTCATCGGGCTGGCGATGGAATTCAAATGGCATAAGTTTTAACTTCACCTTAACGGGAGATTGAAAATTGAAAATACATCGGAGGGGGAGGGGGACAGAGTTGGGGCTTTGTCTATAACGGTGACCGTTATAGACTATGTCTATAACGGTCACCGTTATAGACAAAGCCCCGTTAAGGTGAAGTTAAAACTTATGCCATTTGAATTCCATCGCCAGCCCGATGAGTTGGTCGCTATTTGCACCAATGAAACAAAACTTGTTTTGTCGCAACTAATGGAATAAAAAAATTAAAATATATATATATATATATATATATATATATATATATATATTATTTACTAGTGGGTTAGTGTTAATCAAGGTCTAAAGGCAACTCGAGGATAACAATTAAAGAGTTCGTGAGTTTGTTTACATTCGACTTGAAGACGACCATAAGGTGGTCGGCTAAGAAGCAGCCTTGTTGTATTCTGTTCCACAAATGCTCCAGGTCACAAACTTTGTTCATGGAAGTTCCGTTTCGATTTTAGTATTAAGAGAGAGAAGGGAACATTCTCTGTTTGGGATTGTGGTTAGGCGCGTTCTTTCTCTGAATGTTTTACAGGGGAAGGGACCATGGATTTGAGCCCATGAACATAACGATGCAGCAGAGAGAGACTAGCAACATCTCTTCTGTGTGAAAAAAGGGACTGGGGGGGGCTAGAAAATAAATAATCTACCTACTAGATTACAAAGTCGGTTGTGTATACTTTTAAAAGTGCTCTGATTATTAAATATGTAATTTCTTAACCTGACATTTGACGGGTGATAGTCACTTATCGACGAGACCCGAGAGACTGCTTGAACGTTTCAGCGTATCTTTAAGAGCGTGACGTCACATAAACTGCACGACTATCTCCTATAATAATATGTGACAAAAGGATCCAAACGGATGTATAAACCAAGGCCCATTACTATAAACAAATAAAAAATATGTATGTTTATTTGTATGGCATAACCAGTCGGATGTAGGTTGCCAGAAGTTAAGACACTGAATAGAAAGTAATTCCATTAAAAATGGCAGTATACAAATCATATGCCCTTAAAAGGGTTAAGATGAAAATTCATATACACTAAATGTACAAAAGCAAGGAAATTCCCAAATGTTTACACTTTTATTGTCATTAAGGGTATGCGAGCACAACAGGGCTATGTATTGTACTGGTAGGAATTTTTCTTCAGCGCACCTCACACACTTCATCCACTCCTGCATAGATATTTATACTGTAGTGATGTGATAATGAAATGGTTGGGTTGATATGTAGTCATACTCTTAATGACAATAAAAGTGTAAAAATTTGGGAATTTCCTTGCTTTTGTACATTTTGTGTATATGAATTTTCATCTTAACCCTATTAAGGGCATATGATTTCAGTATACTGGCATTTTTCATGGAATGTCACTACTTTTGTAAAGGCTATGCCTCAATACAATGCCTTCTCATAAGGTTTTTTGTAATTTTCTGGAAAACTAAGGTATATGGTAAACTTAAATTAAAAGCCAATCAACTATACCCTAGAACCTCTATCTCTGCCAAAAATCAGCTGAATCCATCCAATAGTTGATGAGATACAGGGTGCTACATACGTACGTACGTACGTACGTACGTACACACAGATAACATGATTTCATGATGAAAGTCTACGAAGGGATAGAGCGCTCTCGCGCATCCCTTGATTAGATAGGAATTAGAAATGCCGCCTGCCGAAAGCCTTTTATTGGAGAAGCATATCTTCAGGTGAAGATAGCTGTGTTTGACAGGGGAGGGACGAGTGTCAACGTCTTTCTTCGTGACTGTCTAAAATCCTGTTGACTACTCTCAAAATCTGTAAAGGTATACGGATTGTCACTTTAAAAGGTCTCGTCGAAATTACTACGCCCAGAAGTCTAAATAGAATTAAGAAATGCCGCCCGTCGAAAGCCTTTTATTGGAGAAGCATATCTTCAGGTGAAGATAGCCGTGTTCAATGTTTTGTCGACAAGGGAGGGAAGAGTGTCAACGTCTTTCTTCGTGACTGTCTAGAAGCTGTTTGTCTGCTCTCAAAATCTATAAAAGCATTCAGCTGGTTCCCTTAAAACGTCTGGTCGAAATTACGACGCTTAGGAGACGAATTGGTCATCGTGTAATCAAACCAGTCTACACTCGAGGACAGTGTCTAGTAGGTAATTAAAAAAATATTTTTAAAGTTTAATTCACTATATTCTCAGAAATCAAGGAGACTGTTTCTGGGGCTAACATTTGATCTATATATGTGATACATAGAATTTCGAGTGTTCCATTAAAGTTACATAGTCTTTATAGAAGTTGCTCCGGACAAGACATGAAGCCGCTTGATTTAAGTAACTAAAAAAAATGCTATTTCAAGATAAAGAAATTATCCAACGATAAGTGTTCGATGAATAGATTCCGGCCTAGAAAACAGAAATTCTTCCCTCCTTTGTCAGAAACATCGCTCATGGGATGTGTGGAGTAAACGATAAAATAAGAGAAGTAAGAGTTACGAGGTTGTCGACAGTAATCCCTAGGTACACGTTCAATGCTCTTTTTACCTTTCAAACGTTGAAAGAAAAAACATTCATTTTCCTCTCCACAATCGGCCAGTTAACGTTTATAATATATTTTTCTTGTGGCCTCTTAGTCTTACCAGATTCAATGTTATATGTGTTTGTTAATATAAGTGTGTGTCTTTCTATATGTTTAGAATGAAAGAACGCTGCCTAAATACATACACACACACAATATATATATATATATATATATATATATATATATATATATATATATATATATATTTCGTTCTTTCGTTTTTTGCTGATTAACGATTTTTTACGCACGTGCCGTATATTTAAAAAAGATAGTTACTCACGTTCTAAAAACATATTTTTTTTGCGTTTCCTTCTCCTATGTTTTTCTATTTTATTTCGATTAATTTAAAATATAATTTTAAACATGTTCGTTGATCGTTGATCCGTATGAAGCCGGTCAATCTGTTGTATTGTGTTTTCTTCCTGTGTTTAATTGTTTTTAGTTTTTGCATTTTTATAACCATCCTGTATTCACAGCATTTCATTATATGATATATTGTATATTTTACCATCATATGCATATATATATATATATATATATATATGCATACATAAATGTTTGTAGTAAAAGAGAGATAAAGAGAGAGTGTCAAGAATCTTACTCTCTCTCTCTCTCTCTCTCTCTCTCTCTATATATATATATATATATATATATATATATATATGTATATATATATATATGTATGTATATATATATATATATATATATATATATATATATATATATATATATATATATATATATATATATTAAACCATAACAATGTGTAGTGCTTAAAATAAATACAATTTATTTTAATCTGGCCTTTCGAGAATAAAATTCTCCTTCTCAAAGCAGTGTTTTTCTTTCTTTTTTTATTCATCGTCCGATGATAATGGACTTTTGGGTCAGAAAATCACGTTATGTCTGTAAGCGAGGTTACGCCAATTTGAATTAGAAAGGGTATGTAGACATATTTTTTAAACCATTGTTTCGTAATAGTATTATATTTTTTTATAAAAAAGATAACAATGTGTAGAGTTAAGATAAATAGAATTTATTTTAATATATATATATATATATATATATATATAGTCTCGGAAGTTTCTCAACCATTAAAACTATATTAAAAAAAAAAAAAAAATTCTAACACTATTTTAAGGGATCACCAGTTGTTTACCATGAAAAACTGTTTCGGGAATTTAAATATATATATATATATATATATATATATATATATATATATATATATATATATATATATATATATATATATATATATATGGGAAATGAAAAAGGAAAAACCAAAAGATGTTATTTTATGTATTCATCAACGTTTCGTCTTTATTTGTAAGACTTCTTCAAGATGATAATTTTAAGAAAAATGTCATGCAAGTACATGAAAATATTGGATTGACATGATGGGTTAATGAGAAGATGTAGTAGCCATTACTGGGGGC
Organism: Sepiola atlantica; assembly: GCA_963556195.1. Taxonomy (NCBI): domain Eukaryota; kingdom Metazoa; phylum Mollusca; class Cephalopoda; order Sepiida; family Sepiolidae; genus Sepiola; species Sepiola atlantica. Next base: position 69,086,647 of record OY744547.1, read on the forward strand.
GCAGGACATAAGTCCGGGCTGAGAGAAGTCGGTGGCAGGGCCGGACCTCGGTCCTGCGCTCCCAGTAGTGGCTACTACTTCTTCTCATTGACCCATCATGTCAACCCAATATTTTCATGTACTTGCATGACATTTTTATTAAAATTATCATCCTGAGGAAGTCTTACAAATAAAGACGAAACGTTAATGAATATATAAAAAAGAACATCTTTTGGTTTTTCCTTTTTCATTTCCCATTACGTCGGATTACTCTCATCCTTCCTTTCTCATATATATATATATAGAGATTCTCTCCAAATATGATCTGAGGTTAAGATCGGATTCTAACTCTGCCTGATGAGATCTCAGTTTATAGTAACTGTTGATCGATAACATCGACATGCCAGTGTCGCAGATTTTGTACATGTCTGTGTAAATAAAATTATCATATATATATATATATATATATATATATATATATATATATATATATATATATATATATATATATATAGTGTGTGTGTGTGCGCGCGGGTCTTGTTAGATCGTCGCAGTTAAGCGATGCGCAGCCTGGACGATACAAGATGGGTGGCCATTTGTACAGACGGCGACCACTCTCTGCCATAAAAAATGCCAGAACCAACGTGATTATCTCCCCTTATCGAGATATACATGCAACCGGGGATCACTTCTGAATTTAATCATTCCAAGAAACTTTTACCCTCGTAAGAAAATCGGCTGAACGGTCGCCAGGAGTGCTCGTACCGAGGAATGCCGACGAGTCCGATCATGGCAAACTTTGCTTCCATTCCAAGTGTCCTTTAATGGGGAGAGCAGAATTCCCCATTATAAACTGCTGCAGTAAGAATGGCAAATTAATATACATTTTCGAATGTGTTCTAATATGAATTCATATGTTGGCCTGTGTGTCAGCGTGTGTGTGTGTGTGTGTGTGTGTGTATTTATAAGTGTGTCTATTTATACCAGAGAGAGAGAGTGTTCGTATGAGCGTGTGTGTGTGTGTGTATTTATAAGTGTGTCTATTTATACCAGAGAGAGAGAGTGTTCGTATGAGGGTGTGTGTTTGTGTGTGTGTATTTATAAGTGTGTCTATTTATACCAGAGAGAGAGAGAGAGAGTGTTCGTATGAGCTCGTATGTGTGTGTGTGTATTTATAAGTGTGTCTATTTATACCAGAGAGAGAGAGTGTTCGTATGAGCGCGTGTGTGTGTGTTTCCACGCGCACACGTTGGTGCGTGCGATGACTTCATCGGCGCACGTTCTCCCAACACGCCCGGCAAATTAAATTATCTTTGCGCTGGTAAAATTGATAATATTGTTGCGCGTCGCTGTTAAAGAGTACAAGATAATGAGAGCGAGAGTCGAATAACCTAGATAAATACTCGTACATTTACGAATATGTCATCGTTGTATATAGTGAATGTGGTATTTTGGTGACTGAACCTAGTTTAGAGAGAAGACCAAGCAAACGACAACCGACACCCATTTCACAGAAAACACAATGTTTGCCACATCTTCATGTTTTGTAGATAGAAATTCATTGTTTTACAAGTAAACTAATTCATTTAACAGTTTCTTATTTCTCGTTATGCTTTCAAATGCAGAAGGGTTAGGGTTTGGTTTAGGTTTGGGTTTGGGTTTGGGTTTGGGTTATGGTTATGGTTATGGTTATGGTTAGGGTTAGGGTTAGGGTTAGGGTTATGATTATGGTTAGGGGTAAGGGTGGGGTTAGAATTAGGGTTTGGGTTTGGGTTTGGTTTGGGTTTGGTTCAGTTTAGGGTTAGGCTTAGGGTTAGGGCTTGGGTTTGGGTTTGGGGTTGTGTTAGGGTTTGGGTTTGGGTTATGGTTAGGGTTAGGGTTAGGGTTAGGGGTTGGGTTTGAGTTTGGATTTGGGTTTGGGTTTGGATTTGGGTTTGGGTTTGGGTTTGGGTTATGGTTATGGTTATGGTTATGGTTATGGTTATGGTTATGGTTAGGGTTTGGGTTTAGGTTTGGGTTTGGGTTATTGTTAGGGTTAGGGTTACGGTAAGGGTTAGGGTTTGGGTTAGGGTTTGGGTTTGGGTTTGGGTTAGAGTTAGGGTTTGGGTTTTGGTTTTGGTTTGGGTTTGGGTTTGGGTTTGGGTTGGGGTTGGGGTTGGGGTTGGGGTTAAGGGTAGAGTTAGGGTTAGGGTTAAGGTTATGGATTATGGGTTACGTGTAGGGTTACGGTTAAAGTTGGGTTAGGTTTAGGTGTAGGGTTAGGGTTAGGGTTAGAGTTACGGGTAGAGTTAGGGTTAGTGTTATGGGTTACGGGTTACGGGTAAGGTTAGGGTTAGGGTTGGGTTAGGTTAGGTTTAAGGTTAGGGTTAGGGTTGGGTTAGGTTTAAGGTATGGGTTAGGGTTAGGGTTAGAGTTAGGGTAAGGGTTACGGGTAGGGTTAGAGTTACGGGTAGGTTTGTAGTTATGATTTCAATGTTTTCTATTCTTTTTTTTCTCTATTTCGTTATTTTCCTTTTTGCTAATAAAAGATTGTTTACGCACGTGCCGTATATTTTTTTAAAAATAGTTACTCACGTTCTAAAAAAGTATTTTTTGCGTTTCTTTTTCTTATGTTTTGCTATTTTATTTCGATTAATTACAAATATTATTTTAAACATTGTTCGCTGATCGTTGATCCGTATGAAACCGGTGAATCTGTCGCATTGGGTTTTCTTCCTGCATTTAATTGTTTTTACTTTTTGTAGTTTTCAATTAACAGCATTTCATTATATGATATATTGCATAATTTATCCTTACACACACACACATATATATATATATATATATATATATATATATATATATATATATATATATATATATATACGTACATAGATAATAAACAATAACAAATATTTATTATTTGTCGCTCCTTGAAAGTAGAGCACTGTAATTGGTAGTATTAACACAGCATGACGTCACTTGCTTATAATGCATCATTCCTTCCCTTAATAGAAGTAGACTGCCTCGACGCCAAAGCCGCCGTTAAAGTGTTAAAATTATCATAGTTTACAATTGGCCCAGCGATTAGCGACGTCGGACTGGAGTTGAAAAATACTTGAGGTCCGGGGTTTCGAATCGCATGACCGGTAGTCATATCTCTATGCTGATGAGTCCCGATTGAAAAAGGACGAAACGTATACGTACATAGATAATAAACAATAACAAATATTATATATATATATATATATATATATATATATATATATATATATGTGTGTGTGTGATGGTATATAATGGCATGACTTCTGAAGGAAATGGCTATATAGGGAGATCCTGTTTTAAACATCATCTACTGGGATTGGCCGCCCAATGTGATATTTTTAAAGTCGCCTTCTCGTAGCAAAGCAAGGTTGTTCAAGTAGCTAAACATATATTCAGTCGGCACGTACTGCACCCATATGAACACACATCGAGACACCATTAACATGCTATCACACTAATATCTATTTTGAGTACGTATATATATATATATATATATATATATATATATATATTTATATGTATTTCCTTTATTTATTTATATATATATATATTTATATATATATATATATATATATATATATATATATATATATATATATATATTTAGATTTTTCACGTAGAAGATAGTTTTTTCAGTGAACACCGGGATTAGGCCAATAAAAATAAGCTCGATTATAATCGATTACAGGGTACAGAGCATTTATATGTGATTTTTTGAAGGCTTACCAAAGCATTCCGTTCAGGATACCAATCATCACAACAAAAGACTTTTTCTTTCAAAGATTATTTATTCATCATATATATTCAAATTAAATAGTTTTTTTCCGACACGTGTTTCACTACCAAGCAGGCCCTTGCTTGGCAGATTACTAGGGGAATTAAGTACCTGGAATAAGAGTGTCAACAACTGACAATACACAATGTGGCGTTGCCTTAATTGAGTGCACTTAAGAGGAGAAGGGAAGACAAGAATAAAAAAGATGAAAAGAAAAAATAGAAAATGTCTTTAAAAAACTCTTTAATTCGAATATATATGATAAATAAATAATCTTTGAAAGAAAAAGTCTTTGGTAGTGATGAGTGGTCACCTGAACGGAATGCTTTGGTAAGCCTTCAAAAAATAACACACACACACACATATATATATATATATATATATATATATATATATATATATGGATTTTATATTGTTCATATGATTCCGTTTAGAGTAATACGTATCTGTCCGACCTGACAAGGAGAATCATTCTCATGTTACTAATGTGGCATTGCTTATCAAGGCCCAGGGGCCACTCGGGGATGAGAGCTAAAGAGTCGTCGGTTAGACGGTAACCGTCACCACGTGAGTTTAAAAAGAAAAAAACCCGGAATGGGGATAACATTTCTTAAAAGGAATTGTTCATCACATACGACAGTTCAACAAGTATTTGTTTACATTAGACTTGAAGACGACTATGTTGTAGTCGGTTGGGAAGCAGTTGGTTGAGATATCAATTGGTGGGATGGGCAGAAGATTACTTAAGAGAAATTGATTATCCAAGAGGGCAGCTCAACAAGTATTTGTTTACATTAGACTTGAAGACGACTATGTTGTAGTCGACTGGGAAGCAGCTTCGTGGTACTTTGTTACATGTAGGAGGCGCTTTAGGGAATAAATTTTGTTCATAGAAGTTCAGGTTAGTGTTTTGTACAGAGACGGAGATAGAAGGTTTTTTTATGAGGTTGTAGCAGGGTGGGTTCTTCCAGTGAATGATTTACAGGGAGAGGGGGAGAGGAATTGGAGCTCAGTCGAGCACCTACCATGAAGATAACGATAGAGCAGAGAGAGGCTAGCAACATCTCTTCTGTGTGAGAGAGGATGTATCTCTACAAAGCCACCATCCGCATGGAGTAGTGTTGTCACATCTGGGCTGGTGCATCATCTACTACTCTCTCCCTCATTGACAAGGTTAAAAAAAGAGTCGCCAACCTAATAGTTCCCTCACTGTCAACCAAGCTCCAGTCCCTGTCCCATCGCCACAATGTAGCATCCTTGTGCTTGTTTTACAAATACTTCAATGGATTATGCTCCGATGAATTGGCTTCTCTGGTGCCCCCTCGACGTAAATTCACTAGACTAACTCATGCATTCACTGTGGAGGTCCCCAGATGTCGGAGAACCTTCTACTCAAATAGCTTCTTTCCTCGTGCTGCTGGCCTCTGGAACTCCCTCTCTGCCCCCTGTTTCCCCGACAGTACAGACATGCAGAAATTTAAAACTAATGTAAACAGACATCTCGCTGCGCAGATCCCAAACTTCTCCCCTTTCTCTTTTTTTCTCAGTTACCCTTACGTCTACAGTGGCGGCTTGCCTTGTTTGGGGTGAACTATGTTAAAAAAAAAAATTAAAAGAGAAAAAGTGAAAAGACTATCCCTAACTAGATTACGAAATCGGTTGTGTACTCTTTCAAATCAAGAAAAGGTGCTTCGAACGGAACCTTCCCAAATATGGGAGCAGTACACAATATTAAGGTGGTTCTGGCTCTCATACAGGTAGAAGATTACCTCATGGAACGATAAAATTAACCAACAATTTTTTGATCGACCTTAGCAACAGATTCTATGTAAGTCTTTAATTTCAGATCAGGAGTAAAAATCAGTCACAAGAGCTATTCCAGAAAAACAAACATGTTATTAAAGAGAAGGGCATTTATTTCAGCCTGAAAGAAATGAGGATCCGAGCGTTGGCGGTGAAAAGAGGGGAGCTTGGTTTTGGAGGCGTTAAAAGTAACTAGACAACTTTTTTATGTGGTATACCTCATGCTCCAAGTCTGAAGCGAGTGAGTTAGAAATATTTTTCATCGGTGCTCTTCAATGTGCTGCCATAGATAATTATATAGTTTGAATAGATATCAACGAATGATCTCGGTATACGATTTGAAAGTTAATTTATGAAGATCAGGAAGAAGGTCCAAAATTGACCCTTGAGATACGCCGGCATGAGCTGTGAACTTTTGCCCGTCCACTATCACTATAATAGACCCATCAAAGAGAGGGAAAAAATTGATATTGTCAACTATATTTTACCTGACTAGCAGCAAATTCCTACCCCTTCATTGTAAATGTCTCCAAATACCAGAATACTTTATACTCCAATAGCTTTTATCGGATCGCTTCTTTTTGGAATTACCTTCCTGCTCCCTGTTTCCTCGACCGTCTAAAATGCAGAAATTTTAATTTGATGTGAACAAACATCTTGCTGCCAAACTCCCCACTTAGGATGCCCTCTATAAATCTGCCCCCCCTCCTAGTCATAGTAGCTCCTTACCTCTCAGTGGCAATGCGCCTTGTGAAGAGTTAATTAAAAGTAAACCAAAAATGTTGCTTACTAATTCAATTACCAAAATGACTAACCCAACCCTGGAAATAAAGAAATATGTACACATCAATCGAGGTATATATGGAGATGAGATGTTCGACTCTCTCTTGTGGTCGAAGAAGAGACGAATGGCCAATGTCCATTTCGGTAAAGGCGAACGATATGTGGAACACGTGGGAATATGGTGACGCGCCGAAATAGAAAGTCATTTGAAGACAGACGTAATAAACGAGAGGAGGTGCTAAGTATAACCGTATTTGTTTGCCGTGTGACGACGTGACAGGATGTGTAGCTACACACAATCTGTCTGAGTACCGAAAACTGTTGGTTTCTGCCAGATGCTGAAAGCTCCCTGAAGACGCTGCCGAAAGAACGTCACGTCGACTCGGGTGTCTGTTTGTTAAAAATAACAGAATATGAAGTGATTTGTTAGTAAAATGAAGTGGTTCTCGAAACGGTGGAAAGATAAGCTGAAAGAAAACGCATGTTTTCAAACCTCTCTAAATGCGCGCGTGTTCGTCGGTAAGTCTTTGGAAAGTTTGAAATATCATTTTCCTGTCGTCGTCATCATCATCATCATCATCATCATCATCATCATCATCATCATCATCATCATCATCATCATCATCGTCAGCGTCGTCGTCATCATCATCATCATCATCATCATCATTGTCGTCGTCGTCGTCGTCGTCGTCATCATCATCATCATCATCATCATCATCATCATCATCATCGTCGTCATCATCATCATCATCATCATCATCATCATCATCATCATCATCATCATCATCATCATCATCAATGTCATCATCATTATCATCATCATCATCAACACCATCATCACCGTCGTCATCATCGTCATCATAATCATAATAATCATCATCATCATTGACGTCGACGTCGTAATATCTGTTTTATATGCTGGCATGTGTGGTACGATACTTAAACAGAATTGCCTGATGTATGTATTGAAATTATAATATCAGAAACGTCTTTCGAACAAAGTGCTTAAGTGAAAGGCAAACTTATATGATAGTTTTTTTTTTACATTCAAGGTCACCGTTTATCAACACCCAAAGACCACTCGAGGATAAGGGTTAAAGATGTTGACTGGTGGACGGTGAGAAAACATCGCGTTCACCGGCACGATGATTGTAGCAGGACATGAATTGATTATTTACGGGGACGGTTCAACAAGAACTTGTTTACTGTAATTACTTGTAATTGAAGACGACCATATTGTAGTTGGCAGGGAATCAGGATCGTATCACTGTGTTCATAGACAGGCAGTTTATGGGAAGAAGCCCTGCTCATGAAAGTTTCGTTACGTCTTGGGTACGCAGAGGGAGCAAAGGAAATCATTGACAGTGGTAGTAGCAAGGCGGGTTCTTGTTGTGAATGTTTTACAAGGAGGCTCACAGATTTGAGACTCTTCCCTTTGTCAACAGGGGTAAATAATTATGTGTTTCTTTTGGTAAAAATTGATAGAATATTTTTTTATTAGAGTTGAATTATTATTGTAGAAGCTGAATTCGAACTTGTTGATGTTCTGGCGACATTGACAAAATCTTAGAAAAGTGCTTACAATCGAAAAGTGTGCTTCTTGTTCCTTGACAGAAATCAAATGGCAAAAGATAGCTAAATATCATCACTTTCCTACCCCCTCGTGGCAACATTGAGTGTTTTACGGACGAACAACTTACTAGTGGTTATCAATTCATATTTTATGAACGCCTAAAACGACGGAGTCACAAGCTTAACTTATAAGTATCACTACGACACTAAACAACCACCAACGCACTTGTATTTTGTCTTAAAACCCTTTATTCACCCAAGTAAGGCAGATGATCATTGAAGCGTAAAAGGCTACTGTGATAAGGGTCAGATTTATGCTTACATTGCATTACGAATTTTTGCATATTTGTTCTGTCAGGCAAAGAAGGAAGAATCATGAATTACTTACTCTACATTAGTTTTAAAATAAACCAGATATTTGTAAACATAACTGATGTTTACAGATGAGCATAACTGATAGCAAAAATTAAATCCCTATCTTTAAATGTTAATTTTTTGTTGTTGTGGTTGTTGATCACTCTTCGCCGCTTGCTGTGAATACTCGCCGACTTGGTATTTACAAAGTTAAATTGCTCTTAAATTCTAAGCTAATTTCTGGTGGCCAACTCTCTTGACTACGAACAAGTGGCGATTTGTGATCCGAGTTCGCGCCGGTCGACCGTCGGAAATTAGATTTCTGCACTGAAGATTGCGTAAGCATGAACCATCGATGTCTGCAGGTAATAAATAATTAATATTTATTCATAAATAGTATTATATATATATATATATATATATATATATATATATATATATATATATATATATATGTATATATACACACGAATAATGAAGTGATAAAATGGATACAATTTGCATAGTTTACAAGTTTATTAACTCATCAAGTGTTCAAACAAGGAATACACATACAAAGTGACCTTTAAACCATGGTTTTTCAAAGATAACGCTTTTATCGTTGAATATCCATTCATTATAAGAAGTGAATATCTTGAAAATGCCAAAGTTTTTTTTGAGAAACATTATAGGAAAAAAATGTTTGTTGCATAAAATTCGTGATGTTATGTATGTAATTCAGGGAGTCTGAACATATGCGATATTTATGAAATTCTCAATTCTTGAAAAAAGTGTTATATAAAAAAAACGTTTTGATGTTTATCTAGAAATGACGTGACATGAGAAAAAGTAGACACACTGACAAATATCTGTATGATTTCCGTACACATGACGGAATGAATATATCGCGTACCAAAAATCAGATAAATTAATTATGTTTTATTTCATAAAAGAAAAAAACATCTTATCGATAAACGGGTAATGCTGATGTATCGGTGGCATTATTGGTTATATTCAAGAGAGCTATGAGAAATAACACCCAAAATTCCAAACTTTATTTCTTCTAGCTTGCAAAAGTTTCCATTATCTCCCTTGAATATTAGCAATATGACACGGATATTTCAACCTAATTCGTTTATGTATCGGTGGCATTATTGGTTATATTCAAGAGAGCTATGAGAAATAACACCTAAAATTCCAAACTTTATTTCTCTAGTTTGCAAAAGTTTCCATTATCTCCCTTGAATATTAGCAATATGGCGCGGATATTTCAACCTGATTCGTTTATGTATCGGTGGCATTATTGGTTATATTCAAGAGAGCTATGAGAAATAACACCCAAAATTCCAAACTTTATTTCTCTAGTTTGCAAAAGTTTCCATTATCTCCGTTGAATATCAGCAATATGGCGCGGATATTTCAACCTGATTCGTTTTTGTATCGGTAGCATTATTGGTTATATTCAAGAGAGCTATGAGAAATAACACCCAAAATTCAAAACTTTATTTCTCTAGTTTGCAAAAGTTTCCATTATCTCCCTTGAATATTAGCAATATGGCGCGGATATTTCAACTTTATTCGTTTATCGAAAAAATGTTATTTTCTTTTATAAGGTAAAAACTAGTTGATTAATTTACTTGATTTTTGGTATACTATATTATCATTTCGGAACAAGTACATCGATCATACAGATATTTCTCAATGTGTCTTTTTTCTCCCATGTGCAATTCTGGAATAAGCCCCAACTTTCTTTCTTTCCATTTATTAAGGAAAAAAAGTGTTTTTTTTATATATAACCCTTGTTTACCCTAACCTTAACCCTAACCCTTGCTAACAATTGATTATTTAATAAATATTGCATTGTATCCAATTTCCTATCATCACTTATCTTCTGATATTATTGGATTGTCTCCTATATTAAGAATCGACAATTCAAGATTATTATTTAAAAATATTATTTCAGCTTCACATTAATCACTTTCCATATGTTTTACTCGTGCTGCTTGACTCTGGAACTCCCTCCCTGCGCCCTGTTTTTCTGGCGGTACTGACATGCAGAAATTTAAAACTGATGTAAACAGACATCTCGCTGCACAGCTCCCCATTTGAGTTACACCCCCCCTAAAAAAAACAAAAAAAACAAAAAAACTCTCATACTTTTTCTCAGTAGCCGCTTACGTCCACAATGTATAAAGGTATACTCAAAAACGAATACCAGCAGAGTGCTCAATTAAATTAAATCAAAGGCATAATATTTTTTTTTATTTTTAAATACAGATTTTAATCAGACATGGACCAGTGGTTTCTGACAAGAAAAAGGGTTTAAATCCCCGATTCCGTCTTCTTCAGCATAGTCTGAAATAGTAAATGATGGAATTTCTTCAAAAAACATTAATAACCGTTATGAAACGCTATGCACGAGGAATTTGAAATGCGGGGCCGGCGAGACGCTAGATCAGAAAAATGCATATATACATATATATATACATATATAAGGAAAATTTAACTTGAATAAATTGCCTTTTTGCGGATTATACCTTGCTTTGAACTTTTGAATTGAATTTTGATTTGGCTTTTGCTTTCTCTAATTCCTTTCCACTCTCCTTCATTTCTACCTGCTCTATCCTGGATATTGAGCTGTATACTCTTCACAATAGGGTTTTACCTTTCCTAAAAGTTCGCTTTTAGTACACCTCTTTATATATATATATATATATATATATATATATATATAATACAATACAATAATATACATATATATATATATATATATATATATATATATACATATATATATATA
>OY744547.1:69100215-69117715 GCA_963556195.1 Sepiola atlantica
AATAAAATATATAAATAAAAATAATAATAATAAAAAAATAAATAAAAATTAAAAATTAAAAATTAAAGATTAAAAACAAAAATAATAAAAATAAAGAAAGGGTTTCTCTGAAATTCCCGTGAGCCAAATTATGAATTTGTATCATTAGCCGTTATATTTTTGAAGGTATGCGTTCTAAAAATCGTAGATGTGTAAGAATCTTTAGATTGGAGTGATTTTTAATGAAGGGATTCGGATCTAAGGGAGGTAACTAAGATGGAAATATGAAATATTTGAGTTTGTTAAAGTGGGTTTGAAAATTAATCTGGTGGTTGATAAAAGATAAAAAAATTAAAAATTAAATATTTTTGCATTTTGGTGAAAGTCGAAGTTTTTGCTCTTGGAATTTATGTGGATATAATTTTTTGAGTAATCTAGTGATTGATAATTAAATTAAATATTTTTGTATTTTTGTGAAGGTCGGAGTTTTTGCTCTTGAAGTTTAAGTGGATATAGGTTGATGAGGTGTTTGTTCGTTTTTATTGTGTTTATATTAGTAGAGGGGGGGTAGTTAGACATTATGTGAATCGGTCAGACCAGTTTATAAGCAATGCTTGCCTCTTGTGTGCACATCCCTTGAATATTTCATCGCGGACATTTAAACAGGCTGTATTCGGATCGATGATGGCTTTTGAAATGTGGTATTTTTCAGCGTCACATAGAGGACATCTGTTTATGGCTGGAGAGAAGGATGGTTTTCTCTCAATTATTTTCCATTTGATGGTGAAGGGTGTGTTTTCTTCTTTAAGCTGCCATATTCGGGTCGCGAGTGCCGTATTAGCCTTGTTTTTGTATCTGAAGGAGTTTCTGTGTGCATATAGCCTTTGTTTGAAATTTCCCTTCGTCATCCCAATATATTTTTCTGCATTACTGGTATTCTGGTCTGTGACGGTTGCTTCATAAATGATTGAATTGATTTTGCAATTTCCCTCCAGGGGGCAGTTGTTTTTGTCTTGGCATGAGCAGCCTGCGTTTGTAATTGTTTTGGGTTCTGCAGAGATAATTTTTCTTATTGAAGGGGCAGTGGAATAGCTGATCTTAACAGAATTTCTGTTAAAAAGTTTGTGTAATTCATTTGTGGGTGGGAAGTGTTTGTCGAGCAACTTGAGGAAAAGTTGGCCTACCTTTGTTTTGGTATTGGTCGAATAGGGTGGGGAAAACCAGATCACCGATCTCCTTCTATTGCGGGTCCCCCGTGGTTGGTCTCGGTTGGGGGTGTATGAGATTTCTTCTCTGAACCCGCTGTCGCGGAGCGCTTTGTTGTAATATGGTGTTGTAATATATATATATATATATATATTATACGTACATCAAAGTAGTCCATGGACGCGTGTTTGTAGCTCACAGCCCTCATTAGCATGGCTAACTTAGACAATGATTGAACCTTCGATATTGATGTCTATAGTCCAGCGTTTTACCAACGGACCAAGACGCCCTGTCTATGAATATGTACGATTTTTATCAAATAAAAATTTAATATATTTTTTTGAAATTATTTTTAGCGGTGCTTGAAGTGTTTGTTGCTTTTTGCACACTACTACTTCGATTGTCTCCCTAAACACACACACACATATATATATATATATATATATATATATATATATATATATGTGTGTGTGTGTGTGTGTGTGGGTGTATATATATATATAAAAATAAATATATACGTATATATATGTATATATATATAATATATATATAATATATATGTATGATATATATATATAAATAATATTATATATCTATCAGTCTATATAATATAATATATATATATATATATATATATATATATATATATAATATATATAAATTAATTAAGTTCAACTATTAACTAAATGAACAAAAACAATATTTTTCAAAAGTGCTCAATATATATTAGAGCTTTTATATTAAAATAAACATAGTTGGAGTATCCGACAATTGTTTCAGAGCTAACAAACTCCGCCTCAACTTCCCTGAGGAGGAGCTTGTTAGCCCTGAAACAATTGTCGGATACTCCAACTATGTTTATTTTAATATATATATATATATATAAATATGTATATATATATAGTAAGCAATGAAAATATATTTTCCTGACGATTCCCCTCGGGGATGAAACACGGGAGCCTCTGTGTAGCTTGATTGCCATATATATTTTCATTGCTTACTACCTAGCTCTACTTACGTATCGAGCACTGTTGAAGAAAATACTGAAAACTGATACATAAAAAATTATATCTCCTTATAATATTTTATGTGGATACATGAAGTACTAATATATATATATATATATATATATATATATATATCTATATATATATATAATATAATATAATATAATATATATATATATATAATATCATTAGCATGGCTAACTTTGATAATGATTGAACCTTCGATATTGATGTCTATAGTCCAGCGTTTTACCATCGGACCAAGACGCCCTGTATGTATGATTTTTGGCACATAAATTTTTAATGTATTTTGATAGAATTATTTCTATCGGTGTTTGCAGCGTTTGTTGTTTGTTGCTCACTACGACTTCGATTATACCTATATATATATATATATATATATATATATATATATATATATATATATATATATACTTAATGAACATGCGAGACCATAATTAGAAAACGGAACCACATAATGTAAGTAAGCTGTTCACGTTTTGATAAAAGCGACGACTATTTGTCCATAGAATCGCTTCATTTGCGAATTACGATTCCCATTTTTCGTTCTCATTCTTCCTACTTTTCCATTCTTCTTTCTATCTCATGTGATTGCGGAGAATTCTCCCCGTCGATTCCTAGTGTTCATCGACTGTGACTTTCTACCTTCCAAGCGAGCGGGGCGCAGGAATTGATGATAATATTGTTTCTTTGTTGTGGTATGTTTGCGAAATGGCCTCATCGTAGTCTGACTGGAACCGTACCTGCGCAGATTAGTCAATTCTTTGAACGCTGACACCTGATTTTCGGATGAGTAAATATCACGCCAGATAGAAAGAATAAATCCTTAACCGCACGCTTAGTGGATTGCTTGTGTTTATCGACTTTTTTAATTGCTATTATTCCCCCTAAACATGTTTTTCTGCTATATGAGGTTCTTCTTTCTTCTTTCGTGTGAATCAGATGATTCTAGTGTTGGCATTAGTTTCCCCGATGTTTTCTAGTTAGAAATTTTTATGGAAAGACATCGGGTACTTACGGGAAGGACCACAAGAAGGTTGCCAATATCCCTAAGTGAAAGTGATACTGTGGAACCGACTGGATTCGAACTTGGAACACCCACGTCTTCAGTCCGTGTCGTTATCCGCTTAACAAGCACGCTAGTAAGGTATGTCAGGAGTATTTACGTTAAGATCGTACAATTGCAGTATTTACGTCACAGCATATTCTGTAGAAGTACCTAAAAACAAGGACGGGAATACGGCGATTCTCGAGTTAGGCAGACAGTACGATGCCTATTAACAATGTTTACATATTACTGTTTGCACCTTGTCTATAATAAAAAAGGTGGTGATTATTGAACAATCTCAGGGATGCAACATGCGTCAGCTTGCTTGACAATTCAGAACCTATTACTCGGGAGACTAATGGCTGATGCACCAGCCCAGATGTGGCAAAATACTCCATGCTTGAGCGAATTGTGTTATTATCGACTTTTATGCGCCCCAAGGTTGGGTAGCGGGTATATATTTTAATCGTGTTATCTTACATATATTATTACCACGCTGCTTTTTTTGTTGAGGTTCTTCTTGTGCGGCCGTAATATTATTAAATGAACGATGAATTTAGTCCACAGGGCTGAGAATAAACAAAGAAAATAACAAAGTGCAAAATAAAACTCGTACTGTATTCGAACCCTCTTCTCCCCACATACTTGCCTTGTGCCACACCTTCCCGCGACGATAGAGAGATAAATACATAGAGAAAGATCAAATTGTACAAATAAGTCATCTTCCAAGATTTGCAATAAATTGTTGTTTAGTTTTTTACAATAAATGTTGGCATAATCTCCTCGTTACAACGAACAAGCAAAGTAGAGTAAACCTGTAATATGTTTATAATGAACTAGTGATTAAATTCACGGGGCTGGGAATAAACAAACTGAATCACAAATTTAAATATAATACTACTACAGGATCCGAACTTGTGCATCAGAAGCGGAACCTCTTTAAGCGGGTGTCGTCTTAGACCACGTGACTAACAAGATGGACGATTAACAAAAGGGATAGCACGGTGGATGAGTGGTTAACGACGCGGACTGAGGACCTAGGTGTGTCGGGTTCGAATCCAGTTCGTTCCACAAAAAAAAAAAACTTTCATAAAACCCTACACCTGGCTTTGTGTCTAGCCTCATGGAGAGGAGGTAAATAAAAATTACTTAAGTTTGAAGAGCCAGCCATAGAATACACTCCACTCGAGGTAATGTGCTAAAAGAGCAATCGCTTATGGATTCTTCATTATTTAAAAAAAATATTTTTAAACTTTTGTTTCGCAACTTTTTTGATTATTTTATTCTTTTGATGGTTCTCATATGTTCTCATCTGGAATAGTATTCTCACAACGTTTCGGCCGATGTAACCTCTGACGTATATATTTATTATGCTACCGATAACCTGAGTAATCTATTCTTGACAGGAGAGTATTGTTTCACGCTAAGTGTAAACTGTTATTTTCGGTAACCAAAGAACTCAACGTATAAATATGCGTCATACGACAATAATCATTTATATATTATATTTAATGTACTTTTATGTAATTGTTTTAATTGGTGATTGCAGCGTTCGTTGTTTTTTAGCTGACTACTATTTCGATTGTCTCATTTGCTAAGTGATTAAGATGCAGAAAATAGCATCATTAGTCGCCCTTAACTTAATAGGACGTATTTTTCGTTAATATATAAGTTTATTTATTTTATTAGTATATAAAAGTAATCCATGGACACGTGTTTCTGGCTCACAGCCGTAACCAGCATGGCTAACTTAGACAAGGATAACACTTATATATAGGATATTTCTTCTCCCTCTTTTTTCTCTCTCTCTCTCCTTCTCTCATTCTCTCTTTCTCCCTCTTTATCTCTGTCTCTGTCTCTGTCTCTGTCTCTGTCTGTCTGTCTCTCTCTCTCTCTCTCTCTCTCTCTCTCTCTCTATATATATATATATATATATATATATATATATATATATATATATATATATATAAAGCAATCCAACAAAAGATATAAGCGTCAACTAATATCTTATAATTAGTGAAACATCCGGATAAAAACTGAAGCTAAGTATACAGGATAGAACATTAATATTATAATATGAAATGAAGTAATAAAATAAGGTGCCAATCAAATTTTATTATAATTCAAAGTTCAAGCAAAGTATCTTAAAGTCCTTAGCTCATGAGTTTTCAAAGATAATTCTTCTCCTCAGAGGACCATTACCGCAGTTATACTACTACAGGTAATAACATTACACTTTGAAAATATATAAAATATATACAAAAATACATAAAAATATATAACATCAAATATATCAACCCCAAAACACACTTTTTTGTTAAATCTATTCAATCCATCCAAGTTATACATTTAAAAAAAACATAACCAGGAAAGAAGTCCAGAAGGTTGACTGAAGATTAATCCGGGTGATGAGTGACAGTCCAAATACGAGAAATTGAAAGAGTTGAAAAAACTGAAAAAGTTGTCCAGTCGTGAGGTGCGTCAGCGATCGATGAAGTGAAAAGTATCCAATGTTTATGTTAATTATTACAATGATAAATAAATCAAATCAAATAATATAAAAAGTTCAATTAACTCACTCAAAATTCCAAAAACTTGATCGGGGCAGCACAAATCAAATCAAAGTTCGCTGGTTAAATATTATATTATAATATTATATATATATATATATATATATATATATATATATATATATATATATATATATATATATATATATATGTATATATATAATATTTATTCATAAATATTATTATAGAGCCCCTTTAAAAAAATTACATTTGAGCACTGTTAGGAGATATTAAATAATAGACATTCACTTATGCCTTCAACTACAAAGCAAGGCTCCAAGTATATTCGTTGAGCCCTCACGTCTGTCTTTATGTTTACGCTGTAATCGGAAGTCATATAACTTAACTTCTCCGTATCACACGATAATTTCATATGACCGTGAGGTTAATGGGAAAGCGTACGAAGTCAAAGGTGTATCCGTGAACCGGGTTCGCGCCGTCTGAAATTATCACTTCTCTGCACTGATTAAAGTTAAAGCTCGAAACAGCGTCGTCTGTAGGTAAATATAATTTAATATTTATTATTGGAAATATTTATAATTATCTGTCGCCCCTAAATAAAAGCTGGCTCTGTAGTAAGTAGTATTAACACAGCCGTTATTGTGACTTCAATGCATGTCTCTTTCAGTTGTCGAACACTTTAACAACGGCTGCTTTTAAATAGACGTAATATCTCGCTATTTTACCGGGCTGTTGATGACGGCCGTGTGGACTAAGACGTCGAAATTTGAGTTTGAAACATTACTTGTGATCCGAGGTTCGAGTCCGGCGACCAGTGTGAATAATCTTTTCTACACTGGTGATTCTCGAAAAGATAACACGTATACGTATGTAGATAAAAACATATATATATATATAATCTTGGAAGTTTTTTAACCATCAAAACAATATGGAAGCAAAAAAAAGCACTTTTTGTCCCAAGTCCTTCGTTGGAAAATAACTTTGCTTGTAAGTCAATTTACTTTTTACAGTCACTATATTAGTTTGCTTCCAAAAATTTACGCTGGTCTTAACATTATTTAAGGGGGCATCAGTTGTTTAATATCTAAAGCTGTTTCGGGGATATATATATATATATATATATATATATATATATATATATATATATATATATATATATAATAATCCAGGTACAACATCCACAGGGTAGTAATCCAAAGAATTTCAACCGGGTTTATAAAAAGTGCTCAATATCAAATAGAGCTTTTATATATGATTATTTTTATTTACACAGACATGCACAAAATCTGCTACACTGACATGTCGATGTTATCGATCAACAGCTATTATAAACTGAGATCTCATCAGGCAAGGTTATATAAATAAACGAGAATTTAGGACATTAAAGGCAAATTGATTGCTTTTATTAAGGATAAAAAAGTATGCATTCTGTTGATTTTTTGGCAACTCGTCGAGTCGTGGTTGTGATATACCAAACGTTTCGGCCGACGTAACCTCCGACTTTCTTTGTGCATCTTTTCGAACGTGGAAACCTAATAATCGAACTAGGGAACATTTATGTCGACCTGGGGAAGTTATAGGGAATTTAAAACTGAACCCTTTCTTTAAAGCCACGACAGTAGATTGTCCTTGTTCCGTCAACTTTAGCAAGGTACAAGTGTTACTTCCATTGTATTCTTAATTATTATCGCCTATAGTAAGGATTGAACCTTAAACTTCTAGCTATCGTTCAAATTACACAAACAATACAAATCTTCATCTAAAAATATTCGAACCAACAAATATACTTATATGAAAAATAATCAAGTATAAGTTGGCTTCTCTATTATTTCCGGTGCTTTATTGATCTGTTTTGTTGGCAGGTAATCGACTGAGCTCCAATCACATCTTCCTCATTATACAACATTCAAAGCAAGAACTCGTTTTCAACAACAATCAAAAATAAAAATCTCCTTTTTTTTCCGTGTCTAGCGTCTGGCGAAATTTATACGATAAGAGTTGGAACACACTATCACTGCTTTCCTGAGGATGACAAGATAGTCGTCTTGATGGTCGTCTTCAAACCGATTGTCAATATTCCTATCATGGACCTTGCGCACAATTATTCGTTCAATTCAAATACCCAATCTCAATCCTCTCATAGGTTTCTTCATTTCTGATTTGACAATCATTCCATCTCAGTAACCTTTATTCTCGAGTTGCTTTTGGCCCTTGATAAAAACTTAAAATAGTATTCGTTATATTTCAATTCGCAAGCAATCCATAAATCCTAATTCTCGAGTGTTTTTTAGCCTTGATAATTGATGACCTCCTCGTAAAAAATCTATTTATCTAAATCCGGGTTTATATATCAATCAATCAATTGTTTTGCGAAGGGGTTGTCTCAATCTTCATCGCGTTCAATGGCATGACTGACCTCATACAATTCAGTTTTCAATCATTGTTTTTTTTATTTATTCATTGTTTTCTCTTCACGCGTAACCCGACCAATTAAAAACGAGAAACGAATCACTTAGGCGGATGCTTCCGACACTTTTCCCGCTCCCAAATAGAGGCTACAAAACCAGAAACGAACTCCTTATTTTTAGACGCGTCCTGATTTGATTGGAGCTACACGTTCTTAATCTGCTATCATTAATGTAAAGTGTTTATTTTACAATTAAATGATTTATCATGGTCTTATTATATCGGATAGAAATTAGGGGGTTTGTAGGCTAATTTGTCACGTTTCGATGTTCGTCAGTCTGTCACGGTCAATTTTAAGATACGATGTTCGATATTTGTTTGTCTGTCACGCGTCTCTTTAGAATAGCACTCTATTTCCCAACTTTCAGGTCTAATCGACCTATCTAATATTAGTCGCGTAGAAGACATGTATCTCATGATGTAGATCACTCCGTCGGTCTATCGCGCTTAAGTTTATTGGCGTCTGTTCTTTAGAACAAATTGAGTGGGTCATACAAGAGTTTAATGTTTGTTATCTCATACTTAACCGCCAGTTGATTTGTACAAACACATATTTATGAATACAATGTTCATTTTCCAAGACTTTTGAGATATTTTTCGTAGGATGGCCGCATAGAGTAAATGTAGTATTTTGGTGTATGTAAAGATTCTAGCCAAAAATAGAATATTTAATATGTTATCGTTGACCATAACCATAACCACAATTTTCACCACATTTTTTAAAGGTTTTGTACCTAATTTTATACACTGTATTCTTTGCCTTATAGCAAATAAGTATTTCTAAGAGAAATATCTGTTCTGTTCTAGGTCGGAAGAGGAAAAATCCATCTTGACTAGGGACATTTTTGTTCTTCTTAGGGTAAACGTTTTGGAGGTGCAGGATAACCCCCAACATAAAACAGTCTCGTTTCTAGCTTTGCCCTCGTTGGAGGAAAGTAAATAGGAGCGCTTAAGTTTAAAATATCATTTTCGTCAGTCTGTTACGATTAATATTTAAAAAGTATGTTAGTTGGTACGTCACTCGTCAGTTTGAAATATCATGTCCGTCGGTCTGTCACGGTTTTTTTTTTTAAAGAATTTTCGCGCGACTGTCAAGTCTAATTTTGAAATAGCATTTCTATCGCTATCAGCAGAGAGTTTTATTTGTTTGTTTATTTTACGGCATATCAACGTTCCTCGGGTTATTAATACCAAATCCGGTCATTTTGGCAAATGTTTTTTACGCTTCAAGTCCGTTATGAATATGTATTCATGGTTGTTTTGTTTTACGGCATATCAACCGTTTTCAGGTTATCTAATGCCGTCTCCGGTCATTTTGGTAAAATATGTTATGCTTCAAATGGTGTTTGATTGAGTGAAATAGGAGAATGCAGAGAGAGGGGGAGAGAGAGGGGAAGGGGAGAAGGGAAGAAAATTGTTTTTTTGTTTTGGGTTTTGCGGAACATGATTGAGTTTTGCAAAGAGAAAAACAACAATAGAACATCAATGTTTGGTGCATTCTCTGCAGAGACTTACTAACCCCATCTTATATTAGATGCTTCAAAAACATATATTATAAGTTATTCCGCCAATATCTCTGTGACGCTTATGTTTCAAATAACATTTTTGTCGATTATTCTCGGTTAAATTTCATGTACGATATTCGTTTGTCCAATAGGCGTTTGTTTACAATAGTATTTTTGTCAGTCTGTCAGGATTAATTTTGAAATACAATGTTTGTTGATCTGTCATGCGCCAATTTTAAATAGCATGTTCGTCAGTCTGTCACGATACTTTCACAATTAAGATGTTCTTTTGTCCGTCATAGTTTGAAATAGCATTCTTTGAAACATTTTATTTCGATACCGGAACAAACATTGAAAAAAGAACAAAACGCACAGCGAGATGTGATTGGTCCATACGAGAAATTTTAAGAAAGTATGGCACAAGTATGTGATATGTTTTCTCTTTCTTTTTTTCGCACCTACGAGCTAGTATTGGGATTTGTATTGCGATGTGAAAGGGAAAGACAAGTGAAGACGCCAGCAAAGAGAGGTTAAAGACGGAAAGGGGGGGAGGAAGAACTGAGAAAATACAGTTATTATATATATATATATATATATATATATATCCCTCCCTCCTGCCTGAAAAAAATCACACCAAACCACAACAAAAATCTCCCCTCTCCCCTCTCACCTCTCCCACCTTTTTGACTATTTCCTTCACACTCTTACCCACCCCCGCCAATTTTCAAGTTATCTTCATTATTTCAAATCTTTTTCTAAAACTATGATACCACCTACATGCTAAACACACAGAGTTTCGCCCTTCCCTCCTCTTTCCGCAGCCTCTCAAAATCCATGCGACACCTCACCACGACAAAAATCTCAGCCGCCCACCTTTCATCTCGTCTACACTAAGGCAAATTCACTAATATTCTCATCCCTCCCTATTTTACTGCTGCCTTAACAGTACCCACTCAAAGCCTTCCATATTAATTTCATTCTTCGACACTACTGACTTCTCCCAGCCTGGACTCTCCTCCAGCGCTCACAGCAGCCACGGCTACAACTCCATCATGTCTACCCAAAATGTCGATGTACTTGTATGACATTTTTCTTCAAATGATCATCCTTAGGAAGTCTTACAAAAAAGAGGAAACG
This sequence comes from Sepiola atlantica, assembly GCA_963556195.1. Classification (NCBI taxonomy): domain Eukaryota; kingdom Metazoa; phylum Mollusca; class Cephalopoda; order Sepiida; family Sepiolidae; genus Sepiola; species Sepiola atlantica. The sequence continues at coordinate 69,111,116 of OY744547.1, forward strand.
TTGATGAATATATTATCCTATATATTATATGTTTTCCTTTTGCATTTCCCATATATATATATATATATATATATATATATATATATATATATATATATATATATATATACGAGTGGCTGTATTTATTTTATTTCTGAAGATGAGGGCTTCCATCGAAAGTTAAAAAAATAATAATAAAAAGGACACACTCCAACCTAACACCACGGTCAACGATACACTGGTAAATAAAAACAATTTTTTGAAAATTATTGACTTTTCAATATTGTCAATTTGTTTTTACGATTCCACATGTCGTATATGTGTCACTTTAACAACGCATTGTTATCGCCTCCAAACAATTATTCATATATATATATATATATATATATATATATATATATTACTATTTCATGTATCCACATACAAATTTTTAAGGAGGTGTAATTTTTATGTATCAATTTGCAATATTTACTTCAACAGTGCTAGATACGTAAGTAGAGCTAGGTAGTAAGCTATGAAAAGCCTGAAGATTCCCCCCGGGGATGAAACGCGGGAGCCTCTGTGTAGCTTAATTGCCAATATATATATATATATATATATATATATATATATATATATATATATATATATATATTAAACAATATGGATTTTGAAACAAAGCATATATCTAAAACTAAACAATGTATATGCCAGGACATAGGAATTCTTCGGTTCATGTCTAAGAACACAGTTTAACCCCCGAGAAAGAAGTTCTATTAAGGATTTATTTACGACAGATATCTAGAAAAAAAACTCCTGTGGCGACTGTTTTTTCCAAAGATGTAGACTTGCTCTTCGTTTTGTGTCAGCACTTCAGAGCGACTGGCATACTAAGTCTTTATATAAAAAACAAAACAGAGCTCAGTCGTATTTCTATAGATTTAGGTCAAGCGTGATATGATAAATTGAAAATAATGCATTTTTAGTTTAAATGTTATTATTATTACGAAAAATGAGCTGCAAAACACCCGCAGGTGGTATCCGCCTCACCTTTCGCTAGAATTCTCGTGGATCTTTCGACTTGGTTTGTAATAGTGACTCTATTGAAAACAGAGAAAGAGAAAGGCTGTAGCAGTCTAGCTGGGGAAATCAGCGGTGACGGCCAACGAGGGGAAAAGGAAGAAAAAGACGGTGAAAGAAACGGTGGACGTTCGACTGGCCCTGCACGTGTACTGCTACTTAAAAACAACTACCAACGCCTACCTGAGAGATTAGCTGTACATGCTTGATCAAAAGCAGTGTTGGTGCCCGACGTTCCGGTGTATTTCTCCTCAATCCATATCATACAGCGTCACCTTCACTAAAAACCTGCTTAAAGAAAAGCAAAAATAAACAAACTAATCTATTAATTAAAAAAAACTATTTTACTGTTTTGGAGTTGTTGAAGTGAGGATTAATAATTTGTATTATGATTATCTGCATAAGGTGTATTATTCGGACTAGCATTCTCATATTGACTGTTATAGTTACAACGTTTCGACCGATGTTATGTCCGACCTTTTCCAGACGCATCTTTTCGTACTTAGAGAACCTCATATCGAACTCGGAACCTATACGGAATTTCGAACTTTAATCCACAGTGGTTGATTGTCCTCATTCCGTCAGACATAGCCGAGTATAAGTGTTTCCCAAGATCAAAGTGTAGTATCTGTTCCGATGGATACTGCACCCCATAGACTGGTATTAATTGCCCTTTGGGGCTTGATTTACGCCGGTCTATGGGTTTGTCCTGTGCCGTTCTAGGAGGTCCACCCTCCCAGGCTTTGCCTCCCCTCGTTGGGGAGGAGTAAGTTTATTGCTTACTTACCGGGGAATGCCGACGGGGCTGCCCAGGCATTTTTTTGTAGGCCAGAGTGCTCAACTTCTCGGGCGCTGGCTTTTCAACTCACACTTTCCCGACCTTGTGTCACATCTTACCGCTGTAGGAGGTAGATAAGTCTCAGACGAGTATTTGTGTTAATTATTTTTTTCATGGTTTTAGTAAGGATTGAACCTTCAACCTTTGGAAGACTCACTTAAAACTGAGTTCTGATCAACGTATTTAACCAGAGTTACATGACAGTTCCATGACAGTCTTCTGAAGATCTTGGCCTTTTGGCTAAGATCAAAGTGTAGTATCTGTTCCGATGGATACTGCACCCCATACTGGTGTTGTCTTGGCCTTCGGGTCTTGATTTACGCCGGTCAATGGGTCTGTCCTGTGCAGTTCTGGGAGGTCCACCTTCCCAGGCTTTGCCTCCCCTCTTTGGGGAGGAGTAAGTTTATTGCTTACTGTCTGAGGCGCCCTGCCCAGGCAATTTTTTAAGAAACTCCGTACTCTTCCTCTAGAGTACAAATTCCCACCTTCCGACCTTGTGTCACATTCTACTTTGTGGGACGTAGATAAATAGGAGTTCTGGGAGGTCCACCTTCCCAGGCTTTGCCTCCCCTCTTTGGGGAGGAGTAAGTTTATTACTTACTGTCTGAGGCGCCTCTACCGGGGAATGCCGACGGATCTGCCCAGACAATTTATAAAACCCCACTTTCCCGACCCGACCGTGGGTCACATCTTACTTGTGGGAGTAAGATAAAAACTGGCCTTGTGCCTAACTCCTGGAGAGGAGTAAATCAATACAAGAGATAATAACTGAAAATAATATAATAAATAATTAACACTGGCTGACAGAGCGAGAACAATCTAACCCGATCGAATTAAAAAAGGGTTTAATTCGAAATTTCATATGAACCGGTTTTCTCCTAAAAAGGAAGTTTCTAGGGAATATCAAATTCACAGTTTCATGTCTATGTCGGTCAGACGTTAGGCTTTTTACACTTCTTGTGGGGAGGTGTCGACAATTCCTACATACAGCACCTGACATACCTAAATGGTCACCCCTCTGGTACTGACCAGGCTCAACGTTGCTTAACATCGGTGACCTAACGAGAACCGCTGGGTCAACGAGATTATGCCGTATAGATCAGAATTGTATTTTTAATCATTCAAACGATACAAATTATGTTTACTATATGAAAAAATATATGTTGACACGTTATGTTTTCTATTTTCTAATATGTCCATGCTGTTTTTTTGTTGTTTTTTTTTAATTATTTTTTTTTTAACATAGTTCACCCCAAACAAGGCAGGCCGCTACTGTAGACGTAAGGGGCTACTGAGAAAAAAGAAAAGGGGAGATTGGGATCTGCTCAGCGAGATGTCATTAGTTTGAAATTTCTGCATGTCTGTACTGTCGAGGAAACAGGGGGCAGGGAGGGAGTTCCAGAGGCCAGCAGCACGAGAAAAGAAGCTATTTGAGTAGAAGCCTCTCCAACATCTGGGGACCTCCACAGTGAATGAATGAGATTTAGTTTATTGTCGAGTTAGTCTAGTGAATTTACGTCGAGGGGGCACCAGAGTAGCCAATTCATCGGAGCATAATCCATTGAAGTATTTGTAAAACAAGCACAAGGATGGTACATTGCGGCGATGGGACAGGGACTGGAGCTTGGTTGACAGTGAGGGACATATTAGGTTGGCGATTCTTTTTTGGACCTTGTCAAGGAGGGAGAGACTAGTAGATGATGCACCAGCCCAGATGTGGCAACAATACTCCATGCATGGGCGGATGGTGGTTTTGTAGAGATAAAGGATAATGTCAGGTGTGAGGAGTTTACTAGCACGGTAGAGGTAGGCAACCTTCTTTGCGGCAGCCTTGGCAATGTCTTCAATGTATTTGTTCCAATTCATGTTATCTGTGAAGGTTAGGCTGAGGAATTTGAATGATGAACTCTCAGGTAGCAAAGTGTAGTATCTGTTCCGATGGATACTGCACGCCTGTCCTGTGCAGTTCTAGGAGGTCCACCCTCCCAGGCTTTGCCTCCCCTCTTTGGGGAGGAGTAAGTTAATTGCTTACTGCTTGAGGCGCCCATACCGGGGAATGCCGACGGGGCTGCCCAGGCAATTTTTGATGGTCAGAGTGCTCACCTCTCGCGCGCTGGCTTTTCAACCCCCACTTTCCGACCCGACCTTGGGTCACATCTTACTTATGGGAGTAGGATAAAACTGGCCTTGTACCTAACTCCTAGAGAGGAGTAAATAATACTCTCAGGTAGGGTGTTATTTGCCATGACAATCGGTGGTTTCTATGTAATACAATCCTGTATATATATTCACATTGACACGCTGGTTACCGTCGGATTACCGAGGTAAAGTTATCTCCGGCATGGTAACTACTTAGATGGGTAACCATTTGTGAAACCTGGTCCTACTGAGTTTGCCACGTTGCAATCCAGTCGGTTCCATAGCATCACTTTAACCGTGTATGTTGCAAACATTCATGTGGCCCCTCCGGTGAGTATCTAATTCCAGTAACAATTGTAGAACTAAAGGCAACAAAGGAGTCGAGCAGATCGCTAAATCTGTACCATGTAATTTGTCAAATAAACGTTTCTGCTTTATCCATAATGGACCGACGATTATATATATATATATATATATATATATATATATATATATATATATATATATATATATATATATATATATATATATATATATATATATATATAAAGAAGAGAACTAAAAGCGAACTTTTAGGAAACGTAACCCCCATCGTGAAAAGTATACAGCTCAATATACCAGATAGAGCAGATAGATTGATAGAAGGATGAAAAGGAATTAGAAAATTGACGGCCTACCTAAAAACCACATTCTCCGCTGGACTTTTTGACACCGGAATTTTTTTCCATCGGACACTTGCTTGCATTCGGGCAGCGTGTTGCCTTGTTTTTTCCCCCACAATCTTTGTTTTACTTTTTCAGATTTTAAATTTTGGCTCTTCACCAACTTATCTATCCCAGCAATTTACTCTGATGATAAGGTTTCGATCTTTGAATAGCCTGGCTCAAGGAATAAATTAATTGCTTTTGTGTGGAATATACCTTGCATTGAGCAACTGAATTGAAAAAAAGATCTGCCGGCGTCGCTTTTCTAATTCCTTTTCATCCTTCTATCTATGTATATATATATATATATATATATATATATATATATATATATATATATATATATATATATATATATATGTATATATTATCCCTACCTCTTACCTCCCCCCCCCCCAATTTTTTTTTCTTTTTTTAATAAATATATGGTACTTCATCGGTGGGTTCAAATATAAAATATTCAGAAAAAATAAAAATAAAATAAATAAGTAATTAAAATAATAAAAACAACAAAAAATCAGTTATAGTTTTAGTTTTATTACATTTGCTGCGGATATTAATATTTACTGCGTTATAAGGAATATTGCCATCCAGACGTTTTTTTAAGATTTGAAACACCTACAATTTGACAAAGAGGTCTTCCTCGAAATATATTATGGAACACGGTCACACACATTACATCACAGTGTTGAAGTATTGCCTAATCAAGTAAGATTTGCTATATAGGAAGTAAAAAATGTTTTTAAGTTTTGAAAAAGTATATAAATTAAAATTACTTGTTTTTGTCTTACTTCTCAACGCCGACATATTTCCATTTCTTGCATTGTGATAGCCTTCTAATACACACACACACACACACACATATATATATATATATATATATATATATATATATATATATATGTGTGTGTGTGTGTGTGTGTGTGTATGTATATAGTTATATCTAGGCAGCATATTTTCTTGAAGGCAAGTATTGTTAAATATAACAGACAACTTATGTCTGGATATCCTTTCGTAGATCCTTTCCATTGTCCGAATCAGAAACTTAGTTTCAGGGGGGGTGGCCTTCAAAACCATCTATGATACGAACACATGGTGTTTACCTGACTATCCTCATTCCCCTGAAGATGGACCTGACGGATCTGAAAGTACTTGGAACACAAATGAGAACTATGGCAGATTCATCGGCCAATTTCCCCCCCCCCCGAAACTAAGATTCTGATTCAGACAATGAATCTACGAAAAGAAAACCATACATAAGTCGTCTGTTATATTAAGTAATATATATATATATATATATATATATATATATATTTACCCTTTTTCTTTTTTTTCTCTAAATCGTTTCCTCCAACTGAAATAAGTTTCCCCCCCCTCATATCTCATTCGACTTTTAGTTTTTAATTTACCATTCTGACGTTTCCTCTCAGAGGGTCAGACGACAAGGCCTTAAGGTAATTTTAACAATTTTCCTTTTTTTCCACTCGTCTGTTTCATTGATTATAATAATGCTTCCTCAAAAATTTATCCTACCATTCTGTTGTACACAAAATTTACTTACATATATATATATATATATATATATATATATATATATATATATATATATATATATATATATATATAATAATGGTAATAATCCAGGTGGAAAATATCCACAGGGTAGTAATCCAGAGAATTTTAACCGGGTTTATAAAAAGTGCTCAATATCAAAATAGAGCTTTATATATGATAATTTTATTTACACAGACATGTACAAAATGAAACTAAAAGTATACTGTTAGAGGATATAACCTATAGTGAAATAGTTCAAGCTCAATATACAAGATAGAGCAATTATAACGATAAATGAAAGAAGATAAATATGTACGAATGACAAAT
>OY744547.1:69132715-69147715 GCA_963556195.1 Sepiola atlantica
GTGGGAAGGGGGGCTGATAAACAATAATATTTTTTAAATAAATATTAAATATTTAAATACCTAGAGACATCGATGTTTCATGCTATCGCAATCTTCAGTCTAGGAACTAATTTTCAACGGTCGGTGGGCGCGAACCCCGAACACAAATCGCCACTGATTCGTAGTCGGTGATCTTAACCAAAGGGCCATCGCAAATTAATTAGTAAATGCAGAATAACTTTAACTGTAAATATCGACACGTGGCCGTCATTTACCAGGCAGCTCAGAGTGACCTTCGAACCGGTGTTCGGATCTCGCATATAGCTATTAGTACTGCTTGTTATTAAAGCTATTCGAAAAGTGCCCAGCCCTTGTGGGAAGGGGGGCTGATAAACAATAATATTTTTTAAATAAATATTAAATATTTAAATACCTAGAGACATCGATGTTTCATGCTATCGCAATCTTCAGTCTAGGAACTAATTTTCAACGGTCGGTGGGCGCGAACCCCGAACACAAATCGCCACTGATTCGTAGTCGGTGATCTTAACCAAAGGGCCATCGCAAATTAATTAGTAAATGCAGAATAACTTTAACTGTAAATATCGACACGTGGCCGTCATTTACCAGGCAGCTCAGAGTGACCTTCGAACCGGTGTTCGGATCTCGCATATAGCTATTAGTACTGCTTGTTATTAAAGCTATTCGAAAAGTGCCCAGCCCTTGTGGGAAGGGGGGCTGATAAACAATAATATTTTTTAAATAAATATTAAATATTTAAATACCTAGAGACATCGATGTTTCATGCTATCGCAATCTTCAGTCTAGGAACTAATTTTCAACGGTCGGTGGGCGCGAACCCCGAACACAAATCGCCACTGATTCGTAGTCGGTGATCTTAACCAAAGGGCCATCGCAAATTAATTAGTAAATGCAGAATAACTTTAACTGTAAATATCGACACGTGGCCGTCATTTACCAGGCAGCTCAGAGTGACCTTCGAACCGGTGTTCGGATCTCGCATATAGCTATTAGTACTGCTTGTTATTAAAGCTATTCGAAAAGTGCCCAGCCCTTGTGGGAAGGGGGGCAAAGGCATATATGCATAGCTCATTAGGTAAAACTAAGTCGAGCTCTCGGCACTTGACAATGTATACATTGAGATATTACTTACATTCAGTCAGTGTATGCTCGGCGGTTGAGTTTCAATCCCGACTTGAGGCACTAACTGGTCTAGCCGCACCGAAGAGAAATGATACAGCGAAACAGTATGTATGTGGATGACTATATATATATATATATATATACAAAATATTTTTTAATTAATATTTTAGAATGTAGTAGATAGATCGTACATTCCCTCTTTAAATTATGCCCAACAAATTAATTCCATTTATCGACTCATTTCAAACACGTTCTATTTTAATAAATACATGTGTTAATTCATCTCACCTTTGTAGACTTCGTCACACTTATTGCAAGCAATTTCATAAATGAAGTGTCGTCAATTGTTTTTCTAAAACTGTCTCATTAATCGTTGTTAAGTGTATCGGTCTGTATGCCAAGGTTATTCAAGATTTCTTGGTTGTTGAATTAGAATCAAATTACCAATATCTTTTAGTAATCAGTATTTTGGTATCTGTCCGTCTGAAGCCGAAACTCGACTCGTACTTCTTTTAATGTTCCATTGTACTACCGTTTAATGCAGAATTTAGTTTACTATACGATTTCAGACTGATGTATTGTCTTCCAATTCTCAATTAAGGATAGAGTGAAGTGTATCATCTGTTCTGGTGTCAGAAGTCTATCCACACAGGCATTGCTTCCCCCTTTTGTAAGGATTATGTTGTATATGTCGTTCGTTATGATACGATCCTCACAGGTATTATCTGCCTTTTGTTAGGGTAGTGGTGGTGCAGTGTCTGTTCTATGGTCATGATACAATCCTCCCAGGGATTATGTTCTCCTTTTTGTTTGGAGAGGGTATTGATATACTCTGGTCGCATTTTTATGTTATTCTACAAAATAAATATTGTTTGTTTTTATTATTTTATCCTTTTTTTGACTTGTTAATTATGAAAAATTTTGTTCGATCACTTTGTATAGGTCTGTACTTTAAATGCAACTACCAAGAAAAACGTATGTTAGTTATCGCATACAATAACAAATTTATACGCAAGTTCCTACAGCGATCCTCCCAGGCTGTGGGCTCTTCATCCAAAATCGCTTCTGGGGTCTCGTCGTCACCCGATAACTCCGTCTCGGGGATCAGAATTCTCGCTTTGGAATCAAAGACAGCAGAATAACAGAAAAAAGTACTATATCCCCCGGTGTTTGAGAAAAGTCACTTGATTAGGCTGTTGACGAGGTCTTCTTCTTTGCTACCGACAGGGAGGAAAAATAACGAATCTGCAGAGTTGGGTGGCCTTCCGTCTTGCTTCAGTCATCGTCGATTCTCAAGTCATTTCTTTAAACGTTTTATCAGGTCAAGCTTCTCACTCAGAGGTCTCGCTCCTTGTGCCTATCTTTTCTTGTATAAGGTCATTTCGTCTCGTTAGTGCCATTACAGTAGACAATGGCCAAAAAATGTCAACTACTTGAACCCTTCTAACCGTTATATTCTGTGCTAACGTTGTCTCTGCGAATTAAAATAACCAAATAACTACTCGAATAACATTTTTTAATCGTTTACATCAATAAATCTAATTTACTGCGTAGTGTCTGTGTTATTGGTTGTGTTGATGTAAAGTCAAACATTAGAACTGGCGCCTAAGACCGCACTAGATTTAGCAGGGTTAAAAGACTTATAATTTGATGAAGAGGTCTTACCTCGAAATATATTATGGAATCAAGTTACACACACTAGATCACTGTTGAGAAGTTGATATCAAATCATGTACTAAAAATACTTCGTTTTTGTCGTCCTTTCCAACATCGGTATATTTTTAATTTTAAATTGTTGCAGCCTTCTATGACACTTCTATATAAATAGTACACATGATGCCACATCACCTTAATAGTATATTAGCGTTATTAAAAGGAGATTTTTAAGTAAAGTTATTCATGCATTTTCTTCTGACTATATATATATATATATATATATATATATATATATATATATATATATATATATATACATATAAAAGGAAATGGTAGTTTGCGTGAAGCATTGCAAGTAAATATGTAGGTGAGAATTCAGAGGCAGGAGCAATGTAATGTTGAAAACCGCAATGTGGAATAAAAATGAACAAAAATAAATGACAAGAGACGGCAAATCTCGGATCAATTCATTTATATTTCAAAATTTAAATATAAAGACAGTAAATTGTAAAATTGTGACCTCACTGTTAAATATTTGAAGGTCCGGAATAATAGAGACTTTAATAATTTCGAAAGTAACAACCTCTCTTTTTCAAAATAACAACAGAAGTTGGACTGTCTGTGTTAGGTGAGGAGAGGCAAGTGGACGCTGCTATTCAAAAGATAAAAGAAAAAATATTTATAAAGTTAGTATATATATATATATATATATATATATATATATATATATATATTTATGTATATATACATATATTATTGTGAAAATATATGTTTTAGCATATACTTTCAATACTTTATATTTACCAATCTTTTCAAATTTAAGCTCGATGAATGTCAACCAGTAACAACAGAGCATATATAAGTAAAGTTTATTTACATTCCAAAAGCCCAGATTTAAAAAAAGTTATTCCCAAATCTTTAAAAAAAAAACAGCTTTCAGTGCGAATTATTTTACGAACCGTTTCATTTAAAGTAAAGCAAACAACAGTATTATGTCAATATTGGATCTGTTCAGCCTGTAAGAACAAAGTACATAAAAAGTTCCTAATTAAAAAAATTATACAACGTATTTTGACATGAAAGACACACGTTCAGAAGAAAACTCTTTGCCCAGAATTAATGCATACCAATTTAGTACTAATGTTCGAGAGTGACCCATTTTCAATGTAATACAGAAAAAACATATAAAATGTCAGTTTTTGTTATTGCAACAGTAATCAGGGTTATTTATATTAATGGTAAAATCTTAAATATAATTACGTTTAAGATAACGTATGGGCGGGAAACACACATACAAACAAACAAGCGACGCATTCACACAATATTATAAACATGGTAGAAGACATATGCAAGACAAGAAGAAGCAGTAATATAAAAATACTCAATGATAACTGAAATAATGTAACGATGAAAAGTATTGACTTCACATTGTTTGATTCCTGATCAAAAACTGTCGCCATCGTAACAATCTTTCGAACCGGAATATTTTTAAAAGTCGAACCAGAAGACTTTTTTATTCTACAGAACAGTCTGAAAAGCAGCTGAAGACAAAATAGCTTGGAAGAATTAAATGTCGATGTTTCAGATGCAATGCTATTAAGGGTTGAGTCTAAAATCCGACAATATAACTTTATATATTCGATGTTGAAATGTTGGAAACTCTGATGTTTGTTCTAATATATTTATTATATATTATTCACAGAATGTGTTTTGTCGTCTCACAGCTGTTCAGTTGGATTAGAAGTTGAAACTGTTTTCACGCTGCGATACAGAACTTGAAGGCCAGACGACTTGTAACTCTGATCATCAAACAGGAATATTACATATAGTTTGACCCAAATATACATTATAGCGCGTATGTGTTTTGTATACATACGCTAACAGTTGTCTAGAGAAGTCTGTCTTACTTATTAAACCAACAAAAGTGGAAACAGATGCCTCACACGTATGGATTGTAGTGTTATGTCTGGTTATGGAATATATATATATATATATATATGGGGTAAGGTACACGCTAATCCATGAAAATAAAATGCCGTGGTAGACAAAATGTATGAAAAATAGGACAAATAAAAAACAGGTTAAAGTTCAGGAGAAAAACAAAAACAAGAGATTTAACCGGTTTCGTTCGTGTTGTTGAACGTCTTCAGAAAAAGTGAAGACGTTCGCCAACACGAACGAAACCGGTCAAATCTCTTGTTTTGTTTTTCTCCTGCACTTTAACTAATTTTCTGTTTGTCATTTTTTTCACACACACACACACGCACACACACACACACACACACACACATATATATATATATATATATATATATATATATATATATATATATATATATATATATATATTCTTTGTGGAATAAAACTTATTATTGCTATATGCAGTTCATATTTATTTTTAAACATGATGAAATTAAAAGATAAGAAAATGAAAAGGCAAGCTGACCGGTTTCGAACCTCGCTCAACATGGCTAGACCAAGGCTAAGATTAAGAGAATATTTGTATGCGTATTATAGCGAGAGAAAGGGGGAGGAGAAACAAATTGAATCAAATAGAAACTACATTAAGTCCGAGAAGATTCTCTTCTTGTTTACAGAAAGAAGGTCTCAAAGACTTAATGTAAATAGTTTCTAGAATCTTCAGATGAAAAGGAGAGTGTTACATACGGAGAATGGAGAATAAATCAACACTGAAAATTGAGGCACAGGAACGGTTTTTATGAGATGTTCGGTGATAGAAGGCCCGTATGTATCATCCAAGACATCATTTGCCTAACGAATTTTTTGGCCACGTGTTGTTTTACCAGGATGTCCAATCTCTGAGATGGTCGCCAAACGTAGTGCGAACTGCAACTACATTTAAATAAATAAATAAATAAATGAATTATCATGGTGGAAACGAATAAAAAAAAACAATGCCAAAAACTGGCAATAATGACCAACCCTTACCCTAACAACACCCTAACCCTAATCCCTAAACTTAAACCTAATCCTAACCCTAACCCTAACCCTAATCCTTAAACTTAAACCTAATCCTAACCCTAACCCTAACCCTAATCCCAACCCAAACTCTAATGCTTACCCTAACCCTTACCTTAACTCTAACCCTTATCCTAACCCTAAACCCAAACTGGTAGTAATGACCAACCACGTCACATTCCTATAGAGGTTCCATGATCTAAAGCTAGTTATCCAAGACGAGAACAGAAAACCGAATAATTTGAATAATACATCTTACACACATTTTTTTAACTCTTGCATGTTTTGTCTATTCTCCCGGGCAACGGCGTGTCGCCATGCTTGTTTCCAATATACGAATAATTATATTTAAAAAAATCCTAAGTATAAAAGACCATGTGAAAGACCGACAGAGTGACAAAAAGAAATTCGAGGACGCATTTTGAAATAGAAGCCATTTTGTTTTTTGTCACCCGTATTCAGTCCTCGGTAGGCAGAGAGAGAGAGAGAGAGATGCACGTTTTAAAATAAAAATGCGACACACTTTATAAATATTATGTTTTTTGTCGATACTCCCGGGAAACGGCGAATAGCCATGCTAGTTTGTTTTTGTTTTTTTGCGTTTTTTTTAATATACGACGAATTAGTTTTAAATAGTCCTAAATTTAAGAGACTGAAAAACTGACTAGAAAAAAATTGAGGACGAATTTTGAAAGGGAAGCCATTTTGTTTTTGTCAAGCATTATTAGTGTTCTCCGAATCATCTGTAGCGGTCGCAGAGTCCTATTTTCTGTGGGCGTTGTCTTCTTCCCATGCCTTTGTAACCGAGAACAATTAAGTTGTACAGAGTGCGCAGTGCTTCATGCGACGAAGTGTGTCTTGTTTTACGCAGAACAGCGACATCCTCGCAGATGATTTCTCTCTCGCAGTTTTCACCGAGAAAATCATCCAAGAACACAGTAACATTGTTTTTGTTTTTCTAATGTTCACACGGTAAAAAAAAACAGCCATTCAGTCATCGTAAGATATCAATTACTTAATGGTAAACTAAGATGGCGACCGTGTTTATACTCACGAAGCCTTGTTTGTTCGCCGTTTTATTTACTGATAAGCGAAGTTTTTAACCGCCAACTCCAGTAACATACATATGTTTACGGACATAAGTATATGTATATATATATATATATATATATATATATATATATATACTTACGGATAGTTTGGCAGCAAATTGTTATTAAGACAGGCTTCATTAAAATCCACGGAGTTCTGCTTTTTTGAGATTTTCTTGGTTAGTCGTTCGACTCTTCGAGCGAGTTTACGATCGTGTCGTAGGAGCTAGTGCAGTATAGCACCCATCGTTATGGATAAAAAAATCTATACATATGTAAATCAATAAAACATAAATAGATTAAAGAATAAAAAAGAAAAAAAAGCTATAAAAATGGAAGCTGAAAAAGACCCATATTAGCTAAAATCAACCTCCTGAACATGGACGAGACGTCCGAAAGCGCCCGAGATTTGACCCAAACCATAACGATGGGTGCTATACTGCACCAGCTGCTACCACACGATCGTAAAATCGCTCGAAGAGTCGAACGACTAACCAAGAATATCTCAAAAAAGCAGAACTCTGTGGAATTTAATGAAGCCTGTCTTAATATATATATATATATATATATATATATGAAGAGTTCGAATGCAAAACGCGATAAACGCCATTTTAAAAATCACGAAATGTTAAAAACTCGACGACATCCCAAAACTATGTGTTACATGATATGATACCGAGATAATTACTTTTTTTATTTCAATTTAAATCAGCTTTTATTCGAAGTCTAGATTTAATATATTTGTGTTTTCATATTTGAACGAATTGAATTCTCTCTCTCTCTTTCTCTGTCTATCTCTCACTCTCTCTCTTTCACTCGCTCTCTCTCTTTTATATATATATATATATATATATATATATATATAATGAAAGAAGTGAGGCTACCAACATTTGTACAACACTTTTTTCAATAATTGTTTATTATTTTATTATTGTTATAATTTTATAATCTGATAATTTCATAACGCGTTTCAAGCATGTGTGCTCTCTTCAGATGTTCGTTCCATTTGGAAAAATGTTTTTATTTTTAACAGTTTCGCGTTTCTGCATGTCCGCGCGTGTGGGTTCCTGTGTCTGTGTTTTCTTATTTGTTTACTTCTCTGGGTCAAAGTTATGTGTGTGTTTATAGTGTGTTTGCTTCTGACGTTTATCTTTCTGGTCATCTTCGTGTGTGTGATTACATTTTGGTCAGAATCTCCGCTTATAGAATTGCCCTTGAGATTTGATGACTCTGCCGTCACTCTGTCTGCGTGTATATATACACACACACACGCATATATATATATATATATATATATATATATATATATATATATATATATATATATATATATATAATAATAATAATAATAATAATAATAATAATAATAATAATAATAATCATAATAATAAAGTTATTCCCGTTGTAAATTGGAACGCTTGGAACCATAACGAAAAGCCAGCATAATGGCTTAAACAGATTGACGAGACAATTTCTTTTCCAATTCTGCAAAAGGCTTGCATATCAAGAACGGCGAAAGTGTTAAAGTAATTGATTTGATGTTCAAAAAAGAAAAATCCAACTAATAATATCCAAAAGTTGAGACTACTACGATATAATAATAATAATAATAATAATAATAATAACAGCAACAACAACAATAATAATAATAATAATAATAATAATAATAATAATAATAATAATAATAATAATTATTATTATTATTATTATTATTAATATAATAATGTTTGATACAATACAATTTACAGTACTGATGAAAACAGCTAAAACCTTCAGAAAAACTCACGAATGCGGAAACCAACCCACATGAATTGCGAACCCTAACCTTAACCCTAATCCAAAACCTAACTTTAACCCTAGATATTACCCTAACTAATCACGTGGAAGTAGCAATATAAATAAAACAAAAACATCGAATAAACAGCACCACAGAACCAACAACAAAAATTCAAAAAATCCGCCACCCCCCAAAAAATGTGATGGCACTACCCTCTGTTGATACTGCACAAAATAGTCCTGAAACGTAACAAAGGATGAAAAGCCAGAGGAAGATGAACAATAAACAAAAATCCACTGAAAAGGTGCTGAGAGTACTAGGACCTCGGGTAGGTTTACACAAGTCTCAGAGAATACCAATATTTTTACCCCGCCTAATAAACCGGTATCGTCCGGGCATTTGGGTCTGGATTTACGCCGGTATATTGGGGGTTGTCTGATCCTGTGCAGTTCTAAGAGGTCCACCCTCCCAGGCTTTGCCTCCCCTCTTTGGGTAGGAGTAAGTTTATTGCTTACTGTCTGAGGCGCCCCTACGGGGGAATGCCGACGGGGCTGCCCAGGCAATTTTTAAATGGCCAGAGTGCTCACCTCTCGGGCGCTGGCTTTTCAAACCCCACTTTCCCGACCTTGGGTCACATCTTACTTGTGGGAGTAGGATAAAACCTGACCTTGTGCCTAACTCCTTGAGAGGAGTAAATCTATACTCACATTCTTGGCCTTTTGGCTAAGATCAAAGTGTAGTATCTGTTCCGATGGATACTGAACGCCTGTCCTGTGCAGTTCTAGGAGGTCCACCCTCCCAGGCTTTGCCTCCCCTCTTTGGGTAGGAGTAAGTTTATTGCTTACTGTCTGAGGCGCCCCTACGGGGGAATGCCGACGGGGCTGCCCAGGCAATTTTTAAATAGCCAGAGTGCTCACCTCTCGGGCGCTGGCTTTTCAAACCCCACTTTCCCGACCTTGGGTCACATCTTACTTGTGGGAGTAGGATAAAACCTGACCTTGTGCCTAACTCCTTGAGAGGAGTAAATCAATACTCACATTCTTGGCCTTTTGGCTAAGATCAAAGTGTATTATCTGTTCCGATGGATACTGCACGCCTGTCCTGTGCAGTTCTAGGAGGTCCACCCTCCCAGGCTTTGCCTTCCCTCTTTGGGTAGGAGTAAGTTTATTGCTTACTGTCTGAGGCGCCCCTACCGGGGAATGCCGACGGGGCTGCCCAGGCAATTTTTAAATGGCCAGAGTGCTCACCTCTCGGGCGCTGGCTTTTCAAACCCCACTTTCCCGACCTTGGGTCACATCTTACTTGTGGGAGTAGGATAAAACCTGACCTTGTGCCTAACCTCTTGAGAGGAGTAAATCAATACTCACATTCTTGGCCTTTTGGCTAAGATCAAAGTGTATTATCTGTTCCGATGGATACTGCACGCCTGTCCTGTGCAGTTCTAGGAGGTCCACCCTCCCAGGCTTTGCCTCCCCTCTTTGGGTAGGAGTAAGTTTATTGCTTACTGTCTGAGGCGCCCCTACCGGGGAATGCCGACGGGGCTGCCCAGGCAATTTTTAAATGGCCAGAGTGCTCATCTCTCGAGCGCTGGCTTTTCAAACCCCACTTTCTCGACCCGATCTTGGGTCACATCTTACTTGTGGGAGTAGGATAAAACTGGCCTTGTGCCTAACTCCTGGAGAGGAGTAAATAATACCTCTACTGAGTACATGACCATAAATGTTGCTTACCAAAACATCTGACTTCAGTTGCATAACGAGATATACCAAAGTATCGATGATACCAAACTACGTGTTAAGATGAGTCTACTTAATTATTCATTTGTGCTAGAAAGCTCTATCTGAAATAATGTTGAGGACATTTTATTGAGACACAACAGTCATGGATATTCGAGTCAGTTACGTAACTAATGATTGGACGAGTGCTCTCGAAAAAATAATTATTTAGTTTTACACACACACACACACACACACACACATATATATATATATATATATATATATATATATATATATATATATATATATATAATATATGTAAGAAACTGCCCTTTTTTTATTTTAAACCAGGAAAATGTGATTTTGCAAAAAAAATAAAGTGACAAAGTAAAAGATTAGCCTTTTTAAGTTACTATTTCATATATATATATATATATATATATATATATATATATATAATAATGGTAATAATCCAGGTGAAAAATATCCACAGGGTGGTAATCCAGAGAATTTTAACCGGGTTTATAAAAAGTGCTCAATATCAAAATAGAGCTTTATATATGATAAAATAAAAAATAAAATTATCATATATATATATATATATATATATATATACATATATGTATGTAATTAATCCTCTCTAACTAGTATTAGTGCTCTGGTCATATTCTATTTTGTTTATAATGTACTATATTTCAATCTTTTTATTCTCTCTTTTTTATTATTACCTTCGAGTGTTAATAAAAATATATAGAGAAATGTAGAGATTGAGATGAAAATATATATATATATAATATATACAATATATATATATATATAGAGAGAGAGAGAGAGAAAGAGATAGAGAGAGAGAGAGAGAAAAATGTAGATAGATTGAGATGAATATGAAGAGAGATAGAGAGTGATAGAGAGAGAAATATAGATAGTTTCAGATGAAGATAAAGAGAGAGAGAGAGAGAGAGAAAGATAGAGAGAGAAATAGGGAGAGTGAGATAGATTGATAGAGGGAGTGGAAGAGGGTTATATATTATAATACAATATGAGCGTGTGGTAAAAAAAAACATTAAGTGAAAAACAGTGAAAGTGATACACAAAAAATCTACTTAAATATGGGTAACTTGGTTCGTTATTTCACATTTCGTTTCATTTTACTTCTGTCGAAGTTCTCAGCAATCAAACGGGCTTCATTTTGGGGCTAACACTTGACCCCTATATAAGATACATAGATATTCTTATTTGATAATAACAGATAATCGGTACAATAAAAATAAAGTGTTTTCAAAACATTAATTAATATTTTCATGAAGTATATCTTGTGACGAAAATATATAGGAAAATAGCCTTAGGGAAACAAACGTTGATTAGTGCAGACTTGGTATGATTAATTACTTATATATATATATATATATATATATATATATATATATATATATATATATATATATATATATATATATATATATATTATTTAAATATATAATATATATAAGGAATTAACCATATTAAGTCTGCACTAATCTACGTTGTATATATATATACATATATATATATGTGTATGTATATATATATATATATATATATATATATATATATATATATATATATATATATGTATGTATGTATACATATATAAGTCGAGCATAAATGTGGCAGGTCATACATACATCGAAGGTTCGATCCCTGCACGGTGAGACATGCTCATGACGGCTTATAACCAGAACGCGCGTCCATAAAAATTAATTTGTAAATTAATTATAAAAATCTGTATACAATAAATTGGTTTATAAATTAATCTCTATCTCTCTCTATCTCTATCTCTCTCTCTCTCTCTCTCTATATATATATATATATATATATATATATATAGATATATATATATATATAGTAAACTATGAAAATATATTTATGGCAATTAAGCTCCACAGAGGCTCCAGGGGGAATCTTCAGGCTACAATGCATGGAGTTATTATAGATTATAAACTTTTATGTGGATACATAAAATAGTAATATATATATATATATATATATATATATATATATATATATATATATATATATATATATATATATATATATATATGATTCTGATCAGAGTAGGTAGACACCCCGGAAACGACGTCGTCTGTAGGTATAAAACACTTTAATATTTAAAAATATTTATAGTCAATGCCCCTTTAAGATTTAATAGTCTTACTAGTAAAGCCCTGTTTGCATTTACCAGATTTTTGTCATCCTACGATTAAGTAAAGTTTCGCTTGAGCGGTGAACACTATCGACAACATGACCTTTGACATCGCCTCTCGGGTAAGTGTACGTAAAATTCAATTAGTGTGATTTCTCGCGGCCGTGTGGGTTTGGGTGTTAGGCTATTGATTCTATGCTGAATCTACGGACTGCGTTCGAGCCCATGCGCCCGCTTAAACACTCCCTCTTTATATATATATATATATATATATATATATATATATATATATATATATATATATATATATATATATATATATATATATATATATAACTATATCATTTGCAAACTTATATATGGATTGACCTGTGTGTACCCACTTACATGTTTGTCGATGTATCAGATATAAATAAACTCAAAGAGATTTAACGATATAGGTATTACATAGACAGACTGAAAGATATGTAAGTATGTATACACTGATTAATATGTCAATTGTAAATAGGCATGTCTATATGTATGTATGTATGTGTGTATGGGTTTATACGTATGTATAACAATATATAAATAAAGATAAAAACATATAGTGTTATAGATAGAGTATGGCGGACTTAGATAGAGAGATATACATGCAAGTATATATATATATTTATATATATTTATATATATATATATATATATATATATATATATATATATACATATATATATTTACATATATGTATATATATATATATATATATATATATATATATATATATATATATTTACATGTATATATATATATATATATATATATATATATACAGGGTGGGCCAAAATAAGGGTCCTATCTTTAAATTTGAATAACTTGAATTTGAATAACTTCCACAAAATAAAAGTTAAACTCACCAAACTTTATGTGTGTGTAGACTGACCCTTCCGAGATTTTTTGAAATAAACAAAACAAATTTTAGCCGAAAAACACTGTTTAAAACTTACAAAAACTAAAGTATTGTTTTTTACACTGTTTTGAGTTTTTTAAGCAAAAATAATGTTTTCTAAATGAGGGTACGTTCCTTAGGGCTAATACGGCTCATGCTTGCTTCGGAAGGGGTCCTTTACTTATTCTAAAAAAAAAAATTTAAAAAAATCAATAAATAAAAAAGTTATGAATTTTTTAAAATATGACCCTTATTTTTGCCCACCCTATATATATATATATGGAGAGTGACAATTAGAAAGACACAAAGTATATAGATATATGAATAGAGTGGGTTGAAATAAGATATACACCTGTATGTAGACGTATTTAAAGATCGATATATAGATGGAGTTGGATAATTTTGGATAATTTTGTTCAATCAGACTACACTACTCATTTTGAGTGTTATCACCACAACGTTTCGGCCGCTGCAACCTCCGGTCTTCTTAAAGTGTATCTCTTCAAACTCGAGAATATTTCTGTCGAACTCGGAAATATAGACGGAATTTCGAACGGAACCCTTTCTTAAATCCACGGGGGTAGCATGCTCTCGTTCCATCTGTCATGACTGGGAAGAAGTCTTCAGTAATTCACAATTCTTCGTATCGCCCGCACTGAGGATTGAACCTTCAACCTTCAGATGACTGTCACTTGCAACTGAATTACACTTAGTACTATATCCACTGCGGCCGAAACGTTGTGATGATGACACTCAAGATGAGAAATGTAGTCCGAATAACCAAAATTATGCAAATTATTAATCCACATCTCAAAAATTCAGAAATATAGATGGAGTTGATCGATAGTTATATATAGAGGCATACATATATAGAGATATAGATAAGGGTGAGATAGATAGATAGATAGATAGATAGATAGATAGATAGATAAGGGTGAGATAGATAGATAGATAGATAGATAGATAGATAGATAGATAGATACATATTGTGATAGGTAGGTCGATAGATAGATAGAGAGATAGATAGATAAATAAATAGATAGAAAGATAGATAGTAAGATAGATATAGATAGATAAATAGACATATAAATAGAAAAAAATATATATATAGATAGATAGATAGCTTAATAGATATATAGATAGATAGATGGATAGATAGATAGATAGATAGATAAATAGATAGATAGATAAATATATATATATATAGAGAGAGAGATAGATAGATAGATAGATGGATAGATGGATAGATAGATAGATAGATAGATAGATAGATAGATAGATAGATAGATAGATAGATAGATAGATAGATAGATAGATAGATAGATATATAGATAGATAGATAGATAGATAGATAGATAGATGGATAGATATATAGACGGGTAGATAGAAATATAGATAGGTAGATAGATAGATAGATAGATAGATAGATAGATAGATAGATAGATAGATAGATAGATAGATAGATAGATAGATAGATAGATAGAAAGCACTTGGTCGCATTCTATCGAGCCGTACAATATTCATCCCC
>OY744547.1:69170215-69222715 GCA_963556195.1 Sepiola atlantica
AGAGGCGCCATATACATACATATATATATATATATATATATATATTTAAATGTTGAAATTAAATTAAAGATAATTGAATTATCGTTTAATAATAATCTATCGTAGTAATATAAAGCTCAATATATTGAATAGAGCAATCAATTCTAGAGATGAAAGATGAGAATAAAAAATTGTAAAGATGCAATATTTATTTAGAACATCAAAAGTTTGAAGCAAGGAACTTCATATCCTGAATCCACTTTTGATGTTCTAATAAATATTGTATCTTTACAATTTTGTTTATATATATATATATATATATATATATATATATATATATATATATGTTTACTTCTATTAAAATAGGTTCAGCATTTGAGGCTGTTAGCGTAGTATATTTTTATGATACTACACTTAAGTTTTTCTGTCGTCGGGCAGTGAAGGCAATTTTATTTTTACCTCGATCCAGTGTGTCTCTTTTGTCGAGATGGGTTCTCTCTACATTAACAATCGACTTCCTGCCTAACACTGCTGTTGTAGTGACCCAAGTATATAGAAACCCCTTTAATAAGGAACTTAGAAAACCGGATGGATTAATTAAGAACAACTATTCAGTGTGCAATTTATACAAGTGTTCCGGTAAGGAACTTATGCCAATATTGTAGATTTGTCAATCTATCATAAATACTGACTGAGACAACTGTTACAGAAACAAACAAACAATAAAATGTTCTTTTTAATTACAAGTAGATTTATCACAAGGTTCACGTATTCTGACGTGAGATCAAGCGAACACAACAATGAAATCGCGCTTTTTGTATAACGAACCAAGTCAGCTGCTCCTCAAGTCATATTCAGAATTATCTCCCTTTGTCCCTGTTCGTGTTTTACAAGTACGTCCACGTACTGTGCTCTTGCAAACTTACTGCATTCATTTGTAGCCCCTCAACAAATATAACCAAAACCAACCCGACTAGAAGACAAAATTCCACCACTACACAGATTCCAGAAAGAAATTCTACTATCAAGCTGCTCTCATCGGACCGGTTGCCTTTGGAATACCTTCCCTGCTTCCTGTTTCCCCGACTGTACCAACGTGTATAAATTTAAATGTAATGTGAACAAGCGTCTTGCTGCGCAACTCCCCATTTAGGATGGTCCTATAAATCTGGCCTCCAATAGTTTTGTATAAATAAAGTAAAAACAAAATAAAATTATATATATATATATATATATATATATCATTTTATTTTTCAAGTGACTCGGGTTTCGAATCCTGAGTTCGGATATGTTCTATTGATGTGCCCAAACGAGGAGGAAACTCGAGTCTAGGACTTCCGGTTTGTGGCTTTCATGGTTTGTGTTATCCGCGGCGTTGTCTGATTGTGGAAATAATATATATATATATATATATATATATATATACTTGCAGGAAGAACCGACGTTGCTCGGAATTTGATGAGGATCACTGCTATGTACTTCTTCACTTTTTTCACTATACTCATAACACCATATTACTTTCAAACCCTAACCCAAATTCGAAACCCTTACCCCGCCTTCCGTTTCGCCCCCCTTACATAGTCGAAGGGAGCAGAAATCTTGGAAAACTCCCTGAATTAGTCTCTTATCCATATGGTTTTAATTTCATTAAAATAGGATATACGAATTTGAAGTGTTAAGATGTTTCTCTCCTCATGATTCACTTATATATGAGGGAACGTAGATATTCGACAGATAGTTGAGAACGGAGAAATTCGGGACCACTTCCATTGTATTCCCCGGGGAATTGTCTACGTATGATATAAATTTCATGAAAATAGGACATATTTAAAATTGTAAATCAGGTTCGTTCCCATAGTTTCATTAGGTTATGGGAGCACTTAGAGGTTCTAGCCTAGTAATAAAAGTACTGATATATAGTGATAAGTAGTAAGACTACACATAGAAAACACCAGTATAGTTTTAAGGCTCCCAAAATTCATACTAGAACTGTCCGTAAGGACCCGTGGCCCAGTACATTGGATATAATACTAAGTTCAAAGTGATAGTCACCTGAAGGTTGATACGAAGAATTGCGAATTACTGAAGACTTCTCCCAATCATGGCTGACGGAACAGGGGCATGCTACCCCACTGGATCAAATAAAAGGTTCCGTTCGAAATTTCGTCCAGATTCCCAAGTTCGACAGAAATAGTCCCGAGTTCGAAGAGATACACCTGAAGAAGGCCGGAGGTTACAACGGTCGAAACTTTGTGATGATAACACTCAAGATAGGAAATGTAGTCCGAATAACAAAAATAATACAAATTTCATTGCCTTCAGTAAATTTTACAGAAGAATACACTTTATCATTAAATGTAGATTCTCTAACCTTTGTTTCTATAGGGAACACACATAACTTGAGTTTTTTTTATATAGATATATCTTCATAAACGTATGTTTATATATTTTATGTACATCATTCACTCCTAAACTAAATCGACCGGCCATTATTAATTTTGAAACGCAGCTGAAAGGCGTGAGAGGTCTGCATGTTGGCTATATTTAGTTTATATTTTGTTTAAAGGAAATGACGTAAAGGGGGGGGGGAGACCCTTCGTGAAAATTCACATACCTCTAATGTTTATAACATTTGAACTATAGGAATTAGATATCAATAAATAGTTCATAAATTTGATTCCTTTCGAGTATTTTACAAGGGTTTTTAGCGGGCATAACATTGGTACCACCTCGCATTTGAAAATTCATTAAACATCAATGAAATAGGACTTCTTGAATTGTAAGATCACTGAAGCTTAAATATTATATTTAAGAGAGTTTCTAGAATGAAAATCGCGTTACCGATTTCGATCAAAATTTGAATAAGTATTCTAGACATAAGGTTTATTGTCATTATTTCTTGATGTTATCTTCTCAAGGGGACTTTAATATGATGCTAAACTGTTCTGTTCGGCTAATCAATTTTACCCATTCTTGCAGGTGTATTTTTCTAATATATATATATATATATATATATATATATATATATAATAGAATATATATTGTGTGTGTGTATTTAGGCAGCATATTTTCATTTAGGCAAACATTATTAAATAAAACGGAGTGTTTTTGCTTGATATGACTTTTAATTTGTTTTTTCAATTTTCCGAATTGTCTATTTTATGTTTTGGTCAAATTGGTGTATGTAAGTTCCGTGGGTTTCTTGTTCCATTTTCTTTCCTTTTTCCCCGAGTACTTTCGATTTGATTCGTCAAATCATCTTCACGTCGTGTTAGTCTTGGTGTATTTACAAATATGTATTTACTGTTGAGATTTTTATTTATTATAACGGCTAGTAATTTACAACTTTTAAAAAAGGGTTTATGATATGGAGATGTTACATGAGAGCGTGATTACGTTCTAAGAGTATGCAAGATTCAAAAGTTTGATTGGTTAACTGCTAGGAATTTGATTACGTTCTAAGCGCGTTCAAGATCCAACCGTATTATTGCTTATATATATATATATATATATATATATATATATATATATATATATAGATAGTCTAAAGAAGCTTTGAGTTATGTTAAACAAAACGACAAAAAAAAGGAAAAATGCAGTTTAAATTCCCAGAGAAACTAACTAAATCCGAAATATTGCAGACTGAACATTCGTTGGAAAATTCATAAATAAATAAAAAATATAATACTAAGTAAATAAAATAAAAAGGGGGATTAAGTATCTAACAGTGAAACAAAAACAGGAGACCTTAAGCGTCTAATATTAACACGGGGATCATCAGCTGTTTACCATGTAACTGTTTCGGAGATTTAAAAACAGGACAGTTATATGCATGGCTCTCCAAGTGTACAGATCAAACTACCATTTCCCCAATCAAGTGTCGAAATAATTCAGCTAATATATATATATATATATATATATATATATATATATATATATATGTGTGTGTGTGTGTGTGTTTGTGTGTGTGTGTGTGTGTGTGTGAAAGAAAGAGGGACAGGGCGGAAGGAGAGAGAGAAAAAGGGGAGAGATATTTAGCATTTGAAGAAATAAAAAGTAAATACACAGCCTTTTCTAAATCTAATCTTTTGATTAAATCTAATCTTTTGGTTAAAAACAAAGAATGGTAAGACTAGTTTTTCTAAAATAGGTCTGAAAATACTTATAAGTCCCCTCATGAAAAAGTGGTATTTTCTAAATAGGAAATACAGCATTGATACAAACGATTGGTATTCCAATGGGGTTCGATCCTGCCCTCTTTTGGGCGTAAAATAATATTTACTCATCATATAAAACTACCTTATGTATTTATTGACAACATTCAAGATGATTCCTTCTGACACACGGTGTTTTTCTGAAATCGACCGCTTGGGTATTCTAGGATTACCACCAAAGGCGTGCTGTACTTGTCGAATTAATTCGGCTTCTCTAATGCTATTGTGGTACTTTTTTTCGCATTTCCGTGACTTTGCGCAATAAACGTTCGGGCAGGTCTCGGGGGCGCCCGAGAGTTGACGAAACTATTAACCAATCAGGTTGCAGCAGATATTAGACGATCAGGTAGCAAGCAAGCAGACGATAACTTTTGGAAGGAATCAACTTTTAACGATCCGCAGCGCGTTAAAAACATAATTTCTACGATATGTGTCAGCACGTTGACTCTCCTGAATGACACATTGAGTTCTGTCAGCAACGCTCATTTTTAGCTAAAGACGATCTCTAAACTCTAACCCAGAAAATATCAAAAAGAAAAAAAAAACATTAAAAAAATGAAAAACAAACAAACAAGAAATTGGTTAAACACAGTGGTTTCGTTGTATGTTATATAAATAAATAATCTTTTGAAACTTTTTGGTGCAAAAAAAAACCATTTTATTTAAAAAACATTTTATTATAAATGGTGTCTTTAACAAAAAAATAAACATCTAATTAATAACAGTTATTTAGTTATGGTTTGTTCGTTCTTTACTTTTATATATATATTTTACTTTGATTTTCTTCGTCTGAATTTATCGTCTGCCAATCATTAATTTATCGTTTGGAAGTTTTCGCCTCGTCAAATATCGGGCGCTTCCGAGACCTTCCCGAACGTTTACAACGTGAAGTCACGGAAACGCGGTGAGTTCTCTATACAAGTACCAATTTTCTAAAGTTGTGTTTTTTTTTTCATCTTTCGTTGCAATTCTTCTTCATTTGAAGTTATAAGTCAAGTAAATTCGTATGAATCACAATCGTATTACTTTGTTGACTGGTTTGATTCTGGTGTTGGCATTCTTGCAGGAAGGAGCACATAGTGTTGCCAACAATCCTAAGTAAAAGTAATATTATGGAATCGAATGGATTCGAACTTTGCACACCCAGGTCGTCAGTCCTCGTCGTCGTTATTTCTTGGATGCCTGTTCATTACTTACTAGACTATACTGTTTCCGGTGTAGTTTGCCACACAGTAATAACATAACTTCCGACAGAAAGGGTAAAGGTAACAGTTAAGGTTACGGTACTTAGGGTTAGGGTTAGGGTTAAGAGCTAGGGTTAGGGTTAAAGTTAGGGTTAGGGTTAGGGTTAAGGGCTAGGGTTAGGGTTAGGGTTATGGTTAAGGGCTAGGGTTAGGGTTAGGGTTAGGGTTAGGGTTAAGGGCTAGGGTTAGGGTTAGGGTTAGGGGTAGGGGCTAGGGTTAGTGTTAGGTTTAGGGGTTAAGGTTAGTAGTAGGGTGCTTAGTGTTGTTGTTAGGAGGCTTAAGGTTAGAATTAGAGTTAGAGTTAAGGGCTAGGGTTAGGGTTAGGTGTTAGGGTTAGGGTTAAGGGCTAGGGTTAGGGTTAGGGTTAGGGTTAAGGGCTAGGGTTAGAGTTAGGGGTTACGGTTAGGGGTTACGGTTAGGGTTAGGGTGCTTAGGGTTAGGGTTAGGGTTAAGGACTAGGGTTAGGCTTAGGGGTTAAGGTTAGGGTTAGGGTACTTAGGGTTTGGATGCTTAGGGTTAGAGTTATTGTTATTGTTAGGAGGCTTAAGGTTAAAATTAGAGTTAGGGTAAGGGTTAGGGTTAAGGTTAGGATTAGGGTGGTTAGGGTTTAGGGTTTAAGGTTAGGGTAAGGGTAAGGGTTATGTGTTAGGGCAAGGGTTACGGATTAGGGTTAGGGTTAGGGTTACCGATTAGGGTTAGGGTAAGGGTTAGAGTAAGGGTTAGGATTAGGGTGGTTATGGTTAGGGTGGTTATGGTTAGGGTTAGAGTTAGTGTTTAGGGTTTAGGGTTAGGGGTTATGGTTATAGTTCTTCTTTGTGTCAATTATCCAGACTATTCTTCTCATCTTAGATGTTCTTCCTATAACGTTTCGGCTGATGTCACCTCCAACCTTCGTTAGGTGCATATTGTCGAATTCAGGAATCCTTACGTCGAACTCGGGGATTTATACGGAATTTCGAATGGAACCCTTTATTTAATCCATGCCGGTAGCCATGGGTAGAAGCCTAAAAAAAACGTTATTTTAATTCTTCAGCCTCTAGAAGACTGTCACTCATAATTGATTATTACTTAACACTTTTATCCGTTGCGCTACAGGTTTTACTGGAATACTTTCTAAAGGCATCTTTGAGGTTGTTTGTGTTTTATGGCAAGAGGATTTCGCAGTGTTCCCAAATACAAGGCTTTGTAATTCCAAATGGTCACCAATGTGGTTCTGGCCAAATTCCACGTAGCTTAAATTCTATAGTCTAAAGAGAACCTTTCTGTCAACGTGATTAATACGTATGTCTCTTACGTATCGATAAGGGTGATACCTTTCCACCTGAAACCATGAACACTTTGCAAAATCTGTAAAAGAAATAAGAGATTTAAAGATTTTTTCTATTCCTGAAATCGCAATGTTAATCCTTTATAGTCACAATAACAGTATGGGAAATGAAAAAGGAAAAACCAAGATATGTTTTTTTTGTTTTTTTATGTATTCATCAACGTTTCGTCTTTATTTGTAAGACTACCTCAGGATGATAATTTTAAGAAAAATGTCATGCAAGTACATAGAAATATTGGGTTGACATGCTGGGTTGATGAGAAGAAGTAGTAGCCACTACTAGGAGCGCAGGAGCAAGGTGGCATAGAGTGAAATGAATGTGGATGGCTGTGAGTCTAAAAGGGGAGGTGTGGGAGTGGTTGTGAATCTGTCTTAGAGTGGGAGAGAGGGGAGGGGGTGCTGAGGTTTTTGTCGTGGTGAGGTGTAGCATGGATTTTGAGGGGTTGGAGAAAGAGGAGGGAAGGGGGAAGCTCTATGTATTTGGTGTGTAGGTAGTATCATAGTTTTGGAAAAAGATTTGAAGAAATGAAGATGATTTGAAAGAAGGTGGGGTGGGTGGGTAAGAGTGTGAAAGAAGTAGTCGAAAGGGTGAGATGGGTAAGGGGGAGAGAGGAGATTTTGTTGCGGTTAGGTGTGAAATTTTTGGGAGGGTAAGAGAATTGACCAGCTGGCTATGTTAGGAATGTGTGAATATAAGTAAGTTAGAAGGAAAGTGTTGAAATGTGCTGTGAATATGACAATACGGGGATGAAAATAAAAAAGAAAGAGAAGGAGAAAAATGGTATTAATTTAGGCGAGAAGTAGGTGAAATGATGTTTTGTGCAGGCAGTGTTTATGGTTTGACATTAAATTAAGGGCACAAGAGAGTTACATAGCAATAACAGTTGGAACATTCTTTTGTTGTGTTATTAAAGAAGCTGCCATTGAGTATTCTGAAATACAGAACATATTAAGTCAAATAATATTCCTGCTATGGATAGAGAGGCTATATATATATATATATATATATATATATATATATATATATATATATATATATATACAACCTTAATGTGTGTATAGACAACCTTAATGTGTGTATAGTTTTTCTTTTTATAATTCTATATATATATATATATATATATATATATATATGCTAGATTGCATCACAGAACAAAATCGCATTACGTTTAGCATTTTAAAATGTTACCACTTGTTTCATATGTGATGTTATTAACTTTAGGTTGTTGTGTTTTTATGTAGATAGCTTCCAATTAAACAGACGAATTCTGTTATTTTTGCCAATGTTTGCATAAATGAGAAAATGCGGACTAAAACACACACAATATATATATATGTATATATATATATATATATATACATATATGTCTGTATATATATATGTATATATATATGTATCTATATATCTATAAATATATATATATATATATATATATATATATATACATATATATATCTATTTATTTGGGGGGGGGGCAAAAGAAGATTATTACATCAGTACTGTCGGTTTCAAACTCATATATATCAATCTATCTATCTATCTATCTCTCTATATATATGTATATATATATATATATATATATATTTATTTTATTGATTGTTATTGCTCACAGAAAAAAGTTCAATCAAAAAAAATTGCAACGTAGCATGTATGTGTAGTATATAATTTTTTACGAATAAAAAATGCCATATATATATATATATATATATTAGTAGAGAATGGTAGTTTGCTTGAAGCATTGCTGGGTATAGTAGTAGTAAGTTTTTGAAAGGCTGTGGGCAATGCAATTCCGGGTAAGATGCAAGTTGAAAGGAAAGGAACAAAAACAATAAAAATAAATCGAATACGATATAAGACTTACTATTTATTTTTCCTTTTTTTTCCTTTTTTTTTTTTTTTCTTACATAACAGCAAGA
This sequence comes from Sepiola atlantica, assembly GCA_963556195.1. Classification (NCBI taxonomy): domain Eukaryota; kingdom Metazoa; phylum Mollusca; class Cephalopoda; order Sepiida; family Sepiolidae; genus Sepiola; species Sepiola atlantica. The sequence goes on from OY744547.1 coordinate 69,178,897, forward strand.
GTGCTTTAGCTGTCCGGGTGATTAAAAAATAATATCAAATAGTGATTTTTAATCACCCGGACAGCTAAAACACTCTTGCTGTTATGTAAGAAAAAAAAAAAAAAAAGGAAAAAAAGGAAAAATAAATAGTAAGTCTTATATCGTATTCGATTTATTTTTATTGTTTTTGTTCCTTTCCTTTCAACTTGCATCTTACCCGGAATTGCATTGCCCACAGCCTTTCAAAAACTTACTACTAATATATATATATATATATATATATGTATTTAGAAAATGAAAGATGAGAATAGAAAATAAACACATATAGCTTGTCTTTTTCGTTTGTCTTTTTACAAATCTTGTCTTTCATAGCACTTCATTTTATTATATATCGTGCATTTTACCCCTACACACACACACACACACACACACACACACACACACACACACATATATATATATATATATATATATATATATATATATATATATATGCCGGCGTGTGTGGCTGAAGACCCTCGAGGATGGTGTCTAGTAGGTAATTCAAATTTCTCCTTTCTTACATGTATATTTGCGTGTGTATTGAAATAGAAAGTAAAAGAAAAAGAAATAGAATGTTTCGCTGTATTACAGCTATCCCGTGTCGCTAGTCACGTGCTTAAAGTTGGCATTGATTAAAACACTTTGTAGTCAATATCCATTCCCCTAGAAGCGTATGTGTGTCTCTCTGTGTATCTGTGTGCGTCTGTCTGTGATCGTGTGTGTGTATGAGTTAAACAGCGTATGATCCCTTTAGATTTAGGGTTTGACCCCTGTTTCTATTACACGTCGGATGTCGGTTGGTTCCTTTTTGTATCATTTGGATTTCCCAGCAGTAAAAGTCGGCTTGTACAAGTTCTGCGTCTGTAATATTCCGATTTTATTAGTATCCGTAGATTAGTGTTATGATGGATCACGTGTCGCTACGAATATAGAAGAAAGTATGGTTCTTTATTGTTAGCAGTGGGCATATTTTTTTTCGAAATAGTGTTTCTACCTATATGAATTCGAATATAAGCTATTTATTTTGAATTTATATCTAATGTTAAGTATATATATATGTATATAGTCTCGGAGGTTTCTCAACCATTAAAACTATATAAAAAATTTTTTTTTTAAGTCCCAAGTCGTTCAGTGGAAAATCACTCATGTAAGTCAATTTATTTTTTACAGTTATTATATTAGTTTGCTTCTAACATTATTTAAGGGATCATCAGTTGTTTTCCATGAAAAACTGTTTCGGGAATTTATATATATATATATATATATATATATATATATATATATATATATATATATATATATATATATATAGCACTGGATGAAGTGAAAGAATAAAATAAGGTGACAATCAAATTTTATTAGAATTCAAAGTTCAAGCAAAGTACTTTAAAGTCCTTAACTCATGTGTTTTCAAAGAAAATCTCCTCCTCAGAAAACCATTACCACAATGACATTACTGCAGGTAATAAAATTAAACTATTAAATTAAAAAAAAAAATATATAAAGTATATTAAAGTATATAAAACATCAAATATATCGGCCCAAAACATACTTTTTTGTTAAACTTATACAGTTCATCTAAGTCATAAAGTTTAAAACAGCTCCAAGAAAGATGTCAAAGAGGTTGATTAAAAAAACAATCCAGGTGGTGAATGGTAGTCCAAAAGTTATCCAGGCGGAAAATGTGTTTGCTATCGATGCAGTAGATGACAGTGGATAGTGTCTCCAAGGTGTATGCAAATTAATAAAACGATAGAAAAACCCTAATCATATATATATATATATATATATATATATATATATATATATATATATATATATATATATCAATGGGTTAAATAAGCAAACCACTGTCATTGACGGACGATGTGTTTATAAAATATACACTAAAAATCGGAACTTTTTGGGGTATCGGAATCGGAAAAAATCTTAGCCTGATTTCCGATTCCAAAAAGGATTTATTTTTACTTATTTTTTTAAAATTATTTTATTTTGTATAAAACTTAATTTTCTATTGCTGGCAAAAGTGAAAAAAACAAATAGATGAAAATCTCAAAATGTGTTAATTAAAATGTTGGATACTATAGATTAAGTGAAAACATTAAGAGGTTTGTCAAATTAAAAAGAAATGTACATCGACATTTAAAAGTAGATGAAGAATATATGCTTCCCCCCTCTCCCAATGATTTAATTCTACTTTTTTATGCAATTTTGGAATCGGAATTCGAACCGGTAATGGTATCGGAATCGGTAATTTAGAACAGAATTAGCAATTGTATCGGAATCGGGAAAAATATTGGAATCGTCCCATCACTAGTACAAACCAATCGTAGACAATAGTATGGGGATAAAAAATCGTAAATATTCCAGCAATGTGTGTGTTGTCTAGTGGCAACACGCCAGACTGCAAACATTAATATCGTAGGTTCGGTCCTTGCCTAGGGTAGCCATACAGATGACCGCTGATAGTTAGAAACACGTGTCCGTGGATTACTTTTAAATGTACATGAAATTTAAAAACAACAATAATTAAGTTTCGTAATTTTTTAGATGAGGGTTGATAATTTGTAGAAGTTAGTATATTCGGACTACGTTTCTCATCTTGGGTGTTTTAATCAAGACGTTTCGGCCGATGTAACCTCCGACCTTCTTAAGGTGTACTTTGTAGAACTCGGTAAGCTTTCTGTCGAACGCGGAGATCTGGACGGAATTTCGAACGGAACCCTTTATTAAATTCGCAGTGGATAGAGTACTAAATAAAATTCAGTTCTAAGTAACAGTCATCTGAAGGTTAAAGGTTCAATCCTCAGTGCGGGCGATACGAAGAATTGCGAATTACCGAAGACATCCTCCCAGTCATGGCAGATTTGATAAAGGGTTCCGTTCAAAATTTCGTCCAGATTCTTGAGTTCGACAGAAAGATTCCCGAGTCGATAAGGTACACCTGAAAAAGGTCGGAGGTAAAAAAAACACGCAAGATGAGAACAGTAGTCCAAATATTCCAAATTCTACAACATATATATATATATATATATATATATATATATATATATATATTAAATTATTAATACCTTCAGACGCTAGCGTTTCAAGCTTATTGCGGACAGTCGGGAGGCGCGAACCCGGGTCACAGAGTCAGCATAGAATCTGCAAGCATTCGCCATATCCACTCGGCCAACGGAATCTGTCACGTAATTAAGGGAAATTAAGATCTATATTTACCTAGAAGTGGGCACAGATAGAAGACTATGTATATATATATATATATATATATATATATATATATATATATATATATATATATATATATATATATATATATATATATATATATATATATATATATATATATATATATATATATATATATATATATATATATATATATATATATATATATACATATATATATATATATACACGGTTTCGGCACAATTAGACTTACTATTTATTTGCTTTGGTACGAGATAAAAATACAAGACACCAGGAGAAAAGCGGATATCCCCCCTCCCCCTAAAAAGTAATTACGATGGTTGTATTTTATGTAGAACAAAAATAAATTTGTCAAATTCAAGATGAACTTCTCCTCTGACCGAGAACAATACATATACTTCACTGCTCCAAAGTCAAAAATTCATTTTTATCCTCCCAGGAATGACCCAAAATGCACCAAACATTGATGTTTTAGTGGTTTTTTATATTTGGCAAAATCAATCACGCTCTGCAAAGCACAAAACAAAAATAAAAAATGTTTCTCCCTCTCTCCTTCCATCTTCTTCACCCCATTATCCGTCTTTCCCCAAAACATTTACCAAAATGACCGGATTCAGGATAACATACCCCGACAAAGGGTTGATATGCCGTAAAACAAAACAACCAAAGCAAATCAAACAAAATCCTCTGCAGGAGGTCAGTCACTAGGTTAGGTGAGGTTTGAAAAGCCAGCACAATAGAGATATTGCAATCTGGCTAACCAAAAAATGCCTGAGCAGCCCCGTCGGCATTACCCGATAGAGATACCTCAGGCGATAAACAATAAAGAGATAATGTAAAGCCTGGAGGGGTGGACTTGCTAGGACATCAGCCAGACAGCAACTAAATCAATACCGGGCAGATTGTCGTTGACGTATCCTCGACTCGTATAGACAATAGTTTCTCAAGACGTACAAACTCGACAATGAAACGGCCAATTTCATTTTATATACAACGTATAAATCTACGATGTGAATAAATATTCGAAAATCTTAAGAATCGGATTAACCGAATGAAGGGATATGTGTTGTTCAGTAAACACCCAATATAATCCTTGTAGTGAGTTTTAACCCTAAATACGTAACCATGTCCGCTGATGTGTACGCATTCATAAAGATACCTCGATGTGATGTTGGAAAAAAAAACAGGAATACTTTTGATCGTAAACCTGTCATGACATTCATCGGATAAATAGAAGGTATGTGTTTATATCCTACGGAATTGTAAATAATAAGCTTTTACGTTCATTAGATGCATAAAAAGGCTAACATCGAATTCATATATATATATATATATATATATATATATATAGTAAGCAATGAAAATATATATGGCAATCAAGCTACACAGAGGCTCCCGTGTTTCATCCCCGGGGGGAATCGTCAGGCTCTACTTACGTATCGAGCACTGTTGAAGTAAATACTGAAAACTGATACATAAAAAATTATATCCCCTTATAATATTTTATGTGGATACATGAAGTACTAATATATATATATATATATATATATATATATATGAAGCAATCCAACAAAAGATATAAGCGTCAACTAATATCTTATAATTAGTGAAACATCCGGATAAAAAAACTGAAGCTCAATATACTGGATAGAGCATTAATATTATAATATAAAATGAAGTAATAAAATAAGGTGTCAATCAAATTTTATTAGAATTCAAAGTTCATGCAAAGCATCCTTAAGTCCTTAGCTCATGAGTTTTCAAAGATAATTCTTCTCTTCAGAGGACCATTACCGCAGTTATACTACTACAGGCAATAAAATTACGCTTTGAAAATATATAAAATATATAAAATTATATACACAAATATATATTTGTGTATATAATTTTATATATTTTCAAAGCGTAATTTTATTGCCTGTAGTAGTATAACTGCGGTAATGGTCCTCTGAAGAGAAGAATTATCTTTGAAAACTCATGAGCTAAGGACTTAAGGATGCTTTGCATGAACTTTGAATTCTAATAAAATTTGATTGACACCTTATTTTATTACTTCATTTTATATTATAATATATATATATATATATATATATGAAAAGGTAAGAAAACATAAGAAAAACTTATATGCATATATATACATACATATGTATATACATGTATATATATACTATATATATATATGTGTGTGTGTGTGTGTGTGTGTGTGTATATTGTCTTTCTTTGACCTGTTTTTTCCTCTTATCAATTATCAAACACTTCCCGCTTTTTACCGCCCACTGCCTGCATAAATAACAGTAATAAATTAAACTATCAATATTTATGATGAAGGGAACAATGATTTTCACCTTGCATAAAGTATTAGATTATATATATATATATATATATATATATATATATGTATATATATATACATATACATATACATATGTATATATATATATATATATATATATATATATACTTTTTCTCTCTCTCTCTTAATCTATCTCTCTCTATCTCTCTCTATTTCTATCTCTCTCTCTCTCTTAATCTATCTCTCTCATTTCTCTCTCTCTCTCTCTCTCTATATATATATATATATATATATACATATATACATATATTATATGTACAGGATATGAATCAAAATTAGAATAAGGGTTTTTGCCATAAGGTTTAATATAGACATACATTTTGTCTCATTATATATTACTTTTTAATCGTCGTAAGGAGACATAAAAGTGGTGCAACACTGTTCTGTCCGGGTAATTAATTATACCCGTTGTTAGACGGGTATTCTTCGACTACATATATATATATATACATACACACACTTATATAGATATATAGTGCAATGTTCCGACTCTGTCGTTGAGTACTATAAAATGTTCATATATTTATGCTCGCCACTTTCAGTGTAATATCACTTAATTTATTCGTTATCACATGACAATCCCTCGTAGCCTAATGGGGCTAGGTGAACGATTACACATTCAAGGTGTATCTGTGAACCGGGTTCGCGTCCTATGACCGTCTGAGATTTGTTACTCCCGGCGCCATAATGTTGAGACGACGTCGTACGTAGATAAAATATTAGAAAATAATTTAATATATATATATATATATATATATATATATATATATATATATATATACACACGTTTGTCTGTGTGACGAATTATAGCCATCTTCCTTACTATGTGTGTGGCTCCATGGTAGAACGTTAGATATTACCCCTTTGAGGCCCGGTTTCGAATCTCGCTAGGTCTAGCAACGTTGATAAATCGTAGAAATAAAGAAAACAGGTGTCCGTCGGTTACAATATTTTATAGATATATTATGCCCCGCCTGTGTTCGAGGGTTTTGAGATAGATTAAATTGAGATGCAATGTTTGCCAGGTGATAAGTTTCCGACCGTCAGGTACATTGGACACTGCTTTTTTTTTGTTTTTTTTTAATTATTTATGTTTATAAATAACAAATACACACTTATTACCCTCGCATCGCAGTAAGTAACTAGGGTCTGAGATATTCGGATCCCGGGTTTGAATCGTTGAATCGGTGGTATAGTTCAATACAGTTGTCATATTTAGGCTGGTGAATCTCTGTCGCATTTTAGGGTTCTTGATAAGGTGCAGAAACGTATCTGTAATTTGATTGGCCCTACTCTTTCTTCTTTTTTACTTGGCCTTTTGGCTAAGATCAAAGTGTAGTATCTGTTCCGATGGATACTGCACCCCATAACTGGTATTGTCTTGGCCTTCGGGGCTTGATTTACGCCGGTCTATGGGTCTGTCCTGTAGTGTTCTAGGAGGTCCACCCTCTCAGGCTTCGCCTCCTCTCTTTGGGGAGGAGTAAGTTTATTGCTTACTGCCTGAGGCGCCCCTGCCGGGGAATGCCGACGTGGCTGCCCAGGCAATTTTTAAACCTCACTTTCCCGACCCAACCTTGGGTCACATCTTACTTGTGGGAGTTAGATAAAAACTGATCTTGTGTCTAACTCCTGGAAGGGAGTAAATCAATACTTTTTCTTTTTTATCTTCACCCTCTCTCTCACATATATGATGTTTCTAGTCTCAGTCTTTTCAACAAATACTATTATGTCATGTGTTTTTCAGAATGGTGTGATCTATTCCTCGCTTTTTTTTTGTTCCAGCTCGTTTACTTGTTGGTCTAGTGGTCTCCATCAATTCGCTGTTTAGATACCTCATTGTAATACAGCTTCCTATTCCAGTAGCTTCTTTCCAAGAACCGCAGGCTTATGGAACTCTCTTCCTGCTGACTTTTTCCTCCTACCTATAACTTTGTCTTTTCAAGACTGAGGCCAATAGGCATCTCCTTTTTTTATGATAATCATATTTGTTCTTGTTAGCTCCTCACATCAAGTGGCTTCATGCCGTGTCCGGAGCGATTTTCTATAAATAAAAATTCATACTGGTGTGTGTTAAGGTAGCACGATGCATATATATGTTTATTGCTATTAGAAATATTTATTTATTTAAAAACTAATTACATATATATAACATTTAATATTATATATATATAATTATTTACACATATATATATATATATATATATATAATATATATATATATATATATATATATATATATAATATTTTTAATAATTATATATATATAAATATATATATATAATTATTATAAATATTTGTTATTGTTTATTATCTATGTATGTATACGTTTCGTCCTTAAATAATCGGGACTCAACAGCATAGAGATATGACTATTCACTACCGGTCATGCGATTCGAAACCCCGGATTACGAGTATTTTACAACTCAAATCCGACGCCTTAACCACACGGCCAATTTTAAATAGCGAATAAACTGTGATAAGTTTTACACTTTATCGGCGGCTTAACGTCTGAGAGCGTTCTATTTCTTTTTAATGGAAGGAACGATGAATTTAAAGCTAGTGACGTCATGCTGTGTTAATACTACACTTACAGTGCTCTGCTTTTTCGAGGAGCGACAAATAATAATACATATTTGTTATTGTTTATTATCTATGTACGTATACGTTTCGTCCTTAAATAATCGGGACTCATCAGCATAGAGATATGACTATTCACTACCGGTCATGCGAAACCCCGGATTACGAGTATTTTACAACACAACTTTCTTAATAATCTTTGAATGCCAAACAATACATGCTGAAATACACTTTCGTTCTTGGATTTAGCTATGTTTGAAAAACATCCGTTTAATTGTTCAAATTAATCGTAATTTATACGTAACAAAACACGGTCCTATTATCCTCCTCGCTATCTGTATCTCTTTCGTTTCGTTTCGTTTCGTTCTGCGTTAATCCAACCACTCTCTAACATTTCTCACTGTCTCTGTGAGCATTTAGAGAAAGAGCGACTTCATTTTGTCAGTTTTACCATCTAATTTATACACGCGTGGCTGTACACGCCACAAACACGAATTTAAATTTAATACCAAAATAATAGGGGAAGCTAGGGCAGTATCGCTCGATATATCCAAGTCCTTTGACAAGGTATGGCATAAAGGGCTTCTCCTGAAAATACGCTCTTACGGTATTACTGGGCAACTACTTAATATAATCAGATCCTTCCTAAACAAAAGAAAAATCTATGTTGTTCTCGATGGCCGTTCATCTAAGCAACATGACATAAATGCTGGTGTACCCCAGGGATCTATCCTTTGACCTTTGTTGTTCTTGATCTATATAAACGATCTCCCTGATGACATAGAGTCGGATATTGGTTTATTTGCTGACGACACCACGCTTTACTCTCGCCATGTTGGCAAAACCAACGCGACCATATCCGAGGCAATGGCTGAATCTTTAGAAAATGACCTCCAGGCTGTAGTGGATTGGGGTCATAAATGGTTGGTAACTTTTAATGCCGCAAAGACAAAGCTCCTTTCCTTCAACAACTACAAGAAGCCTCTCCAACCACCGATTGCCATGGCAAATAACACCCTACCTGAGAGTTTATCATTCAAACACCTCGGCCTTACCTTTACAGGTAACATGAATTGGAACAAATACATTGAAGACATTGCCAAGGCTGCCGCAAAGAAGGTTGGCTCCCTCTACCGTGCTAGTAAACTTCTCTCACTTGACATTATCCTGTTTCCTTACAAAGCCACCATCCGCCCATGCATGGTACATCATCTATTAGTCTCTCCCTCCTTGACAAGGGCCAAAAAAGAGTCGCCAACCTAATAGGTCCCTCACTGTCAACCAAGTTCCAGTCCCTGTCCCATCGCCGCAATGTATCATTTTTTATGTTTGTTTTACAAATACTTCAATGGACTATGCTCCGATGAATTGGCTACTCTGGTGCCCCCTCGACGTAAATTCACTAGACTAACTCGACAATAACTAAATCTCATTCATTCACTGTGGAGGTCCCCAGATGCCGGAGAGCCTTCTACTCCAATAGCTTCATTCTTCGTGCTGCTGGCCTCTGGAACTCCCTCCCTGCTCCCTGTTTCCCCGACAGTACTGACATGCAGAAATTTAAAACTAATGTAAACAGACATCTCGTTGCGCAGATCCCAATTTAGGCTGACCCCTTCAACCTTCTCTCCTTTTCTTTTTTCTCAGTAGCCCCTTACGTCTACAGTGGCGGCCTGCCTTGTTTGGGTGAACCATGTTAAATAAATAAATAAATAAATAAGTCTCTCAATTTCTATATAAGAATTATAATTCTTCCATATAATAACAATGGTACTGAAACAGCCAAACATCCACAAAACTGTCATCCATCCCAACACGAGCACACATATATGGTTGCATCAGCCTCGGCTGGTACCACAGAAAAGTCATGTAGAGTCAAGGAGGATGGAACGACCGAGAAGGGGAGAGCACTCACAAAATCTCTATTCGATGTGTGTTGAGAGTACATGGGCATGAAGGAAGCTGATTGCCACTCAAATTCCGGTCGTTGGAAGTGAGAACTCAATCGTGAACGGCTGCTGCGGTAATGCAAAATGACTTGCAATGATTATGGAAAGAGGCGGACGGTGCTACAAGTCTAGGAAGAATCCTTAGCAATCAGGTCCAAGGGAACACGACTGGGTGTTGTCAGTAAGCAATCATTGTTCATGACTCGCTTGAAAACTCCAAGTGAGTAAATAATAATACTAACAATGGAGAAGAAAAATACACTTCATATATATGTTATGAAAGAAGAATGTCTTAAAAGATATATCACAGCTGATGACACTTCGAATTAAATAAATAATAAATAAAAATAGTGGTTGTGACCCATCGGGTCACGGGGTCATCTTATATATATATATATATATATATATATATATGTATGTATGTATATATATATACATATATATATATATATATATATATAATATAATAATATATATGTGTATGTATATATATACATATATTGATATAATATAATAATAATAATAATAATAATAATAATAATAATAATAATAATAATAATAATATATATATATATATATATATATATATATATATATGTGTGTGGGGGGGGGATTTATTCATCATTGTACCGGCCGACGTGAAAGTGTATTATCGCACATTGTTCCGGTTTTATGGTTTTATTGAATGTATTTGGGACCGATTATTTGCTTGTTGGCTTGGTGGAAGAAATAATGCACGAGCTACTGTTCTAAGACTTTTCTAGGACTTTCTTTTTTATCGTTGTTCTTCCTTGCTTTTTAAGTTTGACTTTTATTTTTATTTTTATTTTTACTTTTATTTTGACTTTTATTTTTATTTTTATTTTTTTTCCTCTTCTCTTCTTAAGTGACCTCAACTATTACAACGCCACATTGTGTTTTGTCGGCAGTTGAAACCAGTATTCCAGACATTTAATTTCCCTGATGATCTGCCAAGCAAGTAACTGCTTGGTAGTGAAACACGTGTAGGAAAAAACATTTAGTTTGAATAAATAGTATTTGTAAGAAAAAATATCTTTAATGGTGATCATTGGTGTACTGAAAGGAATGCTTTGGTAAGCCTTCATAAAATCACACATATATATATATATATATATATATATATATATATATATATATATATATATATATATATATATATATAGGCGTTAGGCTCGTGATTCTAGGCTGCATCTCCAAATTCCTGCATTGATGAGGGTAGAAAACCCGAACAACGTCGTCTGTACGTATAAAAACACTTAAATATCTAAACATTATTTAGATTTAATGCCCTTTTAAGATGTACTAGTCTTAATAGTAGAGCCCTGTTTGGAATTACAAGATTGTTGTCATCCTTGCGATTATGCAAAGTTCCGCTCGAGCGCCAAACACTATCGACAACGAGGCGCTGGCCCTTGCCTCTCTGGTAAGTGTACGTTAATTTCAATTACTGTCTATGGCGATTTCTCGCGTGTGTGTAGGCATCGGCGGAGGCTTATCATTCTAGGCATAATCTACGAACGACGCTCGGGTGTATGCGACCGCTTGAAACCGCCACTTCTGCACTGATAGGGGTATAAAACACGAAACAATATCATCTGTAGGTATAAAACTGCTTTAATATTAAAAAATTCAATATATATATATATATATATATATATATATATATATATATATATATATATATATATATATATATATATAGGAAAAGAAGGATGAAGGCAATCCGACGTAATGGGAAATGAAAAAGGAAAAACCAAAAAGGTAGTATTTATGTGTTCATCAACGTTTCGTCTTTATTTGTAAGACTTCTTCAGGATGATAATATAAAGAAAAATGTCATGCAAGTATGTGGACATTTATTTTCATTCCTCGCAACTGACTTCACCAGGTCCGGACGTCGGTCCCTACTGTTTTTCAGTAGTGGCTACTATTTCCTCCCTTCAACCCACCATGTCAACCCTATATGTCCACGTACTTGCATGACATTTTTCTTTATATGGTCATCCTGAAGAAGTCTTACAAATAAAGACGAAACTTTGATGAACACATAAAAACTTCCTTTTGGTTTTTCCTTTTTCATTCCCCATTACGTCGGATTACCTTCATCCTTCTTTTCCCATATATATACATACATATATATATATATATATATATATATATATATATATATATATATATATATATATGAACGACATTTTAGAAGTAAAGCAACTAATGTAATTTAAATTTACATAAATGTCATTCTCATGTACTCTAGTATACACTCAAGTATTTTACCTATATCATATATATATATATATATATATATATATATATATATATATTCCTTTAATAATAATTTTCATATTTTTCAAATATTTGCACTTTGTTTTTTTTCGAAAGCCAACTTATCCATCTGGATTTCTTCCTCTGATGATAAGATTTCGATCTTTGAAAAGCCTTGGCTTAAGGAAAGAATAATAAACACTAGTTTATTACTGAATACACCTTGCATTGAACAATTGAAATTTGAAATAAATTTGGACAATCGTCGCATATTTATCACTCTTTTTTCTTCTATCTCTCTCTCTCGCTCTCTCTCTCTCTCTCTCTCTCTCTCTCTCTCTCTATATATATATATATATATATATATATATATATATATATTTGAAAAATATGAAAATTATTATTAAAGGAATATATATATATAAATATATATATATATATATATATATATATATATATATATATTCCTTTAATAATAATTTTCATATTTTTCAAATATTTGCACTTTGTTTTTTTTCGAAAGCCAACTTATCCATCTGTATTTCTCCTCTGATGATAAGATTTCGATCTTTGAAAAGCCTTGGCTTAAGGAAAGAATAATAAACACTAGTTTATTACTGAATACACCTTGCATTGAACAATTGAAATTTGAAATAAATTTGGACAATCGTCGCATATTTATCACTCTTTTTTCTTCTCTCTCTCTCTCTCTCTCTCTGTCCCTCTCTCTCTCTCTCTCTCTCTCTCTCTCTCTCTCTCTCTCTCTCTCTATATATATATATATATATATATATATATATATATATATATATATATATACATTTATATGCATATATATGGATGTTATATCTTAATATTTGTAGATATAAATAAGAAACGATTATAAACCAAAACGTTACAATCAAATTAACTCGTAAGATAAGATTCATAATATTCCGTCTTCATTAGGAAAATGCGTCGTCAGCACTGACACAGACGTAGAAAACAGAATAAAATGGAGGGAGATATTTTAAAAAAAAACGGTTGATCTCATATTATTGTCAAAAAATATGAATAAAAAAGACAAAAAGTACAAAGATTAACAGAGAATAGTAAGAAAATTGTATACGTTTTTCGTGCTTGTCTAGAGTTCGGCTTGCAAAACTGGGGGTATATATATATATTTTTTTTTTTAAATTTTACTTCCCTCGAACTTCTCAGAAATCAAGGGGTTATTTCCTGGGGCTAACACTTGATCTCTAATGAGTTACGTAGATATTCGAATATTCCATTAAAGTTGTCCTCTATCTGTCTAACCGTTGAGTTTATAAAGAAGTTAACAACATGAATTGTTTCTCTCTACAATTGCCAGCTATGTTATAGTTTATTTTCCTTGCAGTCTTACCGGATTCCAGGACAATAATTCATCTAGTCTGGTAGAATATCCAGCTTAGTACTGCTACTAGAGGCAACATCACTTAGAGAAGGTGCATCATCTCTCGTATAAGACAGTGTATGTAAGCCATACCTAAGGATCTTATTTGGGCTTAGAATACTATGTTATATTGAATATTTGGTCAGGGTTTACTTGTAGGAGGAAATATCCTCATGCCAGGATGTCCTGACAATCTCCCTTTTACAGGGATACCTTAGACACTGGAGGGCAGTGTTTAGTAGGCATTCATGTTCTCTCCAGTAGGCAGTCAAGTTCACTCAAGTAGGCATTCAAGTTCTCTCCAGTTGGCATTCAAGTTCACTCCAGTAGGCATTCAAGTTCTCTCTTGTAGGCATTCAAGTTCCCTGTTGTAGGCATTCAAGTTTTTTCTCTAGTATGCATTACAATTCTCTCTAGTAGGCATTCAATTTCTCTCCAGTAGACATTCAACTTCTCCTCAGTAGCCATTCAAGTTCTCTCCAGTAGGCATTCAAGTTCTTTCTTGTAGGCATTCAAGTTCTCTGTTGTAGGCATTCAAGTTTGTTCTCTAGTATGCATTACAATTCTTTCCAGTTAGCATTCAATTTCTCTCCAGTAGACATTCAACTTTTCTTCAGTAGCCATTCAAGTTCTCTCCAGTAGGCATTCAAGTTCTTTCTTGTAGGCATTCAAGTTATTTCTTGTAGGCATTCAAGTTTTTTCTCTAGTATGACTTCAAGTTCTCTCCAGTAGGCATTCATGTTCTTTCTTGTAGGCATTCAAGTTCTCTCTTGTAGGCATTGAAGTTGTTTCTCTAGTATGCATTCAAGTTCTCTCCAGTAGGCATTCAAGTTCTTTCTTGTAGACATTCAAGTTCTCTCTTGTAGGCATTCAAGTTTTTTTCTCTAGTATGCATTCAAGTTCTCTCCAGTAGGCATTCAAGTTCTTTCTTGTAGGCATTCAAGTTCTCTGTTGTAGGCATTCAAGTTTGTTCTCTACTATGCATTACAATTCTTTCCAGTTAACATTCAATTTCTCTCCAGTAGACATTCAACTTTTCTCCAGTAGCCATTCAATTTCTCTCCAGTAGGCATTCAGGTTCTTTCTTGTAGGCATTCAAGTTTTTTCTCTAGTATGACTTCAAGTTCTCTCCAGTAGGCATTCAAGTTCTTTCTTGTAGGCATTCAAGTTCTCTCTTGTAGACATTAAAGTTGTTTCTCTAGTATGCATTCCAGTTCTCTCCAGTAGGCATTCAAGTTCTTTCTTGTAGGCATTCAAGTTTTTTCTCTAGTATGCATTCAAGTTTTCTCTCCAGTAGGCATTCAAGTTCTCTCTTGTAGGCATTGAAGTTTTTTTCTCTAGTATGCATTCCAGTTCTCTCCAGTAGTCATTACAGTTCTCTCCTGTAGTCTTTCCAGTTCTCTCCTGTAGGCATTAAAGTTCTCTCTATATATACACATAAATTTATGTTAAAGAAAGTCCAGTTCAAATATTTTTACTTAGTTGTATGATAAAGAGGCAACACTACGCTACAATCATATACATATAAAAAATGAAGCATTCCAAATCTCTATCACACAAGTTAATATTGTAGGTGAAATTTAGCTCAATTATTGGGACATTAGATCAAACAGAGCTTTTATATTATGACTCAGTAGAATATGAAATGTATGAGATAAACAATATTTTGTAATAATGCTTCAAAACTTCAACATCATTAAATATTGTTGTGTAAATATGTTTCAAATATTTGATTGAATCAGTCTGGTTATCGAAGTGTGAAATCGATACGTTCTGACTTACAAAATCAATAGTTCATTTACGGAAATTATCTGTGCACCTTATGAAAATCAAATTCACATCGATCTCATCTGTTACATGATCTATTCGACCCGATAATTTTTTCAGTAACAAACACTTTCTCGATATTCTCCGTTAATTTTCGTTGGATAATCAAAATATATGATTAACATCGTTCCGTTTGTTTCAATTGAAAATTGCAAATGGCGTCCTAATTCACAGGGTCAGACTTTATTATCATTTCATAAAAAACATCTTTTAGTATTCCCTACAATTTGCTTAATGTTTTCGCACGTGTACCTTACAAAAATGAAACTAACATCGATCTCATCTTTTACATAATCTATTCGACCAATTCGCGACCAAGTCTCGGCAAAAGTATCGACCATGTAAGAAAATATGCTGTATTGGCTAAGTAAAAGTGACGATAACAAATGCATAGATAATAAATCTTACAATCAGTAAACACACGCGAAAATTATATAGATATCTAGAAAAGTAAATGTTCTTGCGTTCGGTTACAGTTATTAGTTTTCTTTGTGTTTGCTTTCATCTTTTGTTGCTTGTTAAATAACTGCACAATTGCTAATTATATATATATATATATATATATATATATATATATATATATATACTACGAGAGACAAAGGGCACCACTGTAAAAGTGCGTACACAGAAAACTTATAGTGAAGCATAGAGAAAGTCCAGAAGAGAAGAATGAGAAACAGAAGGGGAAGGGGAGAACGAAAGTATGAGGGAGAAATATAAGGAGTGTGTGAAAGAGAGAGGGGAAGACGAAGAGAGAGTGAGAAAGGGTGTAGGACAGACAGGGGGCGAGAGATGGGGAGTTAAAAAGAGAGGAAGAGTTTTAACTATATAGAGAGTGCAGTACCTGGAGGAAGTCAAGTACAACTAGAAACAATGCCGATATAAGCAGAGAAAGACTGGTCTCATTTCAGGATTTTCCTTATCTTAGATTAGTTGCACAACCAAGGCTTGAAAGTGTAGTTTACACTACTGTTGGAAGTGAGGGCATGCGGGGTAATACATTTTGCAGGGATATTATTGAAGTTAAGTCTGTATTGATTTACTCCTCTCCATTAGTTAGACACAAGGTAAGTTTTTATCTTACTCCCACAAGTAAGATGTGACCCAAGGTCGGGTCGGGAAAGTGGGGTTTAAAAATTACCTAGGCAGCCCCGTCGGCATTCCCCGGTAGGGGCGTCTCAGGCAGTAAGCAATAAACTTACTCCTCCCCAAAGAGCGGAGGCGGAGCCTGGGAGGGTGGACCTCCTAGAACTGCACAGGACAGACCCATAGATCGGCGTAAATGAAGCCCCGAAGGCCAAGACAATACCAGTCTATGGGGTGCAGTATCCATCGGAACAGATACTACACTTTGATCTTAGCCAAAAGGTCAAGATTATAGATACTACAGATTGAAGTTAAGTCTGTAGCTGTGACCGAAATTGAAGCCGGCGCGCCGTGTCCATAGTCCTCGCCTATAATCATAACAGAACGCCACTTAAATATAAATGAATATATATATATATATATATATATATATATATATATATATATATATATATTTGTGTAAGGAAGTTATATATATATATATATATATATATATATATATATATATATATATATATATATATATGTTTCTTAATATATGTATACTTAAGCATTCATGAATTTCATATGATTGATATTTACATATATAAATATTTTTGCATATATAGCAAATATACAGCGAATATATTATATACTTTCGCACGCACACGCTACTATATATATATGTGTATAGGTGTATGTGTGTGCTTGTGTATTAATGTGTCTGAGAGAAAGCTTTTGAAGGCATAACCGTCTGTGCGATATACAATTAGAGAAGACAGAAACAAAACAGTTAAAATAACGAATATACATGCACACACAGTTGATTCCTTCGATATAACATTTACAAGAAAAACTCATCTAGTTACAACCATTATTATCTTTTTTCCATCTGTATACCTAAAAATAAAAACGAAACTTCCATGAGCAATTTTTCTATCTTAGAACTATCCGTCTGTGGAACAACAATATCAAGGTGCTTCTTCCTAACTGACTACAACATGGTCGTTATCAAGTCCAATGTTAGTAAAATGTTGTCGAACCGTCCACTTAAATAATTAAATTTTTCCCAATTTCAACCATTTTTACAAATTTTCACGCTGTTGTCTCACCGTCCACATGACAAACTCATTAAACTTTATCCTCGACTGGCCTTTTCGCCTTGATAAGCGGTGAGTATATGGGATGCATTAATGGTCTTACGAGTTCATTCATGCTTCTTTATATCTATTAAATATTTAATATACTGCACAATTGCTAATTATATATATATATATATATATATATATATATATATATATATATATATATATATATATGCTACGAGAGACAAAGGGCACCACTGTAAAAGTGCGTACGCAGAAAACTTATAGTGAAGCATAGAGAAAGTCCAGAAGAGAAGAATGAGAAACAGAAGGGGAAGGGGAGAACGAAAGTATGAGGGAGAAATATAGGGAGTGTGTGAAAGAGGGAGGGGAAGACGAAGAGAGAGTGAGAAAGGATGTAGGACAGACAGGGGGCGAGAGATGGGGAGTTAAAAAGAGAGGAAGAGTTTTAACTATATAGAGAGTGCAGTACCTGGAGGAAGTCAAGTACAACTAGAAACAATGCCGATATAAGCAGAGAAAGACTGGTCTCATTTCAGGATTTGGTGGTGTGGGGGGGGGGAGCACGACCTTCAATTGGAAAATTGAAATATATCAGATGTGCATTGAATTTCATTCATGATAATTAGACATCAATTATGATGATTATGTAAGTTTTATTTTGTTATCTTCCGCTTAAGACTTACATTTTGAATGAAAATCATATAATGGATTCTGATAAAAATTAGAATAACGATTGTTGACATAGGTATCATCATACTTTCATTTTAATTTTCATAAGGGGACATAGCATTTATGCAAAACTGTTCTGTTTAGGGATTTAATTTTACCCATGATGGACGGGTATTCTTATGATATATATATGAAAGCGGTCAAACATACTCAATAAACTTAAATGATAAAAAGTAAAAAGAAAGGGATTCGCGCGAATATGTATTTGGATGGCAATCGTGCCGTTTAATTATACACCCATCCCTTTTCAACCGGTACAAAAGATTTTTATTTCTCATTTCCTTCTGTCTAAGGGTCTGAAGAAGCTGGCCCTCAAGAGAGATCGCAGCTGAAACATGTATGCACATATGTAACCAATAATGTTTGTATTCATGGAAATGTATTCTATATATATATATATATATATATATATATATATATATATATATATATGTGTGTGTGTGTGTATAAGTAATTGATGGTATTTTAAATTCCAATTAGTAGGTCTTTATTCATACTTTTATTTACCGAATTAAAAAGAATTTAATGTAACTCTTGACAAATGTTTCACGCAGAAAAACACAACCGGGAATTAACAGATAATTACCAGAACTTTTCGTTTATGCAGCTCCTTAGAAGACCATCAGACCAATTCCGAAGAAAAATTCCCAAGCAAAAAAAAAGCAAGAATTTTGAAATGCCTTTCCCACAGGACAATGTCCCCTCAAGAAACCCGATGTTCCATTTACAGATAACCGAGAATTGTGTACCCCTAATGTGTATGTGGCTGTGTTTCATGTATTAAAAAATCCATTTAAATTAGTCAATTTAACTGTAATGTGTAATTTACTCACAAAGGCCCTCATCTTTTGTCAAGACTATTACTCTTACCCTTACTTAATTGATGTTGTTTCACGCGCACTCTTACTTCATGCCGTTTCTATTACTCTCGTTCTCGTCTCTCTCTTTTTTCTTTCCTCACTCTTTTGTTCTCTCTCGATTTGTCTCTTTCTTTTCCTCTTTCTTCTCTCTTGCTCTCTGGCTTAAGCATACTATTGGAATAATCAATTATAAATAATAGGAAATATCACCGGAGGTACTAATACTATTAAACTCATAGCTGAAATGTAAAAGACAAATTAAGAGCTAGAACCCTTGTGTATGTTAACGCGTTCATATGATAGGTATTAGATATCAATTAATTAATATTAACTAAATTTTAGTTACTTTGACATATTTTAAACCGTTTTTAGGGGGCATAAAATGGCCATCACCTCTTATTTGAAAATTCAATATATCAGATTTATATTGAATTTTATGCATAGTCATTAGACCCCAATTATGAAAAAAAATAACTGAATTTTAATATCTACTTAAAACACCATAAGCGTATTTTTTTAAATTTCAGACATTTTCTCGATTCTGAATCATGTAATGGGTCTTGATCAAAATTAGAATAAGGATTCTAGACATAAGGTTTACAATGATTATATCTTGAATTTAATCTTCGTAAAGGGTATATATAAAAGTGGTGCAAACATTCCATGTTCCTGGAATTAATTTTACCCGTCCTGGGATCGGGTATTTCGCTAGTATGCATATACAATCAAGTACCAGTTTAAAATGTGTCCATGTGTTAATCATTTAAATAAAAGCTAAAAAAATCGTCCTGCATTTGGCGGCTGTCATTCAGTCAGTGAGTGGTGTTAATCAATAGATTCGCTTGTCTTTATTAGACGAGTTCTTCTAGTTGTAAATCGCATCGGAATTCTGTTTAATTGATAAACGAATACAGGCCAACCTCCTATAAGTACAACGTTACTTAGAACAAATTACAATTGAGACACATTTTTCTGTTACCACACTTCATAATTGGAACATATTTTCTCTATCAATACACGATCCGAAAACGTATTAAACCCTTTACAAATACATAAGAACAATTTAATTACTATAGTAGCGAATAGTTCTAGCAATTTTCTCTCTGTTTTTATTAGTAACACTTTAAAGTAACTCTCGTCAATTTTCTTTAAACACCTGATCCTTCCCTTAGGTCATATTTGGAAATATGTCTCTAATTCTACCCTACTAGGGAAGGGTCAGATTTTTTAGTCTGCCTGATGAGATCTCTACTTTTAACAGCTGTTGATCGATAACATCAACATGCTGTTGTCGCAGATTATGTACATGTATGTATAAATAAAAATAATGATGTATATAAAAGCTCTATTTGATATTGAGCACCCCCGGTTGAAATTGTTTGGATGTTTACCCTACCTAGATTACTATATATATATATATATATATATATATATATATATATGTGTGTGTGTTTGTGTGCGTTTGCGTGTGTGTGCGTGCGTGTGTAAAGAAATAAATAATAAGGCTCTTCACTTCAATTTTTAATTTTGTTCTTTCCAGCTTATAACCAATTCGGCACTCTGCATTGCCTTCAGCCTTCTTAACATATTACTACTATTCCCAGCAATGCTTCAAGCAAACTACTATTCTGTATTATATATATATATATATATATACATATGGCTGATTAGTTTGATCGTACACATGTGAGTGTTTGCTCTAAAATTTTTGTTTGTTCTTTTGTTTATTTTCACCTTAAAATAAAACTGATGTATGATGTGGGTGTTTTTCAAGACACTCTAATCTAAGAACTCTTATTATTTGTGAACTTTTTCTGATGATTTTGTAGTGTTGCAGAGACGATATTGACATACAAATGTTGTTTGGCACAAAACAAATGAAACGGACCGTTAAATATATCTCACAGAAATTTGGAATTTTGGAAATGGGAAAAAAATAAAAATAAAAATAAAAGTAATAAAACAAACCATGGTTATTGGAATATAATAAAAAACTGTTTTATATATATATATATATATATATATATATATATATATATATATATATATATATATATATAAAAGATGTATCAATATAAAAGATAAAAGATATATATATATATAAAAGATGTATCAAATAGGTTGCTACCACCACTCTCTCTGGTTGTGTTTGAATTGTCGTAGGGAAATTCAATTTTCTATCAGTCTCAAAAATGTAATTGTCTGAGTGATGCTTGAAAAAACCGCACGGTTGAAATAAATTATTGCATCGACAATTATGTGATTTCGTGTTATTATATTTTATGTTATATATATATATATATATATATATATATATATGTGTGTGTGGGGGAGTGCGTGTGTGTGTGCACCTAATTGCAGCTGTGCTTTACTTATTATCGCATAGCTAAACACTAAGTACAGTGACTACAATAGACCCCTTGTGATTCTATTTCCGTATCATCGACTAGACCCTGTAATGTGCGATAATATCACAGTCTATACGGCGCCATTTTGTTTTTTGTTTGTTTGGTAGTTTTGTTAATAAGGAATTACCACTTAACAAGACCATAAGCCACTTGAGGATAAGATTTAATGAGGTTTAATAATTGTCAGTTGAGAAATGAAGAATATTATAAGAGGTTTGGGAAAGATTGATGGTATTGACCAAGCTCGAACTACTGAAACAGTTCATAAAGGAATTTTCAGACATTGGATTTGAAGACGACCATCTTGTAATCTGCAGGAAAGCAGTCACACGGTGACGTCCGAAAAAGCTCTCTTAGTGGAAGTTCCGTCCGACATTAATCAAACGGAAGGAAGAAAAGAAAATTGTTGTTGTTTTTTTTTTCTGTTCTAATATATGTTCGGCTGTACGTTAATAAGTAGATGTTTCCATGTATGTTTGAAGTGGCTTTCAGTTATTTACCCGTTAATTTGTACGAGGCTGTTTTCGTGTGGGTGTACGAGCCGGTGTGTGTTAGGATGTGCGCTGCGAGAAACCTCCGCTGCCGAGTCACATGCGCATCTGTTAATCAGCCGACACACTCGAGAGCGGCAACTTATACATTACGCCCTTCCGGGCATAGCAAATAGAAATTGGAACGAGAATCCTAGAGATGCGTTCAGCCAAACTACGCGTTTATCAATGAAAATTCTATTTCGAATCGAAGCGTGATGGAAGAAAGAAAAAAATGTTTCGGACAAAACCGACAGACCAACCTATCCTTGTCGGTTTAACTACTCATCATCATCACCTCTCTGGTTTCCGACAACCCTATTGGTGGCTGCCATTCAGGGTGTGTTTGTCATAGTCGTCACGCTAGACACTGCGGGTTGTCGAAGCTATTTGCCTATAGCTGGGTGTCCACATACAGCCACGGGTATTCCCAAATGGTCACCCATTTTAGTACTGAGCAGGCTCAACGTCGCTTAACTTCGGCGATCTTGCGGCGACCGGTGTGCACACGTGATTATGCCGTATATTTGAGCTACTATCAACGAATAAATGAGTCTCGTCAACGTTTTTACCTTTTCGTAGAGATGCCCACTCACCACATTTATTTTGACCTTCAGCTCCCAAAATTAAATCCATATTCGAAGAATGATGGAGACAAGGAATCTTTTTAGGTCAGGGTGAGAGTCAAGGTTATAGTTAGGGGTAGTGTTAGAGTAGGGTTAGGGTAAGGGCTTAGTGTTCGGGTTTAGTGTTAGGGTTAGGGGCAGGGTTAGGGGAGGGTTTAGGGTTAAGGTAGGGTTTAGGGTAAGGTTAGGGTTAGGGTTAGGGGAGGGTTAGGGTTAGGGTTAGGGTTAGGGTAGAGTTTAGGGCTAGAGTTAGGGTAGGGTAAGGTTAGGGTTTATTTTGACCTTCACCTCCCAAAATTAAATCCATATTCGAAGAATGATGGAGACAAGGAATCTTTTTAGGTCAGGGTTAGAGTCAAGGTTATAGTTAGGGTAAGGGTTAGGGTTAGGGTCAGGGTTAGGGTAGGGTTTAGGGTTAGGGTAGGGTTTAGGGTAAGGTTAGGGTTAAGGTTAGGGTTAGGGTTAGGGTAGAGTTTGGGGTTAGGGTTAGGGTAGGGTAAGGTTAGTGTTAAGGTAAGGTTAGGGTTAAGGTAAGGTTAGGGTTAAGGCGTGGTTAGGGTTAGGGTTAGGGTTATGGGTATGATTAGGGTTAGGGTAGAGTTTAGGGTTAGGGTTAGGGTAAGGTTAGCGTAAGGGTTAGGGTAGGTTTAGGGTTAGGTTAGGAGTTTAGGGTTAGGGTTAGGGTAGGGTAAGGTTA
Source organism: Sepiola atlantica (assembly GCA_963556195.1). Lineage (NCBI taxonomy): Eukaryota > Metazoa > Mollusca > Cephalopoda > Sepiida > Sepiolidae > Sepiola > Sepiola atlantica. The sequence goes on from OY744547.1 coordinate 69,202,561, forward strand.
GGGTTAATGTAAGGTTAGGGTTAAGGTATGGTTAGGGTTAGGGTATGAGTATGATTAGGGTTAGGGTAGAGTTTAGGGTTAGGGTAAGGGTAAGGTTAGCGTTAGGGTTAGGGTAGGGTTTAGGGTTAGGTTAGGGGTTAGGGTTAGGGTTAGGGTTAGGGTAAGGTTAGGATACGGGCTAGGTTTTAGGGTAGGGTTTAGGGTTTGGGTTAGAGTTAGGGTTAGGGTTAGGGTTAGGGTTTAGGGTTAGGGTAAGGTTAGGGTAAGGGTAGGATTTAGGGTTAGGGTAGGGTTTAGGGTAGGGTTAGGGTTTAGGGTTTAGGGTTAGGGTTAGGGTAGCGTAGGGTTTAGGGTTAAAGTTAATGTTAGGGTTAGGGTATGTCAAGAGAATCTAGCAAACTATCTTATCATTTTCATTTTCTCCACTATATAATTCGCACTCCTATTTAGAGAGCAACTTGTTTGTTTTCAGTCTAAAATAAACCAGAAAACAATGGTCGGTCTATTTTTCAGGAATTGACCTATTTTATTGTTGTTTACCCACTCCCCACTGTTAATGCATGTGTAAAAATATATTTACGAGAGTTTTAATTAAGAGAGTTTGAATTACCTACTGGAGAGTTTGAATTACCTACTAAACACCATCCTCGAGTGTTTTCAGTCTCTCTGTCAAAGGGTTTGCAGGGGACACCTGACATGAGTATACTTCAGCCTACGAGCATACCCTGACCAAATATTCATTATAACATAGTATTCGACGCCCAAATAAGATCTCCTTCGACACAGCTATACACTGGATCATAGAAAAATGGTGCACCTTATCCCAGTTATTTAACAGAACTAAGCCTGATACTCCACCTGACTAGATGAATTCTTGTCCTGGAATCTGGTAAGACCACAAGAAATGTATACTAACACACAGTTAACTGGTTAATCGGGTAGAAGAAAAATTGATATTCTTAACTTCTTTACTTTTGACGGGTAAAAGAGAATTTTAATAGAATATTCGAATATCTATGAATCTCATATAGAGATCAAGTGTTAGCCCCAGAATGGATTGATTTCTGAGAGCTTCTATTGAAGTAAAATGAAACCAATAATGAATAACATTTTAATTTTCTAAAATATTTTGTGGATATTTTCAGTAGAATAACCCCGAGACTAAACGTGGTATTGTGGTGACTGCAATGCTTGTATTTATTTACCTGCTCTCCAGGAGGTTAGGCACAAGGCCAGTGTTATCGTACTCCCACAAGTAAGATGTGACCCAATGTCGGGTCGGGAAAGTGGGGTTTGAAAATCCAGCGCCCGAGAAAGTGAGCACTCTGCTTGTAGCTAAGAATTGGATATACAAATATGTTATAGTAGGCAATAGATGCTCAACAACACCTAATTCCACCCCACTTTTGATGACCTTGTGCCTAATTTGTTAAATATGTAACTTGTATGTACATTTTTTTTTTTACAAATAAATAGTTCATAGTGTGGTATCTGTTATGAAACTACACTTATTTTTTATGTAATAGTAGTAACAGCCAACGCACTCTCCACTGAAATGCTTATCACCTTTGATCAATATGAAATATACTTCTTCAAGAAACCTGGGTAATGTCGTTTGCATAATATATATATGTGTACGGGGATGTTTTGTTAAAACCCGTGTGGAGTTCGTTAAGAAACAGGCAAACAAACAAACAGACTGAAAGTAAAAAAAATATTGTAGTTTTAAAAGTCACACATTGAAAGCGTTGCCTGAATAAGGAGAATATTTCTTTAGAATATTTTAAAAACCTGGACAACGCAAATTATTTTTATTTTTAAATAAATTATTTATTTACTTTAACAACTTTACTTTTTTTTTTAAAACTTGAGTACTTTCGATGATAAACACCTTTGTCAGAAGTATAAACATATTTTTTTCTTCTTCTCTTCTTTTTTGTACAATCCTACTCGACTGAGACATATCTATCGCAGTCAAGTTGAAATTCGTCTCGACGTTATAGACGATAAGTGTTGATATGCCGTTGTGTGTAGCACGCGGTCACGTGAATAGGGTAGTTTGAAAAGTCACACATTGAAAACGTTGCCGGAATAGCAATAATAAGGAGAATATTTTGCTTAGAATATTTTGAAAATCTGGAAAACGCAAATTATTTGTTGTTTAAAATAAATTATTTATTTACTTTAAAAACCTCTTTTTTTTAAACTTGAAATAATATCAAATAGATAGACACTTAACAAAACAAACTTTAGACTTTTAGTTCGGCGTTCTAGTTCTGATACTACACTTCATCTTTTCTTTGATAGAAGTCCTTCTGTACTGAGGGCATTTTTTTTGGTCCAAACTTGCTTCTTTTGGGGAGCTGGATCTCCCTCCCCCATTAAAACCGACCATGTTTCTTCTTCTTCTTCTTCTTCTTCTTCTTCTTCTTCTTCTTCTTCTTCTATTCCTCCCCCCCTTCTTCTTCTTCTTCTTCTTCTTCTTCTATTCCTCCTCCCCTTCTTCTTCTTCTTCTTCTTCTATTCCTCCCCCCCTTCTTCTTCTTCTTCTTCTTCTTCTTCTTCTTCTATTCCTCCTCCCCTTCTTCTTCTTCTTCTTCTTCTTCTTCTATTCCTCCTCCCCTTCTTCTTCTTCTTCTTCTTCTTCTTCTTCTTCTATTCTTCTTCTTCTTCTTCTTCTTCTTCTTCTTCTATTCCTCCTCCCCTTCTTCTTCTTCTTCTTCTTCTTCTTCTTCTTCTTTTTCTTCTTTCGTGTGAATCAGATGATTCTGGTGGTTGCATTAGTTTCCCCGATGTTTTTCTAGTTATAAATCTTTCTGGAAATACATCGGGTACTTACGGGAAGGACCACGAAAAGGTTGCCAACATCCCTAATGTCGACTGGATTCGAACTTGGAACACCCACCATGTCTCTAATTCTACCCTACTAGGGAGGCAAGTAACTGGGATCAGGTCAACCTATGGACGTGGACGCATCTTCCAATTAACTTGAGCGTAACAGAGAATTATGGCTATGTGTTAAACTTCTGCTTGGAAGCCCGACAAAGGTTATCTTTGACATATCAGAGAAAATACTATTCATACATAAGGCGTAACAGATATATATATATATATATATATATATATATATATATATACATAGATATATATATATACATAGATATATATATATACACATACATATATATACATACATATATATATATATATATACATATATATATACATATACATACCGTATATATACTATTATATATATATATATATATATATACATATATATATATATACATATATATATATACATACATATATATATACATACATATATATATACATACATATATATATATATATATATATATATATATATATATATATATATATATATATAATAGTATATATACGGCACAATCACGTTGACACACCGGTTCCCGTTAGATCATCGAAGTTAAGCGGCGTCGAGCTTGGCCAGTACTAAATGGGTGATCATTTAGGAATACCAGGTGCTGTATGTGCTCTCTGCTTATCTCGGCATTGTTTCCAGTCGTCTTGTACTACTACTTGCCATTGGAATCAAGCAATGCCGACTCTGGAGAGCGGTTGTTGGTGATTGCGCAACCCTTGCAATTACAAATTCACGCGCGGGCCGCCCCAGGCGAGGCACTCATACGTCGAAATCGACGGGAGAGTCCATCATCATATATAGTATAATGTTTTATTTATACAAACATTATTGGTTACATATGTGTATATATTTTTCGGTTGTACTTTTCACAGAAGACACAGAAGGATTCTCTGGGTTTTTTTTGGTCTGAAGAGCTGTACTCTCTGTGAAGAGTACAACCGAAACATGTATGTACATATGTAACGAATAATGTTTGTATAAATAAAAAAATATATACTAAAGAACAGCTCTACTTGTTGTTGAGCACTTTTATAAACACTAGAGTTTTTACGGATTTACATATACAGAAACTAATAAAATACGTGTGCTATATATATATATATATATATATATACATATATATATACATATATATATATACTTAATTATTAATGACACTATATTTATTAGTATATACTATCAGTGCTCTTATAGTTTGCAGTCTCCTTAAAAGATTCAGCTCGATGATTATCAATTAGTAACAACAGAGCAAATATAAGTCAGGTTCATTTTATATTCCAATAACCATGTTTTTATTTTATTATCTGTATTTTTCTACATTTCCAAAACACATAACATTTCTGTGAGATATATTTTTAACGGTCCGTTTCATTTGTCTTGAGCCAAACAACATTTTTATGTCAATATCGTCTCTGCAACATTACAAAATCATCAGAAAAAAATCACAAAGAGTAAAAAGTTCTCGGGTTAAAGTGTCTTGAAAAAACCTACATTGTATTATGGTTCATTTTGGGGTGAAACCAAACAAAATATATATATACATATATATGAGAAAGGAAGGATGAGAGTAATCCGACGTAATGGGAAATGAAAAAGGAAAAACCAAAAGATGTTTTTTTAAATGTATTCATCAACGTTTTGTCTTTATTGTAAGACTTTCTGAGAAAGGGTTACTATAAAGACGTAACGTTGGTGAATACATAAAAATATCTCTTGGTTTTTCCTTTTTCATTTACCATATATATATATATATATATATATATATATATATATATATATATATGTATATATCATACGGTAGTCTTAAGGGTAATATATTATTATTATTATTTTATCATTATTATTATTATTTATTTATGTATATGTTAGTGATATTTTAAGCTGAATTATTTTGACACTTGATTATTGGGGAAATGGTAGTTTAATCAGTACGATTGGAGAGCCATGAATATTATAACTGTCCTGTTTTTAAATCTCCGAAACAGTTACATGGTAAACAGCTGATGATCCCCGTGTTAATATTAGATGCTTAAGGTCTCCTGTTTTTGTTTCACTCTTAGATAATTACCCCCCCCCATTTTTTTTTTTTTTTTTTTTTTTTTTACTTATATTTTTTCATTTATTAATTTTCCAACGAATGTTAAGTCTGCAATATCGTGGATTTAGTTAGTTTGTCTGGGAATTTAAACTGCCTTTTACATTTTTTTTTAATGACTCAGAGCTTCTTTAGACTATATATATATATATATATATATATATATATATATATATATATATATATATATATATTTCAGATTTGAGCGTGAGAGACTGTCGAAGATGACGCGAGCAAAATATTATTTTATGTTCAGACTTTACAGACCGATAAAAATGACATTTAAAACTTGATCTTATCAGACCAGTGAAAATGATATTTCGACTGAAAATTAGAAAAACCAAAAACAAAATGCCATGTAAAAATCGAAATACTATTTAAAACTTAAGCATGACAGACCAAAGAAAACTCAAATTTAAACTTAAGCCTGATAGACGAAAGAAAATGTATTTCAAATAAGCGTGACGAACAAACGACATGCTATTTCAAACCGAGCATGACAGATCAAAGAAAACACTATTTAAAACTTAACACTGACAGATCACCGAAAATGCTATTAAAAATTTAAGAATGAAAGACCAAATGAAAATACTATTTGAAAATTAACAATGTACAGCTCGCCTTAAATATTATTGAAAACGTATGCATGACAGATCAAATAAATAACTCATTTAAACTAAACGTTTACTAAGACATTGCCTAGGCTGCAGCAAAGAAGGTGGTCTCCCTATACCGTGCTAGAAAATTCCTCACACCTGACATCATCCTGTATCTCTACAAAGCCACCATCCGCCCATGCATGGAGTATTGTTGCCACATCTGGGCTGGTGCATTACCCACTAGTCTCTCCCTCCTTGAAAAGGTCAAAAAAAAAGTCGCCAACTAAATAGGTCCCTCACTGTCAACCAAGCTCCAGCCCCTGTCACATCGCCGTAATGTTGCATCCATGTGCTTTTTTTTGACAAATACGTCAATGGATTGTGCTCCGATGAACTGGCTACTCTGGTGCCTCCTCGACATAAATTCACTAGACCAACTAGACAATCAGCTAAATCACATCCATTCACTGTGGAAGTCCCCAGATGCCGAAGAGCCTTATACTCCAATAGCTTCATTCCTCGTGCTGCTGGCCTTTGGAACTCCCTCCCTGCTCCCTGTTTCTCAGACAGTACCGACATGCAGAGCTTTAAAACTAATGTAAACAGACATCTTGCTACACTGCTCCCAACTTGGGGTGACACCCAAAACCCACACCCAAATTCTCAGTACCCCTTTACGTCTACGGTGGCGGCCTGCCTTGTTTGGGGTGAAATATGTTAAAAACACTTTTAAAAACTATCTATATATCTATGTAGGTATCTCTATCCATGATAAAGTTCTGCTTAATAAAGTTTATTTATAACCAATTTATATGGGCGAACAAATCCACTAAAATATTTTTGGTCAGATTTAATGATGTGTTTGTATTCTTATTTGTATTAGTATGTGTCTATGCTTATCTAGTATTCCATAAGCTAATATCCCCTATTTATCTATATATCTGTTTACCTATCTCCAATACAGGAAATATCCGATCCTTTCCATACGAAATCATCTCCTTATTTCCGATGATCCTTATCGATTTGCAACTTTCGTCCATCGCCCTCGGATTCCGACTAACCATTTCCATATCCGCTTCCAAAGCATTTGCATTGAACAAATCGTATTCTCCGCGAGATATTAAATAACTCCATCATATTTTCCCGCCATCAACTACCTCTTACTTCCCCATCGTCTTTCCACGGGAAAACAGTCTGCCTCATGAACACCCTTATCCTCTTCCCCATCTCTCTCACTTTCTCCCTTGTACTACCTGTCTTTTTCCTTCTCTATCTATCCCTATTAATATATATATATATATGTATATATATATATATATATATATATATATATATATATATATATATATATTTTGGTACAGAAAAATTAGTAAAACATTCGTACCGTCGGTTTCAAGCTCGGAAAGTCTTAGCCATCCGGCTCTCTTCAGCTTCAGAGCCGGATGGCTAAGACTTCCCGAGCTTGAAACCGATGGTACGAATGTTGTACTAATTTTTCTGTACGAAAATAAATAAATATTATGCTCTTAATTTTTAACTTTAATTCTTAATTAATCAAGCACTCTGCTTGGATTTTTCCTACTATATTACAAAGAAGTTATATATATATATATATATATATATATATATATATATATATATATATATATATATATTTATTTTTATCTTTGTATCGTTTCTTGTTTCTCAGTATATCTATCTATCTATCTATCTATCTATCTATCTATCTATCTATCTATCTATCTATGTATCTGTCTCTCATTATATATATTCATATATCTATCTATATATCTATCTATATGTCTATCTATCTATCTATCTATCTATCTATCTATCTATCTATATATATATATATATATATATATATATATATATATGTCTCTCTCTATATATATTCATATATCTATCTATCTATCTATCTATTAATCTATCTATCTATCTATCTATCTATCTATCTATCTATCTATCTATCTATCTATCAGTCTATCCATCTATCTATCTATCTATCTATCTATCTATTAATCTATCTATCTATCTATCAATCTATCCATCTATCTCTCTATCTATCTATCTATCTTGTCATGTTTATATCTATCTATCTTTCTATCTATCTATCTATCAATCTATCCATCTATCTATCTATCTATCTATCTATCTCTCTCTCTCTATCTATCTATCTATCTATCTATTTATCTATCCCCTTTGTTTCTCTCCCCTTTTCTCCCTGTGTGCCCCTTTATCTTTATCTGTGTCTCTCTTGACGTTTTTTGTTTCTCGCTCAATTAGGGTAGGGGTAGGGTTAGGGTTAGGGTTAGACTTTAGATTTACGGTTAGGGTAAGGGGTTATGGTTAGGGCAAGGTTACGGTTAAGGTTTGGGTTAGGGCAGGGTTAGGTATTATGGTTAGGGTTAGGGTTAGGGTTAGGGTTAAGCTTTAGGTTTAGGGTTAGGTATTATGGTTAGGGTTAGGGTTAGGGTTAGGCTTTAGAGTAAGGGTTAGTGCTTATGGTTAGGGCAGGGTTACATATTATGGTAAGGGTTAGGATTAAGCTTTAGGTTCAGGGTAATGGTTAGGTATTATGGTTAGCGCAGGGTTAGGGTTAGGGCAAAGTTACATATTATGGTTAGGGTTAGGGTTAGGCTTAGGCTTTAGGTTTAGGGTAAGGGTTAGGGATTATGGTTAGGGCAGGGTTAGGGTTAGGGTTAGGTTAGGCTTAGGCTTTAGGTTTAGGGTTAGGTATTATGGTTAGGGCAGCGTTAGGAATTACAATTTAAGTTTAGGGCAGAGTTAAGGGTTATGGTTAGGGCAGGGTTAGGAACTAGGGTTAGGGCAGGGTTAGGAATTAGGGTTAGGGCAGGGTTAGGAATTAGGGTTAGGGCAGGGTTAAAGTTAGGGTTATCGCTCCTATAGCCAGTGATAGTATGTAAACATTCATGTTGAAATCGCGTTTCATTCAGTTTGAAAGTTTAACTGTCGTCTGCTTATTCGTGTCGCTTCGGGCTTTTCCGGCGTTTAACGAAAACCGCCGGAAAGCACCGACGCCGAAGGACTTCTAGCGAGGGTGCTACTGTAAAGTAATACCCAGATATGATAGGGTGAATGTCGCTCCGAACCTTCTTTCATTTTTCTCTTTCTTTTTATTTGGATCTTTCCACCGCTCTCAATCTCGGACTTGTGTCATCTCTCCATTCGAATGATGTACCTTCGTTTTTTTCCGTTTTTCTCGCTTTTTACACATTTCTCTTCCTTTCTCTTTCTCTCTCTTAATACCCCCCTACTCTGTCTCTCTACCTTACTCCCTTTCTCTTTATGTTACCTTTTTGTCTCCCTTCCCTCCCTTCCTCTATATTCGTCTCTTCCCCGTCCGTCATGAATCTAATCGTCTCTTTTCCCTCTCCTCTTTCAGCCTCCCTCTCTCTCTTGCTTTATAACCCTATTACTCCGTCTTCCTCTCATTTCTCTATCCACCACCCTCTCGCTTTATCTCCTTACTCCCCCTCTGTATCTCTCCCTTACTCCCTCTCTCTTTATGAATCTGAATTACCCTGTTATATTTTTATCTTGCTTCCCGCCCTTCCTCAATATTTCTCTCTCCCCTCCTCTTACCCCTCCCCTTCTCTCTATATCTCTCTTAATATTTCTCCCCTTTTTTCCCTGTTTCATTTTTTTCTATTCCTTTATAAAAGCTGCCTTTACTCTGTCTTCTTCTGCTTCGCTCTCCACCACTCTCTCTCTCTCTCTCTCTTTCTCTCTTTCTCTCTTTCTCTCTTTCTTTATCACTCTCTCTCTCTTTCTCTTTCTCTCTCTCTTTATCTTTCTCTCTCTCTTTCTCTCTCTCTCTTTCTCTCTATCTCTTTCACTCTCTCTCTCTTTCTCGCTATTTTTTCTCTCTCTCTCTTTCTCTCTCTTTCTCTCTCTCTCTGTCTCTCTATTTCTCTCTCTCTCTTTCTCTCTCTTTCTTCATCATTCCTACTTTTTCTTTTTCTTTTTTATCTCCCTTTGTTTCGTTTATTCTCTTTTTCTTTGTCTCCTGTAAAACCTTCAATTACCCTGTCTCCCTTCGTCTGGCTTTCCACCCTCGCCCTATCTTCTTCTATCTCCCCTTCGTTATGAAGCTACTCCTCTCTCCCTCACTCTCTATTTATCTCTCTCTTTATAACCTACCCACTCCGTACACTGCCCCACTCTCTTTCGCTATCAACTACCCTCTCTATCTTATTATATATTTATCTCCCTTCACATCGCCGTTTCTCTGTCTCCTTCTGCCTAACTCATCACAACTCTCTCTCAGCCTTTCCCTCCACTGACATGTTTTTTCTTCACTTTCTCAAACCGTGTCTCCTTGCCTCTCTTTCCTTTAATAAATCTACCTCCATCCCCCCTCTCTCTCGCTCTTATCTATCTATCTATCTATCTATCTATCTATCTATCTATCTATCTATCTATCTATCTATCTATCTCTCTCTATATATATATCACCCTTATCTATCTATCTATCTATCTATCTGTGTGCATTCATACTTATATATCTATCAAATGTATCTATTAATCTATCAAATCTATCTATCTATCTATCTATCTATATATTTATATTTGTGCATTCATACTTATATATCTATCAAATCTATCTATCTATCTATCTATCTATCTATATATCTATCTATCTCTCTCTCTCTCTCTCTCTCTCTCTATATATATATATATATATATATATATATATATATATATATATATATCACCCTTATATATCTATCTATCTATCTATCTATCTATCTTTGTGCATTCATACTTATATATCTATCAAATCTATCTATCAATCTATCAAATCTATCTATCTATCTATATATCTATCTATCTATCTATCTATATATATATATATCACCCTTATCTATCTATCTATATATCTATCTTTGTGCATTCATACTTATATATCTATCAAATCTATCTATCTATCTATCTATCTATCTATCTATCTATCTATCTCTCTCTCTCTCTCTCTATATATATATATATATATATATATATATCACCCTTATCTATCTATCTATCTATCTATCTTTGTGCATTCATACTTATATATCTATCAAATCTATCTATCTATCTATCTCTCTCTCTCTCTCTCTCTCTCTCTCTATATATATATATATATATATATATATATCACCCTTATCTATCTATCTATCAAATCTATCTATCTATCTATATATATATATATATATATATATATCACCCTTATATATCTATCTATCTATCTATCTATCTATCTATCTATCTTTGTGCATTCATACTTATATATCTATCAAATCTATCTATCTATCTATCAAATCTATCTATCTATCTATATATCTATCTATCTATCTATCTATCTATATATATATCACCCTTATCTATCTATCTATATATCTATCTTTGTGCATTCATACTTATCTATCTATCAAATCTATCTATCTATCTATCTATCTATCTATCTATCTCTCTCTCTCTCTCTCTCTCTATATATATATATATATATATATATATATATATATCACCCTTATATATCTATCTATCTATCTATCTATCTATCTTTGTGCATTCATACTTATATACCTATCAAATCTATCTATCTATCTATCTATCTATCTATCTATCGATCTTTCTCTCTCTTTCTCTCTCTCTCTCTCTCTATATATATATATATATATATACATATATATATATATATCACCCTTATCTATCTATCTATCTATCTATCTATCTATCTATCTATCTATGCTACCGCACATCCCTCTCCCTCTTTCTATCCCCCTCTTTCTGTATTTCTTGTTCCATATTAAACTTAATTGCATCGAATTAGTCCAAACCACAACTCACGATTCCTGGAAGTCGCCTTAGCAAAAATCACACAATAATAATATTTGCCTCATTTTTCTTTGTTCCAATAATTTATTAACAGTGAAAAGAAGAGGCGGTCGCGTCTCTGCATCATTGTATTGCAAGTGAAGCACATTCTTTCGATTCCTTTTTTATCCTCACATCACTCTCTCTCTCTCTCTCTCTTTATTTCTCTATCTCCCTCTCTTTCGCTATCTTTCTCTCTCTCTTTCTCTCTCTCTTTCTCTCCTTGGATTTCACTCAGCTTCTCTCCCTCTCTCTCTCAATCCGTTTCTCTTTCTCTTTCTCTCTCTCGCCTTCTCTCTCTCATTCTCTCTTACTCTCTTTCTCTCTCTCCCTCTCTCTCTCTACCTGGTACACGGCGCTGCATTCACCTGGGTTGTGATGAGCAAGCAGTTCTCAGTCGCATCTATATCGCAGTTGCATGCATACCCTGGACACTCTCTCTCCCATTCTCTCTCGCTCATTCTCTTTCTTTCTGTCTTTCTTTCTCTCTCTCTCTCCCTCTCTCTCTCTGTCCACTTCTCAACATATGTATATATATTGGAAACTGTACTTTAGCCTAACATTCTCTCTCTCTGTATATATATATATATATATATATATATATATATATATATATATATATATATATATATAAAAAAAGATGCGAATCACTAATGTTGCAAGAAGTACCGAGATTCGAAACCCGGACCGGTCCAGTGGTTTCCGGTTAATGTTCAAGCGAATGAGCCACCGAGTACGAAATGTTGGGGAAATTTTATCTAAATGTCGGGGAAAATATTTAGAAACAAAAAAAAATCAGATACTGATAACGAAATGTACTCAATTATTAATATACAAGCCTCCTTCTTCGTTTTTTGGGATTCTTTGTTTATCACCAGCCTCGTAAATTATATATATATATATATATATATATAGTCTAAAGAAGCTTTGAGTCATTAAAAAAAAAAAAATGCAGTTAAAATTCCCAGACAAACTAACTAAATCCAAGATATTGCAGACTTAACATTCGTTGGAAAATTAATAAATGAAAAAATATAAGTAAAAAAAATAAATAAATTAGAAAAAAAAAAAGAGTGGGGGGTTAATTATCTAAGAGTGAAACAAAAACAGGAGACCTTAAGCGTCTAATATTAAAACGGGGATCATCAGCTGTTTACCATGTAACTGTTTCGGAGATTTAAAAACAGGACAGTTATAATATTCATGGCTCTCCAATGGTGCTGATTATACGACCATTTCCCCAATAATCAAGTGTCGAAATAATTCAGCTTAAAATATCACTAATATATAAATAAATAATAATAATGATAAAATAATAATAATAGTATATTACCCCTAAGACTACTGTATGATATGATAATTTGCATATCAAATAACATTAATTATAACAATAATAAAAAAAATAATAATACTATCTAAACACTACATCCAAGAACCATTCTGCAATATGGTAGCTAGCAATAAAATTATATAGGAATTAAAGTTGCATTAAAAAATAAATAACAAATAAAGCTTAAGTACCTTAGGTACCAGAAAAGTAATTAGATAAGAGGAAGGAAACCTAACCATACACATCTAAATACCCAATATATAGTCTAAAGAAGCTTTGAGTCATTAAAAAAAAAATGCAGTTTAAATTCCCAGACAAACTAACTAAATCCAAGATATTGCAGACTTAACATATATATATATATGTATATGTATATGTATATGTATATATATATATATATATATATATATATATATATATATATATATATATATATATATATATATATATATATATACGTATGCATAGGTATATATATGTATATATATATACGTATGCATAGGTATATATTTATATATACATGTATGTATATATACATGTATATGTATGTATATACATATGTATATATATATGTATGCATATTGGTATGTATATATATATATGTGTGTATATATGTATGTATATATATATATATGTATATATAGGTATGTATACATATATATATACATATATATATTATTTTATTTTTTATAAATATATATACGTCACGTCATAGTGAACTTAAATAAAGAAAAAACTGTCCGACGAAACCATTTCACATGTTTAGGTGAATTGAGAATACAAAGAGCAAATCCGTCAAACCCTTAAATGAATTCGGAAAATAATCCTTACTCTATTTCCATAATGAGACTTTTTTTTTCGTTTTCCTTTGTTCTTTCTCTACCAATTGATATTTTTTTTACTTTGTTTTAAATTTCCAGTCTGTTTTAGTTATTTATTTTTTTAAAACTTTACCGATTGAGACGTAATTTGATATGCATAATAGCTAGCTTCGCAATATTCGCTACATGAAATACCCGAAACATTAATTTAAAATTAAAACAAACATTTTATTCATGTCGTTATTGTCAACCGGAAACCAAATCTTTCTCAATTAATCTATGAAGATAATTTATTAGATAAATAATTCATATAGATACATGATAAATATTAATGATTTGGTGCTTTCTTTACAAACTGACTTATCTGTGAAGATAAAAGTACAAAAATTAGGAAGTCATCAATTCGTCTTTTTTACTTGCGATTTAGAGACGTAGAACTTATAAACATGAACGCCGTTCCTTCTTAATTAAAGATGGTTTCTACACAAATGCGAAATATTTGTCCACGAAAGTAAAACAGTATTGCAAAACAAATCGATTCGTTATATTAAAATCAAATTATCATTGAATAAAAAATACTAAAAACAATAGTCAATTGATAAAATGTCCTTTTTCTAAGCAAATAGGCAAGTTAGTAAACCTTGAGACTGATATCACATATACATATGTAGTATATAGAAAGATATGGTGCGTTTATTTGGTAAAATTCAATTCACTTGTAAAAGGGTATTATCACTATATCGTTAGTGCAAGAGATGAGCCTTAACTATTGCATGTATTAAGTTAGATTCGTACACTAAAGAAATATACTTTTTTGTGTTTTTTTTTTACGGAGGGCACACTCTTGTATATATATATATATATATATATATATATATATATATATATATTTCTTTATGTTTTTTTACATGAATTATTCATTTATCTTAAAAACTTGAGTACTTTCGGTGATATGCACCCTTGTCACGTAACCGCATGCTACACACACCGGCATATCAACATTAATCGCCGATAACATCAAGACGAATTTTAACTTGACTGCAATAAATATGTCTCAATCAAGATGGATTAAACAGAAAAAAGAACACAAAAAGAAAACAAAATATGCTTGCACTTTTGACAAAGGTGTATAGCACCGAAAGTGCTCAAGTTTTTAAGATAAATAAATAATTTATTTAAAAAAAACATGAAGAAATGCGTTGTCCAGATTCTTCAAAATATTATTGTTCAAAATATTCTCCTTATATATATATATATATATATATATATATATATATATATATATATATATATATATATATATATATATATATATTTATAGTACTTCATGTATCTACATAAAATATTATATGGAGATATAATTTTTGATGTGTCAGTTTTCAGTATTTATATATACATATTATTTCTTCCCAAATATGATCAAGGGTTAAGATCAGATTCTAACTCTGCATGATGAGATCTCAGTTTGTAATAGCTGTTGATCGATAACATCGACATGCCAGTGTCGCAGATTTTGTACATGTCTGTGTAAATAAAAATAATTATATATATATATATATATATATATATAAATATATATATATATATATATGTATATATATATATATATATATATATATATATATATATATATATATATGCATACATATGTGTATATATGTATGTATATATAGACGAAAAAAAAAAGTCCTGTTTTTTTTCTGTATCAGACTCTTATATTGGCCGAAAATTAGAATCTTTAATAAATAAGTATGTGTTTTTTTTTATTTTAACAAAATTTGCATTTTTGACGGGTTCCTAAATAATTTAAAAATAGTCATACACTTAAAAAAATAATTAAAATTTATCTAATTCTCTCTGTTTATATATATATATATATATATATATATATATATATATATATATAGTAAAAGTACCAGGATTCTCAGTAAACAACTAATAATTTATTCAGATAACTCAGCAGTAATATTGTCGTATTATCACTTATCGCGAGATAAAAACAAAGAAAAATGACAATTTCGTCCGTTTTTAATTGTCAAAAAAACGCAATTTGATGGCAATGTCCTCTCAGATCAATCAATACAACAACCACAATGTTGCTCATTAACGGATAACGCCCATCCGGGTTCTCAAACAAAGACTCGTTCACACCCGGTTGTTTGTAAAAAACGTGGAATCATTTAAAACAATGACTAACACATCAACAGGCTTGTTTAGTTTTCTGACGAATCTTGTATCGGACAAATGTAAAATATAAATGATTGTTTGCTTGTGCATTGCATCTGAGACGACAGGATTTAAAAATAAAATACAGTAACTTATAAAGGTAGTTGAACTCATGACTAAATATATATTTATATATACAGGGTGGGCAAAAATAAGGGTCCTATTTTTAAAAATTCATAACTTTTTAATTTATTTATTTATTTTTATTTTTTTTTTAGAATAAGTAAAGGACCCCTTCCGAAGCAAGCATGAGCCGTATTAGCCCTAAGGAACGTACCCTCATTTAGAAAACATTATTTTTGCTTAAAAAACTCAAAACAGTGTAAAAAACAATACTTTAGTTTTTGTAAGTGTTAAGAAGTGTTTTTCGGCTAAAATTTGTTTTGTTTATTTCAAAAAATCTCGGAAGGGTCAGTCTACACACACATACAGTTTGGTGAGTTTAACTTTTATTTTGTAGAAGTTATTCAAATTCAAGTTATTCAAATTTAAAGATAGGACCCTTATTTTGGCCCACCCTGTATATATATATATATATATATATATATATATATATATATATATATATATATATATATATATATATATAAAAGGAGATTGTAGTTTGCTTGAAACATTGCTGGTAAATATAAGTGCAGGTTAGTAATCCGAGGCTGTAGCAATGCGATGTAGTTGCCGGAAGGTGGAGAGGGTGAACAGAAACAAACGAGAAGAGAAAACGAATCTCAAAACGATTTATTAATATTTCACGAAAAACTGATTAAGTACCAGAATAGTAAATACTGTCAGGTAAATAAAAAGTTCGGCAAAAGGTAATCTTAAATTTTCGAAAGAAAAACTTTCATTATCAAAACACAACAATAAAAGACCGAAAGGGTCGAAAAAACGGGAAAAACCGGAATCAAACCATTGAAACACTGCAGCAGACTATTGGGAGTAGGAACGAAGAAAATGTAAAAATTTAATTAAATAATTATTCAGCTAAAGTTAACATCTAATTAACATATATATATATATATATATATATATATATCTGAAGAGTTCAATGAACGCCATTTTCAAAATTACGAAACCATCACTATAGAAAGCGTTACATATCATCACTTGACCAACCGCCCAAACTATATTTTACATAATATTATACCGTCATCATCTCGTTTTGTTTTCAATTAAAAAAAGCTTTTAATTGTTTCATGTCTCAACTTAAACGAATTGGATTTATTTCGTTTTGCATTCAAACTCTCCAATTGATTTACGTATATATATATTTATTTATTTATATATATATATATATATATATATATATATTATCAGATTTTGAATTTTCTTTTCTCTTTCCCTCTTCTCTCTTTCTCCCTCTCTTTCTCTTTCTCTCTCTCTCTCTCTCTCTCTCTTATTTAGCTATCTTGTTCGTTCTTTTTCTTTATTTCTTTTCCTTTCCCTTTTTTTTCTCTCACTTTTTTTCCCAGACTTGATGACATCCATTTCCTACAATTTATCATAATTATTCTTTCGCTCCAATTTAACAATTAAAATTTTAATGTATTGTGCGACTACTTGGTTTAGGTAAAAACACAATACGAACTTTAAAAAAATCTTTAAGAGCTCGGCTAATTACGGTTTGAATGGACTCCATTACCGCGTTATGAAGTATGCGTGGCGGATTTGACGAAGTCTGGCTCAAGGCAATTATTATTTAGATCTCACAGAGTGCATTACCTCTTGTGTGTTGGCTTATTCTCTCCAACTTCCGGCCTTGTGCCACATCGGCCGGTGGTGGGAAAGAGGTAAGTACTTGAATTTCTCAGACGGTATCATTTTCCAACGTAAAGTAGACATTGATTTTCGAGGACTCCTGAAAAACATAAGATTTAAGCCAAATCAAACTCTGAAATGAAACAAAATGAAGCTGGCAGAGGATCAAAAGAGATTGGTGTCAATTTGAAATCGAGGCCGAATTTGTACGGAAATAAAATGTTAGCCTAATTCTCGGACATTTCGTATGGTTGTAAAAAGTCGGCGATAAAAAAAAAAAGACCACCTGGTCAGAATTGAACTCATTTCGTCACAGTTTGAAAACTGCTGGAGATCGGTTTAGATCTAGACTACGACCACAATACAGACACACACACACAGACATACACACACACACACACATATACATATATATATATATATATATATATATATATATATATAGAGAGAGAGAGAGAGAGAGAGAGAGAGAGAGATAATTATTTTAATAATAAATAGTTAAGTTTTATGTACATACGTATACGTTTTATCTTTGCGGAATCATCAGTGTAGAGATAGCAATTCAAACCGGTAACACGATTCGAACCCCGGAACGAGAGTGGTTTGTTTATAACTCCAAATCCAACGCTTTAATCAATATATATATATATATATATATATATATATATATATATATATATATATATATATATATATATATATATATATATAGGTCTTAATTATAATAAAAAAGTATAATTTAAAAAAAATTGATTGTAGATAATGGATGATGTATGTTTCTCTGTGTCAGTGCTGCATCATATTAGAAATTACACCAGAGACCGCACACCATCACATTTGCCATTTCTTCATTTTCATCTTCTATTTCTCCATCTTCATATTCGCTTTCACATTCTTCTTCTTCTTCTTCTTCTTCTTCTTCTTTTTCTTCTTCTTCTACTTCTTCTTCTTCTTTTTCTTCTTGTAATATCTTCTTTATTCATTCTTATTCTACACTTTCGCATTCTTCTTCTTTTTCTCCTTCTTCTTCTTTTTCTTCTTCTTTGTTTTCGTCTTCTTTTCTTCTTCTTGTTCCTTTTCTTCTTCTTCTTCTTCTTCTTCTTCTTCTTCTTCTTTGTCTTCTTCTTTTTCTTCGTCATCTTTTCTTCTTTTTCCTCTTCTTCTTCTTCTTCTTCTTCCTTGTTTTCGTCTTCTTTTCTTCTTTTTCACCTTCCCCTTTTTTTTTCTTCTTCTTCTTCTTCTTCTTCTTCTTCTTCTTCTTCTTCTTCTTCTTCTTCTTCTTCTTCTTCTCATTCTTCTGTTTTTTTTCTAGCTCATCATATTATCTATTCCTATTGTATCCTTTTATCTCTCGCATCCTCCTCCATCTTCATCTTCTTATTATTATTTCTCTTATCTTCTAATTCGCCTTCTGTTTCTTTCCTTCCTCTGAGCGGCCATCTTCCTGCCCCATTTCCTTCCCGTGTTTCCATTTTCCCGAATTCTCGAACCCTAACAATCATCATTCGGAGAACCGAAGAGATCGGTGCTTAACTAAACAGTCACCAACGAATGCAAATGGAGAGAAACAATTATGTCCTCGTACCCATGTGGCACGCATCCGTTGGTATGAGCCCCTACCCGACGCGAGGGAAGGTGAGACAGATCACAGACGAGCAGAGATTACGGAGAAGAGAGTGAAAACAGGATTGCTAAAAAGAGAATGAGAAGAAAAAGGTTGAGAGAAAGTGAGGCGAGAGAGATAGGTTGGAAATAAAAAGAAAGAGAGATTGGAGAGACTGGGGAAAAAAAGAGGCTGAAAGGGGGATTGACAACGAAGGGGGGAAGAGAGAGTGAGAGAGAGATTGAAGAGACAGAGAGGAGTGGGTCGAGGAAAGATGGGGGTCGAAGGGATAGATTAATTGAGAGAGATGAAAAATAAAGGGAAGTAATTAGACGCAGAGATAATAGAAAAGAGAGAGAGATAGACAGAGACATCGAAAGAGAAGGTGATAAACATATAGATATGAGAAAGAGAGAAAGGTACAAGGATAGAAAAATAAAGAAAGAGAAGGAGAGATACTGAGAAAAAAGGGGGAGAGATGGAGCAATAGTGAAGGAGAGAAAGAGAGGAAATAGATTAGACAAAAGGTGAAGAGAGAAAGAAAGAGATATAGATTATATAGAAAGAGTAGAGAGAGAGAGAGATAGAGAGGGAGAGAGAGAGAAAGAAAGAAATTGAGAGGGGGGAGAAAGAGAGGGAGCGTGATAGAAAAGGGGGAGAGAAATAACAGATGTTCAATTGGTCTTCGAAACCGACAATTGTTGGCGGAAATTGATAACGGTCCCCATTGATCGGAGGAGAGTGACCACCACTACTACAATAATACCGGGTGATTGCCAAAGAAACACGGGTTTATTTTCACGTTTACGATTCCAATAATTTGATGTGAGAGGGAGGGGCTCAAGATTCATGCGACCCTTAACATTAAGTCGCAAACGTTCGTCCATAAATGCAAAATATAGCCCCCTTACCTAATCACGAACGCAAGCACACATTGT
>OY744547.1:69227715-69255215 GCA_963556195.1 Sepiola atlantica
AAACAACAACCTAATCCTGAATACGACTATGAAAGTCGAAAGAGCTCGAAAAAAAAATGGCCGAATTAAGAACAATCGGAGAAGTTCTATACGGATTGACACCTGAAACCAGAAGGATAGCTCGACGGTTTGAGAACCTCACGAAGAATATATACAAACGAGAAAGTTCCGTAACGTTCAACAACGCTTGCTTAGATAATACGTGCTGCCTAAGTATACATATATATATATATATACATATATATATATATATATATATATATATATATATACATATATATATATATATATATATATATATATATATATATATATATATTGTATTACGTGAGGTAAGAACAACCTAGTACCATAGCAAAGTAGTTTTCTCACGAGGGAGTTGGGACTAAAAGTGTTTTTGTATATAGTTTTAATGACTTAAAATCTTCCAAGACTATATTTTAGCAATCGGACATTTGCTTGAATTCGGGCAGAGTTTTGCCCTGTGTTTCTTTCCCTACAACTTTTATTTTATTTTTTCAAATTTTAAATCTTGGCCTTTGCCAACTTATCTATCCCAGCGACTTCCTCTGATGATAAGATTTTGATCTTTGAAAAGCCTGGCTTAAGGAAAATTTAACTTGAATAAATTGCCTTTTTGCGGAATATACCTTGCTCTGAGCAATTGAATTGAATTTTGATTTGGCTTTTGCTTCTCTAATTTCTTTCCATTCTTCTTCATATATATATATATATATATATATATATATATATATATATATATATTCCTTTTTTTTCCTCTTTTCAACCTCCTTTAAGTGCATCTGGACTTACCTACACTTTGAGCACTTTCTCCAATCTGCTCCTACACAAAGAGTTTTTTCTTCACTTTCTACAATTTCACCGGACTTTTTTCAACGGAAATTTACCACCCGGACATTTTTGCTTATCTTTTTCACGGAACTTTTTCTTTTCATTCAATACGTTTTTAATAACAATTCTCATATTTTTCAAATATTTGAACTTTGTTTTTTTCGAAAGCCAACTTATCCATCTGTATTTCTCCTCTGATGATAAGATTTCGATCTTTGAAAAGCCTTGGCTTAAGGAAAGAAAAATAAACACTAGTTTATTACTGATTACACCTTGCATTGAACAATTAAAATTTGAAATAAATTTAGACAATCGTCGCATATTTATCACTCTTTTTTCTTCTCTCTCTCTCTCTCTCTCTCTCTCTCTCTCTATATATATATATATATATATATATATATATATATATATATATATATATATATATATATATATATATAATATCCTCGTTCTAAAACTAAGGGAAAGTGTTTTATTTAATGCTTCTCTAATAAATCTGTGTTCAGATTTTGATTAAAACAATAACTTACCTCTTTAACAATTTATTTCTAATTCTGTTTCAATAAAACAAAGGAAACAATATTTGTCTGCTTATTGGGATATTACTTTTTCTTTTTTTCTTTTGAAAGCGTTAAATAATTGATGAAAGCACATCCATTAAAAATGTGCAATGGAAGTGAATTTACGTTTTTCCTGGGAGGGCGTCGGGGAAATGCCGGTGCTCAAATAAAAACAAATATTTATTTCATTAATGTTTAATTCCGTATCGTCTATTCAATTCTGATTTGATCTCGAATTATTCTTGTTCAGTCATTAAAAAAATGGAGTTTGAAAATGTAAAATTTGATAAATGTTGTTTAGCATTCCATATCGAACGCACACTTGTTATCACATTGTATCATTTTAGGTTGTCTCTGTCGTGTATAGACCATTATACACACGTTGTTGTCGTCGTCTGCAACACACGTTGTTGATCGTCTGTAGACACAATCACTTGAACCCCGGTGTTTCATTGCTGCTTACCGTTGGATATATAAATAATATTACACTGATTATTTTCGTTTTGTTACATAATAGATTGACTTATGTGAATTAAGATTACATCAGCTAGTATGAATTACGTATCTAGGTGAACCAGTGCAAGTTATCTTGACGTGAAAATCTGAAAAATAAGTCAGTTTTCCAAACTAAAACATAGACAGGCATGAACATTCCAGACAACTGTGTTATAACAAATCCAGTGTCTCTCTTCAAGCAGTTGCATCACGTGTTGTGAAAGAAAAAAATATGTGTTTTAGTCAGTCAACTTTTGGAAGCGGTAACGATCGGACACACATTTAGGAAATAATTAAAAAAAGGAAGATTAGAATTACATTCGTAAAAAAAGTTGATAGGGCCACTTGTATACCACCTTTCATCCTAACGAAGTAGTTAAGAACATTATTGGTCTCTCTCCGTTTAATGTTAATGTGTGACTTGTATTCGTATTGCGAGAATTTCTCTCTCAAATAAAGACCCATTTAAACGCTCCGTCGTCTCGCCCTTTTCCTTTCGGTGCATGGATTTTTTTTATTACAGGCACGGCTACGATTATGATGATGAGGGCGATAATGACGGAAACATGAAGCCCACTACGATGCTGATGAAGACGACAGCGCCGGCGCATCAGTATAAAAATAGAGATAAGATCACTGATAACATTTGATATAACTGACTTTGATTTAAAGTAACAGTTGTACGCCAAGTTGACAAACGCACTCGAGTTGTTCTCTCCCGTCGTGGGCATTACAGTCATCATCATCATCATCGCTGTAAACCCGGCTGCTGACAAAACTACGTAGATGCCTATTGGGTTTTTAATAGTTTTACTTGACATAAAACAAGATACAGAAATAAACTGTATTGTACGAGAGAGAGAGAGAGAGAGAGAGAGAGAGAGAGAGAGAGAGAGAGAGAGAGAGAGAGAGTAGGAAAATAATTACTTGGAGCGAGATTTATCGTAACATTAGCTAGGTCTTTTTAAGCTACACCGCCTACCCTCCTCCTCTATATCGTCTATGGATACAATCACTCGAGCGCCGATGTTTCGTTTTTAAGCAGGGTTATTGATAGAAAAAGGGCAGTAGTGGAGAAACCGTTGTTTTACAGTGACGAGTTACTTCACTTGAATCATCTTTTGCATTTGTGAATTGTCCATCGATAAACCCTTACCCTAACCCCTAACCCTAACCCTAACCCTAACTCTAACCCTGACCCTGACCCTGACCCTGACCCTAACCATAACCCTAATTAAGTGATAAGTGTGCTATATGTTAAACTTAATATCCCTACGTATTTAAACTACATTTTTCTTCGTTTATAAATCAATTAAAGCTTGTTTAGATTTTATATATATATATATATATATATACATATATATATATATATATATATATATATATATATATATATATATATATATATATATATATATATATATAGTAAGTAATAAAGCTACACAGAGGCTCCCGCGTTTCATCACCGGTGGGAATCTTCAGGCTAAAATTACGTATCGAACACTGTTGAAGTAAATACTGAGAATTGATACAACATATATTATATCCCCTTATAAAATGTTATGTGGATACTGGAAATAGTAATATATATATATATATATATATATATATATATATATATATATATATATATATATATATATATATAAATATATATATATATATAATATATATATGTATATATAATGTATATGTAAGTAAATTTCGCGTACAACGTAGTATAAATTTCAGAGGAAACATTTTTTTAATCAATGAAATGGGCGGGTGGAAAAAAAATTGCTAAAATTTTCTTTGAGGCCTAATCGTCTGACCCTCTAAGAGGAAACGTCAGAATTATAAATTAAAAACTAAGAAAATCGAATGAGACGGGGAAAAATTGTTTAAATTGGAGAACACGATTGAGAGAAATATATATATATATATATATATATATATATATATATATATATATTAGATATATATCGGTCTTATCTTGGGTCATTCTTGCACGTCTTAATCAGTGATTGTGATTTCATCGCAATCAATTGCGGAAAAATCGGACGCCGGCTTTGTTATGAGAGGATGACACACTCTTCTCCTGCGTTGACTCGTGGCTGATTGCATTCGACATTTACGCGAAAAAAATATGAGAAATAAACGCAGATAAACATTTATAATCATCTCTTGTTTGATGCAACGTGGGATGCAACGCGTATGAATCTGCGATCTACTTACGAAAAGGAATAATTAAATCAAGCGCTTTTCATAAAGTGATACAATCGCAAGACACACACGGCGACGTCGACTTCAGTGAACGCAGTCGGACATGCGTACATAATCCACCTCTCTTTTTTCCCCCAACCTCTTTTCCTTCTCCCTCTCTTTCTCTTCTACTTTGCTCCTCTTTCTCTCTCTCTTCTTCTTCTTCTTCTTCTTTCTCTTCTTCTTCTTCTTCTTTTTCTTCTTCTTTTTCTTCTTCTTCTTCTTCTTCTTCTTTTTTTTCTTTTTCTTCTCCTTCTTCTTCTTCTTCTTCTTCTTCTTCTTCTTCTTCTTCTTCTTCTTCTTCTTCTCTCTCTCTCTCTCTCTCTCTTTTATTAGTGATCCACAACTTACTAAAGCCTTAAGGGCATCGGAGGATGAGAGTTTATGAGATTGTCAATTATTGATGAACAACACCACGAGAGGATTGGAAGGGAAAGGTGAAATGTATTGTTTAAGTTAACGGCTTTACAGTAATGTGTTAACATTGGATTGCAGACGACAATGTTGTAGTCATCCAGGAAGCAAACCCGTTGTATTGTATTCTACAAATAGAAAGTTCTTGGAAACAAACTTTGCTCATGGAATTTCCGTTTGGTTTCAGGTACAAAAATAAAGAGAGAAAAATTATTTACGGTGGTTGCAGCTAGACGAGTTTTTTTTGCAAATCTTTTACAAGTCGGGTGGCATAGAGTTCAAATATATTTACATAATGTACACAAACCCACTCGTTTTTGAAAAGGGACCCAGACAAAGCCCCTAGCTAAAAATAGATATGGGAAGCTTATACGTCCATGCCATCACTCCTCGCGTCCCTTGAAATATACAAACTTCTTATGATAAAGGACTTACCAAAATCGTGTTTTTCATTTTGCGTTTCTTTCACATCCACAGCAATGCCGAAATTTGGACAATTCAAAATTAATACCTGCATGATTTTTCTACTTTGTTTCTTCATCCTGAGAAAGTCTTTCAATAAAGACGAAACGTTGATGAATACATAAATATGTATATGCTCCAACACTACTCCCTGGCCTCTATTTTTTGGTGAATTCTCTACACAGAAAGAATTTTACCTTTGGTGTTTATTATTTTTGACATTTTTTGACATGGGCATAAAATTGATACACCGAACGCGAGCACCCAAAAATTAATCGGAATATATCAGAAATAGGTCTGCAAATTAGATATATTCAGATTAATGTTTGGGTGCTCGCGTTCGGTGTATCAATTTCATGCTCACTCCTATGTGTGTTTATCCTTACTAGTTCCTCTGTCTTCTTCCCTCTTATCGCCTTTACCCCTCCGCCTACCGCCTCCCTTATACTAGCTCAATAGGTGTGAAAGTGAAAAAGAAAAAGAAAATAAATAAAAATATAAAAAGTAGAATAAGAAAAAAAAAAAGAATGTGTTACCCACTTGTCATATTTCAATGTCACTAAAAGTCTTATCATATGGTCCAATCGCTTCATCTTTTCCTTCTCCCATGTGTGTCCCTCTAAGATAAATTTATTTCCAAATCTTCACTTTTTCTGAAGACGTATGCTAACACGAACGAAACCGGTCAAGTCTCTTGTTTTTGTTTTTCTCCTGCACTTTAACTTGTTTTCCGTTTGTTATTTTTCACACATTTTGTCTACCACGGCATTTCATTTTCATCACTTACCGTGTACCTTACCCTATATATATATATATATATATATCTATATATATATATATATATATATATATATATATATATATATATATATATATATATATATATATATATATATGATATTTTTTTATTTACACAGACATGTACAAAATCTGCGACACTGGCATGTCGATGTTATCGATCAACAGTTACTATAAACTGAGATCTCATCAGGCAGAGTTAGAATCCGTTTAGTTTCTCTCCAAATATGATCTCAGGTAAAGATCGGATTCCAACTCTGCCTGATGAGATCTCAGTTTATAGTAACAGTTAATCGATAACATCGACATGCCAGTGTCGCAGATTTTGTGCATGTCTGTGTAAATAAAAAAATTATCATAAAGCTCTATTTTGATATTGAGCAATTTTTATAAACCAGGTTAAAATTCTCTGGATTACCACCCTGTAGATATCTTTTACCTGGATTATTACCATTATATATATATATATATATATATATATATATATATATATATATATATATATATATATATATATATATATATATATGATCTAGTTGAACGGTAAGCCATTTGAGAGTAGCGCCGCAGCTTTTAATTTTAATTTTAATAGTCTGGCTCAACTTAATCGAAGTGCGTGTATATATAATTTATGCTTGTGGAGTCTTTAAAATTTATTGCTTTCCCGATACCTTCTGCCGAGACGATTTTTATTTTCCTAAATGTCGATAAAAATTAGAGCATACTTTTCTCCATCGTTTCGCCGTCTGATCGATGCAAGTCGAGTAAATTCAGTCTGCAAATTAATTAAGTCCAATCAGAAAACGAAAGCGAATATCTGCACATGTCCGCGGGGCGTAATTATGAAGACAGTAAATGTTGTAGAAATTGCCGATGATGCATTGGGGCAAGATGCTCGCTGCAGCTTCACACTGGGTTAGAGACGTCATAAAATAACATTTGATAGCAAGAAGGGAAGGAAGGGAAAAGGCTGGCTGGAAATAGTGTAGAGCAGACAGTTAATGAGTGCGTTGTTTTTCCCGCCTCACGGCTATTTCCGTCGTTCGGCCTTCCCGTGTTGAAAGTCACTGTGCCCCAACTTGAGGTATACGTGTATCCAGAAGGAGAATTTTGGCAACCCCATTTGGCCGTTTAGAGGTGCATACCTTGTCAAACCGTCGTTATTTAGTTGCTACATTTTGATATAGGTGCGTAAAAATAAGGTCAGTATTGAAAGATTTTATACATAATTTTAAATTAAGTAAGATAAATTCAATTAAAACTAAAATACGTGTACTAGAAGTTACGTCATGTGAGGAAGTTCGAAGTGACACGTAACAAGAAAGAAAAAATCGGATTTCGCTTTGCACAGTGATCTGATTGTGTTTCGTTGCAGCTCTTGAAACTTTGACTTCGTTTACCCCAGCCTGCGTGATTAAGGGAGGATGGGGAGCTTATATGTTACCCTACAGTGCGAGAGAATAGAACAATGAAACATAAGTTCACATAAGTCATTCCGCTACAAGTTTGTTGAAGTTTTTTTTTTAATTTAATGTTATACATTATTGCAGCTACCAGGCGAGAGAGCAAGACGAAACGTCAGCTGCCACATCACCACTGCAACTGCAAAGAGAACACCAGCTGGTTCTCTCGACGAGATGCACGAGAGACACACCGTTGAGATATAAAAACCACCGCTTCACTGTTAAAAAGGCATGAACCTGCAAAGGTGGCACACACATATTGACATAGGAATTTTGATATTTAATTGTTCAATCTATGGTAAACATTAGACAAAAACGCTAGCTGCCACATCACCACTGCAATTGCAAAGAGACAACCAGTTGCTTCTGTCGACGAAAAGCACTGCTAAAAAACTGTTGAGATAAAAAAACCCGCTACACTGTTAAAAAGGCATGGACCTGCAATTGTGGCATACACAAATTGACATAGGAATTTTGATATTTAATTGTTCAATCTATTAGACAAAAACGCCAGCTGCCACATCACCACTGCAATTGCAAAGAGACAACCAGTTGCTTCTGTCGACGAAATGCACTGCAAAAGAACTGTTGAGATTAAAAAAAAACCCACTACACTGTTAAAAAGGCATGGACCTGCAATTGTGGCATACACACATTGACATAGGAATTTTGATATTTAATTGTTTGCTATCATAGTCAATCTATGCTAAACATTAGACAAAAACGCTAGCTGCCACCTCACCACTACAATTGCAAAGAGACAACCAGTTGCATCTGTCGACGAAATGCACTGCAGACAAACATTCCACAGTTTGTTTTGTACAGACGAAAGCTTTTGCTGATTTTCGTCCGCTCATCTCTTTTAGAGGATTCGCACGTCGCTCTAGCGTTCAATTGGTCTGTCATGCTTGACGTATCATTTCGAACAGAAAGAAGCGAAATATCAGTACTTTACCTAACTTCCAGCAAATCACATTTTGATCGCTAAATACCCATATTAAATGTACGCACAGTATTTTTGCTAGTATATAACTACTCCGCTCCCAAAAGAGATGGTAATCCCTGGAACGATGGTATTATGACCACAAAACAGATACTACACAACACATCTCTCAGTCTCCTCCCTGATAATAAATATAAATACAAGAAAAGTAATGCTGGAAGGGATTGAATCAAGATGCACGAACACATACTACACGGATGCAAAAGGAGAAGGTTATGAATTTAGACCACAGCTGTAAGTCGTAAGGGTTGGTAATGTGGGCTTTATTTACTTTTATATAGTGTTACGCAAGAGGTGGAAGCTCTTGATAGAAATTTTAGTAAACTTCGACTTTTGTTAAATTTCATAAATAGCTAATAGATATTTTCCTAATTTGAGTTTAAAACGTGTGATTAGATGAACTACTTTAGGCACAACCTCCATTTAAAAATTTAGATATTTTGGATTTGCATTCAATTTCATGCCTAATGATTAAACACAAATAAAGAAAGATTCGCTGAATTTAAAGTGCTTCTGAAGACAACTTAAATTTCTGAAATTTCTAGAATATAAATCATGTAAAAAAATGTGGATGAAAATTGGAATAAGGATTCTAGACATAATGCTAAATACAATTGTATCTTGATTGTAATCATTAAATGGACGTATAATTGATACAGATCTGTTGTATTTTACTTGTCCCGATATTTATATATATATATATATATATATATATATATATATATATATATATATAGGATCAAATATGAACCAAAGTAAAAACTTTTAGTAGATGGAACCTATTGTGAAGAGGATTAGCTCAATATACGAGATAGAGCAATTGTAGAGATAGAAGAAAAAAGAGTGATAAATATGCGACGATTGTCCAAATTTATTTCAAATTCCAATTGTTCAATGCAAGGTGTATTCAGTAATAAACTAGTGTTTATTATTCTTTCCTTAAGCCAAGGCTTTTCAAAGATCGAACTCTTATAATCAGAGGAGAAATACAGATGGATAAGTTGGCTTTCGAAAAAACCAAAGTTCAAATATTTAAAAAATATGAAAATTATTATTAATCGTCGTATATTTATCACTCTGTTTTCTTCTATCTCTCTCTCTCTCTCTCTCTCTCTCTCTCTCTCTCTCTATATATATATATATATATATATATATATATATATATATATAGATATATATATTGATCGAAATGATAGGTTTCATAAGTGTGATAGGAAAGATTTTGACGATTACGGAGCAGTCGAGATAAAACCTGATAGGAAATCTGTCTGAAAGCAATTATTTCTAGTGAACCCGTCAGATAGAGTGTCATTCCAATCGTGTGGCTTATTAATTCCAATTTGGACAATTTAAACATTTATAGACCAGTCGAAGAAAAAGATTCAATTACCGAATTTCGAAAGACATAAATTTGGCCATTTTTTTTTCGGTTTCCATTACATTTTTATATTTTATATATTTATTTTTTATTAATTTCGATTTTTATCATATTTTTTTACTCATTTTGGATAAATTTCATTTTGATTATGTTTTCGTCCTGCTTTCTTTTCCTTTCTTTTCTTTAACCCCCTCCTCCTCTATACATCTTTTTCTTTTATTCGTTTAAATGTGTTTACCCCCCTGACTCTTCTTCTTTATACAACTCCCCCTATTTCTTTCTAGTTCCCCTCTCCACTTTGCGTTTCTCTACATATACTCAGCCTCCTGTCTTTCTTAACAATTTGTTATCTCCCCCTTGTGGCAAGCCTCTCTCTTTCATTCCTTAACCTTTCCTATTTTTATATATGCATCTCTATTTTCTTTCTGTACGTTAACTCAATATATCTTATAATCACACAAATCAATCTCTCTCATTCTCCATATCGCTCTCTGTGTCTATCTCCCTGTCTCTCTGCTTTTCCTTTTCTTTCTCTACTAATCTCTAACCTTCTCTATCTCTTTCTCTCTGTTTCTCTCTCTTACTCTCTCTCTCTCTCTCTCTCTCTCTCTCTCTCTCTCTATATATATATATATATATATATATATATATATATAATAGGACAGTGTAGGCAGAATGGGAAAGAGGGAGTTGGAGTAGACGAGACAAATATGTAGTGTGGGGTTTTATGTGCGTTTTGTGTATGTATGTGTACATATATATGTATATATTTTATTGTGTATATGTATGTATGCTTATATATATATATATATATGTAGATATACAATATATAGACACACCACCTTCCCCACGCTACATCTTGTTCGCGCCCTTTTCCCTTCCCTGTCCCCCTCCCTCTCCCCCTCCCCCTCCTCCTCCCTATCCTCCTCTCTCTCCTCCTCCCACTGTTCTATTGTGCAACTTTGATGTTTAACGCTCTCGCTCTCCTGCCACAATACTAACTTTAAAAATGTTCAATAAATCTCTCCTCCTACTCCATTATGGGTTAAATAACTCTGACCGCTACAAATGTTTACCCCCTCACAGCTTCCAAAGTTATTTTAATGTATCCGCTCATCTTGAAGAGCCAATAACTTGAATTATCTGAAGCGACTGATCTCATCTTACATAACATAGGCTCACTCCACCTCCCTAATGATCTTATAACTACAACCGCTACTATTTCTCTCACACGTTCTACTTAACTCAATTTCCCACTGCTACCATGTATTTGTTCTTACTAATTTATTTTATTTCATAAGCGGCTGTACTCCTTCTACTACCATTTTTTCAAACATTTTCTACTTGTGTGTTATTTTCTTAAGACAATCATCATGAGGAAGTGGTAAGATAAAGACGAAACGTTGATGAATACATAAATACTATTTTGCGTTTTCTTTTTATTCCATTTTCGATATGTATGTATTTCTATCCCCCCCTCTCTCTCTCTTTCTCTCTCTCTCTCTCTCTCTCTCTCTATATATATATATATATATATATATATATATATATATATATAATTCAGGCAAGGAAACATTCACATGATAGCAATCCAAAGAATGTTAACCGTGCTGATAAAAAGGTCTCAATATCAAATAGAGCTTTTATATATGATTTTTTTATTTACACAAGATTAATCCGATCTTCTAAAGTTAAAGACGGATTTTAACTCTGCCTGATGAGATCTCAGTGTATAACAGTTGTTGATCGATAACATCGACTTGCCAGTGTCGCAGATTTTGTACATGTTTGTGTAAATTTTATAAAAATGGATGATATTTTAATTACATAACTGTTTGTTTTTATGTTTTACAATACTCTCGCTTTGTTAGAAGAGGTGACATTTCGCGTATAACAAAACACATATGTGAGCCTAAGTGTGAAATACCAGTCATGCCAAACAATGACGATATTTGACTGAATTCGTTCTGCGTGAATTTCCTCGCAGAAAGGTAAAATTAAATCTTCACCTACGTCTGTATTTTCTTTTATCAGAAAGGAAATAAAACTTTACATTATAAATATCCTTTCTTATCCTAATTACCAGCATCTTAATTGTACTTCTGTCGAAAGATACAGCATTGTCGACGAAAATTCGAAGGTTAGGGTTAGGGTTAGGGTTAGGGTTAAAGATAGATACGAAGGTTAAGGTTAGGGTTAGGGTTAGGGTTAGAGTTAAGGGTTAGGGTTAGGGTTAAGGGTTAGGGTTAGGGTTAGTGTTAAGGATAGATACGAAGGTTAGGGTTAGGGATAGGGTTAGGGTTAGGGTTCGGGTATGATTATGGTTACGGTTAGTGTTAGTGTTAAAGATAGATCCGAAGGTTAGGGGTAGGGTAAGGGTTAGGGTTAGGGTTAGGGTTAGAGTTAGGGTTAGGGTTAGGGTTAAGGTTAGGGTTAGTGTTAAGGATAGATACGAAGGTTAGGGTTAGGGTTAGAGTTAGGATTAGGGATAGATACGAAGGTTAGGGTTAGGGTTAGGGTTAGGTTAGGGTTAAGGTTAGGGTTAGGGTTAAGGATAGATACGAAGGTTAGGGTTAGGGTTAGAGTTAGGATTAGGGATAGATACGAAGGTTAGGGTTAGGGTTAGGTTAGGGTTAAGGTTAGGGTTAGGGTTAAGGATAGATACGAAGGTTAGGGTTAGGGTTAGGGTTAGGGTTAGGGTTAGGGTTAGGGTTAGGGTTAGGGATATATACGAAGGTAAGGGTTAGGGTTAGGTTAGGGTTAGGGATAGGGTTAGAGTTAAGGTTAGGGTAAGGGTTAGGGTTAGGGTTAGGGTTAGGGTTAGGGTTAGGGTTAGGTTAGGGTTAGGTTAGGTTAGGGTTAGGGTTAAGGATACATCCTAAAGTTACACCACTTGATGTGACCATTAACTGTATATTGGTATATCTGTGCTTCTCGCACTTCCGTAACATTACTTTATAAAGATTTACTATACAATCTAAATTATTTCGTGTGGATATAATGTTAAAAACGGCGCAAACAAAAAATAAAAATAAAAATTACATCACTGCATCGCCTACAACGCCGGGTAGGTTGAGCTTGTTAAAAAAAATCGACTTTCGTTCGGGCTTGAACTCGCAATCTTATTTTCTTCATTTGTCGTAATCCTTGTACGAACAGCCTAAAATAGATCAGCCATTGTTAAAGACACGTCGGAATCCGCGGATATTCAAGAATAGAGTTTTCCGCAGCAGAGGATTCCATTCGGTCGTCAGTAGGATTTGAAGGCGACTCATTGAAAAGTCGGATTTGATCTTGAAATAAAAACAAGTATTACCAAAAATCGAACTTGATGAACACAATAGAATATCTTTTGCGTTTTCTTTTTCTTAAAATGTCCCTTTTTTCGTACGAATTCTTATCATAAAAAGAGTCAGACTAATCCAAGAGCGATTTGAGATCCATTCTTTGAGGTTAGTGAGTATATTGCCCATTCATTTAATTCTCTTGAGGGGAAGATACTGTAAAAAGTATATATATATATATATATATATATATATATATATATATATATATATATATATATATATAGAGAGAGAGAGAGAGAGAGAGAGAGAGAGAGAGTGTCAGGTTGCATATGAAAAGAAATCAAATAAAGTGCTCGATCGTATAAGAGAGCTAATATGTACCGCGGTTTCATCCAAAAGGGCAGATTTAGACATCTTTAGTAAATCTTCGTGCCCAATGGAATCATCGGCAAGCTGAAAGGATTGTAGACACGCCTGACAGGGAATGGCGTCAACAATGACAGAGAAGGGATTGTGGCACGAAGATTTACTAAAGATGTCTAAATCTGCCCTTTTGGATGAAACCGCGGTACATTGCTGAAATATGTAATATACAGTATCTAAATAAATTATATATATATATATATATATATATATATATATATATATATATATATATATAGCAGGATCAAATATAAGCCAAAAGTAAACTTTTAGTAGATGGGACCTATAGTGAAAAGGTTAAGCTCGATATACGAGATAGAACAATTGTAGAGATAGAAGAAATAAGAGTGATAAACATGTAACGAATGTCCAAATTTATTTCAAATTTCGATTGTTCATTGCAAGGTGTATTCTGTAATAAACCAGTGTTTATTATTCTTTCCTGAAGCTAAGGCTTTTCAAAGATCGAGATCTTATCACCAGAGGAGAAATACAGATAGATAAGTTGGCTGTAGAAAAAGCCAAAGTTCAAATATTTGAAAAATATTATTAAAAATGCTTTGGCTTTTTCTGCAAATTCTCATTTTGAATGTTGTAATGTCTCGTGGCCTAATGGTTAGAGCGATTGCTTACGTAGTCTGGGTTGATTCTGTGGCAGGAGTACGAACCGTGCGACCGTCTGAGAGCATCTGAGACCCTCTAACGAGAGCGAAGGCTTAGAAACGCTAACCTAAATTATGTATTAAAAAATTTACAATGATTCGTTTTTATTAGTTTGTAAAATTATCTTGTACATATAGATATAAAATTATATGCACATACTGAAATTTACAGATATAGATATTTCTAAATATGATGTTACATTATTGATTCAGATAAGAGTAACACATTGGAATTTATTACATTTAGAATATGAGTTATATAGTTGCTTTGTTGTTTTTTGAAAGGAGTAAAAAAAACAATGGTCCGAGCGTTGGTGGCGAAAGAACAGAAGTATAGTTTGAAAGGTACTAAAGTAACACCATTTTTACATTTCACTACGTACTCAGGATCGGAAGAGAGTGAATCAGCAA
This sequence comes from Sepiola atlantica, assembly GCA_963556195.1. Classification (NCBI taxonomy): domain Eukaryota; kingdom Metazoa; phylum Mollusca; class Cephalopoda; order Sepiida; family Sepiolidae; genus Sepiola; species Sepiola atlantica. The sequence goes on from OY744547.1 coordinate 69,242,165, forward strand.
GATGTTCATTATCAATGCTTTTCGAAGTGCTACCATAAACATTGGTGTCGTCTACATAGATGTCAAGAATCGATTCCAACAAATTATTTGGAAGATCAAAAATAAGTAAGGATAGATTCTGGAGACACCGGCGTTGACGCTATGCGATTTAGTATTTGTTTCATCAACAACTAAATTAATAGACTTATCAAGGACATTTTATATTTGAGAAAACATTCGAAATACTCCATAGATAGAAAGCTGATGAAGCTATTTTTTATGCCAAACCCTATCAAAAGTTGTAAGTATGTCAAGAGCAATCGCCCATAAAACGAGTACCCCCGCCGATAGATTCACTGAACCTGTGCTATATTACAATCAGCACGTCAGTTGTTACTCTAGTTAAACGAAATTCATATTGTGTGTCACTAAGTATATTGCTGTTGCTGAGATCATTCACAGCACAGAGGAGTGGATGCTATGCGCTTCAGACTTCAACTCGTATTAGAGAAGACTTCTGTTATTGCTATGGAAATGGTCATATTGAGATTAAATATGTTATAAATCGCCCATAAAACAAGCCATGGCGAATAAATCGTGTTAGCGGCGTCTTTTCATGAAGATCTTTATATTTGTCGGTAATAAAACGAAAATATATGCGGATCATTTGGAAAATTGATTCCACGTGAAGAGTAAATGCAACGGCGTTCAAAGAGATACGCGGGTGGGGATATATGCGGGGGTGAGGGAGATTGCAATGCAAAGAGGGTGGTTAAGAGAGTGAGAGAGATAAAAAGAGAGAGAGAGAGAGAGAGAGATAAAAGATTAACAGAAATAGAAAAGGACGGAGAATTCGGTAAAGATGAGAAAGATAGAGAAGATGAAAGAAGACGAGAAAACGTAAAAGTGAAAATAAAACGAAGAAAAATAATAAGAGGAAGTCCAAGACGAACACAACCAGAAGAGAAAGAAAAGAAGGCGAAGGTGAAAGAAAAGATTAAAAAGTAGGAGCCGAAAAACGTTAATACGTCTACTACTACTACTACTACTACTACTACTACTACTACTACTACTACTACTACTACTACTACACCTACTACTACAACTACTACTACAACTACTACTACTACTACAACTACTACAACTACTACTACTACTACTACAACTACTACTACTACTACTACTAAATCTACTACTACTACTACTAAATCTACTACTACTACTACTACAACTACTACTACAACAACTACTACTACTACTACAACTACTACTACAACTACTACTACTACTACAACTACTACAACTACTACTACTACTACTACAACTACTACTACTACTACTAAATCTACTACTACTACTACTAAATCTACTACTACTACTACTACAACTACTACTACAACAACTACTACTACTACTACAACTACTACTACAACTACTACTACTACTACAACTACTACTACTACTACTACTACTACAAATAATAATAGTGATAAAAATGATAACGAGTAGAAGAAGTCTTAGAAGAGGAAGAAAATGAAAAAAAGATATAAATAGAATAATGATAAGATGAAATAGAGGAGGAAGAAAACGATCACAAACAATGCCAATGAAATAAAAAAAGAAGAAAGAAAAAGAAAAAGATGAAAAATGATAAGAAAAAGAAAACAAATGATTGCACATGAAAAAAAAAGAAGAAAAATAATAAGAAAAAAAAAACAAATGATTGCACATGAAAAGAAAAAGAAAAAAAAAGAAAACAAATAAATGCACATGAGAAGAAAAAGAAGAAGATGAAAAATAACAATAACAACAATAACAAGACGAAGAACAAGAGAAAGAAATGAAATAGGGAAAAAATAAATCGATGAAAATGAAGAAGAAACGGAAGTACGAAAATAACAGTAAGTTCAGCAGTAAATGATATGTTGTGTGACAACACTTGTGGCTATAACTACAAATAAATGAACATTCCGGATTTTAGATACATAATACACACAGCATATATATATATATATATATATATATATATATATATATATATATACAATAATATTTTTTAAATAAATATTAAATATTTAAATACCTAGAGACATCGATGTTTCATGCTAACGCAATCTTCAGTCTAGGAAACCAATTTTCAACGGTCGGTGGGCGCGAACCCCGAACACAAATCGCCACTGATTCGTAGTCGGTGATCTTAACCAAAGGGCCATCGCAAATTAATTAGTAAATGTAGAATAACTTTAACTGTAAATATCGACACGTGGCCGTCATTTACCAGGCAGCTCAGAGTGACCTTCGAACCGGTGTTCGGATCTCGCATATAGCTATTAGTACTGCTTGTTATTAAAGCTACTCGATAGTGCCCAGCCCTTGTGGGAAGGGGGGCTGATAAACAATAATATTTTTTAAATAAATATTAAATATTTAAATACCTAGAGACAACGATGTTTCATGCTAACGCAATCTTCAGTCTAGGAAACCAATTTTCAACGGTCGGTGGGCGCGAACCCCGAACACAAATATATATATATATATATATATATATATATATATATTAGTAGAGAATGGTAGTTTGCTTGAAGCATTGCTGGGTATAGTAGTAGTATGTTTTTGACTTAATATTAAAACAAAAATTTAAAATTAAAAATAAAAAAAATAAAAATATGAAGATAAAACAAACTGAAAATAAAAGTAAATAATCAAATATAAACTTAATAAGAAGAACATTTTTTTTTACATTATAAAAAAATTATATATATATTATTAACACTAACAGTATATCGAGCACCATACACTCAACCAACATTACCCAAATATTTTGAACACCAAATCATATAGGTAACATAACCTCAAAATAAAATTTAAATTACATTCCCTGCGAGACTGTTTTCGCTGCGGTTCTACATCTGGCAGCCATTTTGTTTTGTAAGATTCTCTGCACAGTCGGAGAAATTTTTCTTCTGGTTTAATTATTTTTGACAAAGGGAAGTCTCTTTTCCCGAAATATTAAATAATGATTTTTTAATCACCCGGACATCACACGAACAGCTAAAAACACTCTTGCTGTTATGTAAGATTTTAGGAAAAATAAATAGTAAGTAATATTTCGTATTCGATTTATTGTTTTTGTTCCTTACAACTTGCATCTTACCCGGAATTTGAATTGCCCACAGCCTTTCAAAAATATACTATATATATATATATATATATATATATATATATATATATATATATATATATATATATATATATATATATATATATATATATATATATGCAGCATCTTCTCTTGCAGCCAAGTGTTGTTGAATATAAGAGATAACTCATGTCTAGATATCCTTTTGTAAATTCTTTCAATAGTCCGAATTAGGTTCTTAGCTTCGGAGGAGAATTGGCTGATGAATTTGCCATAATTTGTATATGTCTCCCAAGTACTTTCATACCCATCTGGGTCCATCTTCAGGGAATGAAGTTAATCAGGTCTAGACCATGTGTTAGTATTTATAGAAGGTTTTTGGCGGGAATTATATATTATATATATATATATACATATATATATATATATATATATATATATATATATATATATTGAGAGAGAGAGAGAGAGAAAGAGAGAGAGAGCGAGAGAGAGAGAGAGAATACGAAACTATATTTGGAGCTATAAACATTTTAGAATATTATTACTGATATTAAATTTAATTCTATTAATAAGTTTTTTTTGTGTTTATATAAAGGGCTTCTAATATATGGAGTTTTTGTTTGTTAGTACTAAATTCTAAGATTTTGGTATTTTCTACTAAGAGTTTTCTGAATTCGAATCGAGGGCAGGAGTGGTGGTTAGTTTAGTGATGGGCTATGGCGTTAGTATCAGACAAATGCATCGTCAATCTTCTCGACAAAGTCGTGGTAGTCAAACCTATAAATATGTTTTTTAGTCCTGATTAACCTCATTGACCCCGAAGATGGACCCAGATGGTCTGAAAGTACTTGGGAGACAAATGCAAATTATGGCAAATGCATTAGCCAATTCCCCTCCGAAACTAAGATCCTAATTCGGACTATTGAAAGAATCTACCCAAGGATATCTAGACATGAGTTGTCTCTTATATTCAATAATATATATATATATATATATATATATATATATATATATATATATATATATATATGAAGGTTTATAACTAAAAGATAACTTTTAGAGAATTAGACCTCTGATGATAAGATTTTAATCTTTGAAAAGCCTGGCTTTAGGAATGAAATTGAAAGAGAAGAAGAATAAATATTTTTATTTACTAAATGCTCCTTGTTCTGAACAACTGAAAATATTGATCTGTTTCCATTTGCAGGTCTAATTATTTTTCATTGACTCACTTTATATATATATATATATATATATATATATACATTTCTAGAGATGAAGATGAGAATAAAAATTGTAAAGATACAATAACATGTTGCATATAATATTTACAATTACATTGTCGGTTTTTCTCTATTTTTTGATAAAAAGAGTTTCTCTTTGAAAATCCATGGATTAATGGTGTGAAGCTCCTTGGTCTGAACTTTTAATGTTCTAATTAATATTGTATCTTTACAATTTTTTATTCTCATCTTTCATTTTAAGAATTGATTGCGCTATTCAATATATTGAGCTTTATATTATCACGATAGACGATAATTCAGTTATCTTTAATTTAATTCAACACTTAAATACATATATATACATATATATATCATTATGGATTTAAAGTTAATAATATTTAATTATCTTTTCCTACATACGCCAACGTTTCGAGATTTCGCTCTCATCATGTTAACAAATGAGAATCTCAGACGGTCGCAAGGTTCGAACCCATGCTATAGAATAAACCTAGACTCCGCAATAAAGCGCCATAACCATACGGCCACGAGGAGACATTACCACATGAAGAAGGGAATTTAAGTTCTATTCATGCCTTATAGCCTGTTTTTAACTTCCTCGAACAGGGCTCAGCTTGAATGCTTTTAAAGGGGCTGATAACGATGTTAATTTTAAGTAAATATATTTGTGTACATTTCTATACTTTTATAGATAATTGAGTCGCCTTGACTATGTGTGCATGTATGTAAAGAAATATTATATATATATATATATATATATATGTCTGTTTATATATGATTATTTTTATTTACACATACATGTACAAAATCTGCGACACTGGCATGTCGATGTTATCGATCAACAGCTGTTATAAACTGAGATCTCATCAGGCAGAGTAAAAATCCGGTCTTAACCTTATATGTTTATAACAGCTGTTGATCGATAACATCGACATGCCAGCGTCGCAGATTTTGTACATGTCTGTGTAAATAAAAATGAGCATATATAAAAGCTCTATTTGATATTGAGCGCTTTTTATAAGCCCGGTTGTAAATTTTTTTGATTACTCTCCTGTGGATGTTTACCTTGCCTGGATTATTATTATAATCTTTGTATCATCATCATCATCATCATCATCATCATCATTATTATTATTATTATTATTAGTAGTAGTAGTAGTAGTAGTAGTAGTAGTATTACTATTATTATCATTATTATCATTATCATTATTATTATTATCATCATCATTATTATTATTATTACCATTATTATTATTATTATTATTATTATTATTATTATTATTATTATTATTATTATTATTATCATTATTATTATTATTATTAGTAGTAGTAGTAGTAGTATTATACGTCTGTTTATATACATGCATATATATATATATTTATGTATGTATTTATATATAAACATATTTGCATGTATATATGAGAGTGTACTGCCTATGCTTTTATATGTGTCTTTTAATATACATATATGTGTATCATTTTATGTTTTTTACTCCTTCTTTGTTTCTATACTTGTATACCTATATATGTATATATATATATATACATACATATATATATATATATATATATATATATATATATATATATATATATATATATATATATATATATATATATCAGTGGGGGTGGTGTGGGCGTATTCATACGGCGTCTGTTTTTTGCATAAACAAATCAAGAATAACATTTGCTTCCTCGTGATCGCCGGAAGAAATGTCTTATTCGGCGTAACATTGCTGAAAATAGGTCGACACAAATTAATTCTCAAGATTCTAGTCGGACACAAGGCCATATCTATTGAGCAAAATATCAATTCTTCACAATTCTTCATATATATATATATATTTCTTACCTAATGTTTATATTCAATATATTATTTTTTGTTATCCGATTTAGAAAGATATATTTCTAGTTTTTAGTGGTGGCGTTTAGCGAAAGATATGAATATTGCTGACGAGCTCCGTTTGGTGTCATGGTGGTTAGGGTAAGAGTTAGGGTTAGGGTAATAGTTAGGGTTAGAGTTAGGGTTAGGGTAAGAGTTAGGGTTAGAGTTAGGATTAGGGTAAGAGTTAGGGCTAAAGTTAGGGTTAGGGTTCAGTGCTATTTCTGTCTTTAAGCACTTATCTTATTTCGATAATGATCTACTTATAAGAACATTTAAAAATTAAAAGTGTTTTTATAATTTTGGTTATTCGGACTACATTTCTCATCTTGAGTGTTATCATCACGACGTTTCGGACGCTGTAAACTCTGGCCTTCTTCAGGTGTATCTCTTTGAACCTGGGAATATTACAATAAAGAAGAAGAAAAAAGGAAGACACAGAAGAAGCACGAACGAATGCAAATGAGAAGAAGAAGAAGAAGAAGAGAAGAAAGAGAAATAGAAGAAGAGGAAAAAGAAGAAGAAGAAGAAGAAGAAGGAAAGAAAGACATATGAAAGATAAAAGAAGGGGAGACAAAAAGACAATAAAAAAAGAAATAGAAGTAAAAGAAGAAGAAAAGAAAAAGGAAGAATGCAAATGAAAAGAAGAAGAAGAAGAAGTCAATAAGATATAGAAGAAGGGCAGATCAAAAACAACAAAAAAGAAGAAAAAAGAGGAAGAAACAGTACAAGGAGAGAAAAAAAGACAAGGAGAAGGAGTGGGAGAAGTTTAATCAGATGAACAAAATTGAAACTTTGTGCGCAATGGAAGTAAACAAATAGAAAGTGGAAGAAGAAGGAGAAGAAAAAGAAGAAGAAACAGAAGAAGAAGAAGAAAAGAAGGAGTAAAAGAAGAAGAAGAATGAGAAGAAAAGAGGAAGAAGAAGAAGAGGAAGAAAAGGCAAGAGAACAAAAAGAAGAAGTAGGAGGTGAAGGAGGAGGGGAAAGAATATGGGATGAAGAAGAAGAAAAATACTAAAAAGAAAAAAAAAGAAGAAGAAAAAGAAGAAAAAGAAAGAGAGAGAATAAGAAAAGAAGAAGAAGAAGAAGAAGAAGAAAAAAAAAGGAAGAAGAAATAGTGGAGGAAGAATGAGAAGGAGAAGAAGAAGAACAAGAAGAAGAAGAAGAAGAAGAAGAAGAAGAAGAAGAAGAAGATAAAGAAGAAGAAGAAGAACAACAACAACAAAAACAAAAACAATCAGCCAAAATCGAAGTGGTGAAAATGATAAAAATAAAAATTCGTTCACGAGTAAATTATACGACGAGGTGAGACATCACTTCAAGCTCTAACTAAAAATAAATTTCCGGTGCTTTTTTGTTTCAGCTAGATTGGTCATATATATATATATATATATATATATATATATATATATATATATATATATATATATATAGTATGTTTAAGAAGGCAAAGTGCCGGATAGGTACACAAATAATAAATCGAAGTGGGGGACTTACTATTTATTTTTTCAAATAACATAACAGCAAGTGTGGTGTTGGCTGGTCCGGATGATGATTAAAAATCATTTATTTAATATTTCGGAAAAATCTTCCCTTTCTTACAACATAGTTAACTGGTCAATTAAGGAGAGGAAAATTACTGTTCTTAACTAAACGTTGTATACGTAAGGAAAACTTCATGGAATATTCGAATATCTATGTTATTCATATCGAGATAATGTGATCACCCCAGGAAGAGGCTCCTTGATTTCTGAGAACTTCGACTGAAGTAAAATGAAACAGAAGCGAAAAATGTCATTATTCTTATGATTATAATCATTATTAGTTTTGATTCTCCGATACCACATTTTTTATTTTTTACAGTGACTGTCTCTCTTTTAAAAGAAACTTGTTTTATAAACAAACATCAGAGTCAAAGTTTTTTTTCTGCTTGCAAAAAATAAAAGACCTCGGTTCACAACGAAGATACGGGTGTATAATAATGTATACACCCATCGGATAGTATAAAAATAACAATGTGCTACGTGGGCTGTAGGCGAAAGAGTAATAAGTGGAGTGCGTTATCATCTACCAGAATATATTAAGAGTTTATAACTGTAATCTTAGCCTTTTGTGAGATTCGAAACCTGAACCTTCAGTCAGCAGTCTGGAGCGGATAATCCTTTATGACGTTTTCAATAGATGACGTATAGTTTTGATAGAAAGAACAGAAGAGTGCTTCCAATCATATACATTATATAACTTTATATATTTTGTTGTGTATATCTATACTAACTTTCTAAATCATACTACTGCTTCGCAATGAGCATCGCACTAGTATACTTCGTAATGTTTCTTTATTCGATATATTTGACGTCAAAATCAGCCGAACCTGATGGTTTCGCGCTCTTTTCATCTAACACATTAGTTAGACATCAAATGACTTAAGCTGAAAACTAACAAATAAACAAATAAATATGGCGACAAGTCGATAACGAATGTTCGTCGCCAACAAAATGTCGCCGTCAAAAGTGACTTTTAGTTTGGAAACAAAAGATCGATGTATCGACAGATCAAACCACGCATCGATAAATTCGATCACTTTCTCTTTATAAAAAGCTCTTTAGATTCACTAAACAAATATATATATATATATATATATATGTATATATATATGTATATGTATATACATATATATATCTATATGTATATATATATATATATGTATATGTATATATATATATGTATGTATATATATGTATATGTATATATACATGTATATATATATACATGTTTGTATGCATATGTATATATATATACATATATGCATATTATATATATATACATGTATGTATATGTATATATAAACATGTATGTATATGTATATATGCATGTATGTATATCTATATATACATGTGTATGTATCTCGCTCTTTCTGTCTATATGTATATTCTTGTATACGTATATATAAATACAAGCATTTATATATATGTATATGTATATGTATATATATATAAATATGTATATAAATGTGTATGTATATATACATGCATGTATGTATATATGTATATATGTAAATATGTATATATATATATATATATATATATGTTTATGTATATATACATGCATGTATGTATATATATATATATGTGCGTACGTGTGTATGTATGTATATATATATATATATATATATATATATATATATATATATATATATATATATATATATAAACGGAAATCGTGGTTTGCTTGAAGCATTGCTAGTAAACAAGTAAATATGAAGGTGATAATTCCGAGGCAGAAGCAATGCAATGTTGAAAAACCGGAAGATGGAATAAACAAAAATAAATAACAAGAGACGGTAAATCTCAGATCCATTCATTTATATTTCAAAATTTAAATATAAAGACAGTAAATTGTAAAATTGGTGGGCTTACTGCAAAATATTTAAAGGTCCGGAATGGTAGAGACTTTGATCATTTCGAGAGTAACAACCTCTCTTTTTCAAAATGAAAACAAAAGTTGGACTGACTGCTATTCAAAAAATAGGAACATGAGATTCGCAGAAAAAAAAGACAAGTTCTGCAGAAAATGCAACAGTTAAGATATGTAATAGATTACTAACACTGATTAATTTAGTTAATCTTAAATAATAATATTTGAATTTAATTTATTTTGTTGTTGTTGTTCTTTTTATAATCATTATTATATTTGTTATTTAATTTATTATTCAGTTTTTCCTTATTATTATATTATTATTATTTTTAATTTATTATTTTGTATTCATTTATTTTTATTTTTATATTAAATATTTAAAATTTAATATTTATGTTAAGTGTTGCAATAGTGTATATAGGTTCGAATAGTCAGGTAATAATTAAGGGAGGATCTGCACAAAATTGTTAAAGGGAATACATATGTAAAGTATAATGCATGGTCAGATAGAAGAATAGAATATATATATATATATATATATATATATATATATATATATATATATATATATATATATATATATATATATATATATATATATATATATTTAAAAAGAATACGCGGAAATCTCTCTAAGGCCCTTTCGACTATCATCTCGTCAGGAGAAAATCGATAGTTTTAATTAATAATAACGTCGAAAGAAAGAGCAAATGGGGGAATTGAGTGTGCCAAAATTAACGTTGAAGCGATTAAAATTCTCTTGGGGAACTTTGAACTCCTTCCCAATTTTTTTTTTTTTTAATTTTTTTTTTTTGGTTTATCCTCTAACGTAGTGCCTTTTAATCGATTTTTAACGAAATCATTAAATTGAATTTTAATCGCTTCAACGTTAATTTTGGCACACTCAATTTCCCCATTTGCTCTTTTTTTCGACGTTATTATTAATTAAAACTATCGATTTTCTCCTGACGAGATGATAGTCGAAGGGGCCTTAGAGAGATTTCCGCGTATTCTAAAAAGAATACGCGGAAATCTCTCTAATGTATCTATAAATTGTGTACCTCAAAACATTTATTTATATATATATATATATATATATATATATATATATATATATATATATATATATATATATATATATATATATATATATATATGATTCATTTCCACTTAAGTGCGCTCCATCTACGTTTTAGGTTTCAACATCTCACTTTTGGAGTTATTTCTTTTTGAACACCATCTCCATACTGCTCCTACGGAAAATGTTCTTTTTTTATCGTCTTCTCAAAAATCTCCTCACCGGACACTCCTTCAACGGACAATTACCATTTGGACAAACCACATACCCTTTTCACACGAACTTTTTTCACGCGATTTTTAATAATATTTTAATATTTTTCAAATATTTGAACTTTGCCTTTTTCTATAGCCAACTTATCTATCTGTATTTCTCCTCTCATGATAAGATTTCGGTCTTCGAAAAGCCTTGGCTTAAAGAAAAGAACAATAAACACTGGTTTATTACAGAATACACCTTGCATTGAACAATTGAAATTTGAAATAAATTTGGACATTCGAACATGTTTATAACTCTTATTTCTTCTATCTTTATAATTGCTCTATCTCGTATATTGAGCTTAACATTTTGTACTATAGGTTCCATCTACTAAAAGTTTACTTTTGATTTATATTTGATTATATATATATATATATATATATATATATATATATATATATATATATATATATATATATATATATATAGATATATATATATAGATATATATATATATATATATATTAGCCGCAGTAACGCCGAAATACGTGTCCGTGGATAACTAAGTTATGTATAATATATATATATATATATATATATATATATATATATATATATATATATATATATATATATATATAAAAGATTTCGGCGATTTAAACATTTTTTCATCAAGTTTCAGATAAATAACATACACCAACGTATGACGGTTGCTTACAGCTGTTCCAAAATAGTGTTTATTTCACGTCATTCAATGAATAATAAACGGCACAAATGCTGATCTACATCAGAACCAACATGTTTCAAATTAGAATTTTCCTTAGTGCTATCTGCCTAAAAAAAGCCGATTCAAAGTCCAGAATTTCATCAACAATAGAAGCAAATCAAAAAAGGTTTTACATAAATACCGCAGTACTTTCCATCAATTATTAAATCCAATTGTACATCAAAATGCAGAATTACGTGATGTGATAACTAACAGGTGTCCATGTTGGTGCTTGGATTTTTCAAGTATGCTTGGAAATCTCTTAGAAACACGTTTTAGTTTTTTTTAGTTCCTCAACTGATGTTAAATCAAAGTATGATGTGACTGTCTGGCTGCTTATTCATATTCTGTTACATATGTTTATATCTTTATAGATTTGTACAGTATTAATTTTTAACTATAAAAATCGATCATTTTGGATTTCGGAACCTAGTTGCTGTATGTCAAGGAATCCAAAAATGCGCTATATTCTGTCTCATTTGGTTTTATGTAAGCTCTGTAAAAATTGAGAACGCCCCCCTATGGAAGAAAATGTAGATTCGTCCGATGTTGGTGAAATTTTAACAATTTATATATATCCCCGAATTTACAGTTTTTTTTAGTATTTTGAAAGGTTTTAGGGCTTATATTATAGTGACAACCCACCGTTTAAAACTTCATTTTTTTAAAATTTGAATTAAATTTGATCTCTACTCATGCAAGATGCTATGACTTTAATTTTGTTTCTTATTGTGTTTTTGACATTTCCTAGAATAAAATATGAAATAGATTTAGAGAATAATTCGAATAACAATTTAAGGCACGTGGTTTAGCAGATGTTGGGTTCAAATAACCGATAAAGAAACTTTCTTGCAATATCCGCCATGTTCGACGAGAACCATTAGATAACAGTTTAGCCTCTCACATGTTCATATTTTATATATACATATGTATGCACGTCTGTATTAGAAAAAAAGGGATAAAAACAAAAAGAAATTACTGGTTTTAATATGGCAGTGCTCTCTTTTTGTGTTCCTCTATAACAGATATTCCGTTTTCGTAAACGCTATGTTGTTACTGTTTTTTTTAGATGAGGTAAAATTAGGCTCTGCCTTACATAAGCAAGTGATATTTTCTCTCTGAGTTTTCGTTTACTGTTGTGTGCTTATAAGTCAATAAGTTCTTTGTAGCTGTACCTACACCTAAACCGGCATGACCAGATCAATGCAACCCGGGTACCCCTGACAGAGACTGTAATATATAACTTTAAAATTAAATAGTTTATAGTAGATCTTGCAGAACATACGATCAACTACTTTATTGTTTATTTAACTTACTTGTGATCTAGGATATGTATATATGTACATATGCA
>OY744547.1:69260215-69275215 GCA_963556195.1 Sepiola atlantica
TGGATACGATTGTTTGATACGATTGTTGGATACGATTGTTGGATACGATTGTTGGATACGACTATTGGATACGATTGTTGGATACGACTGTTGGATACGATTGTTGGATACGATTGTTGGATACGACTGTTGGATACGATTGTTGGATACGATTGTTGGATACGACTGTTGGATACGACTGTTGGATACGATTGTTGGATACGATTGTTGGATACGATTGTTGGATACGATTGTTGGATACGATTGTTGGATACGATTGTGTGATACGACTGTTGGATACGATTGTTGGATACGATTGTTGGATACGATTGTTGGATACGATTGTTTGATACGATTGTTGGATACGATTGTTGGATACGATTGTTGGATACGACTATTGGATACGATTGTTGGATACGATTGTTGGATACGATTGTTGGATACGATTGTTGGATACGATTGTTGGATACGACTGTTGGATACGACTGTTGGATACGATTGTTGGATACGATTGTTGGATACGATTGTTGGATACAATTGTGTGATACGACTGTTGGATACGATTGTTGGATACGATTGTTGGATACGACTGTTGGATACGATTGTTGGATACGATTGTTGGATACGATTGTTGGATACGACTGTTTGATACGATTGTTGGATACGATTGTTGGATACGATTGTTGGATACGACTGTTGGATACAATTGTTCGATACGATTGTTGGATACGATTGTTAGATACGACTGTTGGATACGATTGTTGGATACGATTGTTGGATACGACTGTTGGATACGATTGTTGGATACGATTGTTGGATACGATTATTGGATACGACTGTTTGATACGATTGTTGGATACGATTGTTGGATACGATTGTTGGATACGACTGTTGGATATGATTGTTGGATACGATTGTTGGATACGATTGTTGGATACGACTGTTGGATACGATTGTTGGATACGATTGTTGGATACGACTGTTGGATACGACTGTTGGATACGATTGTTGGATATGACTGTTGGATACGATTGTTGGATACGATTGTTTGATACGATTGTTGGATACGATTGTTGGATACGATTGTTGGATACGATTGTTGGATACGACTGTTGGATACGATTGTTGGATACGATTGTTGGATACGATTGTTGGATACGATTTTTTCTACAGATACTAGAACTTCGCTTTTACTTATCCAACTTTTACTGAAACACGTTTGCTGCACAATCTCGGAAAGCGAGAAACGTTCTTTCCTCATTATTATTGTAAATCTTCTTTCACCGGACACTTTATCTACGGACATTCACTAACTGGACAGACTCCATATTTTTTTACACGCACATTCTCACTCTCCATTACTTCATATTTTTTCAAATTTTAAATTTTGGCTTTTCCCCTGCCAACTTATTCATCTATGTAATTCCTCTGAAGATAAGATGTTAATCTTTGAAAATCCTTGGCTTAAGGAAAGAAATATAAACATGTGTTTATCGAGTACACCTTGCATTGAACAATCGATGTTGAAATAGATTTGGCATTCGTACATATGTAACCCTCTTCTTTCATTATCTTTATATATATATATATATATATATATATATATATATATATATATATATATATATATATATATATATATATATTAGTATAATTATTTCATGTATTTACATACACTGTTATAAGGAGATATATCTTTAATGTATCAATATTCGGTGTTTAGTTTAACGGTGCTCAATACGTAAGTAGAGCTAAAAGACAACAACGAATCACATTGGTTTACTAGCTTTACTAAAGACCACGTGTATATATATAAACACCTGAAAAGACACACTCCATGCATTTTATCCTGATGATGGGGATGAAACGCGGAAGCCTCTATGTAGCTATGTAGGCCATAAGTATATTTTCATAACTTACTATATGGATGACAGGATCAAGGAGCAAAACTGATAATCACATTGTTTACTGGTGGGCAAAAAGAGGGGGAGAAGTGAAAGAGGAATAGGACGTCGGTTGGGAGTTTCGGAGCGAACCGCACGAGTAGAGAATGAATTAATATTGACGATAAACTAAGTGGCTAAGAGACAACATATATCCATAGCTCGGAATTACACTCGCTGCCGTTGGCAGAAGAGAAAGCAACGTCAACATCCCAATAAAAGGGTTATTTGTTCAAATTGGATGATTTCTGTGTTTCTTGGTGTTCTGGTGAAACATTAATTTCAAGTACCCCAGTAACGGAAGGAATAAGTTACAGGAGGTAGAAAATGATTGACCTGCTATTATTTGTATTTGTATTGTATTGATAACAACCCATTTATTTCATTTGGTTATTTCTTGTTAGACATTTAGAGGGGAGGTAATGTAACAATACGATCCCCTAGTGTAAACGCATTATTTACAACGGAACGTTGCTTCTTATAAAACAGTTACAACTGATCAAAAACAGATTATATTTTGGTGCTTCTTTAGATTAGGACCATAGCTAAATTTGACCCCGTCGTTAAGGTAAGGCTTGGGTCAGGTTTCGGTTTGGGTTATGGTAATGACCATGGTTAAGTTTAGGGTTAAGGGAAAAGTTAGTGTTAGGGTTTAGTTTGGGTTAGGGTTAGGGTTAGGGTTAGGGTAAGGGTTAGGGTAAGGGTAAGGGTCAGAATCCGGGTTAAGTTCAGGGTTAAGGGAAAAGTTAGGGTTAGGGTTTACTTTGGGTTAGGGTTAGGGTTAGGGTTAGGGTTAGGGTAAGGGTTAGGGTAAGGGTAAGGGTCAGAATTCGGGTTAAGTTCAGGGTTAAGGGAAAAGTTAGGGTTAGGGTTTAGTTTGGGTTAGGGTCAGGGTTAGGGTTAGGGTAAGGGTTAGGGTAAGGGTAAGGGTCACAATCCGGGTTAAGTGTAGGGTTAAGGGAAAAGTTAGGGTTAGGGTTTAGTTTGGGTTAGGGTTAGGGTTAGGGTAAGGGTTAGGGTAAGGGTAAGGGTCAGAATCTGGGTTAAGTTCAAGGTTAAGGGAAAAGTTAGGGTTAGGGTTTAGTTTGGGTTAGTGTTAGGGTTAGGGTAAGGGTTAGGGTAAGGGTAAGGGTCAGAATCCGGGTTAAGTTCAGGGTTAAGGGAAAAGTTAGGGTTAGGGTTTAGTTTGGGTTAGGGTTAGGGTTAGGGTAAGGGTTAGGGTAAGGGTAACGGTCAGAATCCGGGTTAAGTTCAGGGTTAAGGGAAAAGTTAGGGTTAGGGTTTAGTTTGGGTTAGGGTCAGGGTTAGGGTAAGGGTAAGGGTAAGGGTAAGGGTCAGAATCAGGGTGAAGGTTAGGGTTAGAATTAGTGTTAGGGTCAGGGGTATGGTTATGGTTACGGTTAGGGTAGGGTTGGGTTCAAAGTTACCTCGGGTCATATTCTAAAGAAGTACCGATATTTTTATTATTTAAATACCAGAAAAAGAAACAAAAAATGTGTTGATTCTTCGTCGTTCACTTGGTATTAGTAAAAAAGTATCTTGAAGTCAGGATTTTTTCTTTCGAAACCTTTAACAGATTCCCGTAAACTAAATAAGAAAATCTTCTACCATCACAAAACGTTCGTGTTTAAACGAGATTCCACTTCTATGTTATCTTTCTAAACGAATTAGTTTAAATCACATTAATAGCGGATAATCCCATTAAGAAAGTGTTGGAGTTGTTAAAGATAAAACATATCAGAAATGAAAGAAGAAAAATATCAAATTTGCTCAGGCTGTGCCACCATTTTTTTGTGTTGTATTCTAATCACGCGGGCATGATGCCGGATAAGAAAACGTTTATCACCGAAGCCCATCCGTAAAATTTCATCGGGGGGGGTGAAGGTAAAATTAAAGGGTGTCGCAGTTATTCCTTTGTTTTACATACGACGAGTGATGGCACGTGCGATACCCTGTCCTCATCAGCAGCCAACCACTGGTGTTAAAACTGTTCCGGTGGCTACGGACACACCTGGGGCCATCAGTAGCTGTTGCTGTCGGACTGGGTGTCCAAACAATTCGAAATTAATAACAACGAAAATAATTTGTATTATACAAAGAGAGAGAGTAGAAAGTGGTCTTTTTTTGCTTTTTTTTTAACATAGTTCACCCCAAACAAGGCAGGCCGCCACTGTAGACGTAAGGGGCTACTGAGAAAAAAGAAAAGGGGAGAAGGTAGGTGGGGATCAACTTAAATTGGTATCTGCGCAGCGAGATGTCTGTTTACATTAGTTTTAAATGTCTGCATGTCTGTACTGTCGGGGAAACAGGGGGCAGGGAAGGAGTTCCAGAGGCCAGCAGCACGAGGGAAGAAGCTATTTGAGTAGAAAACTCTCCAGCATCTGGGGACCTCCACAGTGAATGAATGAGATTTAGTTGATTGTCGAGTTAGTCTAGTGTATTTACGTCGAGGGGGCACCAGAGTAACCAATTCATCGGAGCATAATCCATTGAAGTATTTGTAAAAAAAGCACAAGGATGCTACATTGCGGCGATGGGACAGGGGCTGGAGCTTTGTTGACAGTGAGGGACCTATTATGTTAGCGATTCTTTTTTGGACCTTGTCAAGGAGGGAGAGACTAGTAGATGATGCACCAGCCCAGATGTGGCAACAATACTCCATGCATGGGCGGATGGTGGCTTTGTAGAGATACAGGATAATGTCAGGTGTTTCCTTTCGACAGCTTCGTAACTCTCGCTTCCCTTATTTTCTTCTTTAGTCCTCACATTTCATGAACGATATTTCTGACAAAGGGGAAATAATTGCTGTGTACTAGGTCATAATCTATCCATATAACACTTATTGTTAGCTGAGTTTTAACCTTGAAATAGTATTTGTTGTTTCATACTTTGTCTAGAGCAATTTCTACTTAAAAAAATATATCAATTCGGATTTTAAAAAATTGAAAAACATAATTTTGCAATTATATTTTTAGTACGCAATTACATAAATGTACGCAGATAATACGAATAAAAGTGTCGCGGAATTTGTACATTTCTGTATTAATACAAATATTCATATATATATATATATATATATATATATATATATATATATATATATATATTTATATATATATATATATATATATATATATATATATATATATATATGTATGTATCTAAGATCTATTTGATATGAGCACTTTTTATAAGCCAGGGGTTGAAATTCTTTGAATTCCTATCCTGTAGATGTTTACTTTCCCTAGCTTATATGCAACATATATATATATATATATATATATATATATATATATATATATATATATATATATATATATATATATATATATATAGATTTTTCACTCATAAAAAAGATGATTCAGTCAAGACCGGGGTTGTTCCAATAAAAAACAAGCTCGATGATACTCGATTACAGAGTACAGAGCATTCATATGCGATTTTATAAGGCTTACCAAAGCATTCCTTTCAGGACACCAATGATCACCATTAAAGACATTTAATTTCCCTGATGATCTGCCAAGAAAGTACCTGCTTGGTAGTGAGACACGTGTAGGAAAAAAACATTTAATTTGAATAAATAATATTTGTAAGAAAAAATATCTTTAATGGTGATCATTGGTGTCCTGAAAAGAATGCTTTAGTAAGCCTTCATAAAATCGCTTATATATATATATATATATATATATATATATATATATATATATATATATATATACATATATATATATACAAAAGATAGATTTAAAAAAACATATTTCTACGACCATATCTTTATTTCCCAGTACAGGGATTCATTTTTAACGACCGCGTCACTATTTGTCCAGACCATCAAGGTTTTCAAGCATATATTGAATCTTCTAATACGATGATTCGTCAGAAATCAAAACTCATATACGTTAAAAGAAACAAATTGAAAACTTACTTATGTAAACATTTATTTAGATCGATTTTTCCCAAACAACACGTGTATTCATTCAACAACTGGCATCATATTTTATTTCACCAGAGAAAACTAAAACATCCTCACACATATTGTCTTCTTCTTTCATGTGAGTCAGATAGTTCTGGTGTTTGCATTAGATTTCTGGATAGACACCGGGTACTTACGGGAAGGACCACGAGTAGGTTGCCAATGTGGAACAGACTGGATTCGAACTTGGAACACCCACGTCTTCAGTCCGTGTTGATATCCACTAAACCACCGTCACCTCCCACACATATTGTCTGTTGGCTTGCTTATGGATTATTCCATAAAAAAATTGCTATATATATATATATATATATATATATATATATATATATGTACATATCTTTCTTTATCTGTCTGTCTGTCTCTTTCTCTCTCTCTCTGTCTATATATATATATATATATATATATATATATATATATGTGTGTGTGTGTGTGTGTGTGTGTACACGTTTCTATTTCTGTAGAAGAAGCGGGCTGATTTATATATATATATGTATATATATATATATATATATATATATATACATATATATATATATATATATATATATATATATATATATATATATATATATATATATATATATATATATATATATATATATATATATACACGCGTGTGTGTATAAATTTCGTGCTTATATGCAGTTTTAATAAACTCATATTTCAGCCGAATGATAAATATTTAATATCGTCTCGCGGTCCGATCGGGGTCCAATAAATAACAATGTCTTTTTTTATTGTGACGCGAGGCCTGTCAGCGTCGTAAAGAATGATTTTTAGCCGTTGTCACTACAGCTGTAAATCCAGACCGGCCTCGGAATCGACATAAATCAGATTGTATTCATCATCAAAATTATAAACGGTCGTGAAGCGCGTTTAGCGCTCGATATATTAGATATTGTTATCACAATAAAGGCATCCGCGGAGGGACATTACGGAACACATAAAGTTTGATTAACATAAAAACCGTCCGCACGCGGGATTGCGTCCTGCGCCCAAATTAGTATTGATGTAGATGTGCGGCCGCTTGTGAGACCGGAAGTTGATCAAATTGTATAATCAAAATGGCCGACGCTTAGAAACCAGAAATCAGATAACTCCATTGTGAAGAAGGGTTAGAAAGTAAGCAAGACTGATAGGTTCTGAAAATAGGAACTGACCTCAGTTGAATCACAAGTCCGCCAAGTAATAAAGACTTAAATAACTACTGTATTATATATATATATATATATATATATATATATATATATATATATATATATATATATATATATTGATACAGAAAAAATTGTACAAAATTACAACAGTCGGTTTCTAGTTCAGAAGGGTTAACCATACGGCTCTCTTCAGCTCATGTTGTCACCTGTTACAGAAATGACCCAGGTTACAACATAAGAGAACCGGATGGTTAAGACATTCTGAGCTTGAAACCGACGGTACTAATGTTGTACTAATCTTTCTGTACCAATAAACATATAAATATTACACTCTTTATTTCGATTCTCAATTAATCAAGCACTCTGCTGGTATTCTCTCCACCATATTACAAAAGAAGATATATATATATATATATATATATATATATATATATATATATATATATATACATATCTGGTTGAACAGGAGTGCCAACTTCTGTTTGTTCCTTTTTTGATCTAATTTTTCTATTCGTCGGACGATAGATCTTGTGCTTTTAATAATGGAGTGTAAGAAATCTCCATATTTAACGCGACCGTTTTCAACCATCATTGGTCGTCTTCAGGCGGATGATTGATAAATGCAAAATAAAATTGGTAAATTTATTTAAGAGGACGTTTCCATGTGATTAAAAACATAAAATCATTCAACAGCATTTCAAAACGCCTTCGAACCCCTCATAACGAGCATGGTTATATATATATATATATATATATATATATATATATATATATATATATATATATATATATAGTGTTAGAGTGAAATAAATTCCAGAAAGAAATCCTAGTAATAATGCTCAATGGAATAAACATAGCAAGAATATATATATATATATATATATATATATATATATATATATATATATATATATATATATATATATATATATACACTTCTGTGTAATATAGCACGGAAAATCCAAGCAGAGTGCTCGATTAATTGAGAATTAAAGTTAAAAATTAAAAGTTAGGCGCGTAATATTTATTTATTTTAATACAGAAAAGTTAGTACCACATTCATTCCGTTGGTTTCAAGCACAGAAGGACTTAGCCATCCGGTTCTGTTCAGCTTCTGTCATGGATGACAACAGACGGTACGAATGTTGTATTAATTTTTCTGTACCAAAATAAATATATATATATATATATATATATATATATATATATATATATATATATATTGATGGTTCCACTGTTAATGGGCTGATCAACAAGACAGACACCGAATCTGGTCTTCTGACATCATGTCTCACGAATAAACAATATTTTCTGTAAAAAAAAGTATGGAGGTTTCAAGAAAGAAGAAATGCATTTCGCATAAAGAATTCACATTTCTTCTTGCTCTCTTTTGTATTTTTATCAGAAATCTTGTTTCTTTTCACACAAGCCGAGCAACATGTTATATCGTCTTTATTCTTTAGGCGATGGACAAAAAAGAGAACGAAAAACGTATCATCGTTATAGAAAGAATAAAGAAGAAAAACAAGAAAGGAGACGTCTCATTATGGAAATAGAGTGAAGAGCAGAGCATTGTTATTTGCTTTCTATTGTAAAATGTGTTTTTCACTCGCTTACGTTTGTATGACGGGACTGATATATTTATTTATCTACAAATAAACACGCATTGTTCTTGATTATAGAATTGGAGGTTATTCATTCGAACGTAATTTTCAAAAAACGTGTTTATTCTAGACGAATAATCGTAATGGCTGAATTTCTGGTTCCACGAAATTTTTCTTTGATCTTTCGACAAATCTATACGAAACTAGTCAGATCGTTGCAGAATCACGTTATTCAAATTATGTTCGGTTGACAATGATATGTGCAGTATGAAAGTGCAGTATGAAAGTGCAGTCATGTCGTTCAACAATCAGCGAAGAGGAGATTCAATTAGCCAGACATATCTGCTTCGAACCAATGATTTAACCTAGAACGTCGCACATAGATAATTGGTATACCTTTCTACATAATGAGAGCACTCGCAGTGTGTCTTAGACTCGAATTAGCTGAGCTCCAAAAATGTACTTGTTAAGCGTATATTGGCTAGTTGGGTCTGCATCCAATCTCTACCCCGATTATAATACCAAATATACGCATCAATAAGAACATAACTTAGTCCGCCTGACAACGTAAGGATGGACCACAGTGTTTATCTCCCTATTTTATTTAAGTATACTCGAAGTTATATGTTATATATATATATATTAATAACTCAAAAGCTATTTATCTTATCAAGATGGTATTTTGAACTGTTGTGAAAAAGCATCAGCTCAATAGATCTAATTAGAAATAAACGGAGTATAAAGTGTGTGACTTCATTTCCTACAATATGGACCAAGTAGCGAGTCTCTACGATGCACAGAACGGTTTCCTTTTATCTTGATCTTTGAATCTCTGTCATATTTGAGTGTTCTCCAAAAGTTGCAGAAACGTATCTGTAATTTGATTGGCTCCACCGTTTCTTTTTTCTACATCCTCTCCCCTACAGACGGGATGTTGCTAGTCTCAGTCTTTTTTTATAAGTATTATTATGGCATGTGTTCTTTGAAATTGTGTGATCTATTCTCTGCTTCTTTTGTTCCAGCTCGTTTGACTCGTTGGTCTAGTGGTCTCCATCCATTCGCTGTTTCGATACATCATTTTAATACAGCTTCCTATTCCAGTAGCTTATTTCCAAGAACCGCATGCTTGTGGAACTCTCTTCCTGTTGACTGTTTTCATCCTACCTATAACCTTTGTTTTTTATGACTAAGACCAATAGGCATCTCCTGTATCTCCGATAATCATACTTAGTTCTAGTTGGCTCCTTACATCAAGTGGCTTCATACCTCGTCTGGAGCGATTTCGATGAAAAAATATCTAAGCATTAAATATTTATTACTTAGACCGGTACATATATTTGGACCAATTTTAGTGACAATTGGTCAAGTGATGTAGTCTTTTAACTGTACACCAACAAAGGTGTTTACAATTTCGACAACAGACCCATAACCATATTCCTGTCTAAATTAGTATTTATTGTTATTTCCGAAGGTTATAACTTTTGTATAGTACCTAGACCACAAAATTGGAGCACACGGTGAGGGTCAATCTTACTATCTTCCATAGTCATACTCTCTGAAAGTTATGTTTCTAAGTACGAATAAATGAAAAAATTCGTCTAACAAAGCTCACAACGTGATTTATATTTCGTAAGTCAGTATAACAAACACCGAGAGATAATACTAATAACGATTTAAATAATAGTGAGTCTCATCGCACAATCGTCTTAATCAGGAGGTGATGTACACTAATGAGATTTATTAAATTAAATGTAAAATAAAGTGGTCGCACATAGTCGAGGGCAACCCGAAAGCTCCCTTTTTATTGGCTACAAATCGGGGAAATCAGCAGAAGCGTTCTGCTGGTTTCACATCCCACATCGAACGGGAGTGTGCTCCGATGAACTTGCTGCCCTGGTGCCCCCTCGATGTAAATACTCTAGACAAACTCGACAATCAGCCAAATCCCATCCATTCACTGTAAAGGTCCCCACATGCCGGATAACCTTTAATAGCTTTTTTACCTGGTGCTGTCGGCCTCTGGAACTTCCTCCCTGCTCTCTGTTTCCCCGACCGTACCGACATGCAGAGGTTTAAAACTAATGTAAACAAACATCTCGCTACACAGCTCCCAACTTAGGATGACCCCCAAAACCTACACTTTAATCCTCAGTAGCCCCTCGCGTCTACAGTGGCAACCTTCCTTCTTTGGGGTGAAATATGTTTTTATTTATTTTTATTTTTAAAAAACAAGGGTCGACCTCCTAAGAGAAAACGCAACCGTACCTGCGCCCGACAGCAAAAAGGCAACTTTCGGGTATTTGTTGAGGACGTGTCTTCGACTGGTTTAAACAACAGCCACTTAAGCTCTGACATGTAAGACGCCACTCCTCCTTTAGCGTATCTCATTTTATTTTGTCATAAAGCGCAGAAAAATTGAACCGATGAATCAGCATTGGACGAATAGTCGACTTAACGCCGCTTGCTTCATCATCCACGTTATCGTATCAAGAAAAACGCCATCGTCGGTAATCGATCATCAAGTTAGTTTAATGAATGATCACTTTATTTTATTATAGTCGCGATAATTGTATTATGCGCGCATTAATATTTAATCTAAGATAGATTGATAAATAATTGATTTTTATTTAAAACTTGAATCTCTGTTTCATACTAGGTGTGGTTGAGTGGTAAGGAATACGCATGGAGGCCTCAAAGGTGCATTTATATATTATTTTTTGAAAAAATATTGGTTTAAACTTGATGTGATCAATATGGTTAACTTCAGGGTTATTCATAAGTCACTTCACTTAGCTATTTAAAATGATTACCATATGAAGCACAAACATACTATGAACTTTTGATAATTGTTATCTTACTCTCTAATTAATTCTATTTTTTATTTAAACTTTGTTCGTTTATATATTTGTTTCTATATATATTTATTTCATAATCAATCAAATATGCTACAAAGAGTCGTAAATTCCTTGCAAAAAAGAATGGAGCTATGCATGCAGAACGAAGGTGGAAATTTTTAAAATTTGCGGTAATTTTAAACTCCCATAAATTATTTTGTTGAATAAACTTTCTGTTTTGTATTACCGTATTTTTTAACTTTAGAATTTCAAAAATAAATAGCTAAGTGACTTATGAATCACCCTGTATATATATATATATATATATATATATATATTCAAAATTTTCATCATTTATATCTGTCGGAAAAAATGTAAAAATCACACATACATATATATTGTATTTCTCTCTCTCTTTTCAACCCTTCCGCCCTCTCTTTCTCTCTCTCTCTCTCTCTCTTTCTCTCTCTCTCTCTGTATAAATGGCTAAAAGTGTGTTTTAATACACACACACACACACACACGCATATATATATATATATATATATATATATATATATATATATATATATATATATATATCCATTTATATAAAGTTAAATGTCTATGTGCATGAATCAAAATGTACACGATTTACTCATAAAATAATCAACCGATCATTATGAATTTTGGAAGACAACTTCTTGGTGTAATATGTGGACTATATCTACTTTAATTCACTTTTATTACACGGAGGCAAAGAGGGGTTCTAGTCCTGAGTGAAAATCCAGAACCTTCCGATTTTTGCAAAGATTTAACAATAGGTAATAGGCATTGATTATTAAAAAAATCCCCAAATTTCAGTTTCTTTATTCTTTTAAGACATTTTAGGGGGAATTATAATGGCACCATTCCTCTATTTGAAAGTTAAAATATTGCAGATCATGTGATACTGATTTATTAGAATTTCTGTGAATTTCAATTTCTTCCTAACCATAACCCCTAAATCTAACCATAACCCCTAAATCTAACCATAACCCCTGAATCTAACTATAACCTCTAATCTTAACCCTAACCATAATTTAACCCTGACTTTAACCATAATTTAACCCTGACTTAAACCCTAACCATAATTTAAACTTAACCATAATTTAACCCTAACCATAATGTAACCCTTACTTTAATTTAACCCTAACCTTAACCCTAACCATAATTTAACCCTAACCTTAACCCTAACCATAATATAACACTAACCATAATTTAACCCTAACCTTAACCCTTACCATAATATTACACTAACCTTAATTTAACCATAACCTTGACCTTAACCCTAACCCTAACCCTAACCCTAACACTAACACTAACCCTAACCTAACCCTAACCCTAACCCTAATTTTACGTTAACTTTAACCCTAGCAATAATGTAACTCTAACCTTAACCCTAACCATAACCCTAACCATAATTTGACACTAACCTTAACCCTAACCATAATTTTACCCTAACCTTAACCCTAACCGTAACCTAAGCCCTATACCTTAACCCTAGCCATAATTTACCCTTAACCTTAACCCTAGCCATAATTTACCCCTAACCTTAACCCTAGTCATAATTTAACCCTAACCCTAACCCTAGCCATAATTAAACCCTAACCCTAACCATAATTTACCCCTAACCATAATTTAACCTTAACCCTAACCATAATTTAACCCTAACCATAATTTAACCCTAACCCTAACCATAATTTAACCCTAACCATAATTTAACCTTAACCCTAACCATAATTTAACCCTAACCATAATTTAACCTTAACCCTAACCATAATTTAACCCTAACCATAATTTAACCTTAACCCTAACCATAATTTAACCCTAACCATAACCTTAACCATTAAGCTTAAACATATGTAAGACATGTTCTCGAATCAAAATCATGTAATGGATTCTCATAAAATCCCTAGAGTTTTAGTAGTAATCACCCACTGTGTCCGACTATTACTAATCTCTTTTACTGGGTGACGTCATACTCTAGTGACATCACCATTTTGATGACAGCATCAAGTGTGCACGGCAACGAACAGACAAGATCAACATATTTTTGTAATAATCATCCACTGTGCTCGGTTATCATTTATATCCGCTTTACTAGATGACGTCATCATGTTGTGACGGCATCAAATGTGCACGGGGACCAGCGAGCTATGCCCATAGATTTTTTAGCAGTAGTCCTCCACTGTACCCGGCTAGTCCTCCATTGTACCCGGCTATCACGTATCTCTGTTTTACTCGATGACCCTAACATTTATTGACGTCATCAAGGGTACACGGAGAAAAAAGCATGTAAGATCGAAGTTTTAGAAGTAGTCAACTATTGT
Source organism: Sepiola atlantica (assembly GCA_963556195.1). NCBI lineage: Eukaryota > Metazoa > Mollusca > Cephalopoda > Sepiida > Sepiolidae > Sepiola > Sepiola atlantica. Next base: position 69,274,060 of record OY744547.1, read on the forward strand.
GCCTGGTTATTCTATCTCTTTTTTACTGGATGACGTCATCCTTTATTGACGTCATCAAGTGTGCACACGGACAAGCAAGCGAGATCCTGATAGTTTGTTGTTTAGTTTTACGGCATATCAACCCTTTTCAGGTACTGTAATGCCGACTCCGGTACATTTTGGTAAAAGTTGTTATGCTTCAAGTTATTTATATGTTCAAGTATTTATATATGGTTGTGTTACGGCATATCAACACACCTCGGGTTATTTAATCCCGAATTCGGTCATTTTGGTGAAAGTTATTGTGCTTCAAATTATTTATATGTCCAAGTACGAATTAATGGTGTTTGGTTTAGTGAAAATGAGGAATAAAGGAAGAGTTTGGGGGGGGGGATTGTTGCTTTTGGGATTTTGCAGAACGTCACTAAGTTTTTCAAAGACAAAAAAAAAGCAATGAAACATCAATGTTTGGTGCATTTTGTGTCAGGAAGAAGAGGCAGTGTTGGTGGAATACATATACGATATAGTAGTACCCGTACATGAGGACAAGACATCCGATTCATTGTGCCCGATTATCTCATCTCTTTTTTTTAATTTTTGTTTATTTTTTTTTTTTACTGGATGACGTCATCCTTTATTGACGTACCTGAGGACAAGGCATCGGATTCATCAGACGATGTTTAATATAATTTCGCAGTGTTAAAAAAAATAAAAAATCTGCAGGATTGTAAAAGCCAGCGTCACGACGTAACGACCGTCGATAAAACTGCATCTATTTTTATGGCTTTTACTCTGGCCAATTTTGAGCAATTTCCAAATTTTCACCGCCCGGGGTGAATCATAAAAATCCGCTGCGCCTCATCCCTGGCGTCCTCCTCATTAATTATGACCAGCCTCTTCTGTGCGGAGTGCGACGGTTTTCTTTAAAAGCCGTCTAATCTTTCGGCCCGACTGCCATTCGCGCCGCTAGAAACATAAAACCTAATAACAGTTCCAGTTTACTGACTGATTATTCTGTGAAAGAACCGATAAGAACGATTGTCAGCGAGTCTCGTTCTTCGGAGATGGCTTCATTGTCTGGGGGCGGGATGGGTAGGCAGAGGATGATGAAGAGGTTAAGGTTAACAGAGGAAGAGAGAATAAAAGACAGGCACATGAAAGTTGGTGACACCTCTGC
>OY744547.1:69277715-69317715 GCA_963556195.1 Sepiola atlantica
AGGGCTGTGGAGTGAGAGTCATGGAGTCGGAAGCAATTAAAGATCACGCGAGTCAGAGTCAGTAAAAGTACACAGTCTGACACCAGTTGAATTTACACATTATGCTTAGGTTGGATCACGTAGATATCCGGCACATAGATGGTAACGTATAGATTTGGAATCATTTTTCCGAAGACTTTTTTTCATAGTTTACTAAATTTCATCAAAATAGTATATATTTAAAGTTTTAAACGAAGATGGAACTTCCATAGCTGTTTTTTTTTTAAATTGTGCGGCCACTTAGAGATTAAGGCCCACTTTTATTGTCTTCCAAATAAAATGTAATACATATGATTTACATTTCATAAAAATAAGAGATATATGAACTTTAAAAGGGTCATGCCACCAGGGGTACATTTAGAGATTCGGGAACACTTCCATTGTCTTTCTCTGTAAATTTAACATAGAAATACACTTTACTGTTATGTACATTCGCTAACCTTTATTTCTATAAATAATATCACACGCATATATAAATATATCCTCTGTATATTGAAAAAGGGTAATATTTATATATATTACATATATTCATATAAATAATAAAATGTATTATTGCATAATAAACTTTATATTATAATTGTATCTCGTTTTCTACTGTGAAAAATAGATGTTTATATTACACGTTAATTTTAATTTTTAATTAATTAGAAATATAATGTATACATATATGTATCTGTAATTTGATTGCCCCTACCCTTTCATCTTCTCTGCACCCCTTCTCTCACAGACGCGATGTTGCATGTCTCAGTCTTTTATATAAATACTATTATGACATGTTTTCTTCAGAGTTATGTGATTTGTTCCCCGCTTCCCTTGTGTCAGCTCGTTGGTCTAGTGGTCTTCATAAATTCGTTGCTTTGATACCTCGTTGTAATACAGCTTCATATTCCAATAGTTTATTTTCAATAACTGCAGGCTTGTGGAACTCTTCCTGCTGACTGTTTTCCTCCTCAGTATAGCGTTGCTCTTTTCAAGACTAAAGCCAATAAACATCTCTGCTATTTACGATGATCATATTTTGTCCTTGTTTGCTCTTTACATCAAGTGGCTTCATGCCTTGTCTGGAGCGATTTCCATAAAAAAATGTATAGATTACTCTGTCTCCCTCTCTCTCTCTCTCTGTGTCTTTCTCTCTCTGTTATAAAAATCGATATGTTCGGTTGTATATTTGTAAACAAGCATAAAAAACACTTTCGAAATAGTAACTAATGTCTTCATCTTTTTCTAAATAATTTTGCTGTTTTTATTAAAAACTTGTGAAAACAGAAAAACGACAAATATTCATGACAGATATTCTATACCTTTTTTTTATTTTACTTTTTTTGGCTTTGTCAACAAGACGATTCTGATTCATTTTTTTGTTGCCAAGTTTACACGCACAATTTTAATTAAGATGGCGATTATTCAGTTAACTCTTCTCCCTTTACTAACGGAGATTCTTATTTTAGTTTCCCGAGTTTTACTCTCACATTTCTCTGCATGTCGTTACTCCCTGCAAAGGAATTACATCATATTGCAACACAAACTAACATTCACATACATACACACAAACACATGCACACACATACGTACATATGTGTGTGTGTGTATATATAGATCTAGATATATGATATATAGATATATGATATATAGATATATGATATATAGATATATGATATATCTGATAGATATATGATAGATATATGATATATGATATATAGATATATGATATATAGATATATGATATATATATATAAATATATAGATATATATAGATATGATATATATATAGATATGATATATATATAGATATGATATATATAGATATATGATATATATAGATATATATATATAGATATGATATATATATAAATATATATAGATATGATATATATAGATATGATATATATATATAGATATAGATATGATATATATATATATGATATAGATATATAGATATGATATAGATATATATATATAGAGAGATATGATATAGATATATATATAGATATGATATAGATATATATAGATATGATATAGATATGATATATATATATATATATATATATATATATATAGATAGATATAATATATATATAGAGATATATCTATATATTATAGATATAGATAGATATAGATATATATGTAGATATATAGATAGATATATATATAAAAATATCTATATATTATATATATATATATATATATATATATATATATATATATATATATATAGAGAGAGAGAGAGAGAGAGAGAGATAATACTTGTGTAGATTATAACATTGTGACTTAATTAATTACAATTTTAAATATTATAATCGAGCCCCGAAAATAAACACTAAACACTATCTATCCATATGTACGCGCATAAAAAAAAACATTTTATCATTACATTATAAGTAAAGTTTGTAATAGTTAAAGATTTTCCTAATCAGCATATAGACTTTATCAATTACAATTTAATTATAATGGAGATTATGTATCTGTATGTCTGTCTGAAGCCGAAATTATATTTCGATCGCTCTCTTTGTATATCTACGTATCAGCTCCATATACTCATTCCAAAATTTCCCTGTCAAATTTGCATAACTAATTTGTTTTAAACCTTCTAATAAATTAATATTCGCCAATATATATACATTATTTTTTTTAGATTTCCAGATGTATTTTAAAAATATTCCTTCGATAATAATCTTAATAAAAATTATAAATATAATTAATTAAATAGATTGCTTTGTTTTTTTAATTTATATAATTGAGTTACGTAATTAAATTAGATTGTAATGGAATATTATACAACAGCCGGCGGCCATTCAAATATTTGGTTAACCGCCCTCTGATTATTCGAACGCATAAAAGGTTATATTTCAAGAAAGAGAGAAAGAGAGAGAAATTAAATAAACAACTAGCAAAAATACTGTTATGATTTTCCTCATCAGCATATAAGCTTAATCAATTATAATTAATATAACATCCAGCGGATATATCAGAAACCATTTAAAGAACCAAACAATCGGTAGACAGATGACCAAAACAAACATGTGTTTACTAAACACATAGAAAACACGAACACATTCCATGTTTTGATCATGTAAAGATCAGAAACGGTGATACTAAATTATTTTTTTTTGTTTGCTTAATAATATTCTATTATTGGATCTGCTGGGAATATATTAAATTGAATTTTTCCTCATTTATATATATTTTTTTCCAAATTTATACCTACTAGCGACCATGCGCGATTTTAAGTTCAAATCTAAAAGACATTACACCGTAAGTCGACACAACATCAGACGCCACTGCAACATGACCAAGAAGGACTCTTACAAACAAAACACATTAATACCTTTTTATTTTTTAAGCTCTGACGACGTTCGTTGTACCGAGCGAAATTATTAGAATGTAATTATTAAAAAAAAAAAAATGTTTTTTTTCTTTTAAATAAAAATATCTGTGGCTAACACAATTTATTTTATAATTTTCCTGTCTTTATATTTAAAAGTTTAAAGATGCTTAAAACAATGAACTTTCCCAATATATATATATATATATATATATATATATATATATATATATATATATATATATATATATATATAACACTTTTGTATATAAAAATGTTAGTATTAATAAACGTTAATGCTATAAACAGCTCTACTTCTTATTGAGCCATTTTTTTAAACACTGGAGTTTTATTTCTAGGGAACAATGATCATATATATATATATATATATATATATATATATATATATATATCATAGTTTGGTTGCATTCCAATGACCAAAGAAAAATCGGTCCACAATTATAATATTTTTTTCATTCTGTCTTACGCACGTTTTACAACCCTAAATAAAAATAGTTTTAGTTTAACAGGTTGCTCTTCAGAGAACTGTTCATTTAATAATAATAAAACAAGCGAACTATGTCAAAACCGATAGTAGAAAGGTCAAAAACACGAAAAACTCACATTCTAAGATGAGAATCAGAAATTCTTCGTCCCTCCCCAAAACACCGGACACAAATTGTAGCCGATTCTTAAACCGCCATCTTGCACTCGAACAAACAGAGCTAGTATCGCCAAGTTTCCATTCAAAACACAGCACCGTGCACCACTAGTCTCTCCTGCTTAACAGTCTTAAAAAAGTCTCTAATCTAATAGGTCATAAACTCTCTACCAAAATGCAACCCCTGTTTCATCGCCGCAATGTTGTGTCCCTGTGTCTTTATAAGTACATTAATATGTGCCTCGAGGAACTTGCCGCATTTGTTATTCTAAAAACCTAACCCTAACCCTAACCCAAACCCTAACCCTAACCCTAACCCAAACCCTAACCAAAACCAATACCCTAACCCAAACCCACACCCAAACCCAAACCATAACCCTAACCCAAACCCGTACCCAAACCAAAACCCAAACCCAAACCCAAACCCAAACCCTAACCCTAACCCTTACCCTTACCCTAACCCTAACCCAAACCCAAACCCTAACCCTAACCCAAACCCAGACCCAGACCCAAACCCGTACCTAAACCCTAACCCTAACCCAAACCCAAACCCAAACCCAAACCCGTACCTAAACCCTAACCCTAACCCTAACCATAACCCAAACCCAAAGCCTAACCCAAACCCTAACCCTAACCCAAACCCTAACCCTAACCCTAACCCTAACCCAAACCCGTACCCAAACCCTAACCCGTACCCTAACCCGTACCCTAACCCTTACCCAAACCCTAACCACAACCCAAAACCTAACCCTAACCCAAACCCTAACGCAAACCCTAACCCAAACCCAAAGCTAACCCAAACCCTAACCCTTACTCGACGAACACAAAAGTCCATAAAATTCCAACTCTCAACTGTTGAGATTCACTGAGGCTTTATACTATATTTTTCTTGAACTGATACCTGTTGGAATTCTTTCCCTGATTCTGACTTTACCAACATGCAGAAATTTAAATGTAATGTGGACAAACATTTCGCTACATAACTCCTTACTTAGCATCCTAATTTATTGTGGACATATGCCTTGTTTTGAGTGAATAAAACGTTTTAAACGATACGTGCGCACTCTTGTAAACTTTACCTGACTTCTTTTCGACCCTTTAACGCTACTAAATTCCCTATAAATTTTATAGGCATATGATTTTTCTATGGAAATGCTTTAGTAAGTAATTTTACTCTGAATTTTATAGGGCCATGACTTTGATATAGCCAAAAGCACAAACACGCATAGAATCTGATCGGTATGTCTTCAGAGCTATATTCATGTCTCTTCTCAAAAACTAATTAAATTCCCAAAACGTTGTCTTCGAATTTTCAGTGCTTCTCTTAACTTAGTCTTCACTTTAACCAGTTTTCATGACGGTAAATCGCAAGATATTGATATTCTTGGAATTTTCTCAGTTATTTGCCTTCTGTCGAAGATAGTAAAGATACATAAGGAAAAGAAAAGATGGATGGGAAATAAATGGTTGATGTAATGAAGAATGTTATGAGATGAAGAAAGATAAAAAAAAGTGACAAAATAAGTATTTGAAAAATAAAGTAATGAAAAAAAGAATGAAAGAGTAAGTAAAGAAAATAAGAAAAAAAGACGAAGAAATAAATAAAAAGAAAAGAGGAAAATAAAGTTGAAGGAGATAAACAAAGGGAAGAAAAATAAAATAAAGTAGAAGAAAAGAAATAAGAAAAAAGAGAAGCAGAAAAAGACGAAAGGAAAGTATTAGAAGGAATCAAAGTAGAAAGGGGCGAAAGAATAAACAAAGAGCAAATATGAGAACGAATAAGATTACGATGAAAGAAGGATGAAAAAGACGATGAAAACAAAAGGGAAATAATGGTAGTTGAAGAATTGAAGAATTTAAAGATGAAAAGAAAGTGGATTAAAACGAAAATACATTTAAAGTATTCCTAGAATAAAAAGAAAAAAGAATAAGAAATAAACGAACAAGAATAAGAAAAAAGAAAAACAAGAAAATGAAAAAAGAAAAGACAAAGAACTAGAAAAAGAAGGAAAAAGGTGAAAAAAAAATAGAAATAAAAAAAGACAAACAAAAATAAAACGAAACAATGAGAAAATGAATTATAGAAGAAATGAACGAAAATAGGAATGAGAGTTGCAGCATAAGATGTAGAAGAAAATGAAGAAAGAGGAGTAAGAAAAAGTTAGGAGAAAAATAGAGATAATTAAAAGAGTGAAGAATTCTTAAAAAAAAAACAATTATGGAAAAAGATAAATAAAGACAGAAAAAAATTTTTTTTTTAAACTTATAAATGAGTAAAGTACAACCAATAAAAAGAGAAGAAAAAGATGGAGAAAGATGAGGAGAATTAATAGAAAACCTTGGATTAATAAGATCCACACATTTATCCTGGATGATTGATTTTCTTCGTGATTTAAAAAAAAAAAATCTCGTTTACATCAACTCAACTGATGCGATGGAATAATTAGAGCGTGACAAACTTGATATTAAAAGAAACAACACCGGCTAACAGTTTTTTTTTCCGGAGAAACGTTTTGTTATACACCCGCTCCCACACCACACGGGGGTCCCCTCTTCGTGTCGAGAGGCATTATTTCAATGATTGTCTTCAACCCGAGATAATCAATGGACAACCTGATTAAGTTTGTAATTAAGCAAACGCTTAATCTCGCTGTTACATGAATCGGATTCGTTTGCTAAACGAACATTTCGGATTAGTATCTCCACGAATATTGTTTCTCTTAACAGATGAAAAAAGTGATCCCGAGTATTGATTTACTCCTCTCCAGGAGTTAGGCACAAGGCCAGTTTTTATCTTACTCCCACAAGTAAGATGTGACCCAAGGTCGGGTCGGGAAAGTGGGGTTTAAAAATTGCCTGGGCAGCCCCGTCGGCATTCCCCGGTAGAGGCGCCTCAGACAGTAAGCAATAAACTTACTCCTCAAGCCTGGGAAGGTGGACCTCCTAGAACTGCACAGGACAGACCCATTGACACCAGTATGGGGTGCAGTATCCATCGGAACAGATACTACACTTTGATCTTAGCCAAAAGGCCAAGAAAAGTGATCCCGAGTAGCATACATTCAACATTTTGGTGCATTGTCAAATCAGTGTTAGAATTCATTGCATATTTATACTAACATTTAAAAAGTTCGACTGCAAAACGCGATAAACGCCATTTACAAATTGACGAAACCCTAACCCTTACCCTAACCCTAACCCTAACTACGAAAAGTGGTCCATGTGAACACTCGACCATACCCAAGTCATATTTTACATAATATGATGACGCCATAATTTCTCTTTGCTTTCAATCAAAATAAGCCTTTAGTCAAAGGCTACATTTAATATATTCGACTTTTTATTGTTTAAGGTAGAAATTTGAACTAATTGGATTTATTGCGTTTTGCAGTCGAACTCTTCATTTATATTTAAATATAGCTGGTCTATAATATAAAAGGGCAGTTGTTTGTTTGTATCTGTCTGTATCCAGTTATAAGTCATAAACTACACCAGACACACCCACAAAGCTGATATGTTCTCTTACAGCATTGCCTTGGACAGAATGTGTATAAAGTTAAGATTAATTCGATCTGTTTGGTAAACGAAACTTTCGGATTCTCTTAATAGATGAAAAATGTGATCCCGAGTACTATGCATTTGGATTCATCAAATATTTATATTTGATGAATGTTCATATCTTAAACTTAAATATATACAATGGCACGATATAAATCCAGCAATTATTAATTATTCACATTAGATTTTTTTTTACATGTAAAGTGATTATGTACGAATTTTTTCATATTCGAAAACTACCAATTCATATCATTATATATAAAAAAAATTCTTTAGCAAAGTACGTATACAATAACAAATACATTAATGGTGCTTATGCAGTTTACGGACCGGACTGTTTTAGATAGGATTTTCAAGTAAACTTCTATTTCTACGGTATATTTTGTTTGTTAAATTGTTAGGTGAAAGTATTATTTACTCCTCTCCAGGAGTTAGGCACAAGGCCAGTTTTATCCTACTCCCACAAGTAAGATGTGACTCAAGGTCGGGTCGGAAAGTGGGGTTTGAAAAGCCAGCGCCCGAGAGGTGAGCACTCTGACCATCAAAAATTGCCTGGGAAGCCCCGTCGGCATTCCCCGGTAGGGGCGCCGCAGGCAGTAAGCAATAAACTTACTCCTCCCCAAAGAGGGGAGGCGAAGCCTGGGAGGGTGGACCTCCTAGAACTGCACAGGACAGACCCATAGACCGGCGTAAATCAAGACCCGAAGGCCAAGACAATACCAGTCTATGGGGTGTAGTATCCATCGGAACAGATACTACACTTTGATTATAGCCAAAAGGCCAAAAAGAATAGTTAATAAAGCCCCTTTTCTTCTCCCTGTTAAGAATATATTATTAAATAAAGTTAAGTGCCGAAAGTTTGCTAGTAAAAATTCAAAGTTCCATTTATATTACGGCTTTAAAGGGGTCGAACAAAAATACAATAAAACGAGGTAGACTTAAAGAAGTGTACGTATTTACAGAAAGTACAGAAGTTATGGGTTGTCAGTGACTGCTTCTGCATTCGTCATTACAAGACACTCTTTTACTATTCATTTATCGCAAAGAGTTTATCGAAGTAACAGAATAGGGTAGATCACCATTACAGCTTAAATGCAATTTAGGTCCAACATTAATAATCCGACCAACTTTATTTTATATACAAGACAAATATTTTTTTAAAATTTTCATTAGACATTCTTACTTACTATTAAATTTCAAAGAATTTGAATCCACACAGAACTTATGCGATGACCTGAATAATCTAAATATTGATTAGTTTATCAAATTTCCTAAAACTTGACCAGTTTATTTGAAGTCGGCCTAAATTGGTGAACCCAGTCAGGGAATATCTAAACAAATTACACATGATGTAAATTGTTCGTTTTTCACTTATTTTTTGAAATTATCTTCTTGGCATGCAAGCTGCTTCTCTCTTGTTTCACAACAGTGCTTCGTCCCTACATCACAGATAATAATGTAATTTGCGAATATACATGTCATTGAACTGTTTGTTATGTAGGGTAGATCAGACCACCATTCGAGTGATCTCTGTTAGATATATCACCGCTACACTGGTTGTTTTAACTCGGTTATTGAACCACACCTGATGGAAAATCAATAATTGGCAATCGAATTAATAAAGTTGATTCCGCCAGTTTTGGCGTATGTTTAAAGTCCATATATTTTTCGTTCCGCAAATGGCAAAGTTAGATATAACGTGGGTTTTTAATGTTAGAGAAAATCAAGGTGTCCGAAAAGGGGTTCTCTAAATTATGGAAAAAAGATCTAACTTGTCGCTCACTAAGTTTATTTTTCTGATCTTGCGACTAGGAAGAGAACATATATATATATATATATATATATATATATATATATATATATATATATATATATATATATTATTTATTTTTTTTAAATACAGATTTTTAAAACTTATTAAAAAATATTTAAAAATTTAAAAATTTAAAAATAAAAAAATTTTAAAATAAAAAAATGTTACGCTCTTAATTTAATTTAATTGAGCACTCTGCTGGTATTTCCCTTTTATTCTTTTTTGAGTATACCTTTATACTTTATATATATATATATATATATATATATATATATATATATATATATATATATAATTTTTATCTTATTTCTTTTATTTTATTTCATTTAATTTTATTTAACTCTCAAATCTCTTTTTAAAAGTGTTTTTAATTTCTGATTTTTATAGGAAATGTTGAAAAAGAAATACCCCCGATAAAATTTTTATAAATTTTTGAATTTGTTTTGAATATGTTTCATTGATTTTTCACCCCTTTTAAGATTTTTTAATTTTAATTATTTTGCGGAATTTTGAAAAAGAAAAAAATTATTTGGATAATTTTGTTATATTTTTTATATGCACCGGTGATTTGTATATAAGTATCATTGTGTTTTCTTCCTCTCCTATGCTACCAACATATCCGCCTCTAATTCTTTCTGTTAGCGGATGTTTCTGTAGAACAAAGTTTTGATTTTCTGTAAGAAATGTTGCTATAGGCGCTGATAAAGAGACGCTTTGGACCAACTTTATAAAATAAAATATTTCCAAAATGTTTTGGAAATGATCGTTGCCATAACGGTCTTGATGTAATTCTTGGAACACTAAAAGTAATGCTTTGACTCATTAAATGTTTATATATATATATAATAATAGTGTCATGGATTCGTCCAAACACTTTAAAATGCAGCAACATTTTTGTAAGTAACGGATAAATTTTATTAGACAGACGAACAGCACAGGTAAAGAATTTTTTTTTTTTTTGTCTTAAATAACTAATGTAAGTTAGCAAAACATTTATATGGAACAAAACGTAGATTTAGTATAAGGGGAGTGGGGTCTGATCAACTCTGCTGGGAAGCCATGAAATTAAATACTGTCTTGTTTTTAAATTCCCGGTTTTTCATGGTAAACAACTGATGATCCCTTAAAATAGTGTTAGAAACTAACTAATATAATAACTGTAAACAATAAATTGACTTACATGAGTGATTTTCCACTGGAAGACTTGAGACTATAAGTTTTCTTTTTATATATATATATATATGTTTTTTTTAAAAAAAAATGTTTTTATATAGTTTTAATGATTGAGAAACTTCCGAGACTATATATCTATATATATATATATATATATATATATATATATATATATATATATATATATATATATATATATATATGTTAAAATAAATTCATCCATTATATTGACACAACAAAGGAAACTGGATATAGGGCAATATATAGAAAACGGAACAATAGAACAGGATATAGGAAGTAACACTAACCACACCTTTGTTCGTGGGAAGCCCAACGATTGGCTGAGAGAACAACAAAGAATGTGATCGGTAAACTAGCTAGCCGTGTATATAAAAACACTCGGCAAAAATAACTCCATTCATTTTAGCCTGAAGATCCCCCGGGGATGAAACGCGGGAGCCTCTGTGTAGCTTAATTGCCATACATATATTTTCATAGCTTACTATATATATATATATATATATATATATATATATATATATATATATATATATATATATATAATCTACCTAAAATAAAGCCAACTAATCTGTATGCAAGTGTCGATTGTGAAAACAATTAAAAGCAATTGTTATTCATTCAATGTATACAAAATGGCTACCAAGTTTTTCTTAAGATGGCTATTTCAGAGTGGGCGCGCGGTGTACGATAAACTGGCTCAAAACTAAAAAATAACAAAACACAAAACCGACGATGACACCGTTTTTTTTTCTTCCCCCAATCTCCACTCGATCAGGTCGAAACAAAAGCGCAATCGCTAGCTTCGACCTTTTTCTCACCTGATTATTGCGAAGGAAGGGTAGACGGCGAGCGTTAGGGTCAAAGTCACCGACTTAAGCCGGCCGCAACTCCCGCGCTGCCTTTGATGTTTTCGCCAAGTGAAATCAATTAGTTCAGCTCAACGCTCAAATCTGGCAACGACAACATTGAGAGGATCTTGATGTTGACGAGGCGAGTGCTTGTTGGTCAAGAAATGGAGCTGAGGAGTATAAAAAAACGCTAATGTGATATAATGGAGGATAGCAAGTGTTTCGGAAAAAAGCGCATGTGATGATGAAAAATAGAGAAGGAATAAAATATGAAGGGATCAAAAGAATACAAAATAGATGAAATAGAACAGAAAAGTACTTTACATGTTAAGATAAAGAGTTTGTGTGTGTGTATAATATATATATATATACATATATATAATATATATATATAATATATATATATATATATATATATATATATATATATATATATATATTATATATATATATATATATATATATATATATATATATATATATATATATATATATATATATATATTGACACCGGTTTTTCCCGTTTTTTCGACCCACTCGGTCTTTTATTGTTGTCTTCTGAAAATGAAAGTTTTTCTTTCGAAAATTTAAGATTACCCTTTGCCGAACTGTTACTTACCAGACAGTATTTACTATTTTGGTATTTAATCAGTTTCGTGAAATTATTAAAAAATCGTTTTGAGTTTCACTTTCTCTCTTCGTTTATTTCTTTTCACTTTTCCACCTTACGGCAACTACACCGCATTGCTATAGCCTCGGACGACTAATCTGCACTTATATTTACCAGCAATGCTTCAAGCAAACTACAATCTCCTTATATATATATATATATATATATAAAATAAAGCAAAGTAACACGGAATCACAATCACCGCTGCAATCATTTATTTCGAACTTACGGCCGCCTTATTCTATCATCCTAACGAGGCGAATACATTTTAAAAAAAATGTAATTACTTCGCTTGGATGCTTGAATAAGGCCGTAAGGTCGAAATAAATTATTGCACCGGTGATTGTGATTCCGTGTTACTTTGCTTTATTTTATACAGTGATCCAGGTGGTGAATGGTAGTCCAAAAACGAAAAAAATATCCAGGCGGGACACCTGTTAAGGACTTAAAAGTACTTTGCCTGAACATTGAATTCTAATAAAATTTGATTCGAACCGTAATTTATTATTTCATTTTATATATATATATATATATATATATATATATATAATATACATGACTCACTGCGCGTAAGGGATAGACGATCGTATGAAATATGGGTTGGTTTCTCTCGTTCATGCCGATGATCGATTATTGATGTTGGATAACTGATTTGCGTCTTTGTTGTTTTGACTGGGCGAAGACACTTCGATTAGGCTTAACGCCATCAGAAGTCAGCGATCCTCAACTGCGTCTTACATAGACATAAAAGTGAAAAAACACTACCACTCCCCAGTGTGTCTCTCCCACAATATCATATCCCTCTTGTTAACTACATCTAAATAGCCACGTTGGTTGGATGAGGGACCCGTGAACGCCAGTGAATCCGGGCAACAGTTACCTATCTAATTGAGAGTTCGAGTTCGAATATGCCTAAGGAAAAGGTGGAATAATTTTTAATAGGGAACAACGTGTTGCATAACACCGATTCTTATATTGAAGTTCACCGTTATACAGGGTCTTTGGAAAATTGATGGCAAGCCTTAATGCTTATGGTGTATGGGTGTATAGGTTCGGAAACGTTTAATGCCATAGTTCTTTAAGCCATTGAAACAAATACTGATCGATATTGTCTATTCTAAACATTTAACACGTACAATGTGTTCGATAATGCATTGTTGTTTTTGTTCTACATATAACATACATAAATATTATCCCTGTAACAATATGACTTATTTCTGGTTAATATTTGTATTTAGTCGATTTCTGCCGATTATATTGTTTGCCTGTTTACAAACTCGTTCTAGGTGTTTCCAAATAGACACAGATAACCGTATATATTCTGAAACTACATTACCTAAGTATATTTGAGGTTTATCGAAGAATGCTGGTAATAACGTTTGACATACATAAAAAGGAAATGTAGCGTTTTCATTATTGTATTTTATTCATAAATGAAAAATAATACAAATTAAAAAAAAAAAAAAATTAAAAAACGGAATGCCAATGTCAGGACTTGAAACAATGTTCATTACCAAGAAAAAAACCCAGCTATATTTCGTTCTAAAAAACGACCAAATCTTTTTTTCTTCGTCACAAACGGACCAGGCTTTTCAAATATTTGTGATCGTGTCTTATTTCTTCAAATAAATCATTCTGAGGAAGTCTTCAAATAAAGACACAACGTTGGTGAATACATAAATAATATTTTTGATTTACCTTATATATATATATATATATATATATATATATATATATATATATAATTTAGTCAGAACTTTCTATGTAATACAAGTGTTGGTGAATATAGACAGCTTTTGTCTGAATACAATTATGTGAATTCTTTCCATTTGCCGAATTAAGGTCTTTATTTTTAGTTCTAACTTTAGTTCCGTATTAATAATATAATTTCCGCAAAACTTACACATTACTATCAGCATTAACACAATAATATTTACCGGATTGGCCTGAAAGTTGACTTTCGAAAGAAAGTGCAGCTGAAATGTGTATGCACTTAGATTTCTAAATTAAAAAATGTATATCTATTTAAGTATATTTTTTGTCTTTTATGAATGTACAATGTCTCCATTTCGAATGACTCAGTAATATAAAATTGTTTGAATAATCAACGTTCAGCCGTTTATATGTATACATTTGATTATATAACCATTTTTTTTAAAATAAATAATTCATTTTCAATTTTTTATGCTGAAAAATCTAATTCCTAGACTTTGACTAGCTTTAAGACCATATGAATAAACATTTTGTTTTTTCCCCAATAAAATGTGACTGTTCAGACACAAACAAATTTCACCCACATTGGAATATATCAAATTACACTACGACAATACTCAAAATTACTAACATGCACTTAGAAAATAAGTTCTTGGCTTTCTCTACTGAAGACTGCAGCCTCAGTAATTGCTACCGGAGGGTCGGTAATTTTTGCTAGTGTATGTATGTATGTGCATGTATATATATATATATATATATATATATATATATATATATATATATATATATATATATATATTTATATATATATATATATATATATAATTATATATTTTCATTCACCACGAATCCAAACCACTTAACCACAAATAACAGCCTAACTAGTGAACACAATCTATCTAACCCTCACAAATAGTTACATATTTAAACCCCCTTTGCCCTTAATTTAATTTCAAACCATCAACACTGCTTGCACAAAACTATATTTCACCTATTTCTCACCCAAATTAATATCTTTTCTCCTGTTTTTGTTCCTCTCACTGTCACATTCTCAGCACATTTCAACACTTTCCTTCTAACTTACTTATATCCACACATTCCTGACATAGCCAGCTTGTCAAATACTCGTACTTTCCAAAAATGTCGCACTTAACCACAACAAAATCTCCCCCCTCACCCATTTCACCCTTTCGACTACTTCCTTTACACTCTTATCCACCCCCCACCTCTCCCACTTTCAAATCATCTTCATTTCTTCAAATCTTTTCTAAAACTATGGCACTACCTACACATTAAAAACAGAGCCTCCCCCTCCCCTCCTCTTTCCCCACCCCTCCACCTTTTCACTAACACCCATCCACATTAATCTGATTCCATGCCACCGACTTCTTTCAGCCCGGACCTCGGTCCTGCTATCTTAGTTGTGGCTACTACTTCTTCTCATTAACCCATCATGTCAACCCAATATTTTCATATACTTGTATGACATTTTTCTTAAAATTATCCTGAGGAAGTCTTACCAATAAAGACGAACCGTTGATGAATACATAAAAAACATCTTTTGATTTTTCTTTTTTCATTTCCCATATATATATAGTATAACTTTTTATTTATACAAACATTTTTTGTTGCATATGTGCATACATGTTTCGGTTGCACTCTTCAGACCAAGATGTTGACCTCTTATGAAGAGTACAACCGAAGCACGTATGCACATATGTAACCAACAATGTTTGTATGAATAAACAAAATTATTAAAGAACAGCTCTAACTGAGAAATTTTTCTAAACACTAGAGTTTCAACGTATTGATATCTACAGAAACTAATATATGTACCATATATATTTATATGTATATATATATATATATATATATATATATATATATATATATATATATATATATATAAATATATGGTACATATATTAGTTTCTGTAGATGTCAATACGTTGAAACATCTGGGTCAAACAACACGTGCTCACAAAAATTCGCAATGGAAATTATTTACCAACTGACGATTTGAATAATACTTATGGTTCGTCGATAGGTCAACATCTCATAAATAATCGCACCTGTGCTTCTAAATTCAGTGTCGACTTATTCTCCATTCTTAGTAAGTCGCACTCCCCTTATTATCTCAAGATCTTAGAAACAATTTATATTAAGTCCTTGAGACCTTCTCTTTGCAAACAAAGAGAAAATCTCCTCGGGCTTAATGTTGTTTCTATTTGATTGAACTTCTTTTTTTCTTTTTTTTTTTTGATTTTTTAATTTTTTTTACCCCTTTCCCTCGCTATAATTCTCATAGCATCTTTTTATATTTTTTATACATTATCTCGATATTTGGCTCTGTTGAGCGAGGTACGAAACCGGTCAGCTGCCCTTTCATCTTTTTAATTTCTTAAATTCATTATGAATAGTAAATATTGTCTCTTCAATGCTATTTCAAAGTTTTGTACGACAAAGAAAATATTTAAATATATATATATATATATATATATATTTTTTTTTTTTGATACACATCTAGTTAAGGAACACTAAGCGTTTTCCTTAATAATTGTTTTGTAATATTTTTTTGCTGTGCAAGTTATTATTGTATAGTTGGGTCTAGATGATAAAGGAAGTATTGTTTTTTTTTTCCGCCAGGCTCTTTTGATCTTCATTTTTCATATCCACGGTAGATATATTACATACGTTGCGCTATTAAAAGTGAAACGCTTTTCTCATTTGTTTATGTTTTTATATTGATTAAATTTGTGGCTGTGTTCAAGAATAGTACATGAATAACTAGGGGTGTATTAGGGTTATTTGTTGAAAATGTTACATATAACTTGTGGTATTAGGACAAGACCGCCTCAAGAAAATATAACGACAAATATTATCAAAAGACAATGTTCCGTGGTTTTTTTTTCAAAGGACTGCAGTAATAATGACGTGCTGCAGAAATACACACACTATATATATATATATATATATATATATATATATATATATATATATGTATATATATATATGTATATATATATGTATATATGTATATATATATATATATATATATATATATATATATATATATATGTATATATATATATATATATATATATATATATATACATTGTATGTAATATTAGAAGGAGACACATATCTATTTTCGGTTTCTTTCATAGTTCAATTGACTTTTGATTTGTTCGCGTTCAAACAAAAGAAGTCAAAAAAATTGGCGGGAAACGCTAATTAATGATCAAAGCTTTTGTGAAAATAAAATTGCCTCACTTTTCGATTCAGACGCGTTTTCGTAGTTTTTCAATTTTATTGGACTATTTTCAGTTTTCTGTGCCGTTTTTAGCGAATCCTCGTGTTTGGCCATCATCGAATTATTTGAGAATCTTTAAATGTCCGAAAGTCTGGAAAAGAACAATTTGGTAATTCCGTTGACTTTTTCAACAGCGCTTCAACCTGGCGTATAATTATCATCGAGGCGCACAGTTGCCGCATCAACCCGCGATAAAGTTACGTTCAAAAACGATTAAACAAAAAAGTAATATAATTTTGCTGATAAAAAAATATAACAGATTTTATTTGCTCTTACAAGTAATACATCGAAATATTCACTCATGGCAAAGCTTCCTTATATCTAGATATTATGAAAGGTCAGACTTAGCAATGTGTGTAGATGTACGTAATTGGTTTGTTTGCAAGATGAACAATTATAATCGACGCAGACTGTTCGCGCATCAAACCGCGATCAAGTTACGTTTAAAAGAGATGAACAAAAAACGCCCCTCTTATAAAAACATATCAGGCTTTATTTGCGCTTGCACATAATACACCGAAACATGCACGCATTTCAAAGCTTCCTAACATTTAGATATTAGAAATGAACGGAATACCAAACAATCTGGCCGAGATCAAAATGTAGTATCTGTTCCGATGAATACTGCAACCCATAGACTGGTATTTTCTTGGCCTTCGGGTCTTGATTTACGCCGCTCTATTGGTCTGTTCTGTGCAGTTCTAGGAGGTCCACCCTCACAGGCTTTGCCTTCTCACCCTTTGAGAAGGGGTTAGCTTATTGCTAATAGTCTGAGGCGCCCCTAGCGAGGAATGCCGACGGGGCTGCCCAGACAATTTTTAATGGCCAAAGTGCTCAAGTTATTTATCTACCTCCCACAAGGTAAGATGTGACACAAGGTCGGGAAAGTGGGATTAGATAAGCCAGCGCTCGAGAGGTGAGCACTCTGGCCATTTAAAAATTGCCTGGGCAGCCCCATCGGCATTTCCCGGTAAGGGCGCCTCAGACAGTAAGCAATCAACTTACTGCCGCCCAAAGAGGGGAGGCAAAGCCTGGGAGGGTGCACCTCCTAGAACTGCACAGGACAGACCAATAGAGCGGCGTAAATCAAGACCCGAAGGCCAAGACAATACCAGTCTATGGGTTGCAGTATTCATCGACCTCCTAGAACTGCACAGGACCGGCAACCCTTAATAGACCGGCGTAAATTCAGACCCAACTCAAATTCTCGGGCGCTGGTTTTTCAAATCCCACTTTCTCGACTTTGTGTCACATCTTACCTTTTGGGGGGAAGATAAATAAAACCAAACAATTATTAACAGTTGGTATCAAAACAAGTTTATAGGAACTGCTTTTAATGAAAGGAATCGCTGCATTTGAATTACCTACAAGACAAGGTTTTTTCTATTGCCTCGGAGTCCATTCTGTTGCTATAGATGTCCACCAGTTGTCTGCATATCTCGAAAGATGTCTTTGCCCATCTATGTATAGCTGCTCATGTTGTGATGATAGTGTTATATACTGAAGTTTACTGTCTAGTCTAGGTGATTGTTTTTGTGTCAATTAGACTGATGACGATCATTATGTATATATATATATATATATATATATACCTTAAAATATAATAACACGAAATTACATGATTGTCGATGCAATAATTTATTTCAACCTTGCGGTTTTATTCAAGCATCCACCTTGACAATTACATTTTTGATACTGATAGAAAACTGAATTATCCTCGGCACTTCGAACACAATCAGAGGGAGTGGTGGTAGCAGCCATTTTGAACACCCAACATAGAGCGAGTAGGAATTAACATCTTAAATTTAACTAAAGTAATCTAGGGAATCTTATGGGTTTTTTTGTCTATTTTTATTAAATAATAACGTCTGGGTTAAGCGCACATATTCTTTCTACATATCCGACCTGGTGACATACGCCTCCATACATACGCACACATATACCTATTCTTAACATCACACACACACAATTTTTGGCTAGCCCGAAATTCAGCTTTCCGCCCGGCACACGGAACGAGAGGAAAGGGAATATGATAAGACCTGTTCTCGTGTCATCAGCGGGTTGACACTTCTCGTGCCCTCATTCTCTCTAGATTCGTGCGTCAAAATCAATTTGAAAATTAAAAATACTCTGATTTTCACAAGTTCATCTTACATTAGTTTATAATCTATGGAAGCCTATAGTTAATTCTAATCTAATATTGTCTAGTGATAATATTATACACTTAATTTAATTCGCTATCTTATTTTAAGTAAATAACCGATTACATCTGCATACATCCCCACATATATACACACCTATCCTTACACACACATATATGTATACATACATATACGCACACATACATATATACTTACATCTACACACAACATATATATATAAATATACATATATATATACACATACACACACACACATACATACATATACATATGCACACCCATACCTACTACCTTGAATTGAAAATTTTAAGACATCGAAGATAAATGTGTTATTTAAGTATTCATTAAAGAACATCCCTACTAAATGAATGTATACCTACACACACACACACACACATATGTACATACACACACATACACACATATACATATACACACGTATATACGCACATGCACACATAGCCACAGATGTGCAAAATAGAGATACACATACATGTATACATAGACATACACAAATGCACACATGTACACATACCTATATACATACTCAGTCATACGCATACGTACACACATACCTATACTCATATACTCGCACATGCCCATACATGCACACATACACCTGCACCCATGCATACACATATCTACATACATACACATGCATATATACAAAATAATATATACGGCCTGGGAAGTCTTAAATTGCACATACATACCCATATGTAAAATAATACATACGTCCTGGAAAGTTTTAAATAACCGAGGTTAATTAAATACAAGCATAAGGCAAATATGCAGTACATACATACACACACATACACACACACACACATACATGCTAGCACATACACCAACACATGCATGCATGTACACATATATATACATACAAAAACAAATGTACTTATATATACGCTCCTATTCTTACCATACATACATATACACTAATGCCCTCATATACGCGCATCCGCACGCGCATGCATACCTAGCAAATATAAGGCTATCTTATTTCAAGTAAGTACTCTGAATACACGAATATCTTAAGGTACAATCGTATATGCATACATCCGAAACACAACTATAACTAATGTCACCAGGTCAGTAATTACATGGACATAACAGATATTAATGTAAATATTTATGAGGGTTTACCGTAACTGATCTATTTGGTATCTAACCGTTCTAAGTCTAGAGGTCTATCAGATTATTAGATATTGGTAATTTTAAATTTGCATTTATGTCTGCATTTCGCCATCAATTCATCGCGTTTGTTTAAAAGATTATTGCGGTCGTATTTTAGGATTCTTATTTTCTCCTCTAAACATAAATTGCATCTCTGCCTAAATCCATTTGGGATATCCGAAAAGCATAGTATTGACCACGAAACCACCGGGGACCGGTTCTCATTTTTCAGAAGCCACCATTGTTTCGCTAATTCTGTTTTGTTCTTGAGATCTGGGTTGTTAAAAGAGTGTTTGTGGTCATAAAAGCGTTGTTTCCAGTTACCCGCGGAGATGCCGATGTAGACTTTATTGTCCCTGTTATTATCTTCCGGATGAATAGTGGCCTTATACACCACGCACTTTACTTTAGTTAAATTCAAGATGTTAATTCCTACTCGCTCTATGTTGGGTGTTCAAAATGGCTGCTACCACCACTCCCTCTGATTGTGTTCGAAGTGCCGAGGATAATTCAGTTTTCTATCAGTATCAAAAATGTAATTGTCAAGGTGGATGCTTGAATAAAACCGCAAGGTTGAAATAAATTATTGCATCGACAATCATGTAATTTCGTGTTATTATATTTTAAGGTATTATTGCTCTGTTTACCACATTGAGCTCTCTTACCCGGATTTCTTCCTGGAATTTTTCCATTATAACACTATATATATATATATATATATATATATATATATATATATCAATACCACAACACTTTCCTGAAGACTCACCTTACATCTTCCCGACACTAGCTCTATAAAATTACATTACTTTTCCCTCCTGAAGATAGACACATCTAAGTACATAATACTAAAATAATACAACACGATAGCAAGATTAAAAATTCTTGAAGCCCTCTACATAGAAACTAAACATCCCACAATCAATAATGTGAATTACGAAACTAGTCACATTTTAAATTGTCGAGAATAATAATTAACGTTACCAAATTTTTAGCCGTTTAGCAATTATACGTTTTAATCTTAACGCACTTAGAACATAATGAAATTCTAAGCTTTTAAGCAATCAAACTGTTGAATCTTACACGCTCTTCCAACGTAATGACCCTCTCATATAACATCCCAATATTATAGACGTTCTATTTTAAGTTGTAAATAAATAGCCGTTATGATAAAAAAAACTCAACAGTAAAAACACCACCTGAAGATAATTTGACGACTCAAATCGAAAGTACTCTCGAAAGAGGAAAGAAAATTGAACAAAGATACACACGGAACTTATATACACCGAGTTGATCGAAATACTAAATGGACTATTCGGAAAATTGAAAAAATAAGTCTCATCAAGAAAACATTACATGTTATTTAATGATGTCTGCTTATATATATATATATATATATATATATATATATATATATATATATATATATATATATATATATATATATATAAGCAACCTTTGTTTTACTTTTTCAGATTTTAAATCTTAGCTCTTCGCCAAGTTATCTATCCCAGCAATTTCCTCTGATAAGATTTTGATCTTTGAAAAGCCTGGCATAAGGAAAAAATAATTAAATTAATTGCTTTTTTGCGGAATATACCTTGCATTGAGCAACTGAATTAAAAAAAAAGAGTTGCCTCCGTCGCTTTTCTAATTCCTTTTCATCTCTCACTCTCTCATATATATTTATTTATATCTATATTTATATATAAACTTCATAGTTGTATTTCAATGGCCATACGAAAAGTCACTCCAAAACAGTAATTCTCATTTATTTTTACAATTTCTTTATTTTTATATTCAGATAGATATATGTATTTCTTCTCCATTTAACAAACAAACATTTAAAAAAAATGATACTAACAAATTAAATGCCTTTTACTAGATATAATCCAATGCAACTATAAAGTATGTGTGCCCTGAAGCTTATAATATAACTTCATTGAGCTTGCAATTTCATCAATTTTCGAATATTATAAGGAGTATATACTTGAATATTCATTTTACATAAGAACTCACAATTAGTGTATATATGTATATAATTATATCAGATTGTTTCGCTTTATCATACCTAGTCAGTGTCGCTGGGAAGACAAGAGCTTCAAGCCGGAATCAAAACCTGACCATCTTGTTGAGTAATCATTTACAAGTACTATAATCTTTGCCGCACACTCAACTAGGTAGGACTATGTTAATATTAATATAAACATTTTTGATCCCCCCGATTTATAAAATCGTGGGACTTATCTTTTGAGGCATGTTCGTCCGTCCGTCCGACCGGATTTTTCTCCTGAACCATCCATTGAATTTCTCTGAAATGTTGCATGAAGTTGTAACTTTAATCAGGTTAGAAAGTGACATTCTCCGATTTTTGAAAAAAAATCTGGTTAGCCCCTCCCCCCTCCAGGGGGTCAAAAGGTCCCGAAATGGCAAAAAATTACATTGTTTTTTGACCCTTAACTTTTCATCAATCCATTAAATTTCTCTGAAACTTGGCTAAAATGTAGAGGCAATTGTTCCTAATAGATAATAAGTATCGCTAACCTTGGAACAAATCTGGTTCGCGCCTCCAGGGGGTCAAAAGCCCCCAAAATGGCAAAAGAATGACCCTTTTCTCCCATAACGTTTGATCCATCTATTCAAATTTTCTGAAACTTGGCCAAAATTTAGAGGCAATTGTTCTGGATATAAAATGAGCATCCTTTACCTCAGAAAAGTTCTGGTTCGCGCCCCAGGGGGTCGAAGGAGGGAGGGGGTAAAAAATGCCCCAAATTGCCCAAATTTATTGCTGCATTTTACACTCGTCACATACAGAGGGGGGCCACGCACGCGTGGCTTGTTACATCTGAAGTGTGCTTCATTCTGTTTAAGAAAGAACTGTATTATCGCTAATTAAGGTTAACGATTTTACTTACCACGCTGCTCAAGTAATGAAGGGGCGAGGGTATATATAGTCATGTGTCGGCTCGTTTCTCTGTATGTGTTGATCTCTATACAAATCATTACAGATTTGTGTCTGTTCGTGTAATGTCCGTAGTCTGTCCGCCTTGATCTAGCTCAGATTTCAGAACTGCCATTTTTCAAAGGAATTCAATCTTACACGCCATATTATGCGTTGCTTTTCTCGATCTTAGTTAAATAAATCGCAGCTTACCAATTCCAGACCCCAAAATCAAGTCTCTTTCTGAAATGATTGCTCGGCATTAACCGGAATCCAATTTACGACCAACGAAATTCACTAAGTGGTCGTTACCCATTGCTCATATTTCGGAAAGAGTTGGAGAGAGAAAGAACAGGAGACAATAAATGGGGAGAAACAATTTTCTACATTTAATAGCGCGATAGAAAGTGAAGTACGACAATGAAATAGCGCTGGTCATTATATCAAGCGAGCGTATGAAAAGTAAAATATACTAGTAGGTCTGGTAGTATTAAAATACAAAAAAAATGATCAACGAAGATGAGTGATGGGCCAATATTCAGAACCGGATACTGTCGCCCGGTATTGTTACAGCCATATAAAAAGACAGTTATAAAACAACAACAAAACATTGCAAGAGTTACGATGGTTTCTGCAAATTGGTATAGAAGATGGAGGTTCTTGGAACCGGAAGCGGATGTAGAAATCGTCTTTAGTAGAGAATGGACGGACCCAATCAAAAAGAAAGCGTATAAAGTAGGTATTACGCAAGAGGCTATGGAGTTTGTTTTTACGTTCCTATTAAATACAAAGGGTCATAAAAAGGCAAAATAAAATCTAATGAGACAGCCTTTAAAATATATCCACAATAAATAAGGAGAAAAAATAAATCGGAAAAGCACTCAGTAGAGAGCATACCTCCGCAAAAGTTCAAGAGTAAAAATTAAAATATACTGAAATAAGGAAAATAGTTAAATGAATCATTTTTTTTTTCAAATTTAGCATTAATCAAACATTTATTGAAATAAAACGTTTAATAGCGTAAAATTTAATGGATTTTAAAAATAATATACAAAACAATTTATTTATGAATATATATTCTCCACCATGCATTTCGGTTTCTTCGTAAACAAGCCGGTCATTTTAATATTTGGTGAACATGTTAATATTTCAAAATATACGTCATAACCACGTCGCACACTGGTTGCCGTTAGAGCAAAGAAGTTAAGCGACGTTGAGCCTGGCCAGTACTAAAATGGGCGACTATTTGGAAATACAGGATGCTGTATGTGCTCTGTTTATCTCGGCATTGTTTCCATATGGAATTAAGCAGTGCCGATTGAAAAGGTGTGGTTGGTAATTGTGCAACCCTTGCTTCACAATTATACTTAACGGAGCAAACGATGATGAATATTTTAAAAAAAGAATGGATTAATTCGTGACGCTAGATAATCTGAAAGAAAATACTCTTGTCATATTTGGGCTGGTGAATCTCTGCCCAATTTGAGGGATGTTTATAAGGTGCAGAAACTGATCTGTAATTTGATTAGCCCCACTCTTCTTCTCTGCACACTCTCCTACATACGTGATGTTGCTAGTCTCAGTCTTTTCTATAAATACTACTATCGCATATGTTGTTCAGAATTGTGTTATATATTACCTGCTTTCTTTAGTTCCAGCTCGTTTGTACTCGTTGGACTAGTGGTCTCCATCAATTCGCTATATTGACACCTCATTGTAATATAGCTTCCTATTTCAGTAAGTTCTTGAAAAGAACTGCAGACTTGTGGAATTCTCTTCCTGTTGACTGTTTTTCTATTACCAATTGCTTTGGTCCAACGCAAATAGGCATCTCCTGTCTTTGCGATAATCATAGTTTGTTCTTGTTAGCTCCTTACATCAAATGGCTTCATGTCTGGTCTGGAGCGATTTCTATGAAAAAAAATTGAAAGAATTTTAATTGTCGAATAGAAAGGTATTTATGGCATTAACAATCTTAGCAAATTCAAATGTATGAGAAGATGTGGGAAATAATTACCATAAAAATATGCACATAATAACAATTTGATTTAACATTATAAATTATATTAAAGAGTTATAGTGTACTCCCCGAAACGGCAGTTTTAAAATTCGAAGCGAAAAATATGATAAAATGGATTCCGAGCAACCTCAAGTTAAAAGAACAAATGTATTAATGAAGTAAACGAAAACATTGCATCAATATATGCCCATTGAATATGGACGTTAGCGAATGGAAAAGTAATGGTGGACGTTAGTGACATACGAATGGACAGAAGATTTGGAGCTCAAACGATACAGACACACAAACATGTTATTTTAAGCTTAGATTGTTTAGTTAGTTTCAAATTCATGTACAGAGGTATCGTTCAAACAAACTAATTGTTTTTATAAAAATTAACCATACGAGACAAACAAAAATGTTATGTCAAAATTAATCATACGAGACAAACGAAAATGTTATGTCAAAATAAACCATACGAGATAAACGAAAATGTTATGTCAAAATTAACCATACGAGACAAACGAAAATGTTATGTCAAAATTAATCATACGAGAGAAACGAAAATGTTATGTCAAAATTAACCATACGAGACAAACGAAAATGTTATGTCAAAATTAACCATACGAGACAAACAAAAATGTTATGTCAAAATTAATCATACGAGACAAACGAAAATGTTATGTCAAAATAAACCATACGAGATAAACGAAAATGTTATGTCAAAATTAACCATACGAGACAAACGAAAATGTTATGTCAAAATTAACCATACGAGACAAACGAAAATGTTATGTCAAAATAAACCATACGAGATAAACGAAAATGTTATGTCAAAATTAACCATACGAGACAAACGAAAATGTTATGTCAAAATTAACCATACGAGACAAACGAAAATGTTATGTCAAAATAAACCATACGAGATAAACGAAAATGTTATGTCAAAATTAACCATACGAGACAAACGAAAATGTTATGTCAAAATAAACCATACGAGATAAACGAAAATGTTATGTCAAAATTAACCATACGAGACAAACGAAAATGTTATGTCAAAATTAATCATACGAGAGAAACGAAAATGTTATGTCAAAATTAACCATACGAGAGAAACGAAAATGTTATGTCAAAATTAACCATACGAGACAAACAAAAATGTTATGTCAAAATTAATCATACGAGACAAACGAAAATGTTATGTCAAAATTAACCATACGAGACAAACGAAAATGTTATGTCAAAATTAACCATACGAGAGAAACGAAAATGTTATGTCAAAATTAACCATACGAGACAAACGAAAATGTTATGTCAAAATTAACATACAAACAGTAATTCTATGTCAAACCTTTACTGTAACACAGACAAAAATGTTATGTCAAACTTACCATTTTTGTTTGTCTGTTATGGTTATGTCAAACTTAACCGTAACAGACAAACTTCAGTGTAACAGACAAACAAATATGCTATATCAAAGTTTAGCATGACAGATGCAGACAAATACTATGTTAAACTTAACCGTAAGACAGCGAAGAATATACTTTGTCAAAGTAAACCATAACAGACAAACGAAAATTCTATTTCGAAGTTAAGCATAACATAAAAATAAATATAAGTCAACATTAAGCATGACTAGAATTGTTCTAATATTCTTGCTGATTTCATCGATACTGTACTTGTTATGGCGTCAAGCCCATATTTTTTCAATTCTCTTAAACGTGTTATTGGTATTACAGTGGGTGTTTGTTCTTTCAGCTTTCTGGTAAGCTCTTGTTTTTTTTTATTAGTCTTTTTGTCACTTTCTGCTGGTGGTAGTATATTTATTTTAATTATCTTTTTATTTAAAAACATCGATCAAGATTTACAACTTCTATTGTAAATATGTTAATAAGAAAAAGGAGAACAAGAAAAAGAAAAGTAGGACAAATGAAAAAAGGAAAAAGAAAAGTAGGACAAATGAAAAAAGGAAAATAAAAAGTAGGACAAATGAAAAAAGGAAAAAGAAAAGTAGGACAAATGAAAAAAGGAAAAAGAAAAGTAGGACAAATGAAAAAAGGAAAAAGAAAAGTAGGACAAATGAAAAAAGGAAAAAGAAAAGTAGGACAAATAAAAAAAGGAAAACGGAAAGTAGGACAAATGAAAAAAGGAAAAAGAAAAGTAGGACAAATGAAAAGAGGAAAAAGAAAAGTAGGACAAATGAAAAAAGGAAAATAAAAAGTAGGACAAATGAAAAAAGGAAAAAGAAAAGTAGGACAAATGAAAAAAGGAAAATAAAAAGTAGGACAAATGAAAAAAGGAAAAAGAAAAGTAGGACAAATGAAAAAAGGAAAAAGAAAAGTAGGACAAATAAAAAAAGGAAAACGGAAAGTAGGACAAATGAAAAAAGGAAAAAGAAAAGTAGGACAAATGAAAAGAGGAAAAAGAAAAGTAGGACAAATGAAAAAAGGAAAAAGAAAAGTAGGACAAATGAAAAAAGGAAAAAGAAAAGTAGGACAAATGAAAAAAGGAAAAAGAAAAGTAGGACAAATGAAAAAAGGAAAAAGAAAAGTAGGACAAATGAAAAAAGGAAAAAGAAAAGTAGGACAAATGAAAAAAGGAAAAAGAAAAGTAGGACAAATGAAAAAAGGAAAAAGAAAAGTAGGACAAATTAAAAAAGGAAAAAGAAAAGTAGGACAAATGAAAAAAGGAAAAAGATAAGTAGGACAAATGAAAAAAGGAAAAAGAAAAGTAGGACAAATGAAAAAAGGAAAAAGAAAAGTAGGACAAATGAAAAAAGGAAAAAGAAAAGTAGGACAAATGAAAAAAGGAAAAAGAAAAGTAGGACAAATGAAAAGAGGAAAAAGAAAAGTAGGACAAATGAAAAAATGAAAAAGTAAAGTAGGACAAATGAAAAAAGGAAAAAGAAAAGTAGGACAAATGAAAAAAGGAAAAGGAAAAGTAGGACAAATTAAAAAAGGAAAAATAAAAGTAGGACAAATGAAAAAAGGAAAAGGAAAAGTAGGACAAATTAAAAAAGGAAAAGGGAAAAGTAGGACAAATGAAAAGAGAAAAAAGAAAAGTAGGACAAATAAAAAAAGGAAAAAGAAAAGTAGGACAAATAAAAGTAGAGAAATGTGAGGAAGACGGTAGAAAAGACTGAACAGAAATAAACAAAGAAGAAAAATAGGCAAAAAACAAGAACAAAAACAAGATAAAGGGGGAGGAGGGACTGAGAAGACGAAGAAAACAAAGAACATAAAAAGAAAAATAAGGAAGCGAAGGAGAAACCGAAAACAAAAATGAACAAAGAATCACAGAAAAGTCGCAAAAAGAGATAATAAAATACATTGACCATTATTTCGAAGAAAACTCCTAAAAAAGGAGGCGACTTTTGCTAAGAGATAAGATATATCGGCTTAATTTGATTTATTTGCGCGAATGGTTGCCAAGATAGGGTGGAAACGAATGAGGATAGAGTAAATGAAATATTCAGATGATCCAAGAATTGGTAAGAAGGTCACGAAGAATCGTTCTATCTGTTTTTTCTATCTGCATATGTATCTATCACAGCCTTGTAGTTTTCCAATTTTCAAACCCTAAAAAATAAGGTGTACATAAGTCAGTGGCCTACTTGACCAAAAATGACCCTGAAGTAATTGTATGGGGACACAATCTCGAAATGTCAACATAGGCTAAAAGTCTTATGAATATAGTAACTCTGCTAAAATGTTAGTTACGACCACAATCGGATCGTATATATACAAAATGTATTTCCTATTAAGTCTCAATATATATATATATATATATATATATATATATATATATATATATATATATATATATTTATATTTTTAGACTCGCACTTTTAATTTTGCTTTCAACGGTCCCAATTCTAACCACGTGACTTTCCAAATTTTAATTTTTAATTTCTTTAATCCGCCCCCATTTCATTCTTTCCAAATATGATCTAAGGTAAAGATCGGATTTTCACTCTGCTTGATGAGATCTCAGTTTATAACAGCTGTTGTTCGATAACATCGACATGCCAGTGTCGCAGATTTTGAACATGTCTGTGTAAATAAAAAAATAATCATATATAAAAGCTCCATTTTATATTGCGCCCTTTTTCTAAGCCCTGTGTAAATTCTTTGATAACTATTCTGTGGATTTTAACCTTGCCTCTATATATATATATATATATATATATATATATATATATATATATATATATATATATATATATATATATATATATATGCGTGTGTATGCGCGTGGTTGCTCTTTGTTTATATCTGTATATGTATCTATCTTAATAACTATTATTTGCTAACTCGGAGTTGAAACACGAGTCATTTTGAGTGATTGATCACAGGCATTAACATGTGGCAACAAGTATCTCTTGATTTCCAGCACTTTCTACCTCTGATACTTGCTTTATATTTGCCTTATCGCAACTGCAGTTTACCATTGATTTCTCATTGTTACCGACCGTTGGTCCACCTTGGAATAAGAGTTAAACTAAGCTATCCCAATTTACCAGTTCTATCACCACCTTTCCAGAAGAGCTCTGGCTGGTGCTCCTCCTTCTTAGTCTTTCCATTCTCCTTGACCCTTGACGAGCATTTTGTGTGGTAGCTGCCAATGACATTGCAATCACATGTGTACTTTTCGGTATGTTAGTGGAGGATGTTATTTTACGGAATTATTATCATGTACTCACTGAAAGTTCTCATACAGGTCATCATCTGTGATTGATCACCGGTGGTGTTCCCTAGAGTCTGAATTATAACATGTCTCCCCAGATGTCCAGTACTCTACGCTTTTTACGATAACCATGGCAAGTGACTTGGAGTTGTAACAACGGCTACTAACCATTGATTTCTCGCCGACAACGACCATTGGTCTTCTCTGGAACATGGGTGGCAATAAGTCTCCCCAAGGTCCCAGTACTCTCTGCACTTTTCCAGTGGATGTGTGGTAAGTGCTCTCTATCTTAGGTCTTTCTATCCTCCTTACCCCCTTTTTTGTGTGGTATTAGCCGAGGCTGGTTCCATCATTTTTTGTGTGGGATGTGTAGTTTATGTACTTTCTTGAACTTTCTGTTCTTTTGATTCATGTGGTGGTTGTCTTCCTCTTGTAACTTCCATGTGACTGCTAACCGTCCGTTGCTTATATTGGCTGGTTTCCGCATTCGAGAATTTTTCTGAAGATTGCAGCTGTTTTCATTATTGCCGTCCTTTGTATGGTCTCAGTCATCCCTTTTGATTCCAATTTCTTCGTGTCCTTTTTTTCCAGGTTTGTGGGGACTGTTCCTAGTGCTCCTATGATTATTGGTATTATATTGACTTTCTTCATGCTCCATATTATTTTCAATTCTCTGGCAAGTTCCGTATTATTATAGTAATTATTGTTATAATTATTATTACAAAATTCTAATGCATAACAAATAAGCGAGGTGTGGCCCATTAATGTCAGAGTTGGTTGAAAAGGATTGGGTGACGTCAAAAAAGGCGGGAAACCGATCAAAGCCCGTTAATTAAGTTGCCTTAGAATCAAGACGAAGCGAATTCAATAAGGGAGAGGTCGGCGGGACACCATCAATCATCACTGCGAGCGAGAATGTCACGTGCTAGGGTTTTAACATAAAGAATGACGAGAGCCATTAGTTCCTACCTAATTTTCATATATGTAAAACTAGCTGATCAGGTCTCGTGCTGTTACCCGGTAAGATCCAAAATACCAAAGAAACTCCTGCTCACATCCCGGAATCCCATTTTGTTTATAATTCGAATGTCCTACCCATAACGAAATATAAATATGTTACGTGCAAATAATAATTAAAAAAACAAATATTAAAATTGAAAACACGAATAGATCAATATTGACATTTACCTTTTCACATTAATATGCAAATTAGTTAACTTTTCGAGCGATAAGCATACTTTTAAGCTGCATTATACTCATAAATATAAATAAATGTTCTATTGAAATTAATAAAACATCATTGAAAAAAATTACAACGAATAGTTAATTACTAAGATGTAATTTAGCAAAGCTGTAAGTAATATGCAAATCAGTTTATTATACGATATGAAAAATGTACTGCTATTTATTTTTAACTATTTAATTAACTATTTAATTAACTATTAAATTAACTATTTAATTAACTATTTATTTTTGACTATTTAATTAACTATTTAATTAACTATTTAATTAACTATTTATTTTTGACTATTTAATTAACTATTTAATTAACTATTTAATTAACTATTTAATTAACTATTTAATTAACTATTTAATTAATAATTTATTTTTAACTATTTAATTAACTATTTAATTAACTATTTAATTAACTATTTATTTTTGACTATTTAATTAACTATTTATTTTTGACTATTTAATTAACTATTTAATTAACTATTTAATTAACTATTTAATTAACTATTTAATTAACTATTTATTTTTGACTATTCAATTAACTATTTAATTAACTATTTAATTAACTATTTTATTAACTATTTAATTAACTATTTATTTTTAACTATTTAATTAACTATTTAATTAACCATTTACTTAACTATTTACTAAATAAACGCCGTTCGGACAGATATTTAATCTAGCTGCAGCTCTATTTGATGTTGAGCACTTTTATTAGCACGGTAGAAATTATTTGGATTCCCATCCTTGCCTTGATTATTATATATATATATATATATATATATATATATATATATATATATATATATATTTCACCTATTTCTAACCAAAATTAATATCACTTTTCTCTTTCTGTTTCTTTTTCTTTTTTCCCTTCCTCTCATTGTCATATTCTCAGCACATTTCAGCACTTTCCTTCTAACTTACTTATATCCACACATTCCTGACATAGCCAGCTGGTCAAATACTCCTACTCTCTAAAAATGTCACACCTAACCACAACAAAATCTCCCCTCTCCCCCCTCACCGATTCACCCTTTCGACTCCTTCTTTCACACTCTTACCCACCCACCCTCCCACTTTCAAATCATCTTCATTTCTTCAAATCTCTTCTAAAACTATGACACTACCTACACACCAAAAACACAGAGCCTCCCCGCTCCCCTCCTCTTTCCCCACCCCTCCACTTTTTCACTCAGCCATCCACATTAATTTCATTCACTGCCACCGACTTCTCTCAGCCCGGACCTGGGTCCTGCGCTCCGAGTAGTGGCTCCTACTTCTTCTCATTAACCCATCATGTCAACCTAATATTTTCATGTACTTGCATGACATTTTTCTTAAAATTATTATGCTGAGGAAGTTTTACAAATAAAGACGAAACGTTGATGAATACATAAACAAACATTTTGTTTTTCCTTTTTCATTTCCCATATATATATATATTTGCCGTTACATTTATGCGCTAAGAATGGCTAGAAATGTCGGAGAATACGATGACATTGATTAAATGTTATTTCTTCTCGGTTCCCAGTAGATAAATAAATCCGATCTTATTAACTCAACGGAAAGAGACATTTTCTTGATTTTTCTTTACTTGAAGATACATTAATGTTAAGATCGATAAAGAATAATAGGTCGTACTCACGAACAAAATTTTAAAATAAAATTCCTTTAAGAGGAAAAAAGACTCAGACAAAGTCGAGAATGCAAAGAAAATCTCGTCTGTAATTTCATTTGATTTTTATTGATTTATTTGTTTGTTTGTGATTAGTCTTTCGAGAATCAATACGGATTGATCTTTCTATTGTCGCACAACAAAAATGTCTAAAACCCGACTCGCACAATAAGATCGGAAGGTCAGTTTCACGGTAAATAGCATTTTAAGATTTCAATATTCGTTTACCTACTTTAAGTAATAGCTTTTTTTTAAAGAATTATTTTCCAATTAATACATATATATATATATATATATGTATATCTAGGCAGCATCTTCTCTTGCAGGCAAGTATAGTTGAATATTAGAGACAACTCCTGTCTAGATATCTTTTGGTAGATCCTTTCAATAGTCCGAATCAGTATCTTAGTTATGAGACGATTTCAATATTTTTCCCGAATCCAATACAATTCCCGATCCCGTTCTAAATGATCAATCCGATACAATTACCGATTCCGATTCTAAAATCGCATTTTTTTTTCTTTGTTTATATTTTTTGTCAGGGTGGGAGGTCCTTATCTACTTTTGAAAGTAAATATATATTTCTAAATAATTTGACAAACCTCTTAATGTTTCCTTTTTTATGTATTGTATTCAAAATTTTAATAAACTCATTGTGAGATGTTCATCTATATTTTTCACTTGTGCCAGCAATAGAAAATTAAGTTTCAAACCAAACAAAAAAATAAGTAGTCGTTTTGGGGTTCGGAAATTAGGCTAACATTTGTCCGATTCCGATAGTTTCCGATTCTCGATTCCGATTAAACGTATCTAAACTAATATTTGTACATGTATAGTACATGTATTATATTTGTTTCTATAGATGTGTATCTAATGAAAACCAAGTGTTTATAAAAAGTGCTCAATAACAAGTAGAGCTGTTTTTAGTATGAATTTGTATTTATAAAAACATTATTGGTTACATATGTGCATACATGTTTCAGTTGTCCCTTCAATCGAGAGTCGATTTCCTGAGAACCTTAGAGAATAACAATTTTTTTTCTAAAAGAATGAGGAAGTTTATTCTCGATTGATAGAGAAAACAACTAGAACATGTATGCATATGTGTAACCAATAATGTTTGTATAAATAAAAAAATTATACTATATATATATATATATATATATATATATATATATATATATATATATATATGAAGAAGGCCAAGATTTATTTTAAATCTTGGTCTTTGCCAACTTATCTATCCCAGCGACTTCCTCTGATGATAAGATTTTGATCTTTGAAAAGCCTGGCTTAAGGAAAATTTAACTTGAATAAATTGCCTTTTTGCGGAATATAACTTGCTCTGAGCAATTGAATTGAATTATGATTTGGCTTTTGCTTCTCTAATTCCTTTCCATTCTTCTTCATATCTACCTGCTCTATCCTGGATATTGAGCTGTATACTCTTCACAATAGGTTTTACCTTTCCTAAAAGTTCGCTTTTAGTACACCACTTTATATATATATATATATATATATATATATATATATATATATATATATATATAGAATGAGGCCTGTCTAAAACGTATCCGGCCAGAAAAATATTTCAAATGCGTGACAGGGTTGGGACTCTAATCCCCTTAGATTTAGGCCCCCTTGTGCTTGCATACACTTAGCCCACCGATTCATCCACTGCCGGAAACACTTCTGGAAGCCTTGTTTTAAGATGTGTTCATCTCCGCCGTCATGTTCCGTATTTTTTTTTCAAAATCCTCTCAAAAACTGCACTCCGAGCAGTGTTGGGGGCTGCCATAACGTTGGTCACTCTCCGCTGATATGCGGCCATTTTTGAATCGGTTGAACCACTCCTTAAATTATGTTACACCTATCACATCTTCTCAAGACATCTGCTGAATCTAACGCGACAACGGAGATGAACACCATTCCAAAAAGACTTCCAGAGGTGTTTCCGGCAGTTGATGGATCGTTTAGCTAGGTCTGTGCAAGCACAAGAGGGCTACTTTGAAGGGGATTAGGGTCTCAACCCCCACGTATTTGAAACATTTTTCTGGAAAAATTATTCCCTTTTTTTCTGTATTCCTTTGGCTATCTCTCAAAATGATTATATATATGTCAGTACTAATTAATCGCCCAAAGGAATCCCCGCTTATCAAGGGTCAAAGGCCACTCGAGTATAAAGTTTAATAAGTTTGTCACGTGGACGGGGATACCACACATTGAGTATTCTAGACGATGGTTTAAACTTGTCCGAATTGAAGTATCTAGGAGGACGGCTTGCCAAAAATTATTACTATTAGACTTAAAAACAGCTGTTGTAATCAGCTGGTAAGCATTCCCGTGGTATTGCGTTTCAGTACATAGAAAGCCACGTGACAAATAGAACTTCTGTTTTGCTCCTGGTACACAGATGAAGACTGGGAAATTATTTACAGTGGTTGTAGGAAGAGGGGTTCACACACACGCACACATATATGTTAGATTAGTCAAATATTCGCCAATTACAGAATTAGTTAGAATTCCTCTGAGAAAGACATCAGGGACTTACAGGAGGGACCACGTGAAGGTTGCCAACATCCTAAGTGAAAGTGTTACTGTGGAACAAACTGGATTCGAACATGGCACACCTCGGTTGTCCGTCCGTGTCGTTAACCACTTAGCTAGCGTCAAATGATAGATATTAATTATTGAACGTATTTAAGTAATGTTTAAATTTTCCGAATAAGAATCATAATTAAAATCATTTATTTTTAGCAATAATTATATTTCACTTTTCTAAATAATTATTTTCTTTTTGATTACGCAGGAGTAAAACGATTTAATTTTATGTTTAAATGTTTCGGTTTTGAAACAAATGCGTTTCATTCAAGTGCACATCTCGCACTGTCTTAAGATGTAGGTTTGTATGCGCACAACGCCCCCCCCCTACCAGATGAATATCGATTGTGACAGACTGTGAAAACGATGCGAGAGATAATATTGTTTTTGTTTTTCTTTTTTTATTCAAATTTGATTTTTTATGATTCTTTGTTGTTAGAACCATTTTCTGCTTAACCAATCCTGAAAATCGTAAGACAAAAAAGATGTGACTTTTCAGCAGAAACAAATTCGATGCTACAAATCTAAGGCGACAAGAAATTCGAAAGAAAGATTTTAAAGATACATGAAACTGAGATATATATATATATATATATATATATATATATATATATATATATATATATATATATATTCCTCGGGGAGAGTAGATTCTTGAATCTTATCAGCTAGGATCTCGTTGGATGTTTTGCTCCACTTTTCAAACTTTGAGCAGTGGTAGCAAAACAATAGCACCTTTAGTGCAACAGTCCATGGCTGGGCTTTTAATCCTCTTATATATATATATATATATATATATATATATATATATATATATATATATATATATATATATATATATATATATAGTGCTGTATTTGATGGAGATAGGGGGCCAGGAACTTATTGTCTGAAGGCCCGATGGCTGACCCTTGTTGGCCTCTGTCAAGGCGTGAGCACAATTTCCAGAGGCAGGAAGGTTCACACCATTGCTTACATCTCCTCGCCTGGTGTATGAACGGGTTGCTAAACCCTTTTTTATCCTGGCTGCCGGCCTGCCAGTATTTATTTTTGTTTTATTCATATTTTTTTATCATTTCCTCATTGTCAACGGCTTCTAATTCATTATTCGTGGCCTGGTGATACCAGATCAGGCTGCCCTGTGGCTCCCTGAGACGAAATTCACCTACATTGACGTTTTTTTTTTTTTTTTTTTTTTTTTTTTTTGTAAAACTTAATTATGTTCTACAAAACCAAAACCAAAAACAACAGCCCCTCTCCCTTTCTCCCTCCCCTTTTTTATTTTATTTTTAGAACTTGAAGCATAAATCTTTTACTATAATGACCAGATTCGGCATTAAATAACCCAAAAAGGGTTGATATGCCGTAAAACAAAACTACCATTATTCGTGGCTGCCCTCTATTAATAGAGGGGGTGCCCCCGTCCGCAATTCTTTTCTTAATATTTGGTCAGGGTTTACTTCAAGTAACAAGTATCCTCGTGTCAGTCTCTGACAAACCCCTGTATAGAGGGACCGAAGTCACCCGAGGGTGGTGTCTAGTAGGCATTCAAGTCATATATATATATATATATATATATATATATATATATATATATATATATATATATATATATATGAAGCAATCCAACAAAAGATATAAGCGTCAACTAATATCTTATAATTAGTGAAACATCCGGATAAACACTGAAGCTCAATATACTGGATAGAGCATTAATATTATAATATGAAATGAAGTAATAAAATAAGGTGTCAATCAAATTTGATTAGAATTCAAAGTTCAAGCAAAGTATCTTTAAGTCCTTAGCTCATGAGTTTTCAAAGATAATTCTTCTCTTCAGAGGATCATTACCGCAGTTATAACACTACAGGTAATGTATTTTTATGTATTTGTGTATATAATTTTATATATTTTCAAAGCGTAATTTTATTACCTGTAGTGTTATACCTGCAGTAATGGTCCTCTGAAGAGAAGAATTATCTTTGAAAACTCATGAGCTAAGGACTTAAAGATACTTTGCTTGAACTTTGAATTCTAATAAAATTTGATTGACACCTTATTTTATTACTTCATTTTATATTATAATATTAATGCTCTATCCAGTATATTGAGCTTCAGTGTTTATCCGGATGTTTCACTAATTATAAGATATTAGTTGACGCTTATATCTTTTGTTGGATTGCTTCATATATATATATATATATGACGGAATTCCTAAAAGAAGTAACAAAGGTTTTTTTATTAAATTTCCTTTACTAAACACACCGTTACTGCTTGATTTAATATGTCCACCTAAGTAAAGACTTTATCAAAAGTAAACATGATTAATTAACAGAATCAATATATATGTATATATATATATATATATATATATATATATATATATATATATATATACACCTTACAACCTTACATGTGATGATAGTCCAAAAAGCGATATAGTAGGGTAGAAAAGAGTGTTCTAGTGTCAAAAAAGTATTACATAGTGGGGATTGGATGGATAATATATATATATATATATATATATATATATATATATATATATATATATAATTATTATATTATAGTTGAATTGTGGTTATTTAGGCAGCATTTTAAAATTTATGCAAACCTTGTAAAAATAACAGAATGTGTCCGTTTAATTAAACCTTTTTTTATTAAAAAAAATGCTCTTTTTTGTATTAAAATCTAAAAAGTTAAATGTTTCATAGGTTTCACGAACGTTTTCGATTCTTCGTCGAATCATCGTCAGGTGTCAAAAGCAAATGAACAAAGAAGCTGGAGAAATAAGAGAATTTAAAAAAAGACGGCGGCCACACCAATTAAAAAAAATTCAAAATACCGACAGCTATCTACATAAAAACACAACCTATAATTAATATAATCACG
Source organism: Sepiola atlantica (assembly GCA_963556195.1). Lineage (NCBI taxonomy): Eukaryota > Metazoa > Mollusca > Cephalopoda > Sepiida > Sepiolidae > Sepiola > Sepiola atlantica. The sequence goes on from OY744547.1 coordinate 69,316,212, forward strand.
TACGAAACCAGTAGCAACATTCTGAAATGCTTAGCGTAATGCGATGTTATTCTGTGATTCCACTCCAGCGTCGCTGAATTTAAATCGTCAAAGACTTTCCTGGAAGAACGCGAAAAACGCTCTCTGCGCTTTTCTCCGTTGACTTTTAAAAATTATCTTTCTCCCGTTTTTTTAATTGTTTGTTCATTTTGCTTGAAATTCAAGTTTGTTTTTTTAAGTTTTTTTTTAACATAGTTCACCCCAAACAAGGCAGGTCGCCACTTTAGACGTAAGGAGCTACTGAGAATACTAAGAGTGAGAGATTTTTTTTTTGGGGGGGGGGAATCTAATTTGGGAGCTGCGCAGCGAGATATGATTACATTAGTTTTAAATTTCTGCATGTCCGTAACGTCAGGAGAGAAGGGGGGAGTTCCAGAGTCCAGCAGCACGAGGAAAGAAGCTTTTGAAGTAGAAAGCTCTTCGGCATCTGGGGACCTGCACAGTGTATGGATGGGATTTGGTAGATTGTCGGGTTAACCGCTAAAAATGACTTGGTTACTTGGAAACGCCAATGTTGTAGTCAGCTGTAAAGCAGCCCCGTGGTATTGTTATCAACAGACGGGTGGGTCTTGGAAAGACACGTTGATCATTGAAGTTCTGCTCAGTTTTAGGTACCCATAAGACAGGAAAAGTATTTATAGTGGTTAGAAAGAGACAATTTTTTGTTTCTGAATGTTTCACAGCGGAGAAAAATAGGTTGGAGTTGAGTAAAATACCTACCATGAAAATAACGTTAGAATATAGGATGCTGTGCCGTAAGACAAAGAAAACAAGCTAAACAGAGTATGTAAGATGATGAAGAGTGCAAAAAAATGAATTGTGGACGAGTCCATTGTGGGTGGGACATCGAAAACTAAAATGAGAGCGACTTGATAACTGTTGAAAAGGAGAAAGGTTCCGCAGTGCAAGGAGACTTGAAAGACGGCGGTTTAATAAACGCGAAGAGCCGAAACGCTTGGTGATCGGAATATCAAAGTACCGGAAAATGAGAGTTTACCGATTTTTGTGGCACCGATGAAGCTTTATTGGCTAGGGTACCCAAGCCCGTCTTGCTGTTAGGCTTTTTTGTCCACTGACTAAAAATGCGACTGATAAGCAAGTTGGTACTGTAAAGGGGTTCCCTGACTTGTATTTCATCAAACAGACAATTGGAAGTGCTTGTGGAACAATTGCTTTAGTTCACGCTCGGATAGACAATGCAGAGCAAATTGCTTTCCAATCGGATGTATATACGAACGAGTGTCTAGCGGAAACCAAGTCTGTGACCTCAGCAAGAAAAAGACCTTCATGAGACAAAAGTATGTGAAAAGATTGTTATATGTGTGTGCGTAGCCGGCGTAAACCATCCGGTGATGAGAAATAAAGTAAAACCAAAGTTTTTTTCCATATACATTCTTTTCTTTGTCATTCTTGTTGGATCGTACCGGGTACCATGAAAGGACGGGTAATGCAACACATATATAGT
>OY744547.1:69330215-69335215 GCA_963556195.1 Sepiola atlantica
TGACCTTTTTTCAGACTAGGAAGGTCGACTGTCTAAAAATTCAAATCCCACCCAACCAACGCCGCGTCGGCCTCCCAGGTAAAAATACGTCTTGAAGTCGGTCTGGAAATATTGGTCGTCACGTCTCAGGAAATTAACTTGAATTTATTTTCTCTTCACTTTTCACGCGAACAATTTTTTTCCTCATGTTCGATTTTTTTTTTTTTGGTGACGCGTATACACATCATTATCGTAGGCTTTGGCCGTCGGTATGAATACAGTTCAGTCTACGCCTAAGTAAGGCACGGCATAATCTCCTTGACACACAGGTTCTCATTAGATAACCGTAGTTAAGCTACGTGCAGCTTGGACAAAACCTGATGGGTGACTATTTGGGAATGCTATGCGTTGTATGGCATCTTCTCGCATGTGAATTTGATATTCCTTGAAAACTTTCTTCCTTTGGAGGAAGTCAGCAAAGCCCGTCCACGGCTAATACCAATCCAATTATTACAGGTTCTTAAAATATATCAATGACTTGTCCACCAACGTTCAGACATGAATGTTCAACAGGTTTCATCTTCAAATAACATGTTTCATTATCTGTAATACTTATGTTGGGAATATCATTTTTTTTTTTGGCACGCTTAAATCTTTTTGTTGTCTGTCACCCTTAGGATTAGCATTGTATTTACACTTCTCTAGTGTGCTAAAGTTTGTCAGTAATGCTTAATTTTGAAATAAAATTTCCTTTCTTCTGTCACGCTTAAGTTAAAGATATTTATTTGTTTTCTCATGGTTTAATTTGAAATATCATTTTAGATGCGTCATGCATGAGATATGATGTCCATTACTTGGCTAGTCATGGTGAAGTTTTTAATAGATACACAAGTGGATATCATAGGATGAAAAAGAGTGATGTAGAATTTTGAAGGTATGGGGTTTGTTCGATCTATTAAGTGTTCTCTCTGACATGTGCGTGTCACATCTGGCGGAATAAAAGTGTGTGCCCCTCTGTGTACTATCGCACTACTATACGTCGTTTTCGACGGCACAGGAGCAGAGATAAAAAGAGACATACAGACAGACATACATACTGAGAGACACAGACATACTGACGGACATACTGAGAGACACAGCCATACGGAGAGACAGAACGGAGAGACACAGACATACGGAGAGACAGAACGGAGAGACACAGACATACGGAGAGACAGAACGGAGAGACACAGACATACGGAGAGACAGAACGGAGAGACACAGACATACGGAGAGACACAGACATACTGACAGACATACTGAGAGACACAGACATACTTACGGACATACTGAGAGACACAGACATACGGAGAGACAGAACGGAGAGACACAGACATACGGAGAGACAGAACGGAGAGACACAGACAGAACGGAGAGACACAGACATACGGAGTGGTTGGGTTTTTATGTAGATAGCTTCCAGTATTTTTATTTTTTAAAAATTGGTTTAAGAATTTATTATTTCAGTGTTATTAAGTAAAATTTGTCTTAAATCAGAGGGAGGGCAGTTATGTTTTTGTCGATGTTGGTAAATTGAGCTAGAGTTTACGAGATGCATGGTGAGGCGGCAGGATAAGGTAGTGCGATTTTGTCCTGTGATACCATCCAGCGTTGCTGAATTTAAATCGTCAACGACTTCTCTGGAACAATGCGAAAAACGTTCTCTGTGCGTTTCTTCACCGTCATTTAAAATATTATCTTCTTTCTCCTGCTTTTTTGTTTATTTTCTTTTTACACCTAACCCTAACTTATGGTACATTTTTTTTTATTATTTTACAATCAGAAAAAATAAAAAGGTAACAGACGATTTCTGGTATTTTAAACAATTTTTGCATCATATATATATATAATTTAATTTCCATTAAATACATATATTTATATTTATATATCATGACAATTCTACAGAGTTTAAGTTCGATTCGGCATTGACAGCAGCATTTTTAGAAGATATAAGAAATCCAATCCATTGTACTAAGACGTACTTTTGGCTAAGATCAAAGTGTAGTATCTGTTCCGATGGATACTGCACCCCATAGACTGGTATTGTCTTGGTCTTTGGGGCTTGATTTACGCCGGTCTATGGGTCTGTCCTGTGCAGTTCTAGGAGGTCTAGCCTCCCAGGCTTCGCCTCCCCTCTTTGGGGAGGGGTAAGTTTATTGCTTACTGTCTGAAGCGCCCTTACCGGGGAATGCCGACGGGGTTGACCAGGCAATTTTTGAACCCCGCGTTCCCGACCCGACCTTGGGTCACATCTTACCTGTGGAAGTAAGATGAAAAAAAAAACTGGCCTTGTGCCTAACTCCTGGAGAGGAGTAAATCAATACATAATCGTCTCCAGTCAGCAAACCTTACACAGATGTACATGAAAATATATTCGCTAATCTGTGTTTCCTTTTCCATTAAGCCATTTGACAATGCAATTTCACACGATGGCTTCGCGACAAACCGAATCAAACTAGGTTATGGGAGCATATAAAAACAGCAAAAATACGAAAGGTAATTAAATAATATTCTTCTTCACCTGGTTAGTCGTTATAGTTGCCGACATTGCGACGTCGAAGACGGTCGAGCCGTTCCCCACTGTCGTCTGCCTCAGTCGGAAGACAATTACTTCGCCGCCATTTTCTTTCATTTCTTTTCCCCCAAAACAACAAAAATACAAAATTTCTCTTTTTATTTCGTTATTATTTGTCATCAACGATTTGTTGATGCTGACGAAAAAGCGGACATTGCCCACAGTCAAAGGTTTGTTTTGTTTAACCGTTTGTTTGATAGAGCATTTTTTCTGTGCCAGATGGACGGCTGTTGCGATGCAATTAGTTTTGTTTCAACTTATATATATATATATATATATATATATATATATATATATATATATATATATATATATATATATATATATATATATATATGTCGAAACGAGTTCATAAATGGCATTAAGACGAGAGATTAGGTCAACGTCGCAAGACTTTAGGAAACAAGCAACAAGTACAAGGCAATATATATATATATATATATATATATATATATATATATATATACATATATATATATATATATATATGTATATATATATATATATATATTAGTACTTCATGTATCCACATAAAATATTATAAGGAGATATAATTTTTTATGTATCAGCTTTCAGTATTTACTTCAACAGTGCTCGATACGCAAGTAGAGCTAGGTAGTAATCAATGAAAATATATATGGCAATCAAGCTACACAGAGGCTCCCGTGTTTCATCCCCGGGGGGAATCGTCAGGCATTTAGCCTCTGTGTAGCTTGATTGCCATATATATTTTCATTGCTTACTATATATATACATATATATATATATATATATATATATATATTATACAGAGTCAGGCAAGACTTTAGGAAACAAGCAACAAGTACAATGCAATATATATATATATATATATATATATATATATATATATATATATATATATATATATATATATATATATATATATATACAGAGTCAGGCAAAATGGTCTGACACATTTGTAGGTTTAATAAAATGCAAATAAAGTAAAGAAACAAGTGTTTATTTTCGAAAAATATATATCAAAGAAAAACGAGATACATTTTTTTACTTGCCTGGGACGTATATCGGCTAAATATTTAAGTAGAAAATTTAATGTTTTATAGATAACAAAAATAAAATTGAATATTGAAATATCGTAGAAAAATTTACGCAGGGTGCGAGATGCTATTTTCCGAGGAGACTTAGACAGCAGATTAAGAGAGCCTGGCAGAGGAGGTCAACTATAGGTCTTGATTCTTTGTATTTGATACCGAAGGTACCGATACTGTAATTACCTACATAATACATACACACACACACACGTGTGTATGTGTGTGTGTGTGTGTCAAGTTATATTGAAAAGAATTAAAAAAACGGCTCCATCGCAGAAGGGTTAGACCTAATACAAATAATTTATTTAAAAACTGTTACATTTTTCAGAATCGTACCGCGGTGTCATCAAGATCGGCTGAAGTTTAAAAATTTTAAAAAGACTATACCCGAGAGGAATCGTCAGCGTACTGAAATGAGATCATTGTTTTATTTTATCTCATTTTAGTACGCTGACGATTCCACTTGGATATAAACTTTTTAAAAAATTAAAAATCATTCCATCTGGATAATACCGCGGTACCATTCTGAACTATGTAACATAGTTTAAAATAAATGATATATATATATATATATATATATATATATATATATATATATATATGAGAACTGCACTCAACGACAACGCAATATTTTCTGATATATTTTCTGTTTATTATTCTCAACTCAGCATTTTTTATTTTTAAGGAAGTTTTTTATGAAATTGAAAGTAGTTTATATTTTACTAATTCCGTTTAGACTTTTTTTTCGATACAAAAATGAAATACAAAAATTATCTCGATTTCAAGTTAATCACCGAAGAAATGAGATAAGATGTCAATTCGAATAACATCCAGAATACTTTTTATATATATCTGATTTTTTTGTACGTTATCTTAGATGTACTCTTATCTCATTCGATGCTTTTGGATATAGATATTAAGTAAGATGACTTGTTTATCGAAACAGAATAACGGTATTCGAATTCTGTTGCAATCTAATATATATATATATATATATATATATATATATATATATATATATATACATATATATACATATATACATATATATATATATATATATATATATATATATATATATATATATTTGATAATTTTTATTTACACAGACATGTACAAAATCTGCGACACTGGCATGTCGATGTTATCGATCAACAGTTACTATAAACTGAGATCTCATCAGACAGACTTAGAATCCGATCTCAACCTCAGATCATATTTGGGGAGAATGAAATGGAGAGAAAAAAAGAAAAAGAAGACGAAAAGAAATTTAACATTTCAAAAATTATATATATATATATATATATATATATATATATATATATATATATATA
>OY744547.1:69337715-69340215 GCA_963556195.1 Sepiola atlantica
TGCGATTACACGACATTGAAACAAGTAAAGTATTATTTTCGAGCGCTGATCCCGTATTTCCTGCCTCTTTTTCCATCCGACATAATTGAGAGATGCTCGAGCGCCGGGGCGTATTCTTCTTGACTCTATTAACATCTTTTCTTGGTAGATCCATTGATAACCAGCGTCTTCCTTCATATGACGAGATAATGGAAAAAGCCGAAAGGCTACATTCCTTGAAAAGACGCACGCACCTCGGAATGCTCACTGGCAGGAAACGCGGGAAGGGAGACGGGGGTCGATCGAAAGGAAAAGGCATGTGGCTGGAAAAAAAGAGTGGTTAATCTGATGTAATCTATGCATGAAAATCGGGTAAAAATATACATTATCTTCGGAGATCACGGAGGTAAGCTTCGAAAACATCACTATAAACACACCAACACGCGTGCGCGCGCATATATATATATATATATATATATATATATATATATATATATATATTACACATATATTATAATCAAGGTAAAGTAAACATAAAGAGAATAACAATCCAAAAATTCAACCGGGCTTATAAAGAGTGCTCAATATCAAATAGAGTTTTTATGTATATATATATATTAGTAGTATGTTTTTTAAAAGGCTGTGGGCAATGCAAATTCCGGGTAAGATGTAAGCTGGAAGAAACAAAAATAATGAATCGAATTCGAAATGTGACTTACTATTTATTTTTTTCTTAAAATCTTACATAACAGCAAGTGTGGTGTTAGCTGTTTGTGTCTTGTACGGATAATTATAAAAAATCATTTATTTTATATTTCGGGAAAAGAAACTTCCCTTTGTCAAAAATAATAAACACCTAAGGAAAACTCCGTCTGTGCAGAGAATCTGCCAACATAGATGCCAGATGATTTTTATAATCATCCGGACATCACACAAACATCTAACACCACACTTGCTGTTATGTAAGATTTTAAGACAAAAATAAATAGTAAGTCACATTTCGAATTCGATTTATTATTTTTGTTCCTTCCAGCTTACATCTTACCCGGAATTTGCATTGCCAACAGCCTTTTAAAAACATACTACTACCATTCCCAGCAATAATTCAAGCAAACTACCATTCTCTCTCTCTCTCTCTCTCTCTCTCTCTCTCTCTCTCTCTATATATATATATATATATATATATATATATATATATATATATATATATATATATATATGATTATATATCAGTTCCTTCGAAACATGAGATATGGGAAGGATCAGATTTTCATTCTGCCTGATGAAATCGGTTTTGACAACTGTATATCGATAACAGCGACATGCCAGTGTCGCAGATTATGTACATTTCTGTATAAATAAAAATAATCGTATGTATATGTATATGCATATACGTGCCTACCGTTTGTTTACCTGCCCATTTATTTTCTTTCTCCTTTGATCCTTTCTTGTATTACTCCGTTTCATCAAAAAACGAATCCGCCATGTTGCTTTTTAATAAATCTCGTTTTTTTCTGAAAAGCTCAAACAACCTTGAAACAAGATTACGATAAAAAACAGCCACACACACACACACACACACACACACACACACACACACACACACACACACACACACACACACACCCACACACACACACCCACACACACACCCACACACACGCATACACACCCACACATACAGCCACCCACACACGCATACACACACACATACACACACATACACACACATACACACACATGTACACACATACACACACGTATACACACACATACACACATACGTACACACACCCCCACATACACACATACACACACAGACACACATACACACACACCTCCACATACACACACATACACACACCCACACATACACACACATATACACACATACACACACATACACACACATGCACACCCACATACACACACGCACACATACACACATACACACACGTATACACACACATACATACACACACATACACACACATACACACATACACACACATACACACATACACACGCACATACACATACAGACATACACCCACATACACACACATACACACACCCACACATACACCCACACATATACACACATACACCCACACATACACACACACATACACACACATACACCCACGCACACATACCCACATACACACACACATACACACACACACACGCACACACACACACACAAACACATGGGCATTTCTATGACGACAATTATTTTCTTACATCAAATCTTGCCATTGATGCATACACGCACAAACTCACACACGCCGATATTACCTACACATACATTTCTAGATCAGTTTTAATTTTATTATTGGTTATCATTTATTCACTGGAAAAAACATAGTGGGTGTCCCTGGAATCTGAATGACAAGTCTACCTAGATTTTCTGATAGTCTCTTTTGTATTAAAAACAAAAATGTTTCATAGGTTTTACGAATGTTTCACGAACGTTTTCGATTCTTCGTCGAATCATCCCCAGGTGTCGAAAGCAAATGAA
>OY744547.1:69345215-69350215 GCA_963556195.1 Sepiola atlantica
GTTCGACAAAGTACACCTGAAGAAGGTCGGAGGTTACATCGGCCGAAACGTTGTGATAAAAACACCAAAGATGAGAACAGTAGTCCGAATATACCAAATTCTATGAAATATTTTAATTTCTAAAAGGGAGGTGATGCCCATATTAAGCCTTTAAAATTCTTCACATATAGAATTCTTCACCCAATAGAAACTGAAATTTGAAGAATTGTTTTGATTCATTGATGGCTAATACCTATTATAAAAAAATTGACAAAAAATCGGAGATATCTGAATGTTCAGAAACGGTTAGGTGAGCAAAGAGAACATGTTCGGGATGTCCGCCTGGTCAAGTACTGTCTTTAGATGCGGGGGCTGCCAGGTGATTCCTAGCGTCACCTTGAGATTGTGCAGGTGGTACGTGTAGAGTTTGTTCTCTTGACAAGAGTAGAGAGCCGAAGATTCACTGCTGGAGAGCAGCATACTAAGCACGCCGGCCGGTCCACCTTTGTCTTGTTATTGGTGATCAGCATCTTGTTATTCCAGAGTCTCTTCGTCAAGCGAGCCATGGCTGTTGCCGCCTTGCCAATACGTTCCCAGAAATCAAATTGCCCCTCTTCTGGAGAATTTTTAAAATTAAAATAATTTTCTAATAAAAAAAATTCCATTACGAAAAGTTTATTTGTAAAAAGAATAATTTCAAATAAAGAAAAAATTCCATTGCAAAAAGTTTATTTGTATAAAGAATAGTTTCAAATAAAAAAAAATTCCATTGCAAAAAGTGTATTTGTATAAAGAATATTTTCAAATAAAAAAAAATTCCATTGCAAAAAGTTTATTTGTAATAAGAATATTTTCAAATAAAAAAAATTCCATTGCAAAAAGTTTATTTGTAAAAAGAATATTTTCAAATAAAAAACTAAAATTCAATTACGAAAAGTTTATTTGTAAAAAGAATATTTTCAAATAAAAAAAAATTCCATTGCAAAAAGTTCATTTGTAAGAAGTATATTTAAAAAAAAAAATTACAATGATTAGAGACGGTTTGATTTTATTTGTTTATAATTAAACAAATTGTTGATAACATATGTATTCCCTCCCCCCCTCAAAAAAATCCACGCCCACAATTTAATTGGTGATATTTTTTTTTAATTCGTATCGGTTCGAAATTTTTGATTCTAGTTACGGCGGCCATGATGAAAGAGATATTTTGTATTTTACCAAATGTTCGAATCTAGTGTGCGTAACACTGAAATTTCAGCTAACCGATCATGCACTTAACTGACTTAAGGGCAGTTCCCCTTTTCTGACCGTGGTGGTCTCTAGAAGGTATTAGCCCTGTACATAAAATGTGTATATGTATTAATAATTTAATATTTATTCAGAAATATTATACTAAACCCCTTTAAGAAATATAGGTTGAGCATTCTCGGAGATGTTAAAAATAAACTGTCAAAAAGTTCTAATGCAAAGTTCCGAATACGTTAGTCAAACACTCTCGACTTATCTTCTATATGTACCCGTTTCTAAGTACATAACTATTTTAATTCCCCTTAATTACGTGAGTTTTCGTTGGCCGAGTGAATATGGCGACTGCTTGCAGATTCTAGGCTGACTCTGTAAACCGGGTTGTTACTTTCCTGCACTGATGAGAGCAATATACTTTAAACGCTAGCGTTTGTAGGTATTAATAATTTAATATTTATTCATAAATATTATATAATTATGTAAATCATATTTATTCAATATGTATTAAATAAGGTATACATTTCATTGAAATTGAACTTTTTTCGGTGGACCTATGGTTTTAATTTCAGTGGGTGAGTGGACTTGTGCCCTTGGTGACCCTCTTAATATTATCAAGATTTGCTGAAAATTTGGGAATAGACATCATTTTTGGTCATTTACGTATGGTTTAAATTTCATTTGAATCAAAGGGAAAACAGTTTTCTAGTGTGGGGGTGGGGGGGGGGGCGGGACCTCAAGCTTTGAAGTGATATATTTCTTATATAGCCCATAACCTTCACTAAGATGGCAATAGTCCACATGCAAATTTTCAAGCAATTCTGTTCAGCGGTTTGGGTGAACATAAGACACAAAGATCAGGCGAACACATACACACAGACAGTTACTATTTTATATATATATATATATATATATATATATATATATATATATATATATATATATATATATCGCTTATTTTCAGTCTGTGTTTATGCTGTGGGGTTTTTATTTCGATGCTGGTCGCGTCTTTTGTGTGCGTCTTCGCCAAAGACAGTCGGTCTCGTTGGGTAATTATTTTTGACATTTTCTCAACAAAAAAGCACTTGTATTGAAATCTGGTGGGTGAAATGAATGCAGTCCATGGTATTTTGCTAATGTTTCTCTTCACATGAGAAAGCGGTTTCAATTTCTAAGCGAGCGTCTTATGTCCTCTTTTGTGGTAAACGAGAGAGAGAGAAAAAACGCATTTCAATGATTCGATTGCGTCGTTATGGAAGAAAAAGCGAATTTGCCATTTTAAAAAGGACAAATTATTGTCGAATTGAGATACGAGAACTGAACCAAACAAGAACTAATGTGACTTAGTTACGTCCATTCAATCTGGGCTCTCAGTGCTGAACGTGTCATCTCGAATAGCTTTTTGGCCAAGATCAAAGTGTAGTATCTGTTCCGATGGATACTACACCCTATAGACCGGTATCGTCTTTGCCTTCGGGTCTTGATTCCGCCGGTCTGTGCGTTTGTCCTGTGCAGTTCTAGGAGGTTCACCCTCCAGGCTTTGCCTCTCCTCTTTGTGATGGAGTAAGTTTATCGCTTACTGCCTGAGGCGTCCCTACCGGGGAATGCCGTCGGGGCTGCCCAGGCATGTTTTGTAGGCCAGAGTGATCACCTTCTCGGGCGCTGGCTTTTCAAATCGCACTTTCCCGACCTTGTGTCAAATCTTACCTTGTGGGAGGAAGATAAATAAAACGGAAGACAGAACAAACTCGCACCCCTTTTCTATTTGTCATTGAATCTTCACATTTTATGTTTCTGACACAGGGGGAATAATTGCTATTTTCAGTGTCGGCTCTTCTTTTGACGATATTTTGTTGTTTCTTTTAGTTACCCCCTAAAAAAACGTACTGCCACTGAAGCGAAAAAGGCTGCTGTATTATAGGGACCAACATGGATAAAGAGTTGGGTATTGATTTACTCCTCTCCAGGAGTTAGGCACAAGGCCAGTTTTTATCTTACTCCCACAAGTAAGATGTGACCTAAGGTCGGGTCGGGAAAGTGGGGTTTAAAAATGGCCTGGGCAGCCCGGTAGGGGCGCCTCAGGCAGTAAGCAATAAACTTACTCCTCCCCAAAGAGGGGAGGCGAAGCCTGGGAGAGTGGACCTCCTAGAACTGCACAGGACAGACCGATAGACCGGCGTAAATCAAGCCCCGAAGGCCAAGACAATACCAGTCTATGGGGTGCAGTATCCATCGGAACAGATACTACACTTTGATCTTAGCCAAAAGGCCAAGAAGATGAAGAGTTGGGTAGCGAGATGTTCGTTCACATTACATTTACATGTCTGCATATGTAACAGAAAACAGAGAGGGGACATTTTAAACGAATACAAATGTGTCGTTGACAGGACAGAAAATGGTACTCAGACCTAAATGTGACGGACAGAGAAACAAATCGTATTTCAGACACGCCTGGCAGACGGAGCTGTGTACAGAATACATTATTGAGATGCGGCTTAAAGAAGATGTGCCCATTCAATCCGTTCGTTTTGCAATGAAAATGCGATTCAGAGTGAAGAGATACAGACGGACCCCCCTCCTGATAGAATTGAAAGAATAAATAAATTCAAAAAATTGGATGCTGAATGAAAGGGAGAAATTGACGTCATAAAAGAAAATATGAACGAATATGAATGAATGAAAAATGGAGTGGAAAATAGGATGAAACGAACGAACATTGTAAACCTCGTTTACGTAATTTTCAATTAGTAGATGTTGGCCCATATTGTTGAAGTTTTAAAGCGGCATAAGAACAAGTCCATTATTCATATCGTTTTTCAATATATATATATATATATATATATATATATATATATATATATATATATATATATATATATATATATAGGGTGGGCAAAAATAAGGGTCCTATTTTTAAAAATTCATAACTTTTTTATTTATTGATTTTTTATTTTTTTTAAAATAAGTAAAGGACCCCTTCCGAAGCAAACATGAGCCGTATTAGCCCTAAGGAACGTACCCTCATTTAGAAAACATTATTTTTGCTTAAAAAACTCAAAACAGTGTAAAAAACAATACTTTAGTTTTTGTAAGTTTTAAGAAGTGTTTTTCGGCTAAAATTTGTTTTGTTTATTTCAAAATATCTCGGAAGGGTCAGTCTACACACACATAAAGTTTGGTGAGTTTAACTTTTATTTTGTGGAAGTTATTCAAATTCAAGTTATTCAAATTTAAAGATAGAACCCTTATTTTGGCCCACCCTGTATATACATTTGGGAAAGTTTATTTTCTTTTTAAATTTTTGAAATTAAAAAAAAAAATTTGAATTAAAAAAAATTTTTTAAGCATCTTTTGAATGTTAAACATAAAGATAGAGGCAAAATGCCTTCATAAGAAACCATATGTTAGATACAGATATTTTTTATTAAAATCAAAATAAAAAAGCAGAACATTTCTTTTCTTTGTTTGGATTTTTGTTTTTTTTTGATTTTAATAAAAGATATCTGCATCCAACACATGATTTCTTATGAAGGCATTTTGCCTCTATCTTTGTTTAATATACATACATATATATATATATATATATATATATATATATATATATATATATATATATATATATATATATATATATGTGTGTGTGTGTGTGTGTGTATCAACGCAAGGAATATAGCCGTTTGTACCATTTTTAGGTAAAAAAAAATCAATACATAAATCTACGAAGCCGGCTTTCGTCCACACTCATCAGAGTAAATACGTGGAAATAATTCATGCACTGC
>OY744547.1:69352715-69367715 GCA_963556195.1 Sepiola atlantica
TGTATCACTTTAAACTAACAAAAAAAATGGATGTTTATAATAAAAAAGAAGAAAAAAAAAGAAATCGGTTTCGATTTATTTTTATTTTTTTAATAAAAAGGTATTTATTTTACCTATTCCTTATTAAATTTAACAATAGATGCTTCTTAAAAAAATATGAACCTTAAAACACTTTATACATATATATATATAGAGAGAGATAGAAGAAAAAAGAGTGATAAATATGCGACGATTGTCTAAATTTATTTCAAATTTCAATTGTTCAATGCAAGGTGTAATCAGTAATAAACTAGTGTTTATTTTTCTTTCCTTAAGCCAAGCCTTTTCAAAGATCTAAATCTTATCATCAGAGGAGAAATACAGATGGATAAGTTGGCTTTCGAAAAAACCAAAGTTCAAATATTTGAAAAATATGAGAATTGTTATTAAAAAAACGTATTGAATGGAAAAAAAAAGTTCCGTGAAAAAGATAAGCAAAAATGTCCGGGTGGTAAATTTCCGTTGAAAAAAGTCCGAAAGAAAAATAAACACTAGTTTATTACTGATAACACCTTGCATTGAACAATTGAAATTTGAAATAAATTTAGACAATCGTCGCATATTTATCACTCTTTTTTCTTCTTTCTCTACTATTGCTCTATCTCGTATATTTAGCTAATCCTTTTCACAATAGGTTCCATATACTATAAGTTTTCACTTTGATTTATTTTGATCCTATATATATATATATACATATATATATATATATATATATATATATATATATATATATATATATATATATATAATTGTGTGTATATATCTTTATATGTATGCTTATAGAATAATTATGCGTGCCTCAAAGATGTTGTCAATTTTGTTACTTAAAAAGCGCCAATCTGCGCATAACATCGACAGGACTCCACTTATCCCAACGTCGTTTAGAACTTGACGTGCCTTTCTGCTGATATCGTGATTCGACCCCTCGGGGTTAATACCATCAAAATTAGGAAGAAGAAAAGAAAAAAAACTGTAAGACAGTCTCCCTACAACGAAAGCTTGCAAAAATAAATAAAATAAATGATTTTTTCATTTAAATTGCACGATTGTTGATTTTCAAAATATTTAAATTAAATACATTCTCATGCGTGCCTCAATGATGTTGTCAATTTCCTTACATATATATGTAATATATATATATATGTATATATATATATATATATATATATATATATATATATATATATATATATATATATATATATATATATATATATATATATATATATATGTGTGTATATATATATATATGTGTATATATATATGTATAGTTATATGTTCTATATTTACATTTAGGTTAGCTCTTGAAATAATATTATTTGTTATCTACCCGCAATATGGGTAGGACCTATTGTCCCTTGGTCATTCGCATTAAACTGTGTTTAATTATTGTATCAAAACCGGGTAAAAGTGAGTCAACTGCTGGAATGAAAGAGAAAACGAGTAGAATATGTGTGTATATATATATATGTACTAATTTAAAGTTGAGTTAAAAGTGGATTCATGCTTGGCCAATTAAATATTTAGTCCCTCACCTTACCATCATCGAACAACCAAAAATATATTTTTATTTTTACGTGGCCGTAGGAAGCTCTATTCCGAAAGAAATGGAAGCTAAAACATGTATGCTCATACGTAGCCAATAATACACTTTCTTGTTATTGAGCACCATTGAATAATACCGCCGTTTTTTTCTCTTTTAATTACCATCGAGGAAACATCAATACAATAACTATATATATATATATATATATATATATATATATATATATAAAATACAGAAATTTAATGTAACGTCAGTACCGTCGGTTTCAAAGCGCGAGGTTTATCCCGATTATCGTCAGCTGATAAACATATTCAGGAATGGTGGGATCCCACCATTCCTGAATATGTTTATCAGCTGACGATAATCGGGATCAACCTCCAGCTTTGAAACCGACGGTACTGATGTTACATTGAATTTCTGTATTTTATAAATAAATATTTACGCTCTTAATCCTTCGAAATCTCGGATTTCTTAATTAATCGAGCACTCTGCTGGATTTTTCCTGCCCTACCACACAGTACCTATATATATATATATATATATATATATATATATGACCCGATGGTAATGGCCAGTAGCTTAACTAGTCATTCCTCTTTGCGATTGCAAGTAAAATAAACATTTTCTTCATGACCCATTAATGTATTTAAAAAATATCTAAATGTTTGTATTTTTATTTTATTTCTTATTTGGTGACGTACACGAATATAAATTGCCTTTGAAAAATATAATTTTCTGCCGCTTCCTGTAACCATTTACAGTGTAATGTAAGATGTGCGTGTAGTAGAGCCAATATTATTAGGGGTTCGATATGGCTGAGAAAGCTTCTCCTATATTTTGTCGTTTGAACCTTTTTTTTTTTTTTAAACATATTTCGCCCCAAACAAGAAAGACCGTCACTGTAGACGTAAAGTGTTACTGAGAATTTGGGTGTGGATTTTGGGTGTCACCCGAAGTTGGGAGCAGTGTAGCGAGATGTCTGTTTACATTAGTTTTAAACCTCTGCATGTCGGTACTGTTGGGGAAACAGGGAGAAGGGAGGGAGTTCCAGAGTCCAGCAGCACGACGAAAGAAGCTATTGGAGTAGAAAGCTCTCCGGCATACGGGGACCTCCACAGTGAATGGATGAGATTTAGCTGATTGTAGAGTTGGTCTAGTGTATTTACGTCGAGGGGGCATTAAAGTAGCCAGTTCATCGGAGCATAATCAATTGAAGTATTTGTAAAACAAGCATAAGGATGCTACATTGCGGCGATGGGACAGGGGCTGGAGCTTGCTTGGTAGTGAGGGAACTATTAGGTTGGCGACTCTTTTTGGGACCTTGTCAAGGAGGGAGAGCCTAGTGGATGATGCACCAGCCCAGATATAGCAACAATACACCATGCATGGTTCACATCCATGAAGGCGGATCAAGATAGAAGCGTTCATGTCGTGATCCCCGTCAAGTAATTCTTACTATTTATTTATTTATTTATTTATTTGTTTATTTATTTATTTATTTGTTTGTTTGTTTGTTTGTTATGCTTCCTTGGGCATCCCAACTTTCACTATCTTCTCAATTCAACTGTTAAAATCAAACTCTTAGTACAGTATCTATATCCAGATCAAATTCTGTTAAATATTTCATTTGATAACTCCCAAAAGTGCCCCCTCAATTTGTCTCTCCCACCACTTTTTCTGAATTCATCGAACCTCATGTTAAAATGATCCACGTTATTGCTGTTCTTAATCTGATTTGGCAACTTATTCCAAAAACATATTACCCTGTGAACAAAAAAAAAACTTAACTGGTTAACAGATCTAGTTTATGGAAACTGCCTTGACAATAACCTTCCAGATCTAGGACAAATACTAAAAAATGCCAACCATAGTTAGAAATGCCATTTATTATCTTGAAAGTCTCAATCATATCACCTCTCATTCTTCTCTCCTGCAAATTCTACCGAACCATTTGAAGCGAACCAAAATACTTTTCGTTTTGAATGTCGTATTTTGTGACCCTCTGTTTCTGATGATTGCAACCCTAGCATATAAAGTTATATTGTACGATTTTCAAAGACAAACGAATAGCATTTCAGCTTACACGTTAAACATGTTTTTGACTAGTCTGTTTTCATTTGTTATTTTTGTACCATGTTATTTACAATATAATAGCGTACTTCGCTACAATTTTTTTTAAATATTACTTTGTCCCGCTCGGACGACGGCTACTATGGAACGTTTTTAAACAATTACTTACAAATAAAAAAAAACAGCAAACAGATTAACAGTAATTTTCGATTGAAGAATATAATATAAATAATCTACCTTATTTTTAAACAATAAATATGTATAGCGAGGAGAAAACGCATTGTGGATGCATTTCAAGCAGCTTTGAAACTTTCGCTTCCTCTACTTTGCCCCTCAGTCTTTATTTTACATGGGCGAGGTTTCTGACATAGGGGGAGACACGGTGTCTACTCAGGTGTTAAAATCAACAACCCTTATCCTCGAGTGGACTGTAGGCCTTACTAAATGGTGATTAGTTTGTAAAATAAGAAGCTTAATTAGTTTTATTTTTAATGGAATTCGCTCCAGACAAGGCATTATGCCACTTGATGTAAATAGCTAAAAAAATACTACTTCAAAGTCAAAGACTAGCCAACGATAAGTGTTAGATTGAACCAGAGAACAGCAATTATTTCCCCTTTGTCAGAAACATTGCTCATGGAATTGGAGAACTAAAGGACAACATAAGGGAAGCGAGAGTTACGAGGCTTCCGAAAGTAAACCTAAGGTCCACTCTCTATTTTTCTTTGTTAGATTGATAGATTCCGACGCAGAAAACAGCAATTCTTCTCCCCTTGTCAGAAGCATTGCTCATGGAATTGAAGAACTAAAAGACAAAATAAGGGAAGCGAGAGTTACGAGGCTTCCGAAAGTAAACCTAAGGTCCACATTCTACTCCACTTAGATCACTGCATCCCGACCAACACTGGGTAGAAACATCTAGCAGTTAATAAATAAAAACCACTTATGTCCAGCGACGAGCGTTTCTTTTTAGATTCCGACCATCTTACATTAAAATTGGTTTCTGAAATATCTTTAAATCCCCTAGTGACGTTCCGAGAGTGACATGTGCGCCGCTCGCTTTAAAATTAGATTTGTGTTCGAACAAATCGCTTCCTCTCGATATTTTCCGACGAACGACTGCTTCTATATTCGTTCCTATTGCATTGTTAAGACTCATCTTAGAACGCTGCCCAACCCGCGTCTATCCTCGGAAACATCTATTCGAGGTTTTGTAAGTACCCAGAGATAAACATAGCTAGAATTACTTGAATTGTCGAACTGTCTCTAAATTATTAATATTAGAAATTGGCCGTACGAACCCGGCGTTGCGCGTTTTTTTGTTTTTTTTTTAAATTTTAATAACATCTATTTCTGTTTATGATTGAGTCACTTCTTATCAAGGCTAACCCGCTACTCGAGGATTAGGGTTATGGATTTGACAGCTAGACGGTGTACCACGAGATGATTAGTGACGATGGTTTAAACTGGTGATAATCCCTTGGCCTTTTGGCTAAGATCAAAGTGTAGAATCTGTTCCGATGGATACTGCACCCCCATAGACTGGTATTGTCTTGGATTTCGGGCTTGATTTACACCGGCCAATGGGTCTCTCCTGTGAAGTTCTAGGAGGTCCACCCTCCCAGGCTTCGCCTCTCCTCTTTGGGGAGGAGTAAGTTTATTGCTTACTGCCTGAGGCGCCCCTACCGGGGAATTCCGACGGGGCTGCCCAGGCAATTTTTAAACTCCATTTCCCCGACCCAACCTTGGGTCACATCTTACTTGTGGGAGTAAGATAAAAACTGGCCTTGTGCCTAACTCCTGGAGAGGAGTAAATCAATATTCAAGAGGACGGCTCAACAAGAATCTGTTTACATTGGACTTTAAAAAGGCGATCTTATAGTCAGCTGGGAAGCAGACCCGTAGTACTGTATCCTACAGACGGGCCGTTATGGGAAAGAAACTATGTCCATGGAAGTTCCGGTTTGTTCGAGAGAGAGAGAGAGAGAGAGAGAGAGAGAGAGAGAGAGAGAGAGAGAGAGTGTGTGTGTTTATTACCAGTTGTTGCAGCTAAACGAGCTGTTCTATTTTATTTACTGAGAAGACACACCTTATAAAGGCCAAAAGCCACTTGAGGAAAAAAGCTAATAAGATAGATTGATAGTCAGTTGAATGGTGAAGACTATTATGAGAGGATTTAAAATGAGAAATGGAATTGAAGAATTTGAATTATTAAAAGAGGTTGATAGAGAGTATTGGGTTGCATTAGAATGCTAGGAGGGCCGTCTTGCAGTCGGTAGGGAAGCAGAATATTTATTATTTTAAATTAATATTACATCTTAGTCGGGCTTAACTCCCTTATTTCAATTACTCTGAATCGAGCGCTGGTGCTTCTCAAAGTGCAATCATGAGTAAATTATTTTCTGCTTGAATTAGTTGCAAACCAGAACAGTACCCGACTCAAATTTAGCAGCAAACGGTGTTCAGACAAATTTTAGTTCTTACTGTTTTGGGTCGCTTACTATTCTGGTTTACCAAGTTTTGTACTGATTTTAATTTATTAATTTATTTATTCATTAAATTGTGAGGTCAAAGTACAGAATAGTAAACAAAGCAACCCGCCATATGTTAAGAATAGCTTTCTAAATAGTCTTCTGCAGTTAATCGCCCGTACTGAAATGATAACGTTATTATTTAGAAAGCCATTTTTAACATGGGACGTCGGGAGCTGTGTTAACTATTCTGTACTTTCAACTAAAAATGTAATAAATAAATTGATAAATTTGTGAAACTTAAACTATCGTCGGAAGTTATGTGACGGATGTAGTAGGCTACTCTTCTTGTTAATTCTTGACCTTTTGGCTAAGATCAAAGTGTAGTATCTGTTCCGATGGATACTGCACCCCATACTGGTGTTGTCTTGGCCTTCGGGTCTTGATTTACGCCGGTCAATGGGTCTGTCCTGTGCAGTTCTGGGAGGTCCACCTTCCCAGGCTTCGCCTCCCCTCTTTGGGGAGGAGTAAGTTCATTGCTTACTGCCTGAGGCGCCCCTACCGGGGAATGCTGACGGAGCTGCCCAGGCAATTTTTAAACCCCACTTTCCCGACCCGACCTTGGGTAACATCTTACTTGTGGGAGTAAGATAAAAACTGGCCTTGTGCCTAACTCATGGAGAGGAGTAAATCAATACTCTTCTTGTTTGCCGGAAATGTTAATATTAAACTGATAACACACTCAGCTCGGCCAACTTTGCATATCTTCAAAGTCAGCAGCAAACGGTGTTCGGTCAGATTTGGTTCCTGATATTAAACACTTTCTGTTTTGGGTCGCTAACTATTCTGATTTACCAAGTTTTGTACTGATTTTAATTTATTAATTTATTTATTAAATTGTTAGGTCAAAGTACAGAATAGTTAACAAAGCAACCCACCATAAGCCATTTTTAACAATGGGAAGTCGGGAGCTGTGTTAACTATTCTGTACTTTCACCTAAACATTTAATAAACAAATTAATACATTTGTGAAACTGAAACTTTCGACGGAAGTTATATGACGGATGTAGTGGGCTACTCTTCTTGTTAATTCTTGGCATTTAGCTAAGATCAAAGTGTAGTATATGTACCGATGGATACTGCACCCCATACTGGTGTGGTCTTGGCCTTCGGGTCTTGATTTACGCTAGTCAATGGGTCTGTCCTGTGCAGTTCTGGGAAGTCCACCTTCCCAGACTTTTCCTCCCCTCTTTGGGGAGGAGTAAGTTTATTGCTTACTGTCTGAGGCGCCTCTACCGGGGAATGCCGACGGGGCTGCCCAGGCAATTTTTAAATCCCACTTTCCCGACCTTGGGTCACATCTTACTTGTGGGAGTAAGATAAAAACTGGCCTTGTGCCTAACTCCTGGAGAGGTGTAAATCAATACTCTTCTTGTTTGCCGGAAATGTAAATATTAAACTGATAACACACCCAGCTCGGCCAACTTTGCATATCCTTGTTTGTTATCTATTTTCCAAAAAAATAACCAACCTCCAAAGATATCTAATATGAAGGCTTAGAAAATGGTGAACCATTTTTCTTGGAATTGATTAAAAGGCGCCGGTGAATGATCGTAGAACGTTGACCTAGTTTACTGCCGTTGTCAACATGTTTGATTCGAATTCTTTAAATAAAGAATCCCCTACCCTTCGACTCTAATTTTGTTTCATCGGACGTATTTTCAATTTAGATTATTTGCGTTATTTACTTCTTATTGGAAGAAGGATTCACAAAAAATGTCTTTTGAACTGCATAATGACTGAGATATTAGTCGTAATCAGCAATTTGAAAAAAAAAAGACGGGGATGGAGGAGGTAAAGGGGATGCTGTCTTTGAAGAAATGAGGAACCTCTGTCTGAAGAAAATGGTAAAAAATGATACGGGAACGAAATGGATAAAAACAGAACGGGGTATAAAATATTCGGAATTGTTTTTAAGACAAACATGATAAAAAGGAAATATGTTACATATACGGAAACTGGCACCATATTACTTTTACCAAATATATATATATATTAGTAAGTTATGAAAATATCTTCATGCCAAGTAAGCTATACAGAGGCGTCCATGTTTCATATATGCAGAAAATCATCAGGCTAAAAGGCCACTCAATGACGATTTACTACGAATTAAACGCGGATGTATCTGTAACTTAATTCCTATAAATATATTTTACCAGCAAAAACTACTTTGCTCTACTAACATATTGAGCACTGTTCAAGTAAATACTGAAAATCGATAAATAATATATACTATATCGTAAAGTATTCTATGTGCATAGATAAAATAATAATTTTATATATATATATATAACTTTTTGTAATATAGCATGAAAAATCCCAGCAGAGTGCTCGATTAATTGAGAATTAAACATTTAAAAATTAAGAACGTAATATTTACTTATTTTGGTATAGAAAATTTAGTACAACATTCGTACTGTCGGTTTCAAGCACAGGCTTAGCCATCCGTCTCTCTAGCTTATGTTGACATAATAAGTTAGAGAGAGCCGGATGGCTTATTCCTTCTCTGCTTGAAACCGACCGTACGAATGCTGTACTAATTTTTCTGTACCAATATATATATATATATATATATATATATATATATATATATATATATATATATATATATATATATATATATATATATATTGATTGATGATCATCATCATCATTATCATCATCATCCAAATAATAATCCAGGCAAGGTAAACATCAACAGAATAGTAATCCTAAGAATTTCAACTGGGCTTATACAAAAGTGTTTAATATCAAATAGAGCTTTGATATATGATTATTTTTATTTACAGACATGTACAAAAGCTGCGACACTGGCATGTCGATATTATCGATCAATAGCTGTTATAAACTGAGATATTATCAGGCAGTTATAATCCGATCTTAACCTTAAATCATATTTTAAAAGAACTCTGCCTAATGAGAGTTCAGTTCATAACAGCTGTTGATCGATAACATCGACATGCCAGTGTCGCAGATTTGGTATATGTCTGTGTAAATAAAAATAATCATATATATATATATATATATATATATATATATATATATATATATATATATATATATATATATATTATATTAGGATTTCATGTATCCACATACAATTTTATAAGGAGATATAATTTTTTTATGTATCAATTCTCAGTATTTACTTCAACAGTGCTCGATACGTAAGTAGAGCTAGGTAGTAAGCTATGAAAATATGTTTATGGCAATTAAGCTGCACAGAGGCTGCCGCGTTTCATCCCCGGGAGGGATCTTCAGGCTTACTATATATATATATATATTATATAATGGAGGATAAAACCTTAATTATATACTTCCGCTGCCTTGTGACAAATCCCCTATGGGAAAAGATTCCGGATGAAATCTGTAGAGAAAATGTGGATCAGAGCCCCTAAGACAATCATGCAGTCTATGCGACGACGTTGGTGCCAAACTGCAACGGCGTTTCTGATGCTTTTTACACCACAGCGACGTTTAGAGTTGAGGTGTGTGACATCAGCAGCAGCTTGTTTACAACATCAAACCGCCCAGGCGAGCATCCAACAACATCCAACCAACACACCTACAATTTCCAGAGCCCACTCCACCTGCGCCAGTAGCGAGGACACTACATGAGGAAAAGCAGATACCGGTTATCGACCATAGATCGATCGGCGTCAAACGCCCCGCCAGCGGTGGTTCCCGAGTGCAGGAAGGATTCTCGGATCTGAACGGACAGCTACCATTCACTTTTACTGTTCGATGCTCTCCCGCCACAGCCTGCTTTCCCCATTGGATGCATAGGGATTGTGAGACATCTTGCACGCAGACTGTAAACGGCGCACAAGGCAACAAAACAAACAAAAAACAGCTTTGAAACTGCGATGTTGGAGCATCCGGACAATAATGACCGGTCTTTATGAAACACTCCGGACAATAATGACCGGTCTTTATGAAACACTCCGGACAATAATGACCGGTCTTTACGAAAATTTTCAGGATATTTGCGACTCAAGGAAGACAGCTGTCATACATGACGAGCTCAGGAAACTGAATGTTGACATTATCACGCTTCAGGAAACGCACATCGCAGACTCTGGCACGCAGAAGGAGAACTAATTATTCTATTGACAAGGGAAGAGATCTTACAAGCCAAGCGAACATGGACATGGTTACGCAGTGAGGAACAACGTGCTGCCTATGCAAGAACCATGCATCAAAAGTACAAAAAGATTCTTCACTCTTGACCTCAATACCACAGTCAGCCTTGTCAGTGGGCATGCGCCAACACTATCCTCCACAATAGACGCAAAGAACGAGTTCCACAAGAACCTCGTATCCAGCATCAACAGGATCCCTGTTTTCCTCTTTGACTTCAATGCGAAAGTGGATGCAGATCATGACTCATCGCTTTTGTGCCTGGAACAGTTTCAGATGGGCCGAATTAACGAGATGAACTGCGCATCATCATCTACTTCACGAATAAGCTTTAGTACAAGGTCTCTTGGCAACACCTACGTTCAAAGCACTGACATCAGCTGGACTATCTCCTGCTCAGACGCGCCGCTATTAAGAACGTTCTTCATACACGCTCTTACCACGCGCAAGAGATAGATAGATAGATAGATAGATAGAGAGGCCTGTTTCGTCTTTTGCATACTCATAAGTTCTGTTATTGGCCTTTTGGCTAAGATCAAAGTGTAGTATCTGTTCCGATGGATACTGCACCCCACAGACTGGTATTGTCTTGGCCTTCGGGGCTTGATTTACGCTGGTCTATGGGTCTGTCCTGTGCAGTTCTAGGCGGTCCACCCTCCCAGGCTTCGCCTCCCCTCTTTGGGGAGGAGTAAGTTTATTGCTTACTGCCTGAGGCGCCCCTACCGGAGAATGCCGACGGGGCTGCCCAGGCAATTTTTAATGGTCAGAGTGCTCACCTCTCGGGCGCTGGCTTTCCAAACCCCACTTTCCCGACCCGACCTTGGGTCACATCTTACTTGTGGGAGTAACATAAAACCTGGCCTTGTGCCTAACTCCTGGAGAGGAGTAAATCAATACTCATAAGTATTGATCAAACTAACCAGTCTACCTACCAACAGATTCGCACAAACAACCCTTCGTTTTGTGATCTTGCGTCGTTATCACATTAGCCAGTGATACAGATGTGATCAAGACAAGTAAAGACGGCCTTTACTAAAAATCCGTACCGGTAATTACATCTAAAGTGTTGAACCAAGAGCAGGTCACTCTAGCGTCATTATGTCCATTATGTGTAGCCAACCTCAAGTGTTTACGTTCAATAGATATTAGATGATGCTAGTGTTCCACTATGATGGTGAACATTTACTGTCTGTGAAATATTTTCTAGGTGGCCTTGTTTAAATTAACAAAACAATGTCAACTCGGGGAGATTATTTGCCACGTGTATCGAAGAAAAACGAGTGGAGATTATTTGCCACGTGTATCGAAGAAAAACGAGTGGAGATTATTTGCCACGTGTATCGAAGAAAAACGAGTGGAGATTATTTGTCACGTGTATCGAAGAAAAACGACCAGTGTTGTATGTACGAGCGCATTTAATATCAGCCTACCGTATCTTGACCGTTGGTTCCGACATAGGAGAGTCCGAATAATGCTTACGATGCCATTGTTTTCTCATCATAAAGCAACGCTTTATCACCACGAGTTTCAGATTCATATTTACACTTTAGCATCTGCCATTTGAAGTTCAGTACTTTATATAAAAAAAATCATAATTTTATTCGTTTCGCCATCTGTATGTCGGGTACGGGATTTATTGAGTAATGGGTTATATATTTAACTCCAAAATGGAGATTACAAAAATTAAGAGTTACCCATGCTGTCAACGAGAATAATTGGATCGCATTTAAAGCATATCTCGAACGTAAAACTCCCCGTCCCAAACACTCGGCACAGAACACAGGCTTTCAGTTTTGCACAAAGACCAGGGCATGTCTGAAATGATACAAAAAGAGGAAATACTGAAAATGAAACGTTTATTAGACTTATTGTTTCCATTTTCAAAGACGAAACGTTGATGAACATCTAAACAATTTTCGTTGTTATATTGTTTTGAATATCTGCAAAAATAGCTTCACTTAATTTACTGTAATAAAACTCGAATTCAGACACGTGTCATTTAAAAGTTACTACTTTATAAAAATAGTATGGCATTACGATACTTATTTACATTAGGGTAAGGGTTAGTGTCAGGGTAATGGTTAGGATTACAGTTTAGGGTTAGGGTAATGGTCAAAATTATCGTGAGTCCTAATCTAACAAAGTACCGGATTTTCTATTAATGCCTCAATCTCAGTGTGATGTCCTGGACGTATTGAGTGATGTATTAAAAGCATGTACAATTATCGGCGTTATTATTCACCTGAATTACTTTTTTATAGGGCTGACTTAATATGCATGTCGCGCTCGATCCCCCCAGCGATATAATCACTGTAGTCCGTGTCTAGTAACATTTTTATTCTATTATCAATATGCTGTACACGGGCGGGAGGCTTTCAACCAAATCATCTTTGCGACGCCGGCGCTTTTAATCGATCGCACGTGATTAGATCGTGTCTGGCTGGAAAATTCTCAGGGTGAACTGTTGTTGCGTCAGTTATTGAGCAGTCGTACTGAACAACCTTTGCTTCATGGACGGAGTAATTAGTCGATGGCCGAGCGTAGTTAAGAGTCGGCGAAAGACAAACAAGAGCGGATACCGGAAGTGGGAACAAGCAGGCGGTAAAAAAAAACGCCGCCATTGCCTTTATGATATTACAGACCGTTTGGCAAAAAAAATTGAGATTAGACACAAGTAGCCATCAATCATACTTTAGAAAAAAAGATTTATAAAACGAAAAATGAATTGGGATTTGTAAGATGCGTCTTCTTAATCTCCATCTTTAAAGGTTGAAACGCTATTTCAAACTTAGAAATGGCAGACTAACACAAATGTTATTTTAAACTTAAGCGTGACAGATCAAGAGACATTCTTTTTAAAACTTAAGCGGCACGGACCAATTATAAATGAAGTGTAATACTTAAGCGTGACAGACAAAAAATATATATTTTAAACGTAAGTCTCACAGACCAATAACATTGATATTTAATATTTAAGCGTGAGAGACCAACACAGATGTTATTTTAAACTTAAGCGTGACAGATCAACGGATTCTTTTTTTAAACTTAAGCGTAACGGAACAATAACAATTATATTTAATAGTTAAGCATGGCAGAAAACAAAATACTATTTTAAACTCAAGCACGACTGATACGTATGTAGATAAACAAACTGTTATATACAGGCTGATTCATAAGTCACTTAACTATTTATTTTTGAAATTCTAAAGTTAAAAAATACGGTAATACCAAACAGAAAGTTTATTCAACAAATTCATAAATGGGAGTTTTAAATTACAGCAAATTGTAAAAATTTCCACCTTCGTTCTGCATGCATAGCTCCATTCTTGTTTGCAAGGAATTTACGAGTCTTTGTAGCATATTTGATTGATTATGGTGTTGTGCGAAGGAGGCTTTCTGTTCACATCACGTTTCCATTGCCGTACAAATAGCAGTAATTAGAGAGTAAAATAACAATTATCAAAAGTTCATAGTATGTTTGTGCTTCATATGGTAATCATATGAATCACCCAGTATATATATATATATATATATATATATATATATATATATATATATATATATATATATATATATATATATATATATGGGAAGAGAAGGATGAAAGTAATCCGACGTGATGGGAAAATGAAAAAGGAAAACCAAAAAAATGGATGTTTTTTATGTGTACATCAACGTTTCGTCTTTATTTATAAGACTTCATCAGGATGATAAAATAGAGAAAAAATGTCATGCAAGTGCAGATACATGTAGGGTAGACATATTGGGAGGAAAAATAGAATGAAATAGTGGCCACTGCTATTTCTCCAACAAATACGGACGTCCACCCAGCAGTGGCCACTATTTCATTCTATTTTTCCTCCCAATATGGCTACCCTACATGTATCTGCACTTGCATGACATTTTTTCTCTATTTTATCATCCTGATGAAGTCTTATAAATAAAGACGAAACGTTGATGTACACATAAAAAACATCCATTTTTTTGGTTTTCCTTTTTTATTTTCCCATATATATATATATATATATATATATATATATGAAGAAGAATGGAAAGGAATTAGAGAAGCAAAAGCCAAATCAAAATTCAATTCAATTGCTCAGAGCAAGGTATATTCCGCAAAAAGGCAATTTATTCAAGTTAAATTTTCCTTAAGCCAGGCTTTTCAAAGATCAAAATCTTATCATCAGAGGCAGTCGCTGGGGTAGATAAGTTGGCAATGGCCAAGATTTAAAATTTGAAAAAAAGAAATAAAAGTTGGAGGGAAAGAAAGCGCTGGGCAAAACTCTGCCCGAATGGAAGCAAATGCCCGATTGCTAAAAATAGGTTTTACCTTTCCTAAAAGTTCGCTTTTAGTACACCTCTTTATATATATATATATATATATATATATATATATATATATATATATATATATATATATATTGTCACACACAGAAAAAAACTGTTTCGCTGTATCACACCCTTTCTGTGTAATTAAACGAGCCAGTGCTTTAACAGGTTCTTCGACAGTTAGAGTTTTTAACGTCTCTACGTTATCCGTACAAGCAACGAAGAAATGAAATATTAATGTTTACATATTCAATATCCGCTACCGAGAGTTCTTGTTTAATTTCTGAAGACCGTTGCATAGTCTTTAACGAAAGCCGACGATTTCAGTTACTAGAATGCTCA